>JAQJVK010000030.1:2475043-3675043 GCA_035578135.1 Flexamia atlantica | reverse complement strand
ACTACTCTAATCGCCCAAATTTCAAAAACCTAAGTTTTAACGTTCACTTGAGTGGTATAATACCAAAGTTCTGGTCCTTTTCTATCACCCTATGTATACGTCATGTTGCCACACTTCCGTTTTTCTTTTATTTTTCATGCAAAATTAGACGGATCGCTGGCTGCACATCGCTTATCTACTACTTCAATCGTCCATATTTCCCAAACATAAGTTTTGACGGTAACATGAGTGGCATAATACTTAAGTCCTGATCCTATTCTATCACCTTATGTATACCTCATGTTGCCACACTTCCTTTTTTCTTTTATATTTCATGTCAAACTTAGATGGATCGCTGTCCGTACATCGCATAGTGACTGTACTTTAATCACCCATATTTCCTAAACCTAAGTTTTGACGGTAACTTGAGTGGTATAGTACTAAAGTACTTGTCCTATTCTTTCACCATATGTATAAGTCATGTTGCCACGCGCCCATTTTTCTTATATAAGTCATGTCAAACTTAGACGGATCGCTGTCCGCACATCGCTTATCGACTATTTTAATGACCCATATTTCCCAAACGTAAGTTTTGACGGTAACATGAGTTGATTAATACTAAAGTTCTGGTCCTACTCGATCACACTATGTATACGTCATGTTGCCACATTTCCGTTTTTCTATTATATTTAATGTCAAACTTAGATGGATCGCTGTCCGCACATCGCTTATCGATTATTTTAATGACCCATTATTCCCAAACTTAAGTTTTGACGGTAACCTGAGTGGTAGGTATAATACTAAAGTTCTCATCCTATTCTATCACCCTATGTATACGTCATGTTGCCACACTTCCGTTTTTTATTTTATATTTCATATCAAACTTAGACGGATCGCTGTCCGCACATCGCATAGCAACTACTCTAATCGCCCAAATTTCAAAAACCTAAGTTTTAACGTTCACTTGAGTGGTATAATACCAAAGTTCTGGTCCTTTTCTATCACCCTATGTATACGTCATGTTGCCACACTTCCGTTTTTCTTTTATTTTTCATGCAAAATTAGACGGATCGCTGTCCGCACATCGCTTATCTACTACTTCAATCGTCCATATTTCCCAAACATAAGTTTTGACGGTAACATGAGTGGCATAATACTTAAGTCCTGGTCCTATTCTATCACCTTATGTATACCTCATGTTGCCACACTTCCTTTTTTCTTTTATATTTCATGTCAAACTTAGATGGATCGCTGTCCGTACATCTCATGGTGACTACTTTAATCACCCATATTTCCCAAACCTAAGTTTTAACGGTAACTTGAGTGGTATAATACTAAAGTTCTGGTCCTACTCTATCACCCTATGTATACCTCATTTTGCCACACTTCCGTTTCCCTTTTATATTTCATTTCAAACCTAGACAGATCGCTGTCCGCACATCGCTTATCGACTATTTTAATCACCCATATGTCTCAAACGTAGGTTTTGACGGTAACATGAGTGGTATAATACTAAAGTTCTGGTCCTATTCTATCACCCTATGTATACGTCATGTTGCCACACTTCCGTTTTTCTTTTATATTTCATATCAATCTTAGACGGATCGCTGTCCGTACATCGCTTATCGACTTCTTTAATCACCCATATTTCCCAAATCTAAGTTTTGACGGTAACTTGAGTGGTATAATACTAAAGTTCTGGTCCTATTCTATAACCCTATGTATACGTCAAGTTGCCACACTTACGATTTTCTTTTATATGTAATGTCAAACTTAGATGTATCGCTGTCCGTACATCGCATAGTGACTACTTTAATCACCCATATTTCCCAAACCTAAGTTTTGACGGTAACTTGAGTGGTATAGTACTGAAGTCCTGGTCCTATTCTTTCACCATATGTATAAGTCATGTTGCCACGCGCCCATTTTTCTTTTATAAGTCATGTCAAACTTAGACGGATCGCTGTCCGCACATCGCTTATCGACGATTTTAATCACCCATTATTCCCAAACTTAAGTTTTGACGGTAACCTGAGTGGTGGGTATAATACTAAAGTTCTCGTCCTATTCTATCACCCTATGTATACGTCATGTTGCCACACTTCCGCTTTTTATTTTATATTTCATATCAAACTTAGGCGGATCGCTGTCCGCACATCGCATGGCAACTACTTTAATCGCCCAAATTTCAAAAACCTAAGTTTTAACGTTCACTTGAGTGGTATAATACCAAAGTTCTGGTCCTATTCTATCACCCTATGTATACGTCATGTTGCCACACTTCCGTTTTTCTTTTATTTTTCATGCAAAATTAGACGGATCGCTGTCCGCACATCGCTTATCTACTGCTTCAATCGTCCATATTTCCCAAACATAAGTTTTGACGGTAACATGAGTGGCATAATACTTAGACGGATCGCTGTCCTCACATCGCTTATCGACTATTTTAATGACCCATATTTCCCAAACGTAAGTTTTGACTGTAACATGAGTTGATTAATACTAAAGTTCTGGTCCTACTCGATCACACTATGTATACGTCATGTTGCCACATTTCCGTTTTTCTATTATATTTAATGTCAAACTTAGATGGATCGCTGTCCGTACATCGCATAGTGACTACTTTAATCACCCATATTTCCCAAACCTAAGTTTTGACGGTAACTTGAGTGGTATAATACTAAAGTCCTGGTCCTATTCTATCACCCTATGTATACCTCATGTTGCCACACTTCCGTTTCCCTTTTATATTTCATTTCAAACCTAGACGGATCGCTGTCCGCACATCGCTTATCGACTATTTTAATCACCCATATTTCTCAAACGTAGGTTTTGACGGTAACATGAGTGGTATAATACTAAAGTTCTGGTCCTATTCTATCACCCTATGTATACGTCATGTTGCCACACTTCCGTTTTTCTTTTATATTTCATGTCAATCTTAGATGGATCACTGTCCGAACATCGCATAGTGACTACTTTAATCACCCATATTTCCCAAACCTACGTTTTGACGGTGACTTGAGTGGTATAGTACTAAAGTCCTGGTCCTATTCTTTCACCATATGTATAAGTCATGTTGCCACACGCCCATTTTTATTTTATAAGTCATGTCAAACTTAGACGGATCGCTGTCCGCACATCGCTTATCGACTATTTTAATCACCCATTATTCCCAAACGTAAGTTTTGACGGTAACATGAGTGGCATAATACTTAAGTCCTGGTCCTATTCTATCACCTTATGTATACCTCATGTTGACACACTTACGTTTTTCTTTTATATTTCATGTCAAACTTAGATGGATCGCTGTCCATACATCGCATAGTGACTACTTTAATCACCCATATTTCCCAAACCCAAGTTTTGACGGTAACTTAAGTGGTATAATACTAAAGTCCTGGTCCTATGCTATTACCATATGTATACCTCATGTTGCCACACTTTCGTTTCCCTTTTATATTTCATTTCAAACCTAGACGGATCGCTGTCCGCACATCGCTTATCGACTATTTTAATCACCCATATTTCTCAAACATAGGTTTTGACGGTAACATGAGTGGCATAATACTAAAGTTCTGGTCCTATTTTATCACCCTATGTATACGTCATGTTGCCACACTTCCCTTTTTCTTTTGTATTTAATGTCAAACTTAGATGGATCGCTGTCCGTACATCGCATAGTGACTGTACTTTAATCACCCATATTTCCTAAACCTAAGTTTTGACGGTAACTTGAGTGGTATAGTACTAAAGTCCTGGTCCTATTCTTTCACCATATGTATAAGTCATGTTGCCACGCGCCCATTTTTCTTATATAAGTCATGTCAAACTTAGACGGATCGCTGTCCGCACATCACTTATCGACTATTTTAATGACCCATTATTCCCAAACTTAAGTTTTGACGGTAACATGAGTGGCATAATACTAAAGTTCTGGTCCTATTCTATCACCCTATGTATACGTCATGTTGCCACACTTCCGTTTTTTATTTTCTATATCATATCAAACTTAGACGGATCGCTGTCCGCACATCGCATAGCAACTACTCTAATCGCCCAAATTTCAAAAACCTAAGTTTTAACGTTCACTTGAGTGGTATAATACCAAAGTTCTGGTCCTTTTCTATCACCCTATGTATACGTCATGTTGCCACACTTCCGTTTTTCTTTTATTTTTCATGCAAAATTAGACGGATCGCTGGCTGCACATCGCTTATCTACTACTTCAATCGTCCATATTTCCCAAACATAAGTTTTGACGGTAACATGAGTGGCATAATACTTAAGTCCTGATCCTATTCTATCACCTTATGTATACCTCATGTTGCCACACTTCCTTTTTTCTTTTATATTTCATGTCAAACTTAGATGGATCGCTGTCCGTACATCGCATAGTGACTGTACTTTAATCACCCATATTTCCTAAACCTAAGTTTTGACGGTAACTTGAGTGGTATAGTACTAAAGTACTTGTCCTATTCTTTCACCATATGTATAAGTCATGTTGCCACGCGCCCATTTTTCTTATATAAGTCATGTCAAACTTTGACGGATCGCTGTCCGCACATCGCTTATCGACTATTTTAATGACCCATATTTCCCAAACGTAAGTTTTGACGGTAACATGAGTTGATTAATACTAAAGTTCTGGTCCTACTCGATCACACTATGTATACGTCATGTTGCCACATTTCCGTTTTTCTATTATATTTAATGTCAAACTTAGATGGATCGCTGTCCGCACATCGCTTATCGATTATTTTAATGACCCATTATTCCCAAACTTAAGTTTTGACGGTAACCTGAGTGGTAGGTATAATACTAAAGTTCTCATCCTATTCTATCACCCTATGTATACGTCATGTTGCCACACTTCCGTTTTTTATTTTATATTTCATATCAAACTTAGACGGATCGCTGTCCGCACATCGCATAGCAACTACTCTAATCGCCCAAATTTCAAAAACCTAAGTTTTAACGTTCACTTGAGTGGTATAATACCAAAGTTCTGGTCCTTTTCTATCACCCTATGTATACGTCATGTTGCCACACTTCCGTTTTTCTTTTATTTTTCATGCAAAATTAGACGGATCGCTGTCCGCACATCGCTTATCTACTACTTCAATCGTCCATATTTCCCAAACATAAGTTTTGACGGTAACATGAGTGGCATAATACTTAAGTCCTGGTCCTATTCTATCACCTTATGTATACCTCATGTTGCCACACTTCCTTTTTTCTTTTATATTTCATGTCAAACTTAGATGGATCGCTGTCCGTACATCTCATGGTGACTACTTTAATCACCCATATTTCCCAAACCTAAGTTTTAACGGTAACTTGAGTGGTATAATACTAAAGTTCTGGTCCTACTCTATCACCCTATGTATACCTCATTTTGCCACACTTCCGTTTCCCTTTTATATTTCATTTCAAACCTAGACAGATCGCTGTCCGCACATCGCTTATCGACTATTTTAATCACCCATATGTCTCAAACGTAGGTTTTGACGGTAACATGAGTGGTATAATACTAAAGTTCTGGTCCTATTCTATCACCCAATGTATACGTCATGTTGCCACACTTCCGTTTTTCTTTTATATTTCATATCAATCTTAGACGGATCGCTGTCCGTACATCGCTTATCGACTTCTTTAATCACCCATATTTCCCAAATCTAAGTTTTGACGGTAACTTGAGTGGTATAATACTAAAGTTCTGGTCCTATTCTATAACCCTATGTATACGTCAAGTTGCCACACTTACGATTTTCTTTTATATGTAATGTCAAACTTAGATGTATCGCTGTCCGTACATCGCATAGTGACTACTTTAATCACCCATATTTCCCAAACCTAAGTTTTGACGGTAACTTGAGTGGTATAGTACTGAAGTCCTGGTCCTATTCTTTCACCATATGTATAAGTCATGTTGCCACGCGCCCATTTTTCTTTTATAAGTCATGTCAAACTTAGACGGATCGCTGTCCGCACATCGCTTATCGACGATTTTAATCACCCATTATTCCCAAACTTAAGTTTTGACGGTAACCTGAGTGGTGGGTATAATACTAAAGTTCTCGTCCTATTCTATCACCCTATGTATACGTCATGTTGCCACACTTCCGCTTTTTATTTTATATTTCATATCAAACTTAGGCGGATCGCTGTCCGCACATCGCATGGCAACTACTTTAATCGCCCAAATTTCAAAAACCTAAGTTTTAACGTTCACTTGAGTGGTATA
The DNA here is from genome assembly GCA_035578135.1 of Flexamia atlantica. NCBI lineage: Eukaryota > Metazoa > Arthropoda > Insecta > Hemiptera > Cicadellidae > Flexamia > Flexamia atlantica. The sequence goes on along the minus strand of JAQJVK010000030.1, from coordinate 3,668,814 downwards.
ATACCAAAGTTCTGGTCCTATTCTATCACCCTATGTATACGTCATGTTGCCACACTTCCGTTTTTCTTTTATTTTTCATGCAAAATTAGACGGATCGCTGTCCGCACATCGCTTATCTACTGCTTCAATCGTCCATATTTCCCAAACATAAGTTTTGACGGTAACATGAGTGGCATAATACTTAGACGGATCGCTGTCCTCACATCGCTTATCGACTATTTTAATGACCCATATTTCCCAAACGTAAGTTTTGACTGTAACATGAGTTGATTAATACTAAAGTTCTGGTCCTACTCGATCACACTATGTATACGTCATGTTGCCACATTTCCGTTTTTCTATTATATTTAATGTCAAACTTAGATGGATCGCTGTCCGTACATCGCATTGTGAATACTCGTATCACCCATATTTCCCAAAAGTAAGTTTTGACGGTAACTTGAGTGGTATAATACTAAAGTCTTGGTCCTATTCTATCACCCTATGTATACCTCATGTTGCCACACTTCCATTTCCCTTTTATGTTTCATTTCAAACCTAGACGGATCGCTGTTTGCACATCGCTTATCTACTACTTCAATCGTCCATATTTCCCAAACATAAGTTTTGACGGTAACATGAGTGGCATAATACTTAAGTCCTGGTCCTATTCTATCTCCTTATGTATACCTCATGTTGCCACACTTCCGTTTCCCTTGAATATTTCATTTCAAACCTAGACAGATCGCTGTCCGCACATCGCTTATCGACTATTTTAATCCCCCATATTTCTCAAACGTAGGTTTTGACGGTAACATGAGTGGTATAATACTAAAGTTCTGGTCCTATTCTATCACCCTATGTACACGTCATGTTGCCACACTTCCGTTATTCTTTTATATTTCTTTTCAGTCTTAGATGGATCTCTGTCCGTACATCACTTATCGACTACTTTAATCACCCATATTTCCCAAATCTAAGTTTTGACGGTAACATGAGTGGTATAATACTAAAGTTCTGGTCCTATTCTATCACCCTATGTATACGTCTTGTTGCCACACTTCCGTTTTTCTTTTATATTTCATGTCAATCTTAGACGGATCGCTGTCCGTACATCGCTTATCGACTACTTTAATCACCCACATTTCCCAAACCTAAGTTTTGACGGTAAGTTGAGTGGTATAGTACTAATGTCCTGGTCTTATTCTTTCACCATATGTATAAGTCATGTTGCCACGCGCCCATTTTTCTTTTATAAGTCATGTCAAACTTAGACGGATCGCTGTCCTCACATCGCTTATCGACTATTTTAATGACCCATATTTCCCAAACGTAAGTTTTGACGGTAACATGAGTTGATTAATACTAAAGTTCTGGTCCTACTCGATCACACTATGTATACGTCATGTTGCCACATTTCCGTTTTTCTATTATATTTAATGTCAAACTTAGATGGATCGCTGTCCGTACATCGCATTGTGAATACTTGATCACCCATATTTCCCAAAAGTAAGTTTTGACGGTAACTTGAGTGGTATAATACTAAAGTCTTGGTCCTATTCTATCACCCTATGTATACCTCATGTTGCCACACTTCCATTTCCCTTTTATGTTTCATTTCAAACCTAGACAGATCGCTGTTTGCACATCGCTTATCTACTACTTCAATCGTCCATATTTCCCAAACATAAGTTTTGACGGTAACATGAGTGGCATAATACTTAAGTCCTGGTCCTATTCTATCTCCTTATGTATACCTCATGTTGCCACACTTCCGTTTCCCTTTTATATTTCATTTCAAACCTAGACAGATCGCTGTCCGCACATCGCTTATCGACTATTTTAATCCCCCATATTTCTCAAACGTAGGTTTTGACGGTAACATGAGTGGTATAATACTAAAGTTCTGGTCCTATTCTATCACCCTATATATACGTCAAGTTGCCACACTTTCGTTTTTCTTTTATATTTAATGTCAAACTTAGATGGATCGCTGTCTGAACATCGCATAGTGACTACTTTAATCACCCACATTTCCCAAACCTAGGTTTTGACGGTTTTTCTTTTATATTTCATGTCAATCTTTGACGGATCGCTGTCCGTACATCGCTTATCGACTACTTTAATCACCCATATTTCTCAAATCTAAGTTTTGACGGTAACTTGAGTGGTATAATACTAAAGTTCTGGTCCTATTCTATCACCCTATATATACGTCAAGTTGCCACACTTTCGTTTTTCTTTTATATTTAATGTCAAACTTAGATGGATCGCTGTCTGAACATCGCATAGTGACTACTTTAATCACCCACATTTCCCAAACCTAGGTTTTGACGGTATCTTGAGTGGTATAGTACTAATGTCCTGGTCTTATTCTTTCACCATATGTATAAGTCATGTTGCCACACGCCCATTTTTCTTTTATACGTCATGTCAAACTTAGACGGATCGCTGTCCGCACATCGCTTATCGACGATTTTAATCACCCATATTTCCCAAACGTAAGTTTTGCCGGTAACATGAGTTGTATAATACTAAAGTTCTGGTCCTATTCTCTCAACCTAGGTATACGTCATGTTACCACATTTCCGTTTTTCTATTATATTTCACGTCAAACTTAGATGGATCGCTGTCTGTACATCGCATAGTGAATACTTGAATCACCCATATTTCCCAAAAGTAAGTTTTGACGGTAACTTGAGTGGTATAAAACTAAAGTCCTGGTCCTATTCTATCACCCTATGTATAAGTCATGTTGCCACACTTTCGTTTTTCTTTTATATTTCATTTCAATCTTAGACGGATCGCTGTCCGAACATCGCATAGTGACTACTTTAATCACCCATATTTCCCAAACCTAAATTTTGACGGTGACTTGAGTGGTATAGTACTAAAGTCCTGGTCCTATTCTTTCACCATATGTATAAGTCATGTTGCCACGCGTCCATTTTTCTTTTATAAGTGACGTCAAACTTACACGGATCGCTGTCCGCACATCGCTTATCGACTATTTTAATCACCCATTATTCCCAAACGTAAGTTTTGACGGTGACATGAGTGGCATAATACTTAAGTTCTGGTTAGGGTTCTATCAGCTTATGTATACCTCATGTTGCCACACTTCCGTTTTTCTTTTATATTTCATGTCAAACTTAGACGGATCGCTGTCCTCACATCGCTTATCGACTATTTTAATGACCCATATTTCCCAAACGTAAGTTTTGACGGTAACTTGAGTTGATTAATACTTAAGTTCTGGTCATACTCGATCACACTATGTAATCGTCATGTTGCCACATTTCCGTTTTTCTATTATATTTAATGTCAAACTTAGATGGATCGCTGTCCGTACATCGCATTGTGAATACTTGAATCACCCATATTTCCCAAAAGTAAGTTTTGACGGTAACTTGAGTGGTATAATACTAAAGTCTTGGTCCTATTCTATCACCCTATGTATACCTCATGTTGCCACACTTCCATTTCCCTTTTATGTTTCATTTCAAACCTAGACGGATCGCTGTTTGCACATCGCTTATCTACTACTTCAATCGTCCATATTTCCCAAACATAAGTTTTGACGGTAACATGAGTGGCATAATACTTAAGTCCTGGTCCTATTCTATCTCCTTATGTATACCTCATGTTGCCACACTTCCGTTTCCCTTTAATATTTCATTTCAAACCTAGACAGATCGCTGTCCGCACATCGCTTATCGACTATTTTAAACCCCCTTATTTCTCAAACGTAGGTTTTGACGGTAACATGAGTGGTATAATACTAAAGTTCTGGTCCTATTCTATCACCCTATGTACACGTCATGTTGCCACACTTCCGTTATTCTTTTATATTTCTTTTCAGTCTTAGACGGATCTCTGTCCGTACATCACTTATCGACTACTTTAATCACCCATATTTCCCAAATCTAAGTTTTGACGGTAACATGAGTGGTATAATACTAAAGTTCTGGTCCTATTCTATCACCCTATGTATACGTCATGTTGCCACACTTCCGTTTTTCTTTTATATTTCATGTCAATCTTAGACGGATCGCTGTCCGTACATCGCTTATCGACTACTTTAATCACCCACATTTCCCAAACCTAAGTTTTGACGGTAAGTTGAGTGGTATAGTACTAATGTCCTGGTCTTATTCTTTCACCATATGTATAAGTCATGTTGCCACGCGCCCATTTTTCTTTTATACGTCATGTCAAACTTAGACGGATCGCTGTCCGCACATCGCTTATCGACGATTTTAATCACCCATATTTCCCAAACGTAAGTTTTGCCGGTAACATGAGTTGTATATTACTAAAGTTCTGGTCCTATTCTCTCACCCTAGGTATACGTCATGTTGCCACATTTCCGTTTTTCTATTATATTTCACGTCAAACTTAGATGGATCGCTGTCCGTACATCGCATAGTGAATACTTGAATCACCCATATTTCCCAAAAGTAAGTTTTGACGGTAACTTGAGTGGTATAAAACTAAAGTCCTGGTCCTATTCTATCACCCTATGTATAAGTCATGTTGCCACACTTTCGTTTTTCTTTTATATTTCATTTCAATCTTAGACGCATCGCTGTCCGAACATCGCATAGTGACTACTTTAATCACCCATATTTCCCAAACCTAAATTTTGACGGTGACTTGAGTGGTATAGTACTAAAGTCCTGGTTCTATTCTTTCACCATATGTATAAGTCATGTTGCCACGCGTCCATTTTTCTTTTATAAGTGACGTCAAACTTACACGGATCGCTGTCCGCACATCGCTTATCGACTATTTTAATCACCCATATTTCTCAAACGTAGGTTTTGACGGTAACATGAGTGGTATAATACTAAAGTTCTGGTCCTATTCTATCACCCTATGTATACGTCATGTTGCCACACTTCCGTTTTTCTTTTATATTTCATGTCAATATTAGACGGATCGCTGTTCGTACATCGCTTATCGACTACTTTAATCACCCATATTTCTCAAACGTAGGTTTAGACGGTAACTTGAGTGGTATAGTACTAATGTCCTCGTCTTATTCTTTCACCATATGTATAAGTCATGTTGCCACGGGCCCATTTTTGTATTATATTTCATAACAAACTTTGATGGATCGCTGTCTGTTCATCGCATAGTGACTACTTTAATCACCCATATTTCCCAAACCTAAATTTTGACGGTAACTTGAGTGGTATAATACTAAAGTTCTGGTCCTAATCTATCACCCTATTTATACGTCAAGTTGCCACACTTACGTTTTTCTTTTATATGTAATGTCAAACTTAGATGGATCGCTGTCCGTACATCGCATAGTGAATACTTGAATCACCCATATTTCCCAAAAGTAAGTTTTGACGGTAACTTGAGTGGTATAATACTAAAGTCCTGGTCCTATTCTATCACCCAATGTATAAGTCATGTTGCCACACTTCCGTTTTTTTTTATTTTTTATGCAAAATTAGACGGATCGCTATCCGCACATCGCTTATCGACTAATTCAATCGTCCATATTCCCCAAACGTAAGTTTTAACGGTAACATGAGTGGCATAATAATTAAGTCCTGGTCCTATTCTATCACCTTATGTATACGTCATGTTGCCACACTTCCGTTTTTATTGTATATTTCATGTCAAACTTAGATGGATCTCTGTCCGTACATCGCATAGTGACTACTTTAATCACCCATATTTCCCAAACCTAAGTTTTGACGGTAACTTGAGTGGTATAATACTAAAGTCCTGGTCCTATTCTATCACCCAAAGTATAAGTCATGTTGCCACACTTCCGTTTTTTTTTATTTTTTATGCAAAATTAGACGGATCGCTATCCGTACATCGCATTGTGAATACTTGAATCACACATATTTCCCAAAAGTAAGTTTTGACGGTAACTTGAGTGGTATAATACTAAAGTCTTGGTCCTATTCTATCACCCTATGTATACCTCATGTTGCCACACTTCCATTTCCCTTTTATGTTTCATTTCAAACCTAGACGGATCGCTGTCCGCACATCGCTTATCTACTACTTCAATCGTCCATATTTCCCAAACATAAGTTTTGACGGTAACATGAGTGGCATAATACTTAAGTCCTGGTCCTATTCTATCTCCTTATGTATACCTCATGATGCCACACTTCCGTTTCCCTTTTATATTTCATTTCAAACCTAGACAGATCGCTGTCCGCACATCGCTTATCGACTATTTTAATCCCCCATATTTCTCAAACGTAGGTTTTGACGGTAACATGAGTGGTATAATACTAAAGTTCTGGTCCTATTCTATCACCCTATGTTTACGTCATGTTGCCACACTTCCGTTTTTCTTTTACATTTCATGTCAATCTTAGACGGATCGCTGTCCGTACATCGCTTATCGACTACTTTAATCACCCACATTTCCCAAACCTAAGTTTTGACGGTAAGTTGAATGGTATAGTACTAATGTCCTGGTTTTATTCTTTCACCATATGTATAAGTCATGTTGCCACGCGCCCATTTTTCTTTTATAAGTTATGTCAAACTTAGACGGATCGCTGTCCGCACATCGCTTATCGACGATTTTAATCACCCATATTTCCCAAACGTAAGTTTTGCCGGTAACATGAGTTGTATATTACTAAAGTTCTGGTCCTATTCTCTCACCCTAGGTATACGTCATGTTGCCACATTTCCGTTTTTCTATTATATTTCACGTCAAACTTAGATGGATCGCTGTCCGTACATCGCATAGTGAATACTTGAATCACCCATATTTCCCAAAAGTAAGTTTTGACGGTAACTTGAGTGATATAAAACTAAAGTCCTGGTCCTATTCTATCACCCTATGTATAAGTCATGTTGCCACACTTTCGTTTTTCTTTTATTTTTCATGCAAAATTAGACGGATCGCTGTCCGCACATCGCTTATCTACTACTTCAATCGTCCATATTTCCCAAACATAAGTTTTGACGGTAACATGAGTGGCATAATACTTAAGTCCTGGTCCTATTCTATCACCTTATGTATACCTCATGTTGCCACACTTCCTTTTTTCTTTTATATTTCATGTCAAACTTAGATGGATCGCTGTCCGTACATCTCATGGTGACTACTTTAATCACCCATATTTCCCAAACCTAAGTTTTAACGGTAACTTGAGTGGTATAATACTAAAGTTCTGGTCCTACTCTATCACCCTATGTATACCTCATTTTGCCACACTTCCGTTTCCCTTTTATATTTCATTTCAAACCTAGACAGATCGCTGTCCGCACATCGCTTATCGACTATTTTAATCACCCATATGTCTCAAACGTAGGTTTTGACGGTAACATGAGTGGTATAATACTAAAGTTCTGGTCCTATTCTATCACCCTATGTATACGTCATGTTGCCACACTTCCGTTTTTCTTTTATATTTCATATCAATCTTAGACGGATCGCTGTCCGTACATCGCTTATCGACTTCTTTAATCACCCATATTTCCCAAATCTAAGTTTTGACGGTAACTTGAGTGGTATAATACTAAAGTTCTGGTCCTATTCTATAACCCTATGTATACGTCAAGTTGCCACACTTACGATTTTCTTTTATATGTAATGTCAAACTTAGATGTATCGCTGTCCGTACATCGCATAGTGACTACTTTAATCACCCATATTTCCCAAACCTAAGTTTTGACGGTAACTTGAGTGGTATAGTACTGAAGTCCTGGTCCTATTCTTTCACCATATGTATAAGTCATGTTGCCACGCGCCCATTTTTCTTTTATAAGTCATGTCAAACTTAGACGGATCGCTGTCCGCACATCGCTTATCGACGATTTTAATCACCCATTATTCCCAAACTTAAGTTTTGACGGTAACCTGAGTGGTGGGTATAATACTAAAGTTCTCGTCCTATTCTATCACCCTATGTATACGTCATGTTGCCACACTTCCGCTTTTTATTTTATATTTCATATCAAACTTAGGCGGATCGCTGTCCGCACATCGCATGGCAACTACTTTAATCGCCCAAATTTCAAAAACCTAAGTTTTAACGTTCACTTGAGTGGTATAATACCAAAGTTCTGGTCCTATTCTATCACCCTATGTATACGTCATGTTGCCACACTTCCGTTTTTCTTTTATTTTTCATGCAAAATTAGACGGATCGCTGTCCGCACATCGCTTATCTACTGCTTCAATCGTCCATATTTCCCAAACATAAGTTTTGACGGTAACATGAGTGGCATAATACTTAGACGGATCGCTGTCCTCACATCGCTTATCGACTATTTTAATCACCCACATTTCCCAAACCTAAGTTTTGACGGTAAGTTGAGTGGTATAGTACTAATGTCCTGGTCTTATTCTTTCACCATATGTATAAGTCATGTTGCCACGCGCCCATTTTTCTTTTATAAGTCATGTCAAACTTAGACGGATCGCTGTCCTCACATCGCTTATCGACTATTTTAATGACCCATATTTCCCAAACGTAAGTTTTGACGGTAACATGAGTTGATTAATACTAAAGTTCTGGTCCTACTCGATCACACTATGTATACGTCATGTTGCCACATTTCCGTTTTTCTATTATATTTAATGTCAAACTTAGATGGATCGCTGTCCGTACATCGCATTGTGAATACTTGATCACCCATATTTCCCAAAAGTAAGTTTTGACGGTAACTTGAGTGGTATAATACTAAAGTCTTGGTCCTATTCTATCACCCTATGTATACCTCATGTTGCCACACTTCCATTTCCCTTTTATGTTTCATTTCAAACCTAGACAGATCGCTGTTTGCACATCGCTTATCTACTACTTCAATCGTCCATATTTCCCAAACATAAGTTTTGACGGTAACATGAGTGGCATAATACTTAAGTCCTGGTCCTATTCTATCTCCTTATGTATACCTCATGTTGCCACACTTCCGTTTCCCTTTTATATTTCATTTCAAACCTAGACAGATCGCTGTCCGCACATCGCTTATCGACTATTTTAATCCCCCATATTTCTCAAACGTAGGTTTTGACGGTAACATGAGTGGTATAATACTAAAGTTCTGGTCCTATTCTATCACCCTATATATACGTCAAGTTGCCACACTTTCGTTTTTCTTTTATATTTAATGTCAAACTTAGATGGATCGCTGTCTGAACATCGCATAGTGACTACTTTAATCACCCACATTTCCCAAACCTAGGTTTTGACGGTTTTTCTTTTATATTTCATGTCAATCTTTGACGGATCGCTGTCCGTACATCGCTTATCGACTACTTTAATCACCCATATTTCTCAAATCTAAGTTTTGACGGTAACTTGAGTGGTATAATACTAAAGTTCTGGTCCTATTCTATCACCCTATATATACGTCAAGTTGCCACACTTTCGTTTTTCTTTTATATTTAATGTCAAACTTAGATGGATCGCTGTCTGAACATCGCATAGTGACTACTTTAATCACCCACATTTCCCAAACCTAGGTTTTGACGGTATCTTGAGTGGTATAGTACTAATGTCCTGGTCTTATTCTTTCACCATATGTATAAGTCATGTTGCCACACGCCCATTTTTCTTTTATACGTCATGTCAAACTTAGACGGATCGCTGTCCGCACATCGCTTATCGACGATTTTAATCACCCATATTTCCCAAACGTAAGTTTTGCCGGTAACATGAGTTGTATAATACTAAAGTTCTGGTCCTATTCTCTCACCCTAGGTATACGTCATGTTACCACATTTCCGTTTTTCTATTATATTTCACGTCAAACTTAGATGGATCGCTGTCTGTACATCGCATAGTGAATACTTGAATCACCCATATTTCCCAAAAGTAAGTTTTGACGGTAACTTGAGTGGTATAAAACTAAAGTCCTGGTCCTATTCTATCACCCTATGTATAAGTCATGTTGCCACACTTTCGTTTTTCTTTTATATTTCATTTCAATCTTAGACGGATCGCTGTCCGAACATCGCATAGTGACTACTTTAATCACCCATATTTCCCAAACCTAAATTTTGACGGTGACTTGAGTGGTATAGTACTAAAGTCCTGGTCCTATTCTTTCACCATATGTATAAGTCATGTTGCCACGCGTCCATTTTTCTTTTATAAGTGACGTCAAACTTACACGGATCGCTGTCCGCACATCGCTTATCGACTATTTTAATCACCCATTATTCCCAAACGTAAGTTTTGACGGTGACATGAGTGGCATAATACTTAAGTTCTGGTTAGGGTTCTATCAGCTTATGTATACCTCATGTTGCCACACTTCCGTTTTTCTTTTATATTTCATGTCAAACTTAGACGGATCGCTGTCCTCACATCGCTTATCGACTATTTTAATGACCCATATTTCCCAAACGTAAGTTTTGACGGTAACTTGAGTTGATTAATACTTAAGTTCTGGTCATACTCGATCACACTATGTAATCGTCATGTTGCCACATTTCCGTTTTTCTATTATATTTAATGTCAAACTTAGATGGATCGCTGTCCGTACATCGCATTGTGAATACTTGAATCACCCATATTTCCCAAAAGTAAGTTTTGACGGTAACTTGAGTGGTATAATACTAAAGTCTTGGTCCTATTCTATCACCCTATGTATACCTCATGTTGCCACACTTCCATTTCCCTTTTATGTTTCATTTCAAACCTAGACGGATCGCTGTTTGCACATCGCTTATCTACTACTTCAATCGTCCATATTTCCCAAACATAAGTTTTGACGGTAACATGAGTGGCATAATACTTAAGTCCTGGTCCTATTCTATCTCCTTATGTATACCTCATGTTGCCACACTTCCGTTTCCCTTTAATATTTCATTTCAAACCTAGACAGATCGCTGTCCGCACATCGCTTATCGACTATTTTAAACCCCCTTATTTCTCAAACGTAGGTTTTGACGGTAACATGAGTGGTATAATACTAAAGTTCTGGTCCTATTCTATCACCCTATGTACACGTCATGTTGCCACACTTCCGTTATTCTTTTATATTTCTTTTCAGTCTTAGACGGATCTCTGTCCGTACATCACTTATCGACTACTTTAATCACCCATATTTCCCAAATCTAAGTTTTGACGGTAACATGAGTGGTATAATACTAAAGTTCTGGTCCTATTCTATCACCCTATGTATACGTCATGTTGCCACACTTCCGTGTTTCTTTTATATTTCATGTCAATCTTAGACGGATCGCTGTCCGTACATCGCTTATCGACTACTTTAATCACCCACATTTCCCAAACCTAAGTTTTGACGGTAAGTTGAGTGGTATAGTACTAATGTCCTGGTCTTATTCTTTCACCATATGTATAAGTCATGTTGCCACGCGCCCATTTTTCTTTTATACGTCATGTCAAACTTAGACGGATCGCTGTCCGCACATCGCTTATCGACGATTTTAATCACCCATATTTCCCAAACGTAAGTTTTGCCGGTAACATGAGTTGTATATTACTAAAGTTCTGGTCCTATTCTCTCACCCTAGGTATACGTCATGTTGCCACATTTCCGTTTTTCTATTATATTTCACGTCAAACTTAGATGGATCGCTGTCCGTACATCGCATAGTGAATACTTGAATCACCCATATTTCCCAAAAGTAAGTTTTGACGGTAACTTGAGTGGTATAAAACTAAAGTCCTGGTCCTATTCTATCACCCTATGTATAAGTCATGTTGCCACACTTTCGTTTTTCTTTTATATTTCATTTCAATCTTAGACGCATCGCTGTCCGAACATCGCATAGTGACTACTTTAATCACCCATATTTCCCAAACCTTAATTTTGACGGTGACTTGAGTGGTATAGTACTAAAGTCCTGGTTCTATTCTTTCACCATATGTATAAGTCATGTTGCCACGCGTCCATTTTTCTTTTATAAGTGACGTCAAACTTACACGGATCGCTGTCCGCACATCGCTTATCGACTATTTTAATCACCCATATTTCTCAAACGTAGGTTTTGACGGTAACATGAGTGGTATAATACTAAAGTTCTGGTCCTATTCTATCACCCTATGTATACGTCATGTTGCCACACTTCCGTTTTTCTTTTATATTTCATGTCAATATTAGACGGATCGCTGTTCGTACATCGCTTATCGACTACTTTAATCACCCATATTTCTCAAACGTAGGTTTAGACGGTAACTTGAGTGGTATAGTACTAATGTCCTCGTCTTATTCTTTCACCATATGTATAAGTCATGTTGCCACGGGCCCATTTTTGTATTATATTTCATAACAAACTTTGATGGATCGCTGTCTGTTCATCGCATAGTGACTACTTTAATCACCCATATTTCCCAAACCTAAATTTTGACGGTAACTTGAGTGGTATAATACTAAAGTTCTGGTCCTAATCTATCACCCTATTTATACGTCAAGTTGCCACACTTACGTTTTTCTTTTATATGTAATGTCAAACTTAGATGGATCGCTGTCCGTACATCGCATAGTGAATACTTGAATCACCCATATTTCCCAAAAGTAAGTTTTGACGGTAACTTGAGTGGTATAATACTAAAGTCCTGGTCCTATTCTATCACCCAATGTATAAGTCATGTTGCCACACTTCCGTTTTTTTTTATTTTTTATGCAAAATTAGACGGATCGCTATCCGCACATCGCTTATCGACTAATTCAATCGTCCATATTCCCCAAACGTAAGTTTTAACGGTAACATGAGTGGCATAATAATTAAGTCCTGGTCCTATTCTATCACCTTATGTATACGTCATGTTGCCACACTTCCGTTTTTATTGTATATTTCATGTCAAACTTAGATGGATCTCTGTCCGTACATCGCATAGTGACTACTTTAATCACCCATATTTCCCAAACCTAAGTTTTGACGGTAACTTGAGTGGTATAATACTAAAGTCCTGGTCCTATTCTATCACCCAATGTATAAGTCATGTTGCCACACTTCCGTTTTTTTTTATTTTTATGCAAAATTAGACGGATCGCTATCCGTACATCGCATTGTGAATACTTGAATCACACATATTTCCCAAAAGTAAGTTTTGACGGTAACTTGAGTGGTATAATACTAAAGTCTTGGTCCTATTCTATCACCCTATGTATACCTCATGTTGCCACACTTCCATTTCCCTTTTATGTTTCATTTCAAACCTAGACGGATCGCTGTCCGCACATCGCTTATCTACTACTTCAATCGTCCATATTTCCCAAACATAAGTTTTGACGGTAACATGAGTGGCATAATACTTAAGTCCTGGTCCTATTCTATCTCCTTATGTATACCTCATGATGCCACACTTCCGTTTCCCTTTTATATTTCATATTAAACCTAGACAGATCGCTGTCCGCACATCGCTTATCGACTATTTTAATCCCCCATATTTCTCAAACGTAGGTTTTGACGGTAACATGAGTGGTATAATACTAAAGTTCTGGTCCTATTCTATCACCCTATGTTTACGTCATGTTGCCACACTTCCGTTTTTCTTTTACATTTCATGTCAATCTTAGACGGATCGCTGTCCGTACATCGCTTATCGACTACTTTAATCACCCACATTTCCCAAACCTAAGTTTTGACGGTAAGTTGAATGGTATAGTACTAATGTCCTGGTTTTATTCTTTCACCATATGTATAAGTCATGTTGCCACGCGCCCATTTTTCTTTTATAAGTTATGTCAAACTTAGACGGATCGCTGTCCGCACATCGCTTATCGACGATTTTAATCACCCATATTTCCCAAACGTAAGTTTTGCCGGTAACATGAGTTGTATATTACTAAAGTTCTGGCCCTATCCTCTCACCCTAGGTATACGTCATGTTGCCACATTTCCGTTTTTCTATTATATTTCACGTCAAACTTAGATGGATCGCTGTCCGTACATCGCATAGTGAATACTTGAATCACCCATATTTCCCAAAAGTAAGTTTTGACGGTAACTTGAGTGATATAAAACTAAAGTCCTGGTCCTATTCTATCACCCTATGTATAAGTCATGTTGCCACACTTTCGTTTTTCTTTTATTTTTCATGCAAAATTAGACGGATCGCTGTCCGCACATCGCTTATCTACTACTTCAATCGTCCATATTTCCCAAACATAAGTTTTGACGGTAACATGAGTGGCATAATACTTAAGTCCTGGTCCTATTCTATCACCTTATGTATACCTCATGTTGCCACACTTCCTTTTTTCTTTTATATTTCATGTCAAACTTAGATGGATCGCTGTCCGTACATCTCATGGTGACTACTTTAATCACCCATATTTCCCAAACCTAAGTTTTAACGGTAACTTGAGTGGTATAATACTAAAGTTCTGGTCCTACTCTATCACCCTATGTATACCTCATTTTGCCACACTTCCGTTTCCCTTTTATATTTCATTTCAAACCTAGACAGATCGCTGTCCGCACATCGCTTATCGACTATTTTAATCACCCATATGTCTCAAACGTAGGTTTTGACGGTAACATGAGTGGTATAATACTAAAGTTCTGGTCCTATTCTATCACCCTATGTATACGTCATGTTGCCACACTTCCGTTTTTCTTTTATATTTCATATCAATCTTAGACGGATCGCTGTCCGTACATCGCTTATCGACTTCTTTAATCACCCATATTTCCCAAATCTAAGTTTTGACGGTAACTTGAGTGGTATAATACTAAAGTTCTGGTCCTATTCTATAACCCTATGTATACGTCAAGTTGCCACACTTACGATTTTCTTTTATATGTAATGTCAAACTTAGATGTATCGCTGTCCGTACATCGCATAGTGACTACTTTAATCACCCATATTTCCCAAACCTAAGTTTTGACGGTAACTTGAGTGGTATAGTACTGAAGTCCTGGTCCTATTCTTTCACCATATGTATAAGTCATGTTGCCACGCGCCCATTTTTCTTTTATAAGTCATGTCAAACTTAGACGGATCGCTGTCCGCACATCGCTTATCGACGATTTTAATCACCCATTATTCCCAAACTTAAGTTTTGACGGTAACCTGAGTGGTGGGTATAATACTAAAGTTCTCGTCCTATTCTATCACCCTATGTATACGTCATGTTGCCACACTTCCGCTTTTTATTTTATATTTCATATCAAACTTAGGCGGATCGCTGTCCGCACATCGCATGGCAACTACTTTAATCGCCCAAATTTCAAAAACCTAAGTTTTAACGTTCACTTGAGTGGTATAATACCAAAGTTCTGGTCCTATTCTATCACCCTATGTATACGTCATGTTGCCACACTTCCGTTTTTCTTTTATTTTTCATGCAAAATTAGACGGATCGCTGTCCGCACATCGCTTATCTACTGCTTCAATCGTCCATATTTCCCAAACATAAGTTTTGACGGTAACATGAGTGGCATAATACTTAGACGGATCGCTGTCCTCACATCGCTTATCGACTATTTTAATGACCCATGTTTCCCAAACGTAAGTTTTGACTGTAACATGAGTTGATTAATACTAAAGTTCTGGTCCTACTCGATCACACTATGTATACGTCATGTTGCCACATTTCCGTTTTTCTATTATATTTAATGTCAAACTTAGATGGATCGCTGTCCGTACATCGCATTGTGAATACTCGTATCACCCATATTTCCCAAAAGTAAGTTTTGACGGTAACTTGAGTGGTATAATACTAAAGTCTTGGTCCTATTCTATCACCCTATGTATACCTCATGTTGCCACACTTCCATTTCCCTTTTATGTTTCATTTCAAACCTAGACGGATCGCTGTTTGCACATCGCTTATCTACTACTTCAATCGTCCATATTTCCCAAACATAAGTTTTGACGGTAACATGAGTGGCATAATACTTAAGTCCTGGTCCTATTCTATCTCCTTATGTATACCTCATGTTGCCACACTTCCGTTTCCCTTTAATATTTCATTTCAAACCTAGACAGATCGCTGTCCGCACATCGCTTATCGACTATTTTAATCCCCCATATTTCTCAAACGTAGGTTTTGACGGTAACATGAGTGGTATAATACTAAAGTTCTGGTCCTATTCTATCACCCTATGTACACGTCATGTTGCCACACTTCCGTTATTCTTTTATATTTCTTTTCAGTCTTAGATGGATCTCTGTCCGTACATCACTTATCGACTACTTTAATCACCCATATTTCCCAAATCTAGGTTTTGACGGTAACATGAGTGGTATAATACTAAAGTTCTGGTCCTATTCTATCACCCTATGTATACGTCATGTTGCCACACTTCCGTTTTTCTTTTATATTTCATGTCAATCTTAGACGGATCGCTGTCCGTACATCGCTTATCGACTACTTTAATCACCCACATTTCCCAAACCTAAGTTTTGATGGTAAGTTGAGTGGTATAGTACTAATGTCCTGGTCTTATTCTTTCACCATATGTATAAGTCATGTTGCCACGCGCCCATTTTTCTTTTATAAGTCATGTCAAACTTAGACGGATCGCTGTCCGTACATCTCATGGTGACTACTTTAATGACCCATATTTCCCAAACCTAAGTTTTAACGGTAACTTGAGTGGTATAATACTAAAGTTCTGGTCCTACTCTATCACCCTATGTATACCTCATTTTGCCACACTTCCGTTTCCCTTTTATATTTCATTTCAAACCTAGACAGATCGCTGTCCGCACATCGCTTATCGACTATTTTAATCACCCATATGTCTCAAACGTAGGTTTTGACGGTAACATGAGTGGCATAATACTTAAGTCCTGGTCCTATTCTATCACCTTATGTATACCTCATGTTGCCACACTTCCTTTTTTCTTTTATATTTCCTGTCAAACTTAGATGGATCGCTGTCCGTACATCTCATGGTGACTACTTTAATCACCCATATTTCCCAAACCTAAGTTTTAACGGTAACTTGAGTGGTATAATACTAAAGTTCTGGTCCTACTCTATCACCCTATGTATACCTCATTTTGCCACACTTCCGTTTCCCTTTTATATTTCATTTCAAACCTAGACAGATCGCTGTCCGCACATCGCTTATCGACTATTTTAATCACCCATATGTCTCAAACGTAGGTTTTGACGGTAACATGAGTGGTATAATACTAAAGTTCTGGTCCTATTCTATCACCCTATGTATACGTCATGTTGCCACACTTCCGTTTTTCTTTTATATTTCATATCAATCTTAGACGGATCGCTGTCCGTACATCGCTTATCGACTTCTTTAATCACCCATATTTCCCAAATCTAAGTTTTGACGGTAACTTGAGTGGTATAATACTAAAGTTCTGGTTCTATTCTATAACCCTATGTATACGTCAAGTTGCCACACTTACGATTTTCTTTTATATGTAATGTCAAACTTAGATGTATCGCTGTCCGTACATCGCATAGTGACTACTTTAATCACCCATATTTCCCAAACCTAAGTTTTGACGGTAACTTGAGTGGTATAGTACTGAAGTCCTGGTCCTATTCTTTCACCATATGTATAAGTCATGTTGCCACGCGCCCATTTTTCTTTTATAAGTCATGTCAAACTTAGACGGATCGCTGTCCGCACATCGCTTATCGACTATTTTAATCACCCATTATTCCCAAACTTAAGTTTTGACGGTAACCTGAGTGGTGGGTATAATACTAAAGTTCTCGTCCTATTCTATCACCCTATGTATACGTCATGTTGCCACACTTCCGCTTTTTATTTTATATTTCCTATCAAACTTAGACGGATCGCTGTCCGCACATCGCATGGCAACTACTTTAATCGCCCAAATTTCAAAAACCTAAGTTTTAACGTTCACTTGAGTGGTATAATACCAAAGTTCTGGTCCTATTCTATCACCCTATGTATACGTCATGTTGCCACACTTCCGTTTTTCTTTTATTTTTCATGCAAAATTAGACGGATCGCTGTCCGCACATCGCTTATCTACTGCTTCAATCGTCCATATTTCCCAAACATAAGTTTTGACGGTAACATGAGTGGCATAATACTTAGACGGATCGCTGTCCTCACATCGCTTATCGACTATTTTAATGACCCATATTTCCCAAACGTAAGTTTTGACTGTAACATGAGTTGATTAATACTAAAGTTCTGGTCCTACTCGATCACACTATGTATACGTCATGTTGCCACATTTCCGTTTTTCTATTATATTTAATGTCAAACTTAGATGGATCGCTGTCCGTACATCGCATTGTGAATACTCGTATCACCCATATTTCCCAAAAGTAAGTTTTGACGGTAACTTGAGTGGTATAATATTAAGTCTTGGTCCTATTCTATCACCCTATGTATACCTCATGTTGCCACACTTCCATTTCCCTTTTATGTTTCATTTCAAACCTAGACGGATCGCTGTTTGCACATCGCTTATCTACTACTTCAATCGTCCATATTTCCCAAACATAAGTTTTGACGGTAACATGAGTGGCATAATACTTAAGTCCTGGTCCTATTCTATCTCCTTATGTATACCTCATGTTGCCACACTTCCGTTTCCCTTTAATATTTCATTTCAAACCTAGACAGATCGCTGTCCGCACATCGCTTATCGACTATTTTAATCCCCCATATTTCTCAAACGTAGGTTTTGACGGTAACATGAGTGGTATAATACTAAAGTTCTGGTCCTATTCTATCACCCTATGTACACGTCATGTTGCCACACTTCCGTTATTCTTTTATATTTCTTTTCAGTCTTAGATGGATCTCTGTCCGTACATCACTTATCGACTACTTTAATCACCCATATTTCCCAAATCTAAGTTTTGACGGTAACATGAGTGGTATAATACTAAAGTTCTGGTCCTATTCTATCACCCTATGTATACGTCTTGTTGCCACACTTCCGTTTTTCTTTTATATTTCATGTCAATCTTAGACGGATCGCTGTCCGTACATCGCTTATCGACTACTTTAATCACCCACATTTCCCAAACCTAAGTTTTGACGGTAAGTTGAGTGGTATAGTACTAATGTCCTGGTCTTATTCTTTCACCATATGTATAAGTCATGTTGCCACGCGCCCATTTTTCTTTTATAAGTCATGTCAAACTTAGACGGATCGCTGTCCTCACATCGCTTATCGACTATTTTAATGACCCATATTTCCCAAACGTAAGTTTTGACGGTAACATGAGTTGATTAATACTAAAGTTCTGGTCCTACTCGATCACACTATGTATACGTCATGTTGCCACATTTCCGTTTTTCTATTATATTTAATGTCAAACTTAGATGGATCGCTGTCCGTACATCGCATTGTGAATACTTGATCACCCATATTTCCCAAAAGTAAGTTTTGACGGTAACTTGAGTGGTATAATACTAAAGTCTTGGTCCTATTCTATCACCCTATGTATACCTCATGTTGCCACACTTCCATTTCCCTTTTATGTTTCATTTCAAACCTAGACAGATCGCTGTTTGCACATCGCTTATCTACTACTTCAATCGTCCATATTTCCCAAACATAAGTTTTGACGGTAACATGAGTGGCATAATACTTAAGTCCTGGTCCTATTCTATCTCCTTATGTATACCTCATGTTGCCACACTTCCGTTTCCCTTTTATATTTCATTTCAAACCTAGACAGATCGCTGTCCGCACATCGCTTATCGACTATTTTAATCCCCCATATTTCTCAAACGTAGGTTTTGACGGTAACATGAGTGGTATAATACTAAAGTTCTGGTCCTATTCTATCACCCTATATATACGTCAAGTTGCCACACTTTCGTTTTTCTTTTATATTTAATGTCAAACTTAGATGGATCGCTGTCTGAACATCGCATAGTGACTACTTTAATCACCCACATTTCCCAAACCTAGGTTTTGACGGTTTTTCTTTTATATTTCATGTCAATCTTTGACGGATCGCTGTCCGTACATCGCTTATCGACTACTTTAATCACCCATATTTCTCAAATCTAAGTTTTGACGGTAACTTGAGTGGTATAATACTAAAGTTCTGGTCCTATTCTATCACCCTATATATACGTCAAGTTGCCACACTTTCGTTTTTCTTTTATATTTAATGTCAAACTTAGATGGATCGCTGTCTGAACATCGCATAGTGACTACTTTAATCACCCACATTTCCCAAACCTAGGTTTTGACGGTATCTTGAGTGGTATAGTACTAATGTCCTGGTCTTATTCTTTCACTATATGTATAAGTCATGTTGCCACACGCCCATTTTTCTTTTATACGTCATGTCAAACTTAGACGGATCGCTGTCCGCACATCGCTTATCGACGATTTTAATCACCCATATTTCCCAAACGTAAGTTTTGCCGGTAACATGAGTTGTATAATACTAAAGTTCTGGTCCTATTCTCTCACCCTAGGTATACGTCATGTTACCACATTTCCGTTTTTCTATTATATTTCACGTCAAACTTAGATGGATCGCTGTCTGTACATCGCATAGTGAATACTTGAATCACCCATATTTCCCAAAAGTAAGTTTTGACGGTAACTTGAGTGGTATAAAACTAAAGTCCTGGTCCTATTCTATCACCCTATGTATAAGTCATGTTGCCACACTTTCGTTTTTCTTTTATATTTCATTTCAATCTTAGACGGATCGCTGTCCGAACATCGCATAGTGACTACTTTAATCACCCATATTTCCCAAACCTAAATTTTGACGGTGACTTGAGTGGTATAGTACTAAAGTCCTGGTCCTATTCTTTCACCATATGTATAAGTCATGTTGCCACGCGTCCATTTTTCTTTTATAAGTGACGTCAAACTTACACGGATCGCTGTCCGCACATCGCTTATCGACTATTTTAATCACCCATTATTCCCAAACGTAAGTTTTGACGGTGACATGAGTGGCATAATACTTAAGTTCTGGTTAGGGTTCTATCAGCTTATGTATACCTCATGTTGCCACACTTCCGTTTTTCTTTTATATTTCATGTCAAACTTAGACGGATCGCTGTCCTCACATCGCTTATCGACTATTTTAATGACCCATATTTCCCAAACGTAAGTTTTGACGGTAACTTGAGTTGATTAATACTTAAGTTCTGGTCATACTCGATCACACTATGTAATCGTCATGTTGCCACATTTCCGTTTTTCTATTATATTTAATGTCAAACTTAGATGGATCGCTGTCCGTACATCGCATTGTGAATACTTGAATCACCCATATTTCCCAAAAGTAAGATTTGACGGTAACTTGAGTGGTATAATACTAAAGTCTTGGTCCTATTCTATCACCCTATGTATACCTCATGTTGCCACACTTCCATTTCCCTTTTATGTTTCATTTCAAACCTAGACGGATCGCTGTTTGCACATCGCTTATCTACTACTTCAATCGTCCATATTTCCCAAACATAAGTTTTGACGGTAACATGAGTGGCATAATACTTAAGTCCTGGTCCTATTCTATCTCCTTATGTATACCTCATGTTGCCACACTTCCGTTTCCCTTTAATATTTCATTTCAAACCTAGACAGATCGCTGTCCGCACATCGCTTATCGACTATTTTAAACCCCCTTATTTCTCAAACGTAGGTTTTGACGGTAACAAGAGTGGTATAATACTAAAGTTCTGGTCCTATTCTATCACCCTATGTACACGTCATGTTGCCACACTTCCGTTATTCTTTTATATTTCTTTTCAGTCTTAGACGGATCTCTGTCCGTACATCACTTATCGACTACTTTAATCACCCATATTTCCCAAATCTAAGTTTTGACGGTAACATGAGTGGTATAATACTAAAGTTCTGGTCCTATTCTATCACCCTATGTATACGTCATGTTGCCACACTTCCGTTTTTCTTTTATATTTCATGTCAATCTTAGACGGATCGCTGTCCGTACATCGCTTATCGACTACTTTAATCACCCACATTTCCCAAACCTAAGTTTTGACGGTAAGTTGAGTGGTATAGTACTAATGTCCTGGTCTTATTCTTTCACCATATGTATAGGTCATGCTGCCACGCGCCCATTTTTCTTTTATACGTCATGTCAAACTTAGACGGATCGCTGTCCGCACATCGCTTATCGACGATTTTAATCACCCATATTTCCCAAACGTAAGTTTTGCCGGTAACATGAGTTGTATATTACTAAAGTTCTGGTCCTATTCTCTCACCCTAGGTATACGTCATGTTGCCATATTTCCGTTTTTCTATTATATTTCACGTCAAACTTAGATGGATCGCTGTCCGTACATCGCATAGTGAATACTTGAATCACCCATATTTCCCAAAAGTAAGTTTTGACGGTAACTTGAGTGGTATAAAACTAAAGTCCTGGTCCTATTCTATCACCCTATGTATAAGTCATGTTGCCACACTTTCGTTTTTCTTTTATATTTCATTTCAATCTTAGACGCATCGCTGTCCGAACATCGCATAGTGACTACTTTAATCACCCATATTTCCCAAACCTAAATTTTGACGGTGACTTGAGTGGTATAGTACTAAAGTCCTGGTTCTATTCTTTCACCATATGTATAAGTCATGTTGCCACGCGTCCATTTTTCTTTTATAAGTGACGTCAAACTTACACGGATCGCTGTCCGCACATCGCTTATCGACTATTTTAATCACCCATATTTCTCAAACGTAGGTTTTGACGGTAACATGAGTGGTATAATACTAAAGTTCTGGTCCTATTCTATCACCCTATGTATACGTCATGTTGCCACACTTCCGTTTTTCTTTTATATTTCATGTCAATATTAGACGGATCGCTGTTCGTACATCGCTTATCGACTACTTTAATCACCCATATTTCTCAAACGTAGGTTTTGACGGTAACTTGAGTGGTATAGTACTAATGTCCTCGTCTTATTCTTTCACCATATGTATAAGTCATGTTGCCACGGGCCCATTTTTGTATTATATTTCATAACAAACTTTGATGGATCGCTGTCTGTTCATCGCATAGTGACTACTTTAATCACCCATATTTCCCAAACCTAAATTTTGACGGTAACTTGAGTGGTATAATACTAAAGTTCTGGTCCTAATCTATCACCCTATTTATACGTCAAGTTGCCACACTTACGTTTTTCTTTTATATGTATTGTCAAACTTAGATGGATCGCTGTCCGTACATCGCATAGTGAATACTTGAATCACCCATATTTCCCAAAAGTAAGTTTTGACGGTAACTTGAGTGGTATAATACTAAAGTCCTGGTCCTATTCTATCACCCAATGTATAAGTCATGTTGCCACACTTCCGTTTTTTTTTATTTTTTATGCAAAATTAGACGGATCGCTATCCGCACATCGCTTATCGACTAATTCAATCGTCCATATTCCCCAAACGTAAGTTTTAACGGTAACATGAGTGGCATAATAATTAAGTCCTGGTCCTATTCTATCACCTTATGTATACGTCATGTTGCCACACTTCCGTTTTTATTGTATATTTCATGTCAAACTTAGATGGATCTCTGTCCGTACATCGCATAGTGACTACTTTAATCACCCATATTTCCCAAACCTAAGTTTTGACGGTAACTTGAGTGGTATAATACTAAAGTCCTGGTCCTATTCTATCACCCAATGTATAAGTCATGTTGCCACACTTCCGTTTTTTTTATTTTTTATGCAAAATTAGACAGATCGCTATCCGTACATCGCATTGTGAATACTTGAATCACACATATTTCCCAAAAGTAAGTTTTGACGGTAACTTGAGTGGTATAATACTAAAGTCTTGGTCCTATTCTATCACCCTATGTATACCTCATGTTGCCACACTTCCATTTCCCTTTTATGTTTCATTTCAAACCTAGACGGATCGCTGTCCGCACATCGCTTATCTACTACTTCAATCGTCCATATTTCCCAAACATAAGTTTTGACGGTAACATGAGTGGCATAATACTTAAGTCCTGGTCCTATTCTATCTCCTTATGTATACCTCATGATGCCACACTTCCGTTTCCCTTTTATATTTCATTTCAAACCTAGACAGATCGCTGTCCGCACATCGCTTATCGACTATTTTAATCCCCCATATTTCTCAAACGTAGGTTTTGACGGTAACATGAGTGGTATAATACTAAAGTTCTGGTCCTATTCTATCACCCTATGTTTACGTCATGTTGCCACACTTCCGTTTTTCTTTTACATTTCATGTCAATCTTAGACGGATCGCTGTCCGTACATCGCTTATCGACTACTTTAATCACCCACATTTCCCAAACCTAAGTTTTGACGGTAAGTTGAATGGTATAGTACTAATGTCCTGGTTTTATTCTTTCACCATATGTATAAGTCATGTTGCCACGCGCCCATTTTTCTTTTATAAGTTATGTCAAACTTAGACGGATCGCTGTCCGCACATCGCTTATCGACGATTTTAATCACCCATATTTCCCAAACGTAAGTTTTGCCGGTAACATGAGTTGTATATTACTAAAGTTCTGGTCCTATTCTCTCACCCTAGGTATACGTCATGTTGCCACATTTCCGTTTTTCTATTATATTTCACGTCAAACTTAGATGGATCGCTGTCCGTACATCGCATAGTGAATACTTGAATCACCCATATTTCCCAAAAGTAAGTTTTGACGGTAACTTGAGTGATATAAAACTAAAGTCCTGGTCCTATTCTATCACCCTATGTATAAGTCATGTTGCCACACTTTCGTTTTTCTTTTATATTTCATTTCAATCTTAGACGCATCGCTGTCCGAACATCGCATAGTGACTACTTTAATCACCCATATTTCCCAAACCTAAATTTTGACGGTGACTTGAGTGGTATAGTACTAAAGTCCTGGTCCTATTCTTTCACCATATGTATAAGTCATGTTGCCACGCGTCCATTTTTCTTTTATAAGTGACGTCAAACTTACACGGATCGCTGTCCGCACATCGCTTATCGACTATTTTAATCACCCATATTTCTCAAACGTAGGTTTTGACGGTAACATGAGTGGTATAATACTAAAGTTCTGGTCCTATTCTATCACCCTATGTATACGTCATGTTGCCACACTTCCGTTTTTCTTTTATATTTCATGTCAATATTAGACGGATCGCTGTTCGTACATCGCTTATCGACTACTTTAATCACCCATATTTCTCAAACGTAGGTTTTGACGGTAACTTGAGTGGTATAGTACTAATGTCCTCGTCTTATTCTTTCACCATATGTATAAGTCATGTTGCCACGGGCCCATTTTTGTATTATATTTCATAACAAACTTTGATGGATCGCTGTCTGTTCATCGCATAGTGACTACTTTAATCACCCATATTTCCCAAACCTAAATTTTGACGGTAACTTGAGTGGTATAATACTAAAGTTCTGGTCCTATTCTATCACCCTATGTATACGTCATGTTGCCACACTTCCGTTTTTCTTTTATATTTCATGTCAATCTTAGACGGATCGCTGTCCGTACATCGCTTATCGACTACTTTAATCACCCACATTTCCCAAACCTAAGTTTTGACGGTAAGTTGAGTGGTATAATACTAAAGTCCTGGTCCTATTCTATCACCCAATGTATAAGTCATGTTGCCACACTTCCGTTTTTCTTTTATATTTCATGTCAAACTTAGATTGATCGCTGTCCGTACATCGCATAGTGACTACTTTAATCACCCACATTTCCCAAACCTAGGTTTTGACGGTAACTTGAGTGGTATAGTACTAATGTCCTGGTCCTAGCCTTTCACCATATGTATAAGTCATGTTGCCACGCGCCCATTTTTCTTTTATAAGTCATGTCAAACTTAGACGGATCGCTGTCCGCACATCGCTTATCTACTATTTTAATCACCCATATTTCTCAAACGTAGGTTTTGACGGTAACATGAGTGGTATAATACATAAGTTCTGGTCCAATTCTATCACCCTATGTATACGTCATCTTGCCACACTTCCGTTTTTCTTATATATTTCATTTCAATCTTAGACGGATCGCTGTCCGTACATCGCTTATCGACTACTTTAATCACCCATATTTCCCAAATCTAAGTTTTGACGGTAACTTGAGTGGTATAATACTAAAGTTCTGGTCCTATTCTATCACCCTATGTATACGTCAAGTTGCCACACTTCCGTTTTTCTTTTATATGTAATGTCAAACTTAGATGGATTGCTGTCCGTACATCGCATAGTGACTACTTCAATCACCCATTATTCCCAAACTTAAGTTTTGACGGTAACCTGAGTGGTAGGTATAATACTAAAGTTCTCATCCTATTCTATCACCCTATGTATAATTCATGTTGCCACACATCCGTTTTTCTTTTATATATATTTTTTGAATGAAATAAAGCTTTATTCATCACAAAACATATACAGTTTTTTTACAATTTTAAACAATTTTACAACTACAGTAATTACCATAAAAATACATAGATAAACACAAAATAAACAAATAATATTACAACTTAATAACAATTTGCAAATTAAATTACCTTAAATTGCAGAACGTACAGAAAAGATGCAAAATAAACATAAAACAAAGTAATAATGTTTAACAAAAAATATTCCTTTGCATTTAGATCATTTAAAAATAAAATATGATAAAAAGTTTTGTAATGAATAAATTAGGAGCCTCATAGGCAGAGCCAGTTTTGAGGCTTCCATCACATTACATTAACTCAAAGAAGAAAAAAATGGCTACCAATTTGGTTTAATTAAAATAAACAATTTGTTACAAATATAATGCATATAGATAAAAACAAGTACCCAGATTTACAATAAAAGAATGCAAAAAAATCTTTGTTATTTTAAGAATATTATTTCTGTCTGTAAGAGAGAATGGTGTCATACCCACTTAATCAATAAAATCAAATATAATCTACCAACAAAAATCAATCTTACATAGTGTCAAACAAGTATCTGAAACAAATTATCAATGTCTTCTTGAGTTAGTAACCAAGTTTTTAAGTACTTACAATACACAGAATAGGAGTTTTTATTAAAATTATAACATGATGTAAGGTTGTAAATACGGCGTGCGTTAAAATTAAAAAACTGTCTGTACAATGTAAGTTTCGGACGTGGTACAGGCACTGAACTGAAGTTTCGAAGACTGTATTTCGAAACGTTATTTAAGTGTTCATTACCAATTTTCTTGTAAAACAAACCAAGTATTTTGTAAACATATAAATGTCTGATCGGAAGAATTTTATGATTATTAAACAATGGCCAGGAATGCTCAAATCTATTCTTTTTAGAAATGACTCTAATTATATTTTTTTGGAGGGTGACAAGAGGTTTAATTGTTGTAGGATAGACTCCACCCCAGCAACTCAACCCGTATTCTAATCTTGAGCTTACCAAAGAATGATATACGTAAATAAGGACTTTCTGGGGACAAAGATTCCTTAGTAAATACAATTTGCGTAAGGCACTTAATAATTCTCTATGTAATTTTAAAACATGTCCTTTCCAAGAAAGATTGCAGTTTATTACAAGACCAAGGTATTTGATTTCTTTTACATGTCCTATAGTAGGGCAGCTGCAAGGGCCATTGCAATTTGGATTGTGATTAAAAAGTGGTTCATAAAATTGATGATCTTGTCGTAAACAAAAAATCATGTTCTTAGTTTTTTCACTGAGAATTAAATAATTTTTATCAAACCAATATCGTAACATTATTAAATCTTCCTGCGTTAGATTTCTGATCTCAGTTAAACTACCTCCTGAATAAGTTAGTGCCGTGTCGTCTGCAAATGCTGTGAGCCTACCATTAAACTGTGCATTACAAAGATCATTTATATATATGAGAAACAAGATTGGACCCAAAACTGAGCCTTGGGGAACGCCATGTTTAAGATAGCCTCTGCAACTGATTGTATCACTTCCTAACTTAGTAACCTGCGATCTATTAGATAAATAACTAGAAAACCAGTCAAGGGAAACTCCTCTAACACCAGCACACCACATTTTTTCTAGAAGTATTTTATGGTCTACTGTGTCAAAAGCTTTAGTTATGTCTATAAATGTAGCTGTACAATTCAAGTTGTCATTTAAAGACTCATATACTGGATCTAAAAACCTTAAAAGAGCATCTTCCGTAGATAGGCCTTCTCTGAATCCAAACTGGTTTTCACTAAAAAAAGAATTTTTGTTCAAAAAATTTACTAACCGTTTCTTAATAATTTTCTCAAAAATTTTAGAAAATGTTGAGAGTAGAGATATGGGGCGATAATTGGATGAATTCAGTTTATCGCCTCGTTTATACAGTGGTATAACTACTGCAGCCTTCAAACAATCCGGAAATTCACCTTTTACAATACTTAGATTAAAGAGATGCACTAAAATGTCAACTATGGCTATAATAATCTTTTTTTAAATTAATGCATTTATTCCATCTGAACCAGGGGCTTTACCGGTCTTTAGCAAACTGACAATACCCAAAATTTCATCCCTGTTTGTTGGTAGTAAAAACATTGAACTGTCTTGAACTGGATTTATAAATACTTCATCAAACTGATTAGAAGATTATACATTGCCAATGCTATTCTTAAGCAAATCCGGAATACTGAGGAAAAATTCGTTGAATGATTGCGCTATTTCCTTTGGTTCTGTTTTCATTATTATTATAACAAATCTTTGAAATTGAAGAATCTACTTTAGGATCTTTTATTATATCATTAATTAACTTCCACTGAGCCCTAGAATCTCCTGCATGCTTTTCAAATTGGTTCATATAATATAACTCCTTTGCTTCATTAATTTCTCTTTTAAGTGTGTCCCTAAATCTATTGTACCGCCTTTTAAGTGCCGTATCATCTGGTCTCAAACGCACACATTTAAATAATTTTTTTCTAGATTCACATTTTTTGCAAAGAGCATTGGAAATCCGAGGTTTCAGTTTTTTAAAAGGTTTTCTCAATAAAAGTGATGCCTTGGACCTCTTGATGGCAGCATTCAAAATATTTAAGAACAATTCAAAACCTACAGAGGAATTATCTGATTGATAAACCAGAGTCCAGTCTACAAAATTTAGTTCGTTACAAAGTATTTCAAAATCTATTTCATTTATTGCAAGAAGTAATTCATCTATCTGAAAGTTAATACTCAATTCAACATAAACCAAAGAGTGATCAGAAATATTTAAACTATTATAAACCATTCCCTTCACATTAAATGTCTCCAAATTTGTTAAACTACACATTTTTATAAAGAAATGGTCAATGCAGGTGCTACTATATTCAGTTATTCTTGTTGGTTCATTGATAATTGAATTGAAACCTAAGCTATTCATTAAAAGTTAATAATCTAAACACACTGCATTTTCAGACAGAATATCACAATTCACATCTCCCGTTAGAATAAAGTTTGATTTTTCAAAGACATTCAACAGTGTTTCTATTTCATTTAAAAATGAGCGGAACGGGGCGGCGTGCAGTCGATAGAGAGCTAATATTGTGATGGCCACACGGCCGAGATCGACAGTCAACAATAAACAGTCAGCTGATTTAACATCTAGCGGCACACTCACGTCAGTGCAGGTGAGTGCCTCAGCGACATACACCGCCACCCCGCCCGCTCTGTAATCTGCATTACAATTAAGGTACTGTTTGTATCCTTCTATTTGATAAAAACTACTTTCATCATTAGTAATCCATATTTCAGTCAAAACAATAATATGAGGGCGCTGTTGCCAATTACTTAGCTCAACGAGAAAAACATCAAAATTACTCCTCATACTACGAATATTTTGATTAATTATTAATAAGGAACTTTCTGTCATATGCTACCAAATAAAATTGTATGCATACATATGAAAGACATTAACCGTAAGAAATACAATTAATAGATTTATGAAAAGCGTGAATAAAGTTAACATAACCTAATAGTATTTTGTGAGACAAATTGAAATAATAATTACAATAAATATACCTTGACAGTTATAAAAAAAAACCCGTGAAGTCAATTGTTTGGATGAAAAATTGATTAAACTTTACGATAAAACACTAAAAAAATACAAAAACACAACAAAAGATAACTCTTAATTAAAGCAATACGAAACATACCTTATTATAAACCATCTAAATCTGCCATACACTCTACAGTCTTCACTGGTGACCCATTTGCTTTCCTCATCAGGATTTTACCATTACGGATCCAGAGGTACTCGTAATGTTTATCCCTCTTTGTCTGCTTGGCGGCGAACAACACTCGGCGCATCCCGGGGCTCAGGCTCTCGTTGACATACACACGGGAGTCGCTAGGCAGTCCCATGTGCCTGGTGGAGAAATCATTTTTCTTTTCACGCCTTAATTGTAATAGTTTGTTTGCGTCAGTTCTTCTCACCATTTTAACGATGATGCCAGGTGGAGCGGAAGATCCTTGCTTGGGTCTTAGACGATGGCAAACATCGATCATAGCGTCATCAATGGTGTAGTTTAAAGCTTGGCCAACTTTTTTAACCAAGTCCGTGACGCTTTCATCCTTTTGCTGTGGAATGCCATGAATTTCTAACGTTTTCCGGCGGCTGTATTGTTCTGCGCGCTCTTGACGAGTCTCAAGCTCTGCTACTTTTTTAATCATGCAAAATTAGACGGATCGCTGTCCGCACATCGCTTATTGACTATTTTAATCACCCATTATTCCCAAACGTAAGTTTTGACGGTAACATGAGTGGCATAATACTTACGTTCTGGTCCTATTCTATCACCTTATGTATACCTCATGTTGCCGCACATCCGTTTTTCTTTTATATTTCATGTCAAACTTAGATGGATCGCTGTCCGTACATCGCATAGTGACTACTTGAATCACCCATATTTCCCAAACCCAGGTTTTGACGGTAACTTGAGTGGTATAATACTAAAGTCCTGGTCCTATTCTATCACCCTAAGTATACGTCATGTTGCTACACTTCCGTTTTTCTTTTATATTTCATGTCAATCTTAGTCGGATCGCTTCCCGTACATCGCTTATCGACTACTTTAATCACCCATATTTCCCAAACCTAAGTTTTGACGGTAACTTGAGTGGTATAGTACTAATGTTCTGGTCCTATTCTATCACCCTGTGTATACGTCATGTTGCCACACTTCGGTTTTTTTTATATTTCATGTCAATCTTAGTCGGATCGCTTCCCGTACATCGCTTATCGACTACTTTAATCACCCATATTTCCCAAACCTAAGTTTTGACGGTAACTTGAGTGGTATAGTACTAATGTCCTGGTCCTATTCTTCCACCATATGTATACGTCATGTTGCCACGCGCCTGTTTTTCTTTTACATTTCATGTCAAACTTAGACGGATCGCTGCCCGTACATCGCTTTTCGACGACTTTAATCACCCATATTTCCCAAACCTAAGTTTTGACGACGGTAACTTGAGTGGTACAATACTAAAGTTCTGGTCCTATTCTATCACCCTATGTATACGTCATGTTGCCACGCTGCCGTTTTTCTTTTATATTTCATGTCAAACTTAGATGGACCGCTGTCCGCACATCGCTTAGTGACCACTTTAATCACCCATTTTTCCAGAACGTAAGTTTTGACTGTAACTTTAGTGGTATAATACTGAAGTTCTTGTCCTTTTCTATCACCCTTTGCATACGAGATTTTTTCACGCTGCCGTTTTTTTATATTTCATGTCAAACTTAGATGGAACGGTGTCCGCACATCGGTAAGTGACTAATTTTATTGCCCCTATATCAAGAGAGCGCAGGCGCTGACCGCCACCGCCGCCGCGACGCTCAGTCACCCCCGGGTCTCGTTCGAGTGCGTCCCGGTGTTACCCGCAGTAAACACAGCCTGTAACGCAAATTGTAAGTCACCCATTTGTAAAATAACTAAATAAAAATGCTATTTCTCCGGGGGGGGGGGTCGTAAACGGTTGAAAATCAAGTAATTAGATGAATAAAGTAATATTGTTTTTATATAGATGGAACGTCTTTTGGCAATTTCTTAACGAATATTTTTTTTTAACGAATTGACTTTTACAAACTGATATATCTGCCATTCATTTTTTTATAATAAAACAAGCTTTTTGATTTGAAAAGATACTGTAAAACTCAAGAGTTAAAAATATTTACCTCGCGTTTAGGTGTTACTTATGTTTTGGCTTAAAAATCAAAAATATTTAACAATTCCGATCCATGTTTATAGTGATATGCCGATTTTTTCTTATAGTTATGATACTTTTAGGCATCCACAGGCTAAGGCAGCTAGCTGGTATTTGTTTAGTTAATCTAATAGGGTGATCATTAAGTAAATGTTTATTAGTTGCTTAATTGAACAGTTAGAAAACCTAGTTTTTTAAAATAAAAAATAACATCTATTGATTTGATTTTTAATATGGCACAGTACATTTCCTCAAAACTTCTTTTTACCTGATTATATTGAACCTATTGATAATTTTTCACCGGAGATCGTCTGTAAAAATACGTGTTCGTGCTCAATCACCGAGATCAGGCTTATTATTATAAAGTTATTACATTTAAGTAGGTTTATTCCTTTTAAGATTTAGTAATATTAATGTTATTATTAGTAGAGATACGCTGTTTTATAATTAGACTGCACAACTTTAATAATTATTAAACTAGTTTTGTTCACTAGAAAAGAATTTCAGGGATTAAGGATAAGCAGATAAGTAATAGCCGAATACTGGGTGTTAAACTATGGTGAATGTTTATAGTGTTTAATTACTGTGAAAGAAGGGCGGGTAAATATCGTTTTCCAGACTGTAAACAGTTTATGGGTCTGTGTAAACAACGTCTACAAATTGACGCGTTTATTGCCATTGTTAAAACGAGCGGAAAAATAATCTTCTTTCATGGACACGGTGATTAACGTATAAAGTTTTATTTGTTGTCTTATTATTATTGAATTTTTCTTTAGTTAAAATATTTATATTTGTGGATCTGCCAATCTCTCATTGGGCCTGATGATGACGATTGGTGTGACCAATCGAAATCGATCGCCATTTTCCACCATCTGGGTATATTTACCATCTTTTATGTACATGCAGTATAAGTGTAAATATATTCTTAAACTAGCTGATCCGACAGACGTTGTCCTGTCTTCTTCATAAATAGTTTGTTTTAGTTGGAATAGATATTAAAATATTCACATCAACAAGATAGCTTTTATTCTAAAGCTTTTTTAATATACAACATTGTTCGTTTTGTTTTCTGCAGCAAAAATTATATTTTCTGTGTTCCGACACGGGAACAGGCAACATACAATTGGCCATGTGAAAATCACTGATTTTCAATGTTGTTTCCACAAACATTCAACGACTGTCCATTTAATTTGGACATTGCAAATGTAAGCTGCTGGAAATTTTTGCCGCTTAAAGTCAAAGGCCTATCGTTTGGAATCATTTCGATACGTGAAATAAAAACGTTTTCACCTTTGTAGTTTTTTTTGCGAAATCATTGCCTCGGTTATGCTGTTAATTATTTTTTTCACCGTCAGGTGAGTGCCATTACAAATACGTAGTGAGTAAATGATTCGCAACACAATAATTACTGAACCGATTTTTAGCTGAATGGATATCCTTCATTATATTAGCTGATATCACATAATCCATTTCATTCGGTTTAATCCTCTCAACCAACCAAATAAGGATGTGTGCGTGTTGCAACCCGCGTTTTTTCATTCCACTGAATACGTCCCACAATGCGTCTCGCCGAACATGCAATGGTTAACAATAAAATCCATGAGTAACTTTGTTTTTTTTTATCCTGTGGTAATAGGCGATCAATGGGAGATTGGCCAGGAAATAATTCTTGTAGAATTTCTGACCAATTTGAATTGCACGTGAACGTAATAAACAAATCTGGTGTACCATAATGACGTACATCCAACTTAGCATCCTGAGCGTACTCATGCGCATATGTCGCGGACTTCCGACGTATGTTGCTGGGACCTGGGACAATAGTCACTCTGCCGTCATTAGATGCATTTCAATCAGTATTGGTAGCATCCCGAAGATGTACGTATTCCACGGAACGGAGTTTTGCCTGGTTCAACCTGATATGCCAATGGTGTCAATTGTAGTTGGCCACTGGTGCAGTACATTACAGGGGCTTCATTTTCAAACCTAAAACATTGCAACTGTTGACACACAATGTTCATTGAGAAAATAGCAACTATTGGCTATAAACTGGGTCGATCGTCGCGATATAATTGAACGCTGCTCAATGGGGATTGAATGCAAGATCTCCTCGTTTATGGTTTAGATTAAATAAAGCACATTCATCTTCATTTCGAGACTCATTTTGCTTGTTATTTTGACTTGCCCGAAAGTGTCCTACACTCACAGCACTGCGTTCTCTACGGCCCATCAGGTTGTTGCGTCGAAGGTAACGTGGCATTTTCAAGAATCAGAATAATACTGAATCAATGTTATATTAAAATTAAAATATAGTCATGATTTTGGTGAACTATGAACTCAAGCACTTCTCATCCTCTGTGGTCAAATAAAAAAATGCAGTTTTCACACACTCATATAAGGCTTGCAATATTATTTTTTCTAAAACCAAACAAAACAATGAGGATTTATCTTCATTTCTGAACATCCTAAAAGGTTAGCTAGATAAAAAGGTAGATTCACGTGTCATGTAATCAGAATTCTTCAGATACAAAAAGTAACTTTTGATTAGACCTTTTAATTTCACAAAATCATTCAAATACAAAAGTAAATAATCCAAGTGTAAACAAACAAACACATATTTCAAATTCACATTTGTTTACATGTCAACATCTGGTTATGATTTGATTTAGTTCTCAAGTTACTCAACCAGAATGCATACATGGTCAAGTAACTTAAAGACCAGTGGGATAGAGCCCCAGGGTCGAATTTAAAATTTTATTTCACACAAACCTTGTCCTAAAAAATACGAAGAAAACAAAAAAAGAATTATCCAATTTAATTTGGTGCACAAATAAAAAAGTTGTCGAATTTTTTAGAAATAGATATGTTTTTTATTTATTCAGGTAAGATTAACATTGGAACAACGTACTGTGTTTATCACTTATCGAATTGATTTTTATTTATATAGATGTTGTAAGACATTTTGATTTCCATCGAGGCTACTCTTAGTAAGTGATAAAAAGTAGATCAACAGACTATCCCCACCCCTGGTGACATTTTTAATAAGCTTATGGGATGCAATGTATTTTGCCGTCTCAATCTCAAGCCTTCAAAAATTATAGGTTCATATAACAAAACAAAAGCAAATCCATCGCTAGTAGTTAAAACAATTTATTAAAGATTTGCATATGTACAATCGGCTCCCGTTCGGCTTTGCTTCTGATTGTGCTATATGTTTGTCAGTAATTGAGTTAATCTTTATTGTATTACTCCAGGTAGCACATATCTTGACGATATACTCATTGGAGGTAAAGACTTGTCACAATGTCAACAGAATCTGGAAACTGTCTTGTCACGGTTAGAAGAGTACAATGTTAAGTTGAATGTAGAAAGTAAAGTCTGAACATTTTATGCAGTCGTTAGTGTTTTAGGATTAGAACTAAAGCGCCACCTGCGACTAAAATGCAACAGGTTTTGTCTACTCCAGCCCCAACTAATTTATCGGAACTGAAGTCATTTGTATTTATGTTCAACTACTACAGGAGTTCTGTACATATGTGTCCCGTTGAGAAAAGAACCTTTTGTCTGGTCTCGTAATGTGCATTAGCATTTGCAAAGTGTAAAGCAGCCTTGTCTGAAGCAACAATGCTAGTATTATATGATCCATCCAATTAATTTTATCTGCAGATTCAAGTTCGTTTGGAGTTGGTGCAGTTTAAATCAAGTCGGTTAAAAAGAAAGAGTACTACAGAGTTTGGTAATAAAGAGTGTCCATTAGCGTTTGAAAGCGCCACTCTCAACCCAGCATAAAGATATTATTCCCAATTAGAAAAAGAAGCCCTAGCTTGTATTTTTTGTTTGAAAAAGTTTCACAAATATTTGTGGGGAAGAAGTTTTACTATTTGTAGCGATCACTTTCCATTAAAGGGCACTTTTTGTGAAAATAAAAGAATAGATAGTCTAACTTCTTCTAAGCCAATCCGATGGGCTATTATTCCATTTTCCTATAAGACAATACATAAGAAAGGTTCATTGATACCACAAGCCGACGCGATGTCCCGGCTGTCTAATTCTAGTGTACTAGATAATAATTAATTTTTCACTTATATGTCAACTCCCTTAGTTTCTAATGATGAAGTAAGTAAAGAAGCAATGAAAGACAAAGTTTTGTGTAAGGCTTTAAAGTATGTACAACACGGTTTTCTTAAAAATGTATCTAGGAACAAATTTTCACGCTTATAATATTAGTAGGATTGACATATTGATTGCGTTAATGAAATTAGCCTGATGCCACGGATTTTTGTGTAATGCAAAGTCTAATAATCAGGACTGGTTATGAAAAATAGCCATAAATATTGTTACACATTTAAAAATAAAATTACTAACATGACAACTTTTGGTTTCTCATTTAAATCTGAATAAGTACATTGAATTACATAAATAAATGAATGCAGAAACCTAACGTAATACATCCCAAGGCATTATCTGAATGTAGAACCTTGTATCGTCATTGAGAGTGCAATTGAGTGAATAATCATCCAAACTCTTCTATAATATTAGGCAACCGACAGGACAATTTACTTTGGCTTTGGTTTCAGTTCAAGATTTGTGTTGTTGTACCAGGAATCCAAGCTTTGTTCGGATAATACAAAAACAACCTATAATATATATCAACCAGCTGTTTTTAGTAAAAATGTCTATGACGGTAATGTGGAACTTTTTTGAAGGGTTGCAGGACGGAAACCAGGGGTTTCTCAATCTTATGGCCAGCTCCAATCCATCCCTTGTTGCAAAAAAAATCCCATATTTTAATAAAAAAACTTTTGGACGATTTTTTTCAAAAACATTTTTGTTGGTGATGGTGATTTTATGTTATGATTTTGATTTTGCGGACACTTGACACAACTACACATATTGTCGCCCGGGGCAAAATCGGCGTTTGGCGCCCCCCACGGCATCAAACACAAAAAATATATAATATTTTTAATGTGTCTTTAATGTGATGGAAAAGCAATTATCTCGTATATTATAATATGATTTTACGTTATGGCCGCAATACAACCGATGTTCGCAGGCCACGGAACAGCCTAACCAAAAGCTGTTATTGCCATAATATAACCGATAAATTTGCTAGCCGCTGTAAAACTAATGCAAGGTGTCTACCAGATTTCACATTTGGAACTCCCGCCATTTTTCTTACCTTTCCTGACTATTTCAAAACAATATTCCCGACCAGTAAAATCGCCCATCTTGCCTCCTAAAACGAATACTTGAGCCTAATCTATGTAAAGTACAAAATTATTTGACGGCCGCAATACGACCGAGAGAGATAACGGGCTCGATATACCAACAATAACAGCTGAAATGAGACCAAGAGATTTGATGGCCGATTTTATGGCCGCAATATGACCGAGGCCCTGGTATAAACAACCGCGATGTGACAGCCGCGATGCGACCGAAAGGTGTAACGGCTACGAAAAGGGCCAGCTCCGTCCCTTTGTCCGGAAACGTACGAGCGATTTTCTGGCCATCAAACACCGAGAATGTGACTGCCATGAAAACTGAGATAGGCTTGACGGCCGCGATGCGAAAGAGATTTTACGGCAGCGATGCTACTAAGATGTTTGCCGGCCGCAAAACAAAAATTTGACTTTAAATTAAATTTTTCTTTCTTTTCTGAACTGGAGCCAGCCAGCGTTGGGCGTCGCTGGCGCCCCCTACTGGCTGGTGCCCGGGGCAGGTGCCCCCACTGCCCCCCTTAGATATGTTGCGAATCATAAAAAATCATTTGTTGTAAAAAACAATCAATGGTTGTTTTTTACAAATCAGTGATCGCAAATGTCGGCAAAAATCAAAATCAAAATATCTGAGATATAATCAATCCAATAAAAATAATCCCAGGAGCTTCAGATGATTAGGCAAGGAGTGAAAGGTATAACGCAGTTGATGCAGAAAATCTATCAGATGTTCTGTCAACCGAGAGTTCAGAGGATCAATATACAATCTTATCCACCCAATATCGTTTTCACCTCTGATTGATTCTTAGTAACTACAGTACATCCAGCTCATCTGATCAACTTATCTTGTTCTTCTCTTATAACTAGACAGTATCAATTTATTACTTGAGATGACTTTCGTCTGATGCGAAAAAACATTCAATATTGCCTGGTTAGTATTATTTATCCAATGAACTGTTTCCAAACCCAAAACACTTTCGTACAGAAAATTACCTTTTTATAAATTATGAAATGTTTTGCGTGTTTACAACAAATTGAAATATCTAAAGGAACTTACAATTCAAAATACATCTAAATGCAAAATTTTGTTAAAATCGTTAGTCGTTCACGAGATAGGCGAGATAGGATATACAAAATTGCTCATTTAGAGTGATAGGATTAGATAGGGGAAAACATTTATACCGGGGAAAGATTATCTTCCTATTTTATTCTTTACGTAAATTAATGTTTACGTAGATTTTTAATTTTTAAAATAATAAAATTGGTAAAACTACTTTCTGATAGTCAATTCTGAATTTTCATTTATGGTGAATCGTTTTTATCATCTTCGGCGAACAATTTGCCGCCTTATGAGAGCGACGTAGAACAAAAGTGATGCCGAACGCATGAGTAGGCCTACACGCTCGCATTTGCCTGGGTCCGCCTTCATTCGGCGATAGTTAATCGGAGCCATAACCAAATTTGTTTTCAAAATGGGTTTTTTAGCATTACAGTTCACTTCCGTTTATCCGAGCCCCTGTTATCCGAGACTACGGATTATCCGAGATCGTTCTAAGCTAAAGAATATATTATGTTTAAGTTCGGTCGAAACATAATAATAACGTGATTGTCATTGGTTTTTGGTAAAGTAAATATAAATTATCTGTAATTCGTTAGTTTATTTGTTTATTCAAGTTTATAATTTAAATAAACATTCTTAGTAGGGCCGATTATTTTATGGTACGAATACTACCAATAACCTAAATTTGTGTTTTGAACAAAAATCATTAGTGGAGGAACTGTCCGATTCGTCTTCTGCTGGATGCAAGGCGTGAGTTCACTATCGTCGAACAATTTTGAGTTTGACTTACCCAAATGTTGGGTTAATTATTTGGCGCATGAGGCCTTATGAGAATGACGAGAAACGAGTAGATCGTACCAGTTAAATCACCACATTCGTATTGGCCTAGATTTCCCCTCCTATATTGAGCCTTCCAGTGTCCTCCCATCATAAACAAACGTGCTTAAGAATACAGACGTTAATATGACAAATGACGATTTTCCTTGACGAAGTTCATTTTGTTACTCATCGTTGTTTTTAAATAATGAGATTGTATTCAATTTTTTTTTTGACTACAAATTCTGTTTTACCGGCCTAGACACTCTAAAACAAGTATTTTATCGGCAAGAAACTTCATATTGTGATCTTGTAACTCTCAAACCTCAAAATATAACCAGCCTCCGTATTATCCGAGATTCTCTGCGCGTTCTTGGTAAATGCCAACACTCTGTAAGGAACGTCCATGCACATGTATCCGAGGCAGCCTCGGTCCTGACAACCTCGGATAATCGGGAGTGTACTGTATAAAAATATAAGCACGGTAGCATCATTATCTATTCAAACTGAATATACTTTGGAGGAAGGACCTTTCCCAGGAAGGTTAAAAACCATTCCCCCGACTCGGGGTTTTTTCGGGGTCCAGTTCGGCTTAGGCTTAAATTACCGACCCGTCATATTTAGTTTAGAATAGACAATGAAATAG
The DNA here is from genome assembly GCA_035578135.1 of Flexamia atlantica. Lineage (NCBI taxonomy): Eukaryota > Metazoa > Arthropoda > Insecta > Hemiptera > Cicadellidae > Flexamia > Flexamia atlantica. The sequence continues at coordinate 3,629,073 of JAQJVK010000030.1, read as the reverse complement.
CAGATGCGACACGATTAGTGGACTATAATTGGTGGGTAACGCCCATACAACTTGTATTTGATATTCTACTATGATTGAACTGAACGTGAGTAATAGGATTTAAAATATATAAATAAGGGAGTTTAACCTTATTTACTTAAGTTACTAGTAAGGGAAGATTGCGGGGATGACACCAAACACTAAATAAACATGATCTCTTGGAAGAATTTTCAACTGGTAAAGGGCAATTAATTGATTAAAGATGTATCATTTAAGAAAATGTTTTTATTCAAACAGTGTAAAGAACAAACACAATCGTTCTGTTGCAGTCTTTAAAATCACACAAATACCAGTAATACCATTACTTTTATAAAAACAGAAGACGACTTTCCATTTTCAATGTGAACATTTATTTAGTTTTAAATAAGCTGGGCATTTAGTTAGTCGAAAGAATACATTGTTACAATGAATAACTGAGGACACTGCTGGCACCATAGTAACTGAGGACACTGCTGTCACCATAAGGTGACAGCGTGTCCTCAGTTATTCATCGTAACAATGCATTCTTTCGGCTAACTAAATGCCCAGCTTATTTAAAACTAAACAAATGTTCACATTGAAAATGGAAAATCGTCTTCTGTATTTATAAAAGTAATGGTATTACTGGTATTAATTATACCATACTGCCATAAGGTGACAGTAACTAATTAAAAAATTAATTACTATCTCAGTGAGTGAATGAGCAAGTAAATAGAGTCTAGTGTAAACCAGATAGCGAAAAGCCAAGAACAGCCAAGAAAGCTTGTTTATTCTAGAGAATCTATTTTAAAAACTAAATTAAATTGTTTTAACCAATTACTTATGCCAGAAAAAAAGAGCTACTTATGATGTTTCGCTACTTACTTTGCTCAGTTTTCTTGATCACTGATAGTGGCACTACCCACAGGGAACTAGGCGAAACTAAGTCCTCTTAGAGTTCTGGCTAACACCAATTCAAAGCCAACGCTAACACAAAAAGAGACAGCCAGGAGGGCCATGGGGATGTCTACTTCTATATAACTGGCGCCAATTCTTAAGGCCCACGCCGTCCATAAGCCCAATGCTAAAATTAACATTACTCTTATGGACGCGTGGACCTCAAGAATTGGCGCCAGTTACACTTGAAGTCAATGCTAGTATTTTTTTCTGATTAGTGTGTATTCCTAACCTCATCACTGACGAATCCGAAATCACCTATTTATTTTTAGACCCACTGACATGACGCACGAGTGAGCTGCAAGATGAACACGAGCTATGGAGAGGATGGATACAACGAGACCGCCGACCAGCTAATCGATCAGCTGATCGGTGAGTTCAGCAGATCCCAGCTGAGGTACCAAGAGCCCCGCAACATCGTGCTGATCGCCTTCTACGTACCGGTCTTCCTCGTCGCCGCTGCGGCCAACTGTCTCATCGTGGTGGTCGTGATCAAGTATCACTACATGCGCAGGTAAACCCACGGTCCTAGGCTTGTCTACTGGTCTATTGTGGCCTTATTTTAATTACTAATTGAAAATACATTTTATTATAAGAAACATTGTATCCTTTATTTGCAATATTGATTGACAGATAAACAAAATGACAAGTCATATGTTGTAAAAATAAGAAAAAAGTTGTATAAACAAAGGTTCAAAGTGCTTCGTTTTCCGTCCGTGTGCCTGTTTGTGATTTTTACATATTTAATCATAACTCCCGAACGTCGTAACGAATAAACTTCAAACTTGGTGTATGGATAAACACTATTAAGAACTACTTTTTAAGAGGTATCAAATTTCTCCTTTTTACAATTTCAAAGTGGCGACTGTTTTGTTATCAAAGCTAAATATCTTAAAAATCGCAAATTTTAGAAACATTGCACAAGAGACAAAAAAGCTGCAAAATTTAATCCAACTAACGCATATATTAAGATTGTGACAATCGAACCACTAACAACAGAGAAATTTTAAATGTCCCAAATAAAAAATGCTAATTTCAGATAATATGTTTTAGATAACTATGTTTTTATTCAGAAAAGTTAAAATTTCACCGTTATTAGTTGTCCGATCATTATAATCTTAATATCAGCGTTAATTGAATTAAATTTTGCAGCTTTTTCGTCTCTTGTGTAATATTTCTAAAATTTGTGGTTTTTAAGGTATTTAGCTTTGATAATATAATACAGTCGCCATTTTGAAACGGTACAAAGTAGAAATTTGATAATTCTTACAAAATTAGTTCTTAATAGTCGTTATCCATATACCAAGTTTGAAGTTTATATGTTGAGAGGTTACAAGCAGACACACAGACAGAAAATGAAGCACTTTAGGACCTGTGTTTATGTGAACTTTTTTTCTTATTTTTACCTCTACTATCATATACTAAAATATTTTACCATAATTTCCAGACACCCTGTATATGGCTAGGCTAAAACTAATTTCCAGTAAGGTTTTTATGATCATTAAGGGAACTGAGTGATTTATCTGTTTTTTACTTAAGGATGTTTGGCCAAGAATCATAAAAATATATTAATTTTTTATTAGTTCATTTAATTAAGGAAAGGGTTGTGGCAGAAACGTGTTAGTAGCACTCATTTGTGTAATAAAACAAATTATGCAGGCACAAAGTTCAATTTCTCCTATCACAAAAACTACATTTAGGGAAAAGTTTTAAAAATTAAATTTTTTATGACATTTTGTGGTATATTGTCAGACCTCAAAATTAACAGTTTTGCCTTAAGATTTCATGTTAATCGGGGGAGATTTAATTTTCAAAAACATAAAGGGCAAATTTTAAGAAAAAAATATTTTTTTTATAGTTCTATACAATAAAAATTTCCAAAATATAGGCCATGTAAATGAAAGGGTTTCCTACATGAAGTTGTAACAGCATTGGCATTTTTGGCACTTTGGACCTTTGTAGCTCTCATAGTTTATATTAAAAATTTATAAAATTACCTGTTTTTGTCTCACCATAACAAACAAATGGAAAGGAAAATGTTTTAAAAATAACTACCTTAATCTTGAAACATCTTAAGAATGATAACAAAACGAGAATAATAAGGATTAACATTATAGTTCATAATTAACATTATTTATGAATGTTGTTTTTAGTAATAATTTAGTGGAATAATTATACGACCACTAAATAAATGTTTCAGTCATAATAAAGACATATTAATGAAGATAAATTAAAACAATGCGGAGGCTTTAATAGTACTGTATAGATTTACTTAGGGAAAATCGAAAACTATAATCCGAACTTAATAGAACTGCTAAGTAAAATAAATACCTGTTTAATATCCAAAATCATTAGGTCAACAAATTTTACATTACTGATTATATTTATTATTCTTACGGAAGTATGTCTAGTAATGTTATCGTAATTTTGTATTTGTCTGTATATCTATGTTATTGTTATAGTACTGTCTGCTTTATGAAGTTGATGTATGGTGTCTGAAGACCTGGAATAAGAGAATCTCGACCAAAGTATTTGTATCAATAGAATTTTTACAGCTTCACTGTAATTGGTTTTTACTTTTAAAAACTAAAATTACAAGCTATGTTATTTATAAAAAAAATAATCAGAGGCAATAGTCACAGTGTACAAAATTGTAACATAGGTAGATTATAACGCGATAAATAATAAAAATCCTAGTTTATTTATTGTTAGACAGATTATTATGAAAAAAATACTGTATTTTTAAAATTCATAATAGCGAAGGATTTGTAATTATTACTTAATTTGTTGGACTTTTCCTATCGCTTCTAGTGTTTAAACTACACTACGTTTCGAGAGGTATTGAAACTCCTCTCGTTTTCAAGTGACCCTACTTAAAGTTACATTAACCTACTTATGTTTATTTAACCTATTTTTTTTGGGTTTTTTTGTTTTTTTTGACATACAATTACATTCATCCAACATTCAACAGAAATCTCACTCACACAAAATTTCATACAAAACACATTAAACATACTTAATACTTAAACATACTTTAATTTTCTTTCTGTATTAAGTATGTTTAATGTGTTTTGTATGAAATTTTGTGTGAGTGAGATTTCTGTTGAATGTTGGATGAATGTAATTGTATGTCAAAAAAACAAAAAAACCCAAAAAAGTAGGTTAAATAAACATAAGAAGGTTAATGTAACTTTAAGTAGGGTCACTTGAAAACGAGAGGAGTTTCAATACCTCTCGAAACGTAGTGTAGTTTAAACACTAGAAGCGATAGGAAAAGTCCAACAAATTAAATAATAAAAAAAATACATGAACAAAACGTGAGACGCAAGCCCTAATGCGTAATATAATAAGCAATTAACATTACACTGTCATGCTAAGAAAAAGTTCCTTAGTCATAGCTTAAGTTTGCTTGTAAAAACTGATAGGGATATGTTCATAAATAAAATATTCCTTCGCTGATATCGCTGAGCGGACTGGCTAGACGCAAGGGAGTAAGATGCTATGAGATAATGATTGTCACGGAAGGGGTTGGAATTGTTCGTTATCACGAACCTCCCTGTAAAGCGGCCCGATCATGGCAATGATGAGTAAACGTACAAGTGCCAGTGGGAGCATTAAGTGTGAACATGAAAGGAGGCAGTTTTTAGTCTTAGTTAAACTATTCTTTACTTAGTCACCATAAGTATTTTGTTGTTCATACGTCTTTTAAAACAAATATAGAACCTTAATAGGGGTAAATAATTCCTCTTTTAATTCTTGCATGTTAGTTTAGCTTAAGGAGTGGCAATAAATCAATGTACCGAGACGCTAAGTGAGATCCTTTTAAAACAAGTCAAAATAAATGTGGGATGAGAAAGGTTATTTTTATATCATCCGTGTTATAAATCCCAGTTGATTCTTTTGTCGAAACAATTAGCCCACTTACATACAAGGGAGTTCAAGATTCGAATCTTAAATTTTAAGAGTAATGTATAACTGGCGCCAATTCTTGGGGCCAAGTCCGCGCATGGGGCGGTGAGTGGGTAGGCTGGGAGGAGAGGGGAGTAGTAGCGGCAGCAGCGGCCGACAGTGTACTAGCCTGGCTGCGTATATTCGGCAGCTTGCATGTAGTTACTGCTTCTGTGTCAATCGTTGTTCAGAGTATCAAGACGCTTTAATAAATACTAATTAAATATTTTATATTATTGAATAGAATTAAAACAGGTCATTAATCGTCAATAAGAGTCAATGTTCTGTCGGTCAATGTTCTTAGGACGACATGTTGACGGCACGCTATTGTTGACGGCTGAGAGCAGAATGACAGTGCTGCGCTCTAGCGACGCGTTGACGCGCATGCGCACTAGCCGTTTTTGCTACCGCGCATCCACCGCACTGGGCCCCAAGAATTGGCGTCAGTTATATTAAACTGATCCCAAGCTGTATTCACATACGGTTAATTGACGCTTTTTATTTGCAGACTTGCATAAATCGAGGTCTGCATCAGACTTTTCTGGTCCTTTCATATATTTATACCATGAGAAGAAATATTTACTATAAGATGTATTGTGAAAAGACAGTCACGTTCGTCTTTGCTTGCAGTGTGACCAACTACTTCCTGGTGAATCTGTCGGTGGCAGATTTGCTAGTGACGTTCATCTGCATGCCGATGGCCGTGGGTCAGTCGGTGACGGGCCTCTGGCTGTATGGTGACACAATGTGCAAGCTCACCTCCTACCTCCAAGGTTATTTAGTTTAAAATATTATGTGACACTTATTATTTTCGGGCTAAACGTGTTACGTCAAACACTCGAACGTATAATACTGTGATAATTTCCATATTTAGTGATTTAACGTACTATAAAGAATGATATTGTGTGTTAGTAAATCTACACACATAAATTATAAATAACAAATGTCCAGTTGCGCATTTCTGTTTAATTTAAATGAAATTAGTACACGTCAGAACATCCCACGTCATGGAAACGATGAGTTGTTTTATTTTTTAAATTACCCTTTGATTTTGAGAGCCAATCAACTGTCTTGTAAGGTTTTTTGTATCCGACGTAGGTTAAGAGTAACCCGAGGGCAACTGAATCCAATAGAAATCAATCTCATCTGCAGACAAATTTTTCAATTCTCCAGGGAAATCCCACCTTCAACTTGAGCCAGGAGCTGTTGTTTGTTCACTTGTTTTCTTTAATCTGGGTTCCTAGGGGTCGGTTTTCTAGTAAAACTGGACCGGATAAATTAAACTTTTTAGAAATTAACAAATACAGTCAAATGTAAAACTTGTGTAACTTCCTTTCATAGGTCAGTGTCCAAATCAGCACGCCAACCATTATTTAGCCAAGCCCTTGAAAATAACCATCCCGCTTACATTCATGTTTCCTTGCCTTTCTTTGCCTAATTTTCAGTCTAAAGGTATATTATGAAAAACTTTCACCACTCCGGCCTACATTATATGAGGTTTTTACAATATTACACTAGTATATACATGGCAATGAGACGCCATTTTTAACAGGTTTTTCTATGTTATTCTTACGAGATCATTTTTTGAACATTTGCCTAAACCTGACCTTGGATCCATCTATCATTTGGGTATGTTGCTCATCTAAGCTAGTGCATTTGTAAATGGTTTCCACCATATTCTCCTATTCTCCTATTCTCCTATTCTCCTATTCTCCTATTCTCCTATTCTCCTATTCTTATGAATTTATAATTTAAAATTTAAAGGGCGAATAGGATTATTATGTGCCGATTAATCTTGCACTTGTTTAGATTAACTAAATATCTAAATCTTTGACAAATAAGTTAATAAGGACAAAAGCTAGTTTTTTGCCCATTTTTAGTTTTGTTTTTGTTTTTTTGTTTTTTGTAGGGCCATATGTTTTTGTTTTTTATGAGCCATTTATACATGAAGTTGTTTAGGTTACAAACATAAAGAAATTATAAACACATAGGTTAGTGGATACCAAAGTTAATATTTTTACCCGTTTTTCCAATTTTATATTTTAAAATAATGCAGGTTGTATAGGATTATTACGTGCCATTTACACATGCACTAGTCTAGAACAACTACATATCCAAACATTAGACAGATTGGACAATAAACAGCAAAATTAATATTTTCCCCGTTTTTATAATTTTGTAATTTAAAATTTACTTGGTAGACAGGATAAAATACCATTCACACATGCACTTGCTTAATATAATTAAATAACATATTAAAATTATACACAGATCGAACAATAAAGAGCAACATTCGTTTTAGCTAATATTTATCATTTTGATTTAAAATATAAAGGGTTGATAGGAATAGTATACGGGTTTTACAATGTGTTAACACAGGACAACTACATATTCAAAACTAATCAGATCAGACAATAAGGACCAAAGTATATGTTTGGCCAGTATTTGTTATTTCATAATTTAAATTAGGGTAAATAGTAGTAAGTAATATGTGGGTTGCACAGATGCATTGGCTTAAGTTAACAACATACTAAAATTCTAGACAGAGCAAAGTTGATTTCTTTAGCGTGAATTCGTAATTTTATAATGCTAGATAAAAAAAGGTAAGTTGAAATAATAAATGGGTTTTACAAATTCATTGGCTTAAGTAACAACATACCAAAAATGCAGACAAAACAGATAGTAACGACAAAAGCTACTATTTTTGTTCACTTTGGTAATTTTGTAATTTAAAATACACAAGATACATAGGAATAATATATTATATCGTTTACACGTGCGCCTGCTTAGGTTAACAACATACTTATATTAGACAGATTAGATAATAAACACCAAATTTAATATTTTAGCCCATTTTTGTAGTTTAATTATTTAAAATATACAGGGTAGATAGAATTAATATATGCCGCTTTACATGCACTTTGCTACGCCATAGGTCCAATTGTTGTAATTTTACATTTTAAAATATACGAGGTAGTTAGGATTAATGAATACCATTTACTAGCCTAGGTTAACAACATACCAAAATTTTGGACAGATCAAATAATAAGTAGCAAAGTTGATAATTTTTCACATTTTTGTAATTTCATCATTTAAAATAAAAGGTCAGATATGATTAATATATGCTATTCACAAGTTCACTTGCTTCGGTTAACAGTATATCCAAATATTAGACAGATCAGAAAATAAAGACCAAAGTTAACTTCTTTGGCCAATTTTATAATTCTATACTTAAAATATATAGGGTGGCTAGGAGTAATATAAACCACTTACAAATGTACTAGCTTAGGTGAACAACATACCCAAATGATAGATGGCTCCAAGATCAGGATTAGACAAATGTCTAAAAAATAATCTCACAAGGGGAAATCTGTTAAAAGTGGCGTCCCTTTGCCATTTATATACTAAATATTGAAGCCTGTCATGGCTTTTCTCCAAATCTCATTAAGCTTATAATAGCTGAAGCTTTGTTGGTCGTTGTTATTCGACAAAGAGAATAAATAATTAGAGGTACGTTACAGTGTGAAAACACGATAAAGGGAATTATAGGGCGAGAAGTCCCTGTGAACCACATTCCCTGATTCCTAGAACTCTGTTATCAACATTGCCCCGTGAGAGACTCACTGCTGTTTGTTTTCTGTAGCTGCATCATACAAACGATCAATATCTCCCTTCCTATGTTTTCGACATTAATCATCCAAAGTTTCATCAAAGCTACCCGAAATATCGACGTCTTAATGGATCTGGTCACGCTTTCAGCTACTGTAAACAAATCTTCATCTTTTCAGATGATAATTTTTTAAATGAAATTAGTTGATTGGTTAGAGCTGTTATAATAATAATTATTAATAAAATCATTTTTTTTTTAAATAAAACACCCTTACTCAAATTTTTTATAGTTTTTTTGACAACATGTTCCGGCGATTTATGCCAATTCTTCTAAGTCAGCATAACCTCTTCCTTGATTCCAAATATGTATAACATTTTTGTATTATATTCTTTATTACGGCCTAGGGTTGCCCAAGAAAGGCTCACAACAATTTACAATAATGATTACAATTAATTTTAAGTCACAATTTCGCATTGATCAAATCAAAATGTTGTTATTAATTATAAAGCCAAAAATCAAGTCCAAAACATTTTCATCCATTTCTTCCAATAATGTTAATATGTTCACTGGAAATTTCACTTTTAATTTAGTAAGCTCCTTGAATAAAGCATTTCTCGATTCTTCATCATTTAGAGGGCATGCAAAAATTAAATGATCTAGACTGGCCGAATCGTTATTACAATCACACATAGAATTTTGAAGCACATGAATTTTGGAAAGATGGAGGTTTGTATATGTATGGCCGATTCTCATTCTGCAAATAGATTATAAATCTGCTTTTTTAGCAGGAATTAAACCATATTTAATTAAATGAATTAAATATATATAAAAACAACTGTATAAAATGAAATATCATATGGTGTTGAATTTTTGTTTTGTGATATATTTGTGTATACTGTATAGAATAAATTTAATTTCTCTTTTCTTTTATTTCTTTAATTTTGTTAAATATTGGATGTTTTTGTCTTATTTGCATACTATTTAGTATGTTCCTCTTTAATGTTTAGGACGTCTGCCTCATTTTCATATTCAAGGACAGTAAAATTTTCCTGTAGGGATATATAATTGATAATGTCTTATAATGTATATAGGGGTAATGTCTTAATGATAATGTGTGTTCGGCGAAATTAGATTTAATTTATTTATTGATTTGTTTATTCAATAATTTTTTATTGGGGAAATTTTTGAGGCTCGGAGACTTCTCATGAAATTAGTGTATTTGTAAAGAAATTCTAGGAATAAATTTGATCTGCTTGCTTCTTTAATTTATTGAGAACTGATCACAATTATGAGTGAGAAGTAGGATATTGATTCAGCAATACTCTTTGATGGGGAAGCAACTTATTTCACTAAAAAAAGTTTTAATTTTTCCAATGATTTTTTATAATTTTTTATTAATGTTCGTATTAGGAAAAACTAGATATCGCCAACTAGTCGAAATTTAACTAGAAAATAATTGGGTTTAGTTTTCATATATACAGATATTGCGTTTAATATCGCGAACTGAATAGGGCGGTAGAATTAGGTGCTCCATCTTTAGTGTCTGTCAGATCCACAAAAACGGTTGACGCTCGAACAAAGAAACCCGGGATTACGTTCCCATGGAAATTTGTGGGTGTGATTGTGGATCAATTGCTTAGGTAATACGTTTTTCGAACTTGCTTCATGGCTCTAAAGAAATTAAATTCTAAAAATTTACTCTTGATTAGTGTATCTTTTAAGCACATGCATTTCTGCTATTGTCTTTTTAGCGTTTTTTCCCTTTCAGTCGTTTGCTTTGTCTTTAGTTTGATAGATAATTAAAGAATCACGCAATTTAATGTTTCATTTTCATTCACTTTAAATCCTTTACACATAAATAAAAGAGAAAAGTATCGATCAAAATTGAAATACTAATTCGATCTTTGATGCAACCCACATTACCATCACTACACTACATGTGTCCTGCAGGGGTGAGCGTCGGAGCCAGCGTGTTCACCATCACCGCCATGAGCGTGGACCGCTACCTGGCCATCCGGCATTCCTTGGCCTTCAGGAAGGTCTTCAACAGAAAGTCTACCATTTTTGTAAGTCAGTAAGCTATATAAATGTTGATTGATGCCCCTGGACTACAGAAACCCCTCCAAAATCCACACCCAACCTTCAACAACCAACCACCAGCACAGCTGCAGGCATTCGTATTCGCTGCTCTTCTCGTATGTAACTACAAAGTCCTGCAGCTGTGCGCTAACCTAACCCACCTGTCCAAGGCTGAAGAGGGAAAATCCCTGAAACAGCCTCAGTGTGCTGACTCGGCCACTGGAACCTCACGATCACGTCACGTCAGAAACTCTCTTTGGTTAGTTTCACAATTGACAGGTATTTAACAGTGGTCGTACTAACACAAAATGTCAAATGACGTCAAATTGATGTCAAAATGACGTCAATGATGTCATTTTGATATCAATTTGACGTCATTTGACATTTTGAGCTATATGACAAAATGTTTCTAAAACAATAACATAACAGTATAACAAGTTACACAAGTTAAAAAACATGATCGATTTCATAAATAACTTCGTTTGAATTAAAGTTCACGTAGTGGAAATCCTGTCCTTATTACGAAACTTATGAGGGAGAGGTAAAATATGAATTTTTGGATACGGTCTACGTCTACTGTCTTCATTCATTTTGCTGCCCCAATTTTGTAACCTACTGACTTAAACATCTACATGTTCTTTAGTTTTATGCCATGAAAAAAGTAAAAGTAAGTTTTTTTATATAATGAAAGTAAAAAAACTTTCAACTTTCTAAAATAAAGAATAACTAAGTACTATAAATAAATTTGCTTTAACCAAATTATATTTTAAACTTGTTCACCCATTAAAAATAAATTCAAGGCCTACATTATTTTTTCGTATTGATGCAAAGATTTATTTTCTCTATTAAAATCCTTTCAAAATTTCTCGATAGAGCTTATTACCCTATAAAAATTGCGATTGATTAGGTTAATCTTAACAAAAGCAACTGTCAATCAAAACTATTATTTCATCTATTGATCAAAATTTTTCATACAAAAGGAGGGATTGGCTATGGGTTCCCCCTTATCTGGTACATTAGCCAATATCTATCTACAATACCTAAAAGAAAACAAAATATTCAATGACTGCAATCCTGAGAGAAGCAAAATTATTTAATGCCATCGATATGTAAATTATATACTTTGCCTTTTTAAGGGAGATGAAAAGACTTGTACCTTAACATATCTAAATTCTACTTCCAACACTATCAAATTCACAATGGAAATCCAAGATTCAAGTATTAATTTCTTATATTTGACAATTAATTTCAAATGCAAAAAATTGTAAACATTAATTTAAAATATTTAGGAAAAAATTTCATACAAATATAATAATACCCGCTGATTCAAATCACCCTTGGGTTCAAAAATGAATACCTTTCACTTCCTAATTAAATAAAGCTTCTCTAAATAAAACGACAAGGAAAACCTTCACTAACTCGAACTACAAAATTAGTTACTAGGCAAGAAACAATGCATGAAAAATGCTAAACTTTCTAATCTCCCCCTAACATTCAAATCCAAACATAAATGAAGAATTATGTAAATATACAATCACGTGCAGCGAAAGTAACAATTACTATATTGGTCAAACAGGCAAGAGTTTCAAATCAAGGTTAAATGGATATATACAAGAAGTTCGATCGAACAAATTAACAAGCCAAAAACCCTGTTTGCCGAACACAGTTTAAAATCAGACAATAATTACAAAGGAATAAAAGAAAACCTAAATACATTGAATTATAAAAATAAAGGGTCCAAAATCACCACAAAAAAGAACTTCACATTTACATGAATAGTAATTTAAATCAAAAAGATATGCTCAATTCAACATATTCGGATATAAACGACCCAATCTTCGATGCCATACTTGAGCTTAAAAACACCATCCACATAATCAAGGAATACATTAAAAAGAAACGCACAGCTGAAAGAATTCCAGACGATAAATGTTTATATAATAATTTTAGGTTATTTATATCAAACTGTGAAAATCAACGACATAGAAAAAGTTCGTTGGTGAAAATTGTCTGGAAACCGAAACAACTGTCATGTAATTTAATTAATAAAAAGAAATTAAAAAGGGTACACACGTTATATTTTATTACTGACTGGCAGTTGCCCGTGGCTTCGCTCACGATAAAAATTACAGCTGATCTTACTTCTGTTATTTGAACTGTCAAATTGTAGTATCCATAGCTATTTACATTTCGGTATTTGAATGTTTACATCCTTATAAAATGTAAATATTGAAGCTAAGGACGTTCACGGGGCGTAGCCAGAGGGGATTTTAAGGAAGTAATAAGGCCTATATGCTTCCCAGGTTCAAGATCTACCTCTGTGTGAAATTTCAACCCAGTCGGTTCAGTATTTTTCGAGTTAACTTATCCCATACATACATACATACATACATACATAGACTCATACAGCAACCACCTCTTCTTTATAGTAGTATAGAAGATTGTACATGCCCTAAAGGTTATTGAACACTGAAATCTTCCATATCATGAAATTTCTTAAGCTATATTAATTTATTAAAAAACAATACGGAAATGACTATTATCACCATCTTCCTTCGGTGTACAAACACCAAATAAATCCCTAAATTCTGGTAAATGGTTTTTATTTATTGAAAACTCTTAAAAGGAAATAAAAATAAAAGTACATTGGTTATTAGAATCAACAGCTTTAATATTGCTCCAACAGCTGGCAGTTTAGGCGTTAATGAAGGTTACGAAAACCGTAACCTGAGAAAGATATCAGTGTTGTTTTTCCAATTAAAACAGGATATCCTCTGTAATTAAAACCTCGTTTATTTGAAAAGTCTCATTTCAAGAGATATGATTTACAAAATATACTAGGATAATAAGTTTATTATAAAAATATCAGAATGTTTTGCCATTAAAGAGGCTGGTATCACTAAAAAAATTGTATTAGAAAAACTTGTTTTTAATTAAATTAAAGCATAGCAATTATTAAACATCGTTTCAAGCCTTACGTAAGAAATTCGTCCTGTAAAAACTGCATGCTTGTAGCTTAAAGCATACTTTTAAATATAATTTCTGTAAAATCACAAAATGAATACTGCATCTAATTATAGAAAACCAAAATGTAGTTCCTTCCGAGCTTTTAATAAGACAGAACAATTTCAATTTTATAATGCTAGAGGGATGTACAGATTCTAGCCAAAACAAATTAAAGCAAAGCAGTATTTCAATAGTTAATTAAACAATTTGCGTTACGTGACATTTGTGTGTTCTTTGCTTCATTTATGCTCACTGTTATTCTATCATCTGAATTGCCTTTACTCATCTTTGAATAACCAAACATATACAGTCGATTTGAGCCAGGACTGATCTGAGCTCAAAACAATATTTTATGCGAAGGTTTTGAGAGAATGTTGATTGTTCAAAAAATGTGAGGTTGTTTGTGCTCTAAATGCAAATTTATTACATTTTAAAAATTGATAAAATGGAAAAATTACTTTGCTTTAAACTTAAAATATTATATTTTGCGAAATATTTTAACAATAGAATTAGTTGATTTGTACTCAATTATTATTTACGCTCTTTTTGAGGTGCAATTTGTTTACGCCCACTGAGTGGCTCCTTGGCTCAAAGTCCTGCGGGCTACCGACTGGGCGATTAACTACTAAGCTAAAAAAACCGTGGACACTACCCAGGATCTAGTTTTTACTTCGGCTAGGTCTTTGATGTTGCACCACAAGGGCAAACTCCGTGGTGAAAAGCAAAAATTGGCGATAAGATCAATCTTTTTCGCCCGAACAGTGGTCTGGACAAAGTGCCTGACACAATCCCAGCTGCTCCCCTTGGAACACGCTCTTACTATACAGGGTGTCCATAAAAGAACTCCGGGATTTTTTAAATTCAAATCTTAATAACTGTAGAAGATAGCAAAATGTAGTTAATTTCTCAGAAGCGAGTAGCTCATCAAGTTTTACTCATACAAATTTAGAATGTTTTCGTCATGAGGTGGCATCGCTGCGGAGTTGTCTTTGAAACAACGTAGCGCGGCTGTCGGTGCTGTCTGGATTGCCGCGATGTAGCGACGCCGACGCCGCAGCAAAAGGCTCAAAGCGTTATTTGGCTAATAGGAAATGAATCTGTTGTTACGGTACAAAAAAAACTTTTGAAAATCCGTAATGTTGACCATCTCAGGCAAGGAATAATCAATTCTGTGACGTCCCCCCAAACATGCTAACTAGGACATAGAAAGAGGTGGAATATCGTTACGATGTGTGCCGTGCCAGTCTGGGGGTTCATATTGAACTTCATTAATTAGCTAAAAAAAACTTGAAAATGCAACCTCTCCAACAATAATATTAAACAATTATATAAGTTTTTTATTTCATTAAAATATTTTGCCTCAAAACCCCGGAGTTCTTTTATTGACACCCTGTACTATGCAAGTTTTTTCGTAAAGATGCTTTTTATGTATTTAAAACTTATAGTGATTTTATAATTCTACAATTTTCTCCAGATGATAATATTCTTGTGGGCGGTGTCCTTGGCCATTTTCCTGCCCGTGCTGTGGGTGCGCCGGACGGAGTTGGTGGACCTGGGGGAAGATCCTCTTCTGTCAGCAGCTGTCAGGAAGTACAGCCTGACTTGGTGTATCGAGGACTGGCCCCATGGTTCCAGACATATTTACGGTGAGTCTAATAGTAAATGTGTTGTTTAAGTGTTTATAGAGTATTTTTTTGCAAACGAGTGATCATTTTGTTTCGGTTCTTTGTGTAATAAACTTTTAAGAGCAATTTGTAAGTTACGTGACTTGCTTATGACGAAACAACATTATCCATGATCGCATCCAAACAGTTGTTTGATGTTTGGTGATGTAAACACTAAACACACTTTTTTGCATTTGACATAAACGAGAGTGAAAGCTAAGCAACCGGAGTACGCTAAGTGTAATAGTAAAACTTTAGCGATCCGTTTTAAATGAATTACGCGATCCACGTTTTAATAGGACTTAACATTTTAACTTTAATTCATACTATTTGGAATTCTAATTTAATTTCAAAAATTTGATATGGCTTATAAGCATTCAGCTATGAAACATTAATCATCAAAGTTGTAATTAAAAACTTACTTTTAAAAAATTAAATGCCGAAAAAAGTATTCGAGGGCAAATTAATTTTTGTTGTTAACAAAAGAATAATGAAAATTAAATATCTTGTAAAAATTCAAATAATGCGATGGCTAGGTTCTAACCCCACGTATCTCAAAATTTTGCTGTTTTAAGATAAGTATACCGGTCAATAGCAAAGACTTTCGGGAACAAAACTATAACAACCTGTATCTTAAAAACTGATTGGAAAGTTGATAAAAATGGGGGAATTTTGCTACGTAACTTCATGTATCTTGCATTAAAACTGTATTTTAATCTTCTTACACCACGTAACTCAGAATCATTCTCATTAATTTGTGGATTACAAAGAGAAATATTTTACTATGCATCATGTATTTGGCAGAACTGTTTTCTAATCTTATAACGCGATGTATTCCAAAAATCTTTCATCCTGAATTCTGAATAAAAATTAAGCACGTGTTATTGGAACTGAGTGAAATTAGTGAATTAAATTGATTGAATTAGTGGATTGTGTTAGAATTTTCCCACTCTCTTGAAAAGTAGCTCATTTTGAGATAAATGGAGTCACGTAACTTAGCCATAAAATGGCAGCTATAGGCCTACAAAAAACAATACATTAGAAAAGGTTACCGTCAGATGTTAAGTTGTCCCACAACTATGTTATGTTATGAACAAGTTATCGAAGCCCGTGCTATGGGCGATAGGGAAAATATCTGATGGCATTTTCTTATTGAGGATCCAGTGTAAGCTTAGGACTAAGACATGGGGTTCAAAGACCGAAAGACATTTTGTACACATTGCTGTGCCAAAATTAAATATTAAAACTAAGAATCCAGAAATTCATACCAACCTTATTTTAGCTAAAAACTATTGTGTTATTGTTATTTTACCCTCTCCTTCAAGATTTACCGTAAAATCTGTTACCCTCCGACGCTAAGTTAAGTGGAGGGGATTGTGATCTAATTGGCCGTTTCGCTATTGGTATTCATGTCACATTCGACTACTTAATATTCAATCTGAATGGTTGTGAATATTAATGACGCGAACTAAGGAGCAAATTGTTATGCAAAATTTCTAAATTTGAATAAGTGTTGATTAAAATGTCATTTTATTGGAGTTAATTTATTGAAATTATTTTTCCTTTTCCGATATTCATTATTATATCGGAAAGATGGCGAAGAAAAATTAAGGAATTATTAGTTATCAAATCAATTTAGCTTTATTTACTATGAATTAGAATTTTGGTGAGTTCAAACTCAAGACCGTTTTAAACGCTTTAATGGCAGAAACAGCGCACGAGGCTAACTCATTAGATTTTCTCATTGGACAGTTTTTATGTGAATTTGAATTCATTGTTTCGCGGACAACTGGTTTAATGCCTGATTTTCTTATCAACATATTATAATAAAACCAAGCCAAAATATTGATGCGTATTTTAACTCGAATTTGATAAATCTTAGGTGGAAAAAATATTATTATTTTTACAGACAACATTTTTTTATCAGGACAATATTTGTTTATCGGATATTGCGACATCCCTAAGATAATGTAAATATCTGAAGAAGTTATAATGGAATGAGAGTAGTTGTTTGTGGCAGGGGTGCTGTGTTTCGTCCTGGTGTACCTGACGCCAGGCTGTGTAGTGATCCTGGCATACGCACTGATGTACCAACGACTGTGGCAGTGATGTCTGGTTGGTTGTGGCAGGGGTGCTGTGTTTCGTCCTGGTGTATCTGACGCCAGGCTGTGTAGTGATCCTGGCATACGCACTGATGTACCACCGACTGTGGCAGTGATGTCTGGTTGGTTGTGGCAGGGGTGCTGTGTTTCGTCCTGGTGTATCTGACGCCGGGCTGTGTAGTGATCCTGGCGTACACACTGATGTACCGCCGACTGTGGCAGTGATGTCTGGTTGGTTGTGGCAGGGGTGCTGTGTTTCGTCCTGGTGTACCTGACGCCGGGCTGTGTAGTGATCCTGGCATACACGAGATGTACCGCCGACTGTGGCAGTGATGTCTGGTTGGTTGTGGCAGGGGTGCTGTGTTTCGTCCTGGTGTACCTGACGCCGGGCTGTGTAGTGATCCTGGCATAAACGAGATGTACCACCGACTGTGGCAGTGATGTCTGGTTGGTTGTGGCAGGGGTGCTGTGTTTCGTCCTGGTGTACCTGACGCCGGGCTGTGTACTGATCCTGGCATACACGAGATGTACCGCCGACTGTGGCAGTGATGTCTGGTTGGTTGTGGCAGGGGTGCTGTGTTTCGTCCTGGTGTACCTGACGCCGGGCTGTGTAGTGATCCTGGCATACACGAGATGTACCGCCGACTGTGGCAGTGATGTCTGGTTGGTTGTGGCAGGGGTGCTGTGTTTCGTCCTGGTGTACCTGACGCCGGGCTGTGTAGTGATCCTGGCATACACGAGATGTACCGCCGACTGTGGCAGTGATGTCTGGTTGGTTGTGGCAGGGGTGCTGTGTTTCGTCCTGGTGTACCTGACGCCGGGCTGTGTAGTGATCCTGGCATACACGAGATGTACCGCCGACTGTGGCAGTGATGTCTGGTTGGTTGTGGCAGGGGTGCTGTGTTTCGTCCTGGTGTACCTGACGCCGGGCTGTGTAGTGATCCTGGCATACACGAGATGTACCACCGACTGTGGCAGTGATGTCTGGTTGGTTGTGGCAGGGGTGCTGTGTTTCGTCCTGGTGTACCTGACGCCAGGCTGTGTAGTGATCCTGGCGTACGCACTGATGGGCCGCCGACTGTGGGTGGTGAGGCCGCCCTTTGACAAGGACGAGGGAAGCGTCAGCAACCAGCAGGTAACTGATTATTTTTGTAACTCAAATTTATTTAAAATATAATAGGTTACTAACCTTGATTCGTCAACGATTCACAGCAATACTTATTTGTTTACTCTGAGTTTCTGCTTTACGTAGTCATTTTCAAACCAAACTTTTTCCTTCATTTGAGGGTCGTCAAACTTTTAAAACTCCACATTTAACTCGTATACTAAATAAAATACTCAATATTTAATCACTTGTTCCGGCTGGCCGCGCACTGTTGAACATAAGTTCGACACATTTTATTGGTTTAATTGTTGAATTGAGTTCAGCTTAGAAAACAAAACAATGTAGTATTTTGAGTACATTACTCCATATCAATCGGTTTCGGAGATTTTGGGTGAGCTAAATGCAGTACACTGTCTAATATTAAAATTTTTATTTCCTTTATAGGAGTATGATTACAGAAGTTTTGGAATTTTAATTGACTTCGTTACAATGGAAAAAAGTGTTGTTCCACATAAACACAAAGAATATGTTTTCAAACTATTTTTCATTTCATTTTCATTTCACAGGCAAGCATAATTTTTGCGATCCTTTTTCTCAGCTTTTGCGCAATGAAAGAAAAATCTAAGCAATTAGGAAAGTATTTAGAGCACAATCACATTGTAATTTACTTACTATAATTTCTTGGAATCGTAGAAAAATCAATTTCAAACATAAAAAATTAACATTGACTTTAACATTGAACATTAACATTGAGTTTCCATGTTTGTTAGGGAATAACAATAACATGTATACCAAAAAGCAAGTCAATTTCGTTATTAATGCAATAAGACAAAGTACATTCAAATACTTTCTGGTTGGATTTCAACCAAAAGGGGATCTCTAGTAGCTTTGATTTCAGCAAATATACTAGAAAAATAATTCTTTACAGGTCGATACGGTATCTACGAAATCCCAGAAATGTAAAACTGACTCCACGATAGTCTTTAGATTATATTTATTAAAAAATAAATATAATCTAAAGACTATCGTGGAGTCAGTCGTGGGGATGCCAACAGACGGATTCCAATGCTGACGGCTTACGGATTCCGGCAGTTTTCAAGTTTTTATTGGTATAAATAATAAGACTGAACTAAATTTTTCTTGTTATTATTATTTTTGTTTTATTTTGACTGATGTTACTTTATTGATTATATGTTTCCTGGGTTTTGTGTACTATAACAGGAATATTTTTCTAAAAAATGAGACTAACATATATTAAAAATAACCAAGTATATATTACTGTAATGAAAACCAAAGTGATTCCCTTTGTTTATAATTAACGAGAAAATCACTTTTTATTTATAACATGCATTTACATTAAATATTGAAAGCATTACTTTCACTTACACAAATGGAATAATCTGTACTCACATATAAAACCAATCGTTATTAAATTATCGCTTTAGAAAGTCGAATACGTAGATTTGCTGCTGTTCTGTCTAGGTGCGGCTGGTGCGGGAGAGGCGGCGGGTGGCCCGTATCCTCCTTCTGCTCGCCGTGCTGTTCGCGCTGTGCCGGCTGCCTTACAGCTGTTGTGTCTAGGTGCGGCTGGTGCGGGACAGCGATCTCTATTATAGAGATCGCTGGTGCGGGAGAGGCGGCGGGTGGCCCGTATCCTCCTTCTGCTCGCCGTGCTGTTCGCGCTGTGCCGGCTGCCTTACAGCTGTTGTGTCTAGGTGCGGCTGGTGCGGGAGAGGCGGCGGGTGGCCCGTATCCTCCTTCTGCTCGCCGTGCTGTTCGCGCTGTGCCGGCTGCCTTACAGCTGTTGTGTCTAGGTGCGGCTGGAGCGGGAGAGGCGGCGGGTGGCCCGTATCCTCCTTCTGCTCGCCGTGCTGTTCGCGCTGTGCCTTACAGCTGTTGTGTCTAGGTGCGGCTGGTGCGGGAGAGGCGGTGGGTGGCCCGTATCCTCCTTCTGCTCGCCGTGCTGTTCGCGCTGTGTTGGCTGCCTTACAGCTGTTGTGTCTAGGTGCGGCTGGTGCGGGAGAGGCGGCGGGTGGCCCGTATCCTCCTTCTGCTCGCCGTGCTGTTCGCGCTGTGCCGGCTGCCTTACAGCTGTTGTGTCTAGGTGCGGCTGGTGCGGGAGAGGCGGCGGGTGGCCCGTATCCTCCCTCTGCTCGCCGTGCTGTTCGCGCTGTGCCGGCTGCCTTACAGCTGTTGTGTCTAGGTGCGGCTGGTGCGGGAGAGGCGGCGGGTGGCCCGTATCCTCCTTCTGCTCGCCGTGCTGTTCGCGCTGTGTTGGCTGCCTTACAGCTGTTGTGTCTAGGTGCGGCTGGTGCGGGAGAGGCGGCGGGTGGCCCGTATCCTCCTTCTGCTCGCCGTGCTGTTCGCGGTGTGTTGGCTGCCTTACAGCTGTTGTGTCTAGGTGCGGCTGGTGCGGGAGAGGCGGCGGGTGGCCCGTATCCTCCCTCTGCTCGCCGTGCTGTTCGCGCTGTGCCGGCTGCCTTACAGCTGTTGTGTCTAGGTGCGGCTGGTGCGGGAGAGGCGGCGGGTGGCCCGTATCCTCCTTCTGCTCGCCGCGCTGTTCGCGCTGTGTTGGCTGCCTTACAGCTGTTGTGTCTAGGTGCGGCTGGTGCGGGAGAGGCGGCGGGTGGCCCGTATCCTCCCTCTGCTCGCCGTGCTGTTCGCGCTGTGCCGGCTGCCTTACAGCTGTTGTGTCTAGGTGCGGCTGGTGCGGGAGAGGCGGCGGGTGGCCCGTATCCTCCCTCTGCTCGCCGTGCTGTTCGCGCTGTGCCGGCTGCCTTACAGCTGTTGTGTCTAGGTGCGGCTGGTGCGGGAGAGGCGGCGGGTGGCCCGTATCCTCCCTCTGCTCGCCGTGCTGTTCGCGCTGTGCCGGCTGCCTTACAGCTGTTGTGTCTAGGTGCGGCTGGTGCGGGAGAGGCGGCGGGTGGCCCGTATCCTCCCTCTGCTCGCCGTGCTGTTCGCGCTGTGTTGGCTGCCTTACAGCTGTTGTGTCTAGGTGCGGCTGGTGCGGGAGAGGCGGCGGGTGGCCCGTATCCTCCTTTTGCTCGCCGTGCTGTTCGCGCTGTGTCGGCTGCCTTACAGCTGTTGTGTCTAGGTGCGGCTGGTGCGGGAGAGGCGGCGGGTGGCCCGTATCCTCCTTTTGCTCGCCGTGCTGGTCGCGCTGTGCCGGCTGCCTTACAGCTGTTGTGTCTAGGTGCGGCTGGTGCGGGAGAGGCGGCGGGTGGCCCGTATCCTCCTTTTGCTCGCCGTGCTGTTCGCGCTGTGTCGGCTGCCTTACAGCTGTTGTGTCTAGGTGCGGCTGGTGCGGGAGAGGCGGCGGGTGGCCCGTATCCTCCTTTTGCTCGCCGTGCTGTTCGCGCTGTGTCGGCTGCCTTACAGCTGTTGTGTCTAGGTGCGGCTGGTGCGGGAGAGGCGGCGGGTGGCCCGTATCCTCCTTTTGCTCGCCGTGCTGTTCGCGCTGTGTCGAGTGCCTTACAGCTGTTGTGTCTAGGTGCGGCTGTTGCGGGAGAGGCGGCGGGTGGCCCGTATCCTCCTTTTGCTCGCCGTGCTGTTCGCGCTGTGCCGGCTGCCTTACAGCTGTTGTGTCTAGGTGCGGCTGGTGCGGGAGAGGCGGCGGGTGGCCCGTATCCTCCTTTTGCTCGCCGTGCTGTTCGCGCTGTGTCGGCTGCCTTTCAGCTGTTGTGTCTAGGTGCGGCTGGTGCGGGAGAGGCGGCGGGTGGCCCGTATCCTCCTTCTGCTCGCCGTGCTGTTCGCGCTGTGCCGGCTGCCTTACAGCTGTTGTGTCTAGGTGCGGCTGGTGCGGGAGAGGCGGCGGGTGGCCCGTATCCTCCTTCTGCTCGCCGTGCTGTTCGCGCTGTGCCGGCTGCCTTACAGCTGTTGTGTCTAGGTGCGGCTGGTGCGGGAGAGGCGGCGGGTGGCCCGTATCCTCCTTCTGCTCGCCGTGCTGTTCGCGCTGTGCCGGCTGCCTTACAGCTGTTGAGTCTAGGTGCGGCTGGTGCGGGAGAGGCGGCGGGTGGCCCGTATCCTCCTTTTGCTCGCCGTGCTGTTCGCGCTGTGTCGGCTGCCTTACAGCTGTTGTGTCTAGGTGCGGCTGGTGCGGGAGAGGCGGCGGGTGGCCCGTATCCTCCTTTTGCTCGCCGTGCTGTTCGCGCTGTGCCGGCTGCCTTACAGCTGTTGTGTCTAGGTGCGGCTGGTGCGGGAGAGGCGGCGGGTGGCTCGTATCCTCCTTCTGCTCGCCGTGCTGTTCGCGCTGTGCCGGCTGCCTTACAGCTGTTGTGTCTAGGTGCGGCTGGTGCGGGAGAGGCGGCGGGTGGCCCGTATCCTCCTTCTGCTCGCCGTGCTGTTCGCGCTGTGTCGGCTGCCTTACAGCTGTTGTGTCTAGGTGCGGCTGGTGCGGGAGAGGCGGCGTGTGGCCCGTATCCTCCCTCTGCTCGCCGTGCTGTTCGCGCTGTGTCGGCTGCCTTACAGCTGTTGTGTCTAGGTGCGGCTGGTGCGGGAGAGGCGGCGGGTGGCCCGTATCCTCCTTCTGCTCGCCGTGCTGTTCGCGCTGTGTTGGCTGCCTTACAGCTGTTGTGTCTAGGTGCGGCTGGTGCGGGAGAGGCGGCGGGTGGCCCGTATCCTCCTTCTGCTCGCCGTGCTGTTCGCGCTGTGTCGGCTGCCTTACAGCTGTTGTGTCTAGGTGCGGCTGGTGCGGGAGAGGCGGCGGGTGGCTCGTATCCTCCTTCTGCTCGCCGTGCTGTTCGCGCTGTGTTGGCTGCCTTACAGCTGTTGTGTCTAGGTGCGGCTGGTGCGGGAGAGGCGGCGGGTGGCTCGTATCCTCCTTCTGCTCGCCGTGCTGTTCGCGCTGTGCTGGCTGCCTTACAGCTGTTGTGTCTAGGTGCGGCGGGTGGCTCGTATCCTCCTTCTGCTCGCCGTGCTGTTCGCGATGTGCTGGCTGCCTTACAGCTATTGTGTCTAGGTGCGGCTGGTGCGGGAGAGGCGGCGGGTGGCCCGTATCCTCCTTCTGCTCGCCGTGCTGTTCGCGCTGTGTTGGCTGCCTTACAGCTGTTGTGTCTAGGTGCGGCTGGTGCGGGAGAGGCGGCGGGTGGCTCGTATCCTCCTTCTGCTCGCCGTGCTGTTCGCGCTGTGTTGGCTGCCTTACAGCTGTTGTGTCTAGGTGCGGCTGGTGCGGGAGAGGCGGCGGGTGGCCCGTATCCTCCTTCTGCTCGCCGTGCTGTTCGCCCTGTGTTGGCTGCCTTACAGCTGTTGTGTCTAGGTGCGGCTGGTGCGGGAGAGGCGGCGGGTGGCTCGTATCCTCCTTCTGCTCGCCGTGCTGTTCGCGCTGTGTTGGCTGCCTTACTGCTGTTGTGTCTAGGTGCGGCTGGTGCGGGAGAGGCGGCGGGTGGCTCGTATCCTCCTTCTGCTCGCCGTGCTGTTCGCGCTGTGCTGGCTGCCTTACTGCTGTTGTGTCTAGGTGCGGCTGGTGCGGGAGAGGCGGCGGGTGGCCCGTATCCTCCTTCTGCTCAAATCAAATCAAATCAAATCAAATCAAATCAAGTTTATTTCGCAAATATCCATTACAAAATTTACATAGCACATAAACGAAATTAGTCCCCACATAAGCCACATTGGCTTGTGCGTGGGTGACGAGTTCTTAATGAGGAAATGAGTGCATTCTTAGAGTTACATTAGAGAGAAATTACATTAAATATGGATAAAAATTGGTAAATTATAAATAGGCCTATTATGAAAAAAGGGACAGTGACAGACAAACGTTAGTTTGTTTTATAATAAGAGGTGAAGGTAAAAATAAAAATAGAAAGAAATAATCATAATATAAGTAATCCTAAAATAACCACAAGATACGTTGGAGGCGTCATTAGAGTTATAGTTAAAATTAAAATTAAAGCAGAATAATAAACGGTACTTAATGAAAAAAAAAAAATTATATATTCTATTATTTTAGAGGCAAACAGTAAGAAATGAAGCAAGGACGGTTTGACAAGTAAGTTAGTTGTATATGTTAATGTTAATGTTAATGTTAATGTTAAGCGTCTGTAGGAGATATATAGTTAAGTAGAGGTCAAGTAGAGGGTACAGTCCAAGGAACAGCCAGGAGGGATGCTGAGTAGTCGGGTCCGACCTCCAACAGCCAGGCAGTGACGCGCTTTTTATACACCGCCAACGTAACCTGCGGGTTTATTAAATCAATAGGAATTCTTCTAACTAATAAGTTTGCTGCATAAATGGCATTTGTAAAGTTAATAGATTTTATAACTCTTGGAATCCGCAGGCCGAGCTGGACAGCGCTCCTCGTCGCGTAATCATGTTCGGTTGGTGTTAAGACCAAGTCCCCATGCGAAAAGGTGTAGACCAGAATAGATTTGATATACAATTGTCTTAGAGAAAGTAGACCTGATTCTTTAAATAATAAGGAAGAGGAGAAACGTCTGTTCTTTTTCATAGCTGCCTTAATAAGTGATTTTTGGACTACAGAGAGAGGTTCAATAATATTTTGGAAGGAATTTCCCCACACCAGAATTCCATACTGCAGCAATGATTGCACATGGGCGTAATACACTATTTTAATTTCATCAAGTGATAAAAATTGATTAAGTTGATAAAAAACAAATATTAGTTTTCTAAGTTTTGCTTTTAACATTGCAACGTGTTTATCCCACCTTAGCTTTGAATCAATTATAATACCCAAATATTTGTACTGATCTACCCTTTCCACTGCGGGACAACCACAAGGGGCCCCGGCCAAACCACGGCACGAGTGCACGACAAGGTTAAGATCTGCGGGCGGCTCACCCGCGGGGCGCAGCGCAATGGGCATACACTTTGTTTTTGAGAGATTCATTGTTAAAATGTTTTGGTCAAACCAACTTTTGATAATGGTGAGTTCCCTAGTAGCAATTCTAAAAACATCATCCCACCTACTTCCCTCAAATACTACCAGCGTGTCATCAGCAAAAAGTTGTATTTTTCCAGTTATATTTAAATGTTTCAGGTTATTTATGTATACTAAAAACAGTAAAGGTCCAAGAGTGCTGCCTTGAACAACACCATAATCAACCATCCTTGGGTCACTTACAATTTTGTTTAAAGATACAATCTGTTTGCGGTCCGTTAAATAACTTTTAAACCAGCTAAGTGCCATGCCGCGCACCCCAATGCATTCTAACTTGGAAAAAAGAATATTCCTGTCGATTGAGTCGAATGCTTTGGCAAGATCAATGAATACCAATAAAGTTTTCTTTGATTTGTTAATATTTTCCATTAAAACGTTAGAGAAGGAAAAAAGAGCATCAGTAGTATTTTTATCCCTCCTGAAACCAAATTGAGAATTTGAAATAAGGTCGTTGTGCTCTAGAAATTCTTGAAGTTGATATTTAACACATTTCTCAAGAACCTTAGACAGTACACTGAGCAGAGAGATTGGCCTGTAATTGTTCATATCTGATTTACTTTTAGCTTTATGAATAGGGATGACTTTAGCAGTTTTAAATTTGTTTGGAAAAACTCCAATAGTAATACTAAGATTAATTATATGTTTAACCGGCAAAAGCAAACAGTCAATGTGTTTTTTTAAGAATGTTACACTAAATTCATCAACCCCCGGGGCAGAGCCGCCACGCATCTCCTGTACGCACCTCACTATCTGACTGTCAGAGACCGGCTCCAACCGAAACTCGAGGTCGACTCTGTGCGCGGCGTCGTCGACCACCGGCGGACCGGAAGGAGGCGGCAAACTCTGTGCCAGATTTTGTCCAACTTTAGAGAAGAAATCATTAAAAGAGTTTGCTACACCTCGGACCTCCTCTTCATCGGGATGAGAACCGTCCAAGAAATGCTTAATAGGAAAACTATTTATGTTCGTTTTAAGGCCACTACACTCTTTAATTGTACGCCAAAACAATTTTGGATTGCCAGACGCTTTCAAAATTTGTTCTTTGTAGTATACAAATTTTGCCTTTTTTATTTTTTTAAATAGATCATTTCTAAAAGAGTGAAAATAAGTTTTTAAATTGTCATTAAAAGGTCGTTTTTTCAAAAGTTTACTTAATTTATCACGTTTTCTAATGCCATGAATTAAATCTAACGAAATCCAAGGTTTTATTTTCTTATATCGAGTAGAAAACTTCTTATTGAAGACAGAGTTTAATTTTATGTTATCGAATATATTGAAAAATATATCACAACTCGTGTTTGGATCAAGTTCAGACAAAACCTGATTCCAATTCTGGCTCATTAATCCCTCACCGACTGCCCTAAAGTCCAAGTAAGTGCGAGTATCGTTATCACAAGTTGTGTCGATTCTTTGGCCCAGGTCAAATTTCGCAATTACTGCGTAATGATCAGTCGTGTCGGTATGTAAGACCCCTGTAGTAATCGTGCTAAAGTCATTATGTTTTACAAATCAAGACATGTCTTTGAGTAAGCTGTAACTCTCGTAGGTTTATCAATCCCCTCAATAAATCCTGCCTCGTAAAGTATGTTCAAGTAAGCGTCTTTGTCCTCGTTAGGTTGGTAATTACAGTCAGTAAGTAAGTCGATATTTATGTCCCCAAGGAAAATATAAGTGGTCTTGCTTTTTATGGTCGAGTAAAAGTTTTGTAAGTCAGTGAGGAAAAGCCCAAAGTCCATGGAGGGGCTTCTATATACGGCCAGACAGGAAAATTTGGCTCCATTAACACTAAATTCCAATTGTAGACCAGTGGCCTCCCCTAATCTTATCTCTTTACTTGTTCCGTTAAGTTGAATTCTGGAGTAGATAACAACGCCGTCATTGCGATTCCAATAACAAGTTGTGTAAAATAAATCATATCCATCAATCGATTCCAAAAATTTATTTTCATCTAACCACGCTTCGGTGAAAATAACAATATCAAATTTTATGTCTAAACTTTCAAGTAATATTAGAACACTATCAAAATTCTTGTGATAGCTACGGATATTAAAGTGTATTAGCTTAAGATCATTAACTTCCTCCTTAAAAAATATTCCTAAATTTGAGAGATCGCTTATTTCCTCACATTGAATATGTCTGTAACTGTCAAGTTCTTGTCCTAAGTCGGTTTGGTCCATGTCCAGTAGATGTGCCGTCGCGTCATCGTGCCGTTCGCCAGGGTGAGTATGTTAGAAAATGTCAAGCACTTTAAGTAAAAAAGGAGCAAAAAGAGAAAGAAACTAGTAATTATTTAGTTAACTTTAAAAGAATATAAAAGCCAAAAATACGTATCTTTAGGTGGTTTTACATGATTATACTACAATATTAACAAACTGTATATTATTTAATGGGGTAAAAAGTTATGCGATCTTTCGTAACTATTAATACTATTATTTTAAAAAAACTGAAAGTAATGATTGCTGTTATATATTACAATAATTTATAAATAACCACTTTGATTTAAACAGTTTACTTGAGTCAGTCACTTGTGTAATTTATACAGCCACATAATTTGCCAGTTAGTATTAATATTAAAGCTTGTAATACATTTGTATAAAAGAAGAAGAAACTATATATACATATATATATATATATACATATATATATATATATACATATATATACATTAGTCACAGGAAATAGGCTGTATAAGTTTGATGAAAGAAAAATGATTCCGTTTCCTAAATATATGAATAAAAAATTATGTATGGTATAGGAAATTACAATAATAAAAGAGTAGTTGTTGCATGTTCATGTTTAATAAGGTAGGAAATATAAACTAAAATGACAACAATTATAATATATATAGAATATGAGTTTAAAATAAAGAATGTTTATGGTTGGATATTTCCAATATGTTATCAACTAAAAAGGGTTCCTTCGAACTTGTAGGAACTGTACTGCTATTGTAGCTATGGCTTAGTCCGAACGCTTAGTGCGAATCTGAAAATTTTATAGAATACTATATGTACATAGAGAGCGGGACTGCCCTACGCATCCCCCTACAGTCTAGAAAAAAAAAAAACTTTGTAAGATATTAACTTCTGTCATTAGTTGCTAAGAAAGAAAATATTTTTTGTGGGTTCTAACCTCTTGGGAATAAACGTATATTTAGAATTAATATTGCATAAAAGAAAGGAAAAAATATATAGTCTCAGGAAATAGGCTGTGGAAGTTTGATGAAAGAAAGTAATTCTTTATCATAAATATACGACTAAAAATGATGTATGGTATAGAAAATTATGATAAAGAGAAGGTGTTGTTCATATTTTATAAAGTTGGAAATGTAAACTAAAATGATAACAATTAAAAGTATAAATAAATAAAATATGAGTTAATATGTTTACAGCTGAAAAAATTCAAACAACTAAAAAAGGTTCCTTCAAACTGTAGGAACTGTATAGCTATTGCAGCTGTTATACAGCTATATCTGCTTAATACGAACACTAAAAGCGAATCTGAAAATTTTATGGAACACCATATATACATAAAGACCAGGACTGTCCTACGCATCCCTATACAGCCTACAACATAAAACTTTGTAAGATATTAAGTTCTGATATTAATTTTTGCTTAGAAGAAAATATTTTTGTGTTTACCTCTTGGGAATAGACCTATATTTAGAATAATTATATAACATTGTATGAATTTAACTATAGCACATAAATTTAATTTAATGAATGTACTATTTGGATTAAGATAATAAATGAGAAATTTATTTAGGCTCCTATCAACATCAGATAACGAAAAACAAGAATATACAACAATAAAAAACATTTTTCAGAACTTACAACTAGCCTACTCGTATTGTACAAATTCAACAGTTCTTATGTATTTGTGCATGTAAGCGATTACAAAAAGAAACAATCCTACCTCCAACTTTTAGTATTAACTTAATTGCTTCCTAAAATTTGTGAAAAGTTAAAGTATTTAATAGTAATAATATAAAGATTGGATGGATGTAAAATAAAATATGTACTTTATAATAAATGTAGAATAATAAGAGTAAACGAAAAACTTTATGTTCAGTACCAGTTAGGCGAAGGTTTACTTGTTAGCGACGATGTTGGCCAATTCCTCCGGTGAGCTGACGATGGTGGGGCGAGTTCCGGGGTCCGCTGACTTCCGCACGAAGATGCGACATCCTCTGGTCCACGCTGCGGCGATCTTCTTCTCCCTCACGAGTTTACGTGCCTCTCCGAGGATGGCCTTGTTGTAGGGCGTGAGGTGGTCATTGATGTAGATGTTGTTTGCGGGCCAGGAGTCGCTGATGAGTGCTGCAGTGAGACAGCTCCTCATATTCCAAGCCGCGCTGATCCACGCCTCCTTGCAGTCGCGGTTGACGAAACGGACGATGATCGGGGGGTTAGGGCGGTCTTTGGTAACCGCGAGCCGGTGGGCCGTAGAAATGTCGCTTCTATAGAATGTGACGCCAAGGGATTTGGCGAGAGCCTCTAAAATCGAGAATAAATTTTCCCCCTGGCTGTAAGGCACGGCGACAATTTCTATATTTTCGCGCCGCGAATATTGTTCTAGCTCCCTTACTTGTACTTTGAGAGCCGACATTTCAGATTTTAACACCTCGTTTTCTTTTGAGATACGGCCGTATTCTGCCTTCCTAAGCTCGTTCTCGCCTAAAAGAGTTTGAAGCGTCTGTTGAACAGTACTTAAAGACTGTTTAACACTTGAAACATCATTTTTTACGTCTTGTACATTAGAGTTAACCCCGGTTATCTGATTACTTAGTTCTTTTTTCATAGCCTGAATTGTCTCTAAAAGTGTATACGACTCATTATCACTACGGCTACTCACTGACGACCCATCCACCTTGCACGAGTCACATTTCCAAGCACTTTTACGCTGGGCACTTAGTTTTTTAAAGTTTTCCATCGTACCGACGCGACTACACGCAGGGTGGAAACAACCTCCGCATTCAACACACGTAAGTGCCTCTCTAACGTTCGATATCGCACTAGAACACCTCGAACATGTGGCCATTTCGCTAGTCACAATTAATTGTGAACAACGCCAAAAAAAAATTACTTTTGGGAAGTAACACACAGCACGACACGCGCGGCACACAAGCTAGAACATGTGGACTGTACGAGCAGGAAACGAGGTGCACGCGACCTTCCTCATCGGAGTCTAGATAAGCCAACCGTGCTGTTCGCGCTGTGTTGGCTGCCTTACAGCTGTTGTGTCTAGGTGCGGCTGGTGCGGGAGAGGCGGCGGGTGGCTCGTATCCTCCTTCTGCTCGCCGTGCTGTTCGCGCTGTGCTGGCTGCCTTACTGCTGTTGTGTCTAGGTGCGGCTGGTGCGGGAGAGGTGGCGGGTGGCTCGTATCCTCCTTCTGCTCGCCGTGCTGTTCGCGCTGTGTTGGCTGCCTTACAGCTGTTGTGTCTAGGTGCGGCTGTTGCGGGAGAGGCGGCGGGTGGCTCGTATCCTCCTTCTGCTCGCCGTGCTGTTCGCGCTGTGTTGGCTGCCTTACAGCTGTTGTGTCTAGGTGCGGCTGGTGCGGGAGAGGCGGCGGGTGGCTCGTATCCTCCTTCTGCTCGCCGTGCTGTTCGCGCTGTGTTGGCTGCCTTACAGCTGTTGTGTCTAGGTGCGGCTGGTGCGGGAGAGGCGGCGGGTGGCTCGTATCCTCCTTCTGCTCGCCGTGCTGTTCGCGCTGTGCTGGCTGCCTTACTGCTGTTGTGTCTAGGTGCGGCTGGTGCGGGAGAGGTGGCGGGTGGCTCGTATCCTCCTTCTGCTCGCCGTGCTGTTCGCGCTGTGCTGGCTGCCTTACAGCTGTTGTGTCTAGGTGCGGCTGGTGCGGGAGAGGCGGCGGGTGGCCCGTATCCTCCTTCTGCTCGCCGTGCTGTTCGCGCTGTGTTGGCTGCCTTACAGCTGTTGTGTCTAGGTGCGGCTGTTGCGGGAGAGGCGGCGGGTGGCTCGTATCCTCCTTCTGCTCGCCGTGCTGTT
This sequence comes from Flexamia atlantica, assembly GCA_035578135.1. Classification (NCBI taxonomy): domain Eukaryota; kingdom Metazoa; phylum Arthropoda; class Insecta; order Hemiptera; family Cicadellidae; genus Flexamia; species Flexamia atlantica. The sequence goes on along the minus strand of JAQJVK010000030.1, from coordinate 3,597,714 downwards.
CGCGATGTGCTGGCTGCCTTACAGCTATTGTGTCTAGGTGCGGCTGGTGCGGGAGAGGCGGCGGGTGGCTCGTATCCTCCTTCTGCTCGCCGTGCTGTTCGCGCTGTGTCGGCTGCCTTACAGCTGTTGTGTCTAGGTGCGGCTGGTGCGGGAGAGGCGGCGGGTGGCTCGTATCCTCCTTCTGCTCGCCGTGCTGTTCGCGCTGTGTCGGCTGCCTTACAGCTGTTGTGTCTAGGTGCGGCTGGTGCGGGAGAGGCGGCGGGTGGCTCGTATCCTCCTTCTGCTCGCCGTGCTGTTCGCGCTGTGTCGGCTGCCTTACAGCTGTTGTGTCTAGGTGCGGCTGGTGCGGGAGAGGCGGCGGGTGGCTCGTATCCTCCTTCTGCTCGCCGTGCTGTTCGCGCTGTGCTGGCTGCCTTACTGCTGTTGTGTCTAGGTGCGGCTGGTGCGGGAGAGGCGGCGGGTGGCTCGTATCCTCCTTCTGCTCGCCGTGCTGTTCGCGCTGTGCTGGCTGCCTTACAACGTGCTCTCGCTGCTCCTGGATCTCGACCTTACGTTCCCCACAGTCGGCCTAGCTCAGGTTTTGTATTATTACTAAATGCATTTACTTCCGTTTTTAGTTTGTTTTATCTATGTCTGGTGTTAACCCATAGAACCTCCTTGCTATCATTGATAAACTACAAATACTAGACATACGATTTTGAGTCTATTCTATAACTTAAGACAGTTTGGCTACTGATCATACATTCCAACCAAACCCTATTGTCGATTGGCTTCATAAATAATTACAAAAGTTCTAATTTTAAGAGTAACTGATCTCCAAATTCCTTGTGTCTCAGTCTATTAACGTTTTAATGTGAAAATCGATCTTTAAACTCATTAATGTGACTCATATACTAGTAATTACAAGAGACGTTTGACCGACAGGACACGTTGATGAAGCTGTTCCCTTTCACACTGCTCCTGGGCCACGCCAACTCCGCCATCAACCCCCTGCTTTACTGCTTCATGACCCGGAACTTCCGGCGCACCCTGCGCAGCCTCTTCTGCCAGACGGGCATTGCTCGGCCGCGGCCCCGCCACAGGGTCAAAGTAAGCTGCACACACACACACACACACACACACACACACACACACACACACACACACACACACACACACGTCCGGCCGCGGCCCCACCACAGGGTCAAAGTAAGCTGCACACACAAAATAGTCTCGTCCGCTAGTACAGGGTGTCTATAAAAGAACTCCTGGGTTTTGAGGCAAAATATTTTAATGAAGTAAAAATGTTGTATAGTTGTCTAATAAATGATTGGGAAGGTTGCATTTTCAAGTTTTTTTAGCAACGTAATAAAGTTCAATATGAGCCCCCTAACGATATTCCACCTCTTCCCATGTCCTAGCCAGCATGTCTGGGGGGACGGTTGTCGCAGAATTGATTATTCGTTGCCTCAGGTGGTGAACATCACGAATTTTCGAGATTTTCTTTATACCGTAACAACAGATTTAGTTTCTATTAGCCAAATAACGCATTGAGCCTTTAGCTGCAGCGTTGCCTTAGCGCGGCAATCCAGACAGCACTGACAGCCGCGCTGCGTTTTTTCAAGATCAACGCTCCGCAGCGCTGCCATCCTTGACGAAAATATTCCCAATTGTTATGAGTAAAACTTGATAAGCTACTCGTTTCAGAGGAATTAACATTTTGCTTCTTCTATAGTTATTAAGATATGAATTTTTAAAATCCCGGAGTTCTTTTATAGACACCCTGTATTTCTGGGGCCTCGTGTTCACACACACCTGATAGTGAGGCCAGGTTTGTGCATTTAACCGTTATGGGGCCCGACCTACCCTCAACTAACCCAACCTAACTTTACCATTTTTTGGCTTTTTCGACCCTAAAAAGAGGGCTTTTAGCTCAAAATGAACAAAAAATCCTTGTGGGGCCGTGTGTATGACCCCAGGTTTCAATTAGTGCGTGGACAAATAAACTCTGGAGAACAGCAATTCTTCAATATTAATTTTTGGCCCATTTCAATAACACTGGACACCTGAGTAAAAAATTGCATATCAACTGTATATAAAACAAGCAGACAACTATATACTCGGCTCTACGTTCACCTCTCGGTACAGGCCTGATACCTTTGCTAAGTTTATTTGTTTTCACCACACTACGACTTAATCACCTTTTTAACATACCTCATTTGGTGACCAAAGCCAACTCTTTTCCACCCGAGGGTCGAAAGTCAGCTGATCATTTGATTGCTAGAAACGATGTGAGAGCATCACGTAATTATACGGCATTCAGTAGGTTCCAAAGACAGGATGGTTGCGATTGTATAATTTTCATAGCTGTGTTTGTTTAAACCAAGGAGGTTAGAGTCTATCTGAAGGTTAGAGGGAAGGTCCAAAAGGTGGGTGATGATGGGTGGTTTGGTTAGGGTAGGGTCGCTTCCAAAAAATCTCGCTACGGTCGCAGGCCTACGGCCTGTACCTTACTCTGGTGTTGTTGGTCTGGAGGGTTATGGTGGAGGTTGAGGTGGTTGGGGCGGGGGGCGGTGGGTTGTCGAGGGCTATGAGGTGGTTTTATTTACATCGATGGTTGGCATTGGTGAGGCGGAGTAATTTCGTTCTTTACATTACTAGTCAAAAACCATTAACTCAGTAATGGGAGGCAAAGCATTTGATTGATCGAACATAAAAATAGATTTTTAAATATTCCAAGATATTAAATTAGTTTAATCGTGTTCCCGTACTTCTATTTAAGAAAATACTCAAAGGATTATTGTGATTAATCAATTTATTATCATTTCAGACATATTTTTAAGATCTGATTCGAATATTTGTTCATTCTCATAAGATTTGAATCGTTTTATGTTACCGTTCAAAGAACGGTAGTTCATTACTAAATTACTGCATTACTCTCCCTCACCATTGTCACCTGGCAAAATGAAAGGGTCGTTTTTTCATCAACTAATGCATTGTCGCGGTACTTCCTGATAGACTCTAAACTCCTTGGTTTAAACCACGAAAAATAAGTTGTATCTTCACTAATGACATCAAAGTTTTGTTTTCAAATTTGTCAAATAAATAATCAGATTTGTAATAATTACAGGGTACATTTAATGATTTAACTGTATAGTGTGGTGAAAAATTAACCTCGACTTCGTCTCCAATTTGAAACACGATCTCAAGTTATAAAACCTCATTTTCGGCCCTTAATGCGAAATATACTATTACTATATCTGTAGCATGATATAAAATCATCATCTGGTTACAATATAATTTCGCTAGTTCCAACTTAAATAGCCATTTGAAATACATGGCAATTTTGTACTAAATGTGAACGTGGAACTGAGTATAGCAAATGAAATAACACTTTTGACACAAAAACGAACACTTAGTTTACTCGTTACAATTAAATGTATTATACAATAACATAGAAAAAGACAAAAAACAATTTTAGTTGTATTGACACTGTTTGGTCAAGATTAAATAATGCAATGGAACACCAGGTTCAGACAGAAGTTGATAAACGAGGTGTGAAGTGAGCGAGCGAGATGAGACGGGATGGTTGGGTGTTTGTTGCCAGAAGTTGCCGGGGAACAAACAAGGTTTACAGCTGGCCGGAGGACGACCAAACTGTCCGTTTATAGCTCCCTCGCCTCGCCTGCGCCGCTAAACGACTTCACACGACAAAAACTAATTACTTAAAACGGTACTACTAAATTGACTAAGAATGGAATAAAAATTGTGTTAACTTAAAAACATAATAATTTTGTGTACATCATTTTGAAGACAATTAGAACCTATTCAATTTTAATAATTTGTTTAAATCTAATTTTAACTCAAGAACATTTTTTAGGTTTATTGTGTTTTTGATTTCACGTTTTATTAAAAGTAATAATAAGCTCAATCAATAATTTAAAAAAAGTGCCCCCCTATAACCCTACACAGAAAAAAATATATTGGGGAAATAAAAAAATACACATTTGTTGAGCAATGTTTACCAATTTATTTGCTGATACAACAAATGGTTTAGTGGGAATTACCAAGATTATTTTGTTGGATTTACTAATACTTCTTTGTTAAAAACACATTTGCCACAAATACCAATGTGCATTGGAAATATAACAAACACCTTGGTATTTTTATAGCATTTGTAAACGTAACAAAATTAGTTTGTTGCATTAACCAATGCTCTGATTAGCAGATTTTTCATTATCTCTGCACTGAAAAAATTTTTGTACGTATTTACAAAATGTTATTTCGTAAACCACTAAAAATGTTGAACTATTATAACACTAATTTTGTTTGCTACAATCACCAATGTTTTGGTTGTTCCTACAAATTAAATTTGCTGTCCTAGCCAATGTTTTTCAACCAAATGACATTGGAAACCCGAACAAAAACATTTCCAGGATGTATATAAGAATAAGAATAAGAATAAGAAGATTATTTTCCCACTTTTACAAATCCATGTTTTACATAATATATGCTTAGGAAATAAAGAAAAAAAAATTGATTTGCCAAGGCATGACCTTCTTATACACTATATTTACAATTATTTACAACATTTAACATTAATTCAAACTAAAAAAACATTCTTGATAAGAAACTTCAACATTAAAAATAAAAATAAAATATCTATATTTATTAAATAACAAAGGGCTTGCATACCTTGAAACATAATCAAATAAAAACAAAAATTAATTATTATTTTGGGAAAATTTAGGACCTCCAAGGCCTAGCCTGATTGGAGGCTCCATTTTACATGAACTAATTTAAAACTAAAACAGCTCTTAGACGATAACTAAAATTAAAATAAATAAATAATAATTCCTATTCCTGCTCTTTGGAAAAAATAGACACAAGAATAAAAGAATAAATGAATAATTTTTGCTGTACACTGAAGAAAAAGATGTAGTTGTGTCAGTTAATTTATATTTAAAAAAATATTAAGCCTGTATATCAGTAAGAAAAGTGATGTTTGTTTGTAAAAATAGCCATTTCTGTAACTTTTTTGAAAAAATCTTTAAATTGAAAGCATTTTTTATATAATTTGGTAACAAATTGAACATTCTTGGTGCCATAAAAACGAAACTTTTAGTAAAGAAAGTGCATTCTGGTTTTGATACAACAAAATCTTTAGCTGTTCTTAATTTTGATCGGTAAGAGGTTTCATTAAATTCCAATCTGCCCCTTTGACAGTAAAAATATTTCAAAACTTTGTAGACATACAAATACTTGAGAGGGAAAATTTTTAAATTGAAAAACAAAGGTTTTGAAGGTCTTTACTTTTACTTTATGTCTTTACTAAATGTCTTTACTTTTTTTAGTATTAATCTAACAAAGTTCTTTTGTTGCAAAAAAATTGAATTTGTATTTGTATTGTACGTTCCGCCCCAGCAAGTCAAACCGTATTCCAACCGACTTTGAACTAAAGAAAAATAAAGCCTTTTCAAAATGTCCTCATTACATATATCCCTTAAAAAATAAAAGATTCTTAACACGCTATTTAGCTTTTTCTTGAGACCAAAAATGTGTGTTTTCCAGTTTAATTCACTATCTAAAAACAGTCCAAGATATTTAATTTCAACAGCCTCTCCTACTACAGCACAAAACTCCCCGCATCTAGTTTGTTGGCAGAGGCATTTAATACATTTATAAACAGCTGGTTCATTGTTGTTAAAAGATTTTTTTAATGAAAAGTTAACGTACTTGGTTTTTTCTGTACTCAAGACCATGTGATTTTGAGTGAACCACCATTTAAGAGACATTAAATCAATATTCATTGCCATTTTTACTTGTTCCCATGAGGTTTCAGCATAACACAAAGTCGTCAGCAAATGAAGTGAGATTACCAAGGAAAGATGCATTACAAAGGTCATTTATGTAAACAAGAAAAAGGACTGCCCCTAAAACAGAACCCTGAGGAACGCCATTAAAAATTTCTCCCATTTCACTAAATTTGCCATTTACTTTAACACATTGCTTCCTGCCGATTAAGTAGCTTTCAAACCAATTTTGTACAACTCCTCTAACTCCACTTTGATATAATTTTGAAAGAAGAATTTTAAAATCGACTGTATCAAATGCTTTTTTAATGTCAAGGAAAAGTCCGCTTACTTTTAAGGATGAATTCAGATTATTGTATATAGAACCCATAAAATTTTGCAAAGCTATTTCAGTATTTAATCCTTCTCTGAAACCAAACTGTTTACTACTAAAAAAGTTATTTTTCTCCAAAAAATTGACAAGTTTGTATTTCATTATTTTTTCATATATTTTTGAAAAAGAAGATAGTAACGAAATTGGACGATAGTTTCCACAAATATTTTTTGAATTGGATTTATGAATTGGGATAACCACAGCTTCTTTTAATTTAGATGGGAAAACTCCACTTTCCAAACTAAAATTTATTAGATAAAGTAGAACATCACTAATCTTTTCAATTACTGTTTTTATCAAAGAGGAACTAATTCCATCAATACCTGGTGATGTTCTATTTTTTAAAGAAAGTACCACTTTGTTTAATTCATCTTTTGTCACTGGTACGAGAACCATAGAATTCACCTGAAAAACGCTCTTAAATTTTTCTGCCATTTCAAGTGACCTAAAGTTGTCAGGCTTCTTTGTATTTATGTTTATTTTATCTACAACAGATAGAAAGTAGTTATTAAACTCGTTACATACAATCTCCGGATCATTAACATCATAACCATCTATTGACAAAAATATGTTGTCATTACCCTTCCTGCATTCTTGACCCGTGAGATTATTTATAACACCCCAAATTGCTTTTGAATTGCCATTACAGTCATTAAACACCTTTTTATAATACTCATTTTTCAAAACTTTAATTTCTTGATTTAATTTATTTCTAAACTTTTTATAGTACTTCAATAATTTTTCGTTATTTGAATGTTTTTTTACATTTCTAAAAATTCTATTTCTAACTTTAATTTTCATACAAATAAAGTCACTGATCCAGGGTTTTATCTTATTAAAAACAGTTCTTTTACCTACTTCAACTTTACTTTCCGATATCATATTTATAAAAGACTCAAGGAAATAATCGTAGGCCAATGAAGCATTTTGTTGTCGGTAAACATGGGACCAGTCGGCATTATCGAGAAGGCAATTAAGAGTTTTGTAATCAACGCGATAAGCCGGTGGGTCGCTCGGGACTCTGTCGCCGGCGCCAGGCGACCTTGCTTGACCACTACCTACAACTGATACACGCACCAAACTGTGGTCGGTTATCTCTAAATGTTCTACTTTTGTTTCAATTATAATACTACTCTTACAGGCAACTCTTATAAAGACATGATCGATACAAGTTCGTTTTTCTGCCGTAATCCTAGTTGGTTCGTTAATGAAACATTCAAATCCATTCGTTGTCATAAGAATTTTGTACTCATCATTTAATACAGAATCTTCAATTAAGTTTATATTAATATCACCGATTATAAATACATTTTTCATTGATTTTAAACTTAATTGGTTTCTAAAATAATTTTTTAATTCATTGATAAAGTATTCCTTCGAAAACGAATGCAATCTGTAAATTACAAATAAATCATAGTTGATACATTGATATTTGAACGTTACATGCATTATATCAGCCGAGTTAAATAAAATAGGATTATTTTGTATAATTTCTATTGAACATTTAATAAATACAGCCACTCCTCCTGCTCTATATGAATCATTACATTTAAATAAACTTGAATAATTAGGCAAATTATATAAGCAAGATTCTGCACTACTGATCCATGTTTCACTTAATAGTATAATTTCAGGAAAATCATTTCTAGCTGTTAAATCTACCAAAAAAGCGTCAAAATTTTTCCTTAAACTACGAATATTTTGATGAATTATTTCAAATCTTTTCATTATTATAAAAAACTCATAGACCTATACTTATTTCCAAATAATTTAAATACTTTGCATTTACTATGTTAAATTTATTATGTTGCGTACTAATAATAAAAAATAAATAACTATCAAATGACTCACTTGAGCCTGTTTTATATTTAACATAATAAGTTGTTAAGGATATTAACATTTTAGAATGAAAAAAAAAATTGAATGTAATAAACAAATATCATGCTTTTATTTGAACAAAAATATAATATAAATTCTGCTTGAAATTTATGTTTAAAACAAAGCAAATAAAATCCTACAAGTACAATTGTGCCTATAAACCAACTACTTACAGCCTACTCAGGTCAGCCTGGCATGTAATGTTTATAACAGGAGAGCCGTCTTCCTTCCGGGTGAAGATCTTCCCGCCGCGGACCCACAAATATTTATAGTTTTTATTGCGCTTAATCGCCTTCGCCGCCGCGTGCAGCCTCCTCCTCGCCGGTGACAACGACTCATTAATGTACACTGGTTGGTCCATTGGAAGATTCATATGACGCGTCGACAAATTGCTTTTCACACGCCGTTTTCTCAACAGCTCCTCCTTGTCGAGGCGTCTCACGAACTTAACGATGATCGCCGGTGGACCACTGGTGCCAGGTTTTTTCTTGAGTCTGTGACATGCGTCGATCATGGAATCAGTGATGCTAAAATCCAACGCCTCGCCTACCTTCTTGACCATCGACACAACATCTTCTGTATTTTCATGAGGGACACCATGAATCTCAACCGCGTTACTTCGGGAATATTGTTCCATCTCTTCTATACGAGATTCAAGTTGTTCCACCTTTTGAGTCAAAGCCCGGTTTTCAGCAGTTAGCTTTTCTACCAGACTTTGAAATCCATTTATTTTATCAGTCTGGGATTTTACGACCTCCGAATTTTCATCAATCTTTTTAGAGATACTTTCAAAAGATTTATTAAATTCATTTTCATTTGCTTTTTGATTTTCTTTGATTTCATTCACAGCCACCATAATGTCCTCAAGTGTGAGCTTACCTTCTGCCAGATCAGACTCAAACCGCATACTCTTGCGTCTTGTAGATTGACATGGTACACATCTCCACGTTAAATCACCTGATACGATGCACTCCACGTCCGATTTACTCATCTTAAGACAAGCACCATGAAAGTCCTTTCTGCAGTCCGGGCACGTCAGTTTAGGTTGACTAGACTTAATAGCTTTCGTACAAATATCTGCAAATGCTTTTTGCTCGGTTTACCAATCTTTTTGTTGTTCCAACAAATCTATTTTTTTCTGTGTATACAAGGTTTAAAGAAGCTAAATATGTGTCCTCTGCAATCTCTATTAAATTTACAAGTGCCGTTAGTTTCCACCCAAGCTGGTCACCGTTTATTTATTCAACGTTTAATGTAAATGGTTGATTGGTCAATGAACTCTAGATGAAAAACAAAGAATTTGATTCAAACGGTTGATTCTTATTATACAAGAAAATTTGACCGTTTGTTCAAACTGAGATGGATCTATCACCCTACCTTATTTCTTCCATATTTTAATTATATTTAATTATATTGTTTATAATAATTAATTATATTAATTATTTATATTAATTATATTATTTTATCATATTATCTTCTATATTTTAATCATTCTGAATTAAAAATGGATAATATACGGCTTAGAAATGCCGAAGAACATCAAAAAAAGACTAGTTTTTCAACTCTGACGGATAAAGTGGTATTCTGTTCATTATTTTTATATACTTAATACAAACCTAATCGCTGGTTTTCCACAAAGTTCTACTTAGATCCACTCACCTTAATATTTTGCGTAGGTTAACTGCCACAACTTGTACGAATACCTTATGTCTTTCTGTTCCTCTTTTTGCTTCTTCCGGTTTCAGAATCGAAGCGCCACGTCGTCGAGTGGATACGCTTCCTACCACAGCCCTCATCGGCGCTGCTACGTGCTCACCCACCCAACTCCGCGGACCACCGGCACTCAGCTGCGCGCGCTGGACCGACCGTGACCGCAGCCACCGTCTGAGACCTTCCTGTGAGCGAGTGGCTAGAGGACAGAGAGAAGTCTACAAGAGGGCCTGGCACGTCTGAGACCTACCTGTGAGAGAGCGGCTAGAGGACAGAGAGAAGTCTACAAGGAGAGTGTCTGGCACGTCTGAGATCTACCTGTGAGAGAGCGGCTAGAGGACAGAGAGAAGTCTACAAGGAGAGTGTCTGGCACGTCTGAGACCTACCTGTGAGCAAGCGGCTAGAGGACAGAGAGAAGTCTACAAGGAGAGTGTCTGGCACGTCTGAGACCTACCTGTGAGAGAGCGGCTAGAGGACAGAGAGAAGTCTACAAGGAGAGTGTCTGGCACCGTCTGAGACCTACCTGTGAGCGAGCGACAATAGGACAGAGAGAAGTCTACAAGGAGAGTGTCTGGCACCGTCTGAGACCTACCTGTGAGCGAGCGGCTAGAGGACAGAGAGAAGTCTACAAGGAGAGTGTCTGGCACGTCTGAGATCTACCTGTGAGAGAGCGGCTAGAGGACAGAGAGAAGTCTACAAGGAGAGTGTCTGGCACCGTCTGAGACCTACCTGTGAGCGAGCGGCTAGAGGACAGAGAGAAGTCTACAAGGAGAGTGTCTGGCACCGTCTGAGACCTACCTGTGAGCGAGCGACAATAGGACAGAGAGAAGTCTACAAGGAGAGTGTCTGGCACCGTCTGAGACCTACCTGTGAGCGAGCGGCTAGAGGACAGAGAGAAGTCTACAAGGAGAGTGTCTGGCACGTCTGAGATCTACCTGTGAGAGAGCGGCTAGAGGACAGAGAGAAGTCTACAAGGAGAGTGTCTGGCACGTCTGAGATCTACCTGTGAGCGAGCGGCTAGAGGACAGAGAGAAGTCTACAAGGAGAGTGTCTGGCACGTCTGAGATCTACCTGTGAGAGAGCGGCTAGAGGACAGAGAGAAGTCTACAAGGAGAGTGTCTGGCACGTCTGAGATCTACCTGTGAGAGAGCGGCTAGAGGCAGAGAGAAGTCTACAAGGAGAGTGTCTGGCACCGTCTGGGACCTACCTGTGAGTGAGCGGCTAGAGGCAGAGAGAAGTCTACAAGGAGAGTGTCTGGCACCGTCTGGGACCTACCTGTGAGTGAGCGGCTAGAGACAGAGAGAGTCTACAAGGAGAGTGTCTGGCACCGTCTGGGACCTACCTGTGAGTGAGCGGCTAGAGACAGAGAGAGTCTACAAGGAGAGTGTCTGGCACCGTCTGGGACCTACCTGTGAGTGAGCGGCTAGAGGCAGAGAGAGTCTACAAGGAGAGTGTCTGGCACCGTCTGGGACCTACCTGTGAGTGAGCGGCTAGAGACAGAGAGAGTCTACAAGGAGAGTGTCTGGCACCGTCTGGGACCTACCTGTGAGTGAGCGGCTAGAGACAGAGAGAAGTCTACAAGGAGAGTGTCTGGCACCGTCTGGGACCTACCTGTGAGTGAGCGGCTAGAGACAGAGAGAGTCTACAAGGAGAGTGTCTGGCACCGTCTGGGACCTACCTGTGAGTGAGCGGCTAGAGACAGAGAGAGTCTACAAGGAGAGTGTCTGGCACCGTCTGGGACCTACCTGTGAGTGAGCGGCTAGAGACAGAGAGAGTCTACAAGGAGAGTGTCTGGCACCGTCTGGGACCTACCTGTGAGTGAGCGGCTAGAGACAGAGAGAGTCTACAAGGAGAGTGTCTGGCACCGTCTGGGACCTACCTGTGAGTGAGCGGCTAGAGACAGAGAGAGTCTACAAGGAGAGTGTCTGGCACCGTCTGGGACCTACCTGTGAGTGAGCGGCTAGAGACAGAGAGAGTCTACAAGGAGAGTGTCTGGCACCGTCTGGGACCTACCTGTGAGTGAGCGGCTAGAGACAGAGAGAGTCTACAAGGAGAGTGTCTGGCACCGTCTGGGACCTACCTGTGAGTGAGCGGCTAGAGACAGAGAGAGTCTACAAGGAGAGTGTCTGGCACCGTCTGGGACCTACCTGTGAGCGAGCGGCTAGAGACAGAGAGAGTCTACAAGGAGAGTGTCTGGCACCGTCTGGGACCTACCTGTGAGCGAGCGGCTAGAGACAGAGAGAGTCTACAAGGAGAGTGTCTGGCACCGTCTGGGACCTACCTGTGAGTGAGCGGCTAGAGACAGAGAGAGTCTACAAGGAGAGTGTCTGGCACCGTCTGGGACCTACCTGTGAGTGAGCGGCTAGAGACAGAGAGAGTCTACAAGGAGAGTGTCTGGCACCGTCTGGGACCTACCTGTGAGTGAGCGGCTAGAGACAGAGAGAGTCTACAAGGAGAGTGTCTGGCACCGTCTGGGACCTACCTGTGAGTGAGCGGCTAGAGACAGAGAGAGTCTACAAGGAGAGTGTCTGGCACCGTCTGGGACCTACCTGTGAGTGAGCGGCTAGAGACAGAGAGAGTCTACAAGGAGAGTGTCTGGCACCGTCTGGGACCTACCTGTGAGTGAGCGGCTAGAGACAGAGAGAGTCTACAAGGAGAGTGTCTGGCACCGTCTGGGACCTACCTGTGAGCGAGCGGCTAGAGACAGAGAGAAGTCTACAAGGAGAGTGTCTGGCACCGTCTGGGACCTACCTGTGAGCGAGCGGCTAGAGGACAGAGAGAGTCTACAAGGAGAGTGTCTGGCACCGTCTGAGACCTACCTGTGAGCGAGCGGCTAGAGGACAGAGAGAGTCTACAAGGAGAGTGTCTGGCACCGTCTGAGACCTACCTGTGAGTGAGCGGCTAGAGACAGAGAGAGTCTACAAGGAGAGTGTCTGGCACCGTCTGAGACCTACCTGTGAGCGAGCGACAATAGGACAGAGAGAAGTCTACAAGGAGAGTGTCTGGCACCGTCTGAGACCTACCTGTGAGCGAGCGGCTAGAGGACAGAGAGAAGTCTACAAGGAGAGTGTCTGGCACGTCTGAGATCTACCTGTGAGAGAGCGGCTAGAGGACAGAGAGAAGTCTACAAGGAGAGTGTCTGGCACCGTCTGAGACCTACCTGTGAGCGAGCGGCTAGAGGACAGAGAGAAGTCTACAAGGAGAGTGTCTGGCACCGTCTGAGACCTACCTGTGAGCGAGCGACAATAGGACAGAGAGAAGTCTACAAGGAGAGTGTCTGGCACCGTCTGAGACCTACCTGTGAGCGAGCGGCTAGAGGACAGAGAGAAGTCTACAAGGAGAGTGTCTGGCACGTCTGAGATCTACCTGTGAGAGAGCGGCTAGAGGACAGAGAGAAGTCTACAAGGAGAGTGTCTGGCACGTCTGAGATCTACCTGTGAGCGAGCGGCTAGAGGACAGAGAGAAGTCTACAAGGAGAGTGTCTGGCACGTCTGAGATCTACCTGTGAGAGAGCGGCTAGAGGACAGAGAGAAGTCTACAAGGAGAGTGTCTGGCACGTCTGAGATCTACCTGTGAGAGAGCGGCTAGAGGCAGAGAGAAGTCTACAAGGAGAGTGTCTGGCACCGTCTGGGACCTACCTGTGAGTGAGCGGCTAGAGGCAGAGAGAAGTCTACAAGGAGAGTGTCTGGCACCGTCTGGGACCTACCTGTGAGTGAGCGGCTAGAGACAGAGAGAGTCTACAAGGAGAGTGTCTGGCACCGTCTGGGACCTACCTGTGAGTGAGCGGCTAGAGGCAGAGAGAGTCTACAAGGAGAGTGTCTGGCACCGTCTGGGACCTACCTGTGAGTGAGCGGCTAGAGACAGAGAGAGTCTACAAGGAGAGTGTCTGGCACCGTCTGGGACCTACCTGTGAGTGAGCGGCTAGAGACAGAGAGAAGTCTACAAGGAGAGTGTCTGGCACCGTCTGGGACCTACCTGTGAGTGAGCGGCTAGAGACAGAGAGAGTCTACAAGGAGAGTGTCTGGCACCGTCTGGGACCTACCTGTGAGTGAGCGGCTAGAGACAGAGAGAGTCTACAAGGAGAGTGTCTGGCACCGTCTGGGACCTACCTGTGAGTGAGCGGCTAGAGACAGAGAGAGTCTACAAGGAGAGTGTCTGGCACCGTCTGGGACCTACCTGTGAGTGAGCGGCTAGAGACAGAGAGAGTCTACAAGGAGAGTGTCTGGCACCGTCTGGGACCTACCTGTGAGTGAGCGGCTAGAGACAGAGAGAGTCTACAAGGAGAGTGTCTGGCACCGTCTGGGACCTACCTGTGAGTGAGCGGCTAGAGACAGAGAGAGTCTACAAGGAGAGTGTCTGGCACCGTCTGGGACCTACCTGTGAGTGAGCGGCTAGAGACAGAGAGAGTCTACAAGGAGAGTGTCTGGCACCGTCTGGGACCTACCTGTGAGTGAGCGGCTAGAGACAGAGAGAGTCTACAAGGAGAGTGTCTGGCACCGTCTGGGACCTACCTGTGAGCGAGCGGCTAGAGACAGAGAGAGTCTACAAGGAGAGTGTCTGGCACCGTCTGGGACCTACCTGTGAGCGAGCGGCTAGAGACAGAGAGAGTCTACAAGGAGAGTGTCTGGCACCGTCTGGGACCTACCTGTGAGTGAGCGGCTAGAGACAGAGAGAGTCTACAAGGAGAGTGTCTGGCACCGTCTGGGACCTACCTGTGAGTGAGCGGCTAGAGACAGAGAGAGTCTACAAGGAGAGTGTCTGGCACCGTCTGAGACCTACCTGTGAGTGAGCGGCTAGAGACAGAGAGAGTCTACAAGGAGAGTGTCTGGCACCGTCTGGGACCTACCTGTGAGTGAGCGGCTAGAGGCAGAGAGAGTCTACAAGGAGAGTGTCTGGCACCGTCTGAGACCTACCTGTGAGCGAGCGGCTAGAGGACAGAGAGAAGTCTACAAGGAGAGTGTCTGGCACCGTCTGAGACCTACCTGTGAGCGAGCGGCTAGAGACAGAGAGAGTCTACAAGGAGAGTGTCTGGCACCGTCTGGGACCTACCTGTGAGTGAGCGGCTAGAGACAGAGAGAAGTCTACAAGGAGAGTGTCTGGCACCGTCTGGGACCTACCTGTGAGTGAGCGGCTAGAGGCAGAGAGAGTCTACAAGGAGAGTGTCTGGCACCGTCTGAGACCTACCTGTGAGCGAGCGGCTAGAGGACAGAGAGAAGTCTACAAGGAGAGTGTCTGGCACCGTCTGAGATCTACCTGTGAGAGAGCGGCTAGAGGCAGAGAGAAGTCTACAAGGAGAGTGTCTGGCACCGTCTGGGACCTACCTGTGAGTGAGCGGCTAGAGGCAGAGAGAAGTCTACAAGGAGAGTGTCTGGCACCGTCTGGGACCTACCTGTGAGTGAGCGGCTAGAGACAGAGAGAGTCTACAAGGAGAGTGTCTGGCACCGTCTGGGACCTACCTGTGAGTGAGCGGCTAGAGACAGAGAGAGTCTACAAGGAGAGTGTCTGGCACCGTCTGGGACCTACCTGTGAGTGAGCGGCTAGAGACAGAGAGAGTCTACAAGGAGAGTGTCTGGCACCGTCTGGGACCTACCTGTGAGTGAGCGGCTAGAGACAGAGAGAGTCTACAAGGAGAGTGTCTGGCACCGTCTGGGACCTACCTGTGAGTGAGCGGCTAGAGACAGAGAGAGTCTACAAGGAGAGTGTCTGGCACCGTCTGGGACCTACCTGTGAGTGAGCGGCTAGAGACAGAGAGAGTCTACAAGGAGAGTGTCTGGCACCGTCTGGGACCTACCTGTGAGCGAGCGGCTAGAGACAGAGAGAGTCTACAAGGAGAGTGTCTGGCACCGTCTGGGACCTACCTGTGAGTGAGCGGCTAGAGACAGAGAGAGTCTACAAGGAGAGTGTCTGGCACCGTCTGGGACCTACCTGTGAGTGAGCGGCTAGAGACAGAGAGAGTCTACAAGGAGAGTGTCTGGCACCGTCTGAGACCTACCTGTGAGTGAGCGGCTAGAGACAGAGAGAGTCTACAAGGAGAGTGTCTGGCACCGTCTGGGACCTACCTGTGAGTGAGCGGCTAGAGGCAGAGAGAGTCTACAAGGAGAGTGTCTGGCACCGTCTGAGACCTACCTGTGAGCGAGCGGCTAGAGGACAGAGAGAAGTCTACAAGGAGAGTGTCTGGCACCGTCTGAGACCTACCTGTGAGCGAGCGGCTAGAGACAGAGAGAGTCTACAAGGAGAGTGTCTGGCACCGTCTGGGACCTACCTGTGAGTGAGCGGCTAGAGACAGAGAGAAGTCTACAAGGAGAGTGTCTGGCACCGTCTGGGACCTACCTGTGAGTGAGCGGCTAGAGGCAGAGAGAGTCTACAAGGAGAGTGTCTGGCACCGTCTGAGACCTACCTGTGAGCGAGCGGCTAGAGGACAGAGAGAAGTCTACAAGGAGAGTGTCTGGCACCGTCTGAGACCTACCTGTGAGCGAGCGGCTAGAGACAGAGAGAGTCTACAAGGAGAGTGTCTGGCACCGTCTGAGACCTACCTGTGAGCGAGCGGCTAGAGGACAGAGAGAAGTCTACAAGGAGAGTGTCTGGCACCGTCTGGGACCTACCTGTGAGTGAGCGGCTAGAGACAGAGAGAGTCTACAAGGAGAGTGTCTGGCACCGTCTGGGACCTACCTGTGAGTGAGCGGCTAGAGACAGAGAGAGTCTACAAGGAGAGTGTCTGGCACCGTCTGAGACCTACCTGTGAGTGAGCGGCTAGAGACAGAGAGAGTCTACAAGGAGAGTGTCTGGCACCGTCTGGGACCTACCTGTGAGTGAGCGGCTAGAGGCAGAGAGAGTCTACAAGGAGAGTGTCTGGCACCGTCTGGGACCTACCTGTGAGTGAGCGGCTAGAGACAGAGAGAGTCTACAAGGAGAGTGTCTGGCACCGTCTGGGACCTACCTGTGAGTAAGCGGCTAGAGACAGAGAGAGTCTACAAGGAGAGTGTCTGGCACCGTCTGGGACCTACCTGTGAGTGAGCGGCTAGAGACAGAGAGAGTCTACAAGGAGAGTGTCTGGCACCGTCTGGGACCTACCTGTGAGTGAGCGGCTAGAGACAGAGAGAAGTCTACAAGGAGAGTGTCTGGCACCGTCTGAGACCTACCTGTGAGCGAGCGGCTAGAGGACAGAGAGAAGTCTACAAGGAGAGTGTCTGGCACCGTCTGAGACCTACCTGTGAGCGAGCGGCTAGAGACAGAGAGAGTCTACAAGGAGAGTGTCTGGCACCGTCTGAGACCTACCTGTGAGCGAGCGGCTAGAGGACAGAGAGAGTCTACAAGGAGAGTGTCTGGCACCGTCTGAGACCTACCTGTGAGCGAGCGGCTAGAGGACAGAGAGAAGTCTACAAGGAGAGTGTCTGGCACCGTCTGGGACCTACCTGTGAGCGAGCGGCTAGAGGACAGAGAGAGTCTACAAGGAGAGTGTCTGGCACCGTCTGAGACCTACCTGTGAGCGAGCGGCTAGAGGACAGAGAGAGTCTACAAGGAGAGTGTCTGGCACCGTCTGGGACCTACCTGTGAGCGAGCGGCTAGAGGACAGAGAGAGTCTACAAGGAGAGTGTCTGGCACCGTCTGAGACCTACCTGTGAGCGAGCGGCTAGAGGACAGAGAGAGTCTACAAGGAGAGTGTCTGGCACCGTCTGAGACCTACCTGTGAGCGAGCGGCTAGAGGACAGAGAGAAGTCTACAAGGAGAGTGTCTGGCACCGTCTGAGACCTACCTGTGAGCGAGCGGCTAGAGACAGAGAGAGTCTACAAGGAGAGTGTCTGGCACCGTCTGAGACCTACCTGTGAGCGAGCGGCTAGAGACAGAGAGAAGTCTACAAGGAGAGTGTCTGGCACCGTCTGAGACCTACCTGTGAGCGAGCGGCTAGAGACAGAGAGAAGTCTACAAGGAGAGTGTCTGGCACCGTCTGGGACCTACCTGTGAGTGAGCGGCTAGAGACAGAGAGAGTCTACAAGGAGAGTGTCTGGCACCGTCTGGGACCTACCTGTGAGTGAGCGGCTAGAGACAGAGAGAGTCTACAAGGAGAGTGTCTGGCACCGTCTGGGACCTACCTGTGAGTGAGCGGCTAGAGACAGAGAGAGTCTACAAGGAGAGTGTCTGGCACCGTCTGGGACCTACCTGTGAGTGAGCGGCTAGAGACAGAGAGAGTCTACAAGGAGAGTGTCTGGCACCGTCTGAGACCTACCTGTGAGTGAGCGGCTAGAGACAGAGAGAGTCTACAAGGAGAGTGTCTGGCACCGTCTGGGACCTACCTGTGAGTGAGCGGCTAGAGACAGAGAGAAGTCTACAAGGAGAGTGTCTGGCACCGTCTGGGACCTACCTGTGAGTGAGCGGCTAGAGACAGAGAGAGTCTACAAGGAGAGTGTCTGGCACCGTCTGGGACCTACCTGTGAGTGAGCGGCTAGAGACAGAGAGAAGTCTACAAGGAGAGTGTCTGGCACCGTCTGGGACCTACCTGTGAGTGAGCGGCTAGAGACAGAGAGAGTCTACAAGGAGAGTGTCTGGCACCGTCTGGGACCTACCTGTGAGTGAGCGGCTAGAGACAGAGAGAGTCTACAAGGAGAGTGTCTGGCACCGTCTGAGACCTACCTGTGAGCGAGCGGCTAGAGACAGAGAGAGTCTACAAGGAGAGTGTCTGGCACCGTCTGGGACCTACCTGTGAGTGAGCGGCTAGAGACAGAGAGAGTCTACAAGGAGAGTGTCTGGCACCGTCTGGGACCTACCTGTGAGTGAGCGGCTAGAGACAGAGAGAGTCTACAAGGAGAGTGTCTGGCACCGTCTGGGACCTACCTGTGAGCGAGCGGCTAGAGACAGAGAGAGTCTACAAGGAGAGTGTCTGGCACCGTCTGGGACCTACCTGTGAGTGAGCGGCTAGAGACAGAGAGAGTCTACAAGGAGAGTGTCTGGCACCGTCTGAGACCTACCTGTGAGCGAGCGACAAGAGGACAGAGAGAAATCTATTAGAGGGCCTGGTATATTAAGAACAAACAATTAACACAATTATCTGATGACGTATTTGTGCTGTGGCTGCACTGATTTTGCAACTGCTAACTGAGTTGATAAATTGCTCAGTTGATAGTTAGGCTACTAATTGTTAGCAGTTAATAATGGCGAGACGCCGAAAGCGAATCTGCAAGTTACAAAATGAGTGCAGCCGGACACACCACAGCCTTGCCATAAAGCGTAGCGTTGGAAACGCAATTTCAGAGGAGAATTGGGGCTTCAATATTGCTGTGGTTTTTCATTCAAGTAAAACCATGAATTTTTCTTCTACCGTCTAAGGTCCGCATTACACGATCAAATGTTTTATCAAAGATCTTTAATAAAATATTTCATTTGACCAATCAACATTTAAGTCAGCTGATTTTCAAAACAAAATCTTTAATTCTGATTGGACAAATAAATCTTTTATAAAAGAATCTTTTATAAAATATTTGATAGTGCAATGCGGGCCTAAGACGTACATCAGATAGACTCAACAGCTATCGTTAAAGGAGCAAGCAAGTAGTAAAACAGAATAAAACTTTTTTTGACCGCTCGCTCGGTATTACTTCATGTTTGACCTACTTCATTCAGTTACTATCAAACATTTTAGAGTCTAAATTTTTATAAATCCGCTTTTTTAATGAATCCATGCAATCTTCAACCCTCACGCTTTATTTTTCCTGTATAACTAACTGTAGTTTGCATACAGCTGTTATGATTACTGTTTATGATCAGTACCTGGTGGTACAAAACTACCTCAATTGTTCACATTTTCGTTGTTTATTTCTTTGCTAGTATGGCAAGCACATTGTGCCCGATGTTAAATTTTTTCGACTTTAAAATTCATTTTAGTAAGTTATTAGATTTTCTCTGGCTAAATAACCTGCACAGAACACGTTTTTGAAACAAAAATAACGTATTTCCAAACTTTGGAGGACATCCTCGGAGCCGTTTTCGACCATGCAAATAAGCACAAGTTACTATTGCATACATAGGTACATTGCATACATTGCTATTTAAGGTACATTACTATTCAAAGTCGTTTAAAAAAATATTATTAAGTTTATTAATAGTTATTAACTTATAACAAAAATGCATTCGTTCACTCTTCATTCACTCAAAATATTTTCTAATACACTTTGTCTTTTGACAAACCATTTATACATGGCAAGAGAACAACTTTATTTTTATATCTCCCCTTGCTCATATAAGGGTATAGGATTTAAAGTTTAAGTATGCCGCTTTTATACTGTGGTTTTATAAGTACATATTTTCCTACTACCAGAGATTTTGCTGTAAAAGGAAGATTCAACAACTGCAATTCGCCAAGCTCACGTGGACACGAATGTGAATAACCTGTGATTTGACTGCGACTTAAATTAGAGACTCGAGCACACAAACCAAGACATTAATGTGAGTTCGTGCTATAAATATTTCGCTCAGCATCTGTTTTACCCGTTAAACTAATTTTTACGGTTTAGCGCTGAAATTTCAACGAATAACAAATGATGGTTTCATAATTTCGAACAAACATTCCGATTTCAGACTAAAGAGTATAAAAAATAATAAAGAATTTTTGGGCCAAAATTTTTAAATATTGACGAGAATTGAATACACCTATTGGAGAAACTTGAAATCTTTGTATTCTTCCCTCGCAATACAAACAAAACATTGGCGTTCATAAAACATAAAATCGTCAAAGCTAAATTAACCTCTATGCTATTTGTATGTGTTATTCTGTAAATTATTTTTTAATATAAATATTTGTTATCATTATTATATGTCAGATAATTTTACCCATGCAACTTTGTAACACTGCCAGCTTTTCTTTAATTGTTAAATGTTCATTAAAGATTTATTTTTAAACTAACGATATGGATTGTCCAAATAGTGTCTAAAAGGTAATGCATAGAAAGGTATCAGTAATAACAAATCTAAAAAGTAATTTACATATTATAGTCCTACATTATTTACAGCTATTTATATATGAACTTTTTTAATGTTGCATTTGTATAATGTCTTGTTATTCTACAGTAAAGCATCCATTTCTCAAGTGTGTGTGCTTATTTATTCCCTATGAGATGTTTGGTAAAATCTGATCGGAACAGAAAATGACTTCTGTTTTTAAACTGAAAAAATGACTGTATAATTGAACGTAGTATATGGCATACATAAATCTTATACTATAAAAATATATTAAGATATTTAAGTAAATGAATTAAAATAAATAAATTGTTTGACTAAATATCTAAAATTTTAGTCTATAACTTAAATACGTTTGTAAAATAAATGAATATTGACAAACAATTTGTCAACAACTGATTAAGTCATAAAGGTTGAAATGACGCTATCTATAATTAATAAATAGACATAATTTAACTCAAAATTTAAGGCTTTTATGCAAACTCCCAACTCAACTCAAACATTAACATTAACAAACATCGACAAACATTAACAAAACAAACATTAACTATCATAAACATAAACATTGATATTACAAATCTGAAAGTTTGTGAGTTTGTTTATTTGTTTATTGGGGAATTCCATCATGAACTACTGAACCAATTTACCTGATATTGGATAGTGTAGATGGCTAATAGCCTACCCTCAAGCAGGCTTTAGGATATTTTTAACGTGGGCAAAGCCACGGCTAACATCTTGTGTGTATCATATTATATATCACACTTATTTTTGTTCTAAAGGTTCATGAACAATTATTAATCACAGCAAAATACTCCCTTATTTACATAGTAGGGTTTTTGAAATATTAGGTTGATCAGAACATCTATGGAGTTGCACATTATCTTGAGGTAGACTTGTATCATAACAGAAGGTTTGTTTCACCACTGGTTTCTTTATCTGTAGGCCTCAGATGAATTCTGTTCCGTCAATATGTTTCATCTTCACTTTAACAGCGTAAGAGTTTGACGACTGGTGTTTTCTACACCTTTTCCCACGACTCACTCTTGTCAACTCTACACTCACTTGTCTCACTCTTCATGTTCTATAAGGATACATTTTTGTTTACAGAACCGGGAGACCGAAAACAACCTGAATATATTAATCATCTGTTTTGGTTACAAATGTCCATAACGACAACATATTTCACAGTATGTAATACAACTGAAATCATGGTTTTATGATTTCGAACAAACATACAATAATGACCTTTTTCACTTGAAGGGCTTTAAGTCGGAAACTAGATTTTCCCCCGTACAGCTGATTAAGATAACGATAACAAATCATCAAACCTGATGATTTTGCTGATTTTGTAACCTCATCTGCTTTGGGTAGTAAGTAGATGAGGTTACAAGCAACAATTGAAAAATGTTACTAACGTATGGCTAAAATGGAGGACCATTTTTTTAAATGAATCTTTATGGTAAGGCATGAGACCTAAATATCTGAGTTAACACTGTATGTATTAACATTTGTTTGAGTTCATCTTCTCTAACTCTTTAAAAGTGGTAGTCAATTTAAATTTAAATTGACTAAATTTAAGGACTAAATTTAAAGTCAATGATCGATTGTTAGAAATCGGTTCTGAGTTCTCTCCGCGGTAACTTAACTAGAAGCAACTTTAAGAAAGGAAACGGTAACTTTTCCTATCTGTACTGTTACAGTTAACAAATTACATATACAATGATAATATATTTCTGTCATGTGAGGTGTAAGAGATTAGTGTGAGTGAGCTTTATAACCAAGGCTTTCCCTGGAGCACCTGCTCTCCCAAACCTCATAAAGTTCATGTTGGGTTCTCACTTTTTAAAATGATTGGTTCTCTAGAGTTTTTCACTCCGTCTGAAAACCTTTTGTACATGAGACATTATGTGTTTTATATACATTAATATACATTAATGAACAATATACATACATCCATACATACATACATACATACATACATACATACATACATTAATAAACAATATAAATTGTTATTAAAATAACAAGGACTTTTCTTATAAATATATTTATACAACTAACATGAGGGTAATTGTTACTTAAAAAGTAATCACTAAAGCTACTATAAGAAATGTAAACAAAAATGGATTACTGCAAAACTGAAGATCCTTGGAACACAACCCGGGGTGAACTTAGTTCAATTAATTACAGGGGGACTACATATATTTGATATCTCGGGTCACAGGTTAAATATTTACTAGTCAGATAAAGGCCTATAAGCTACACCTAACTGTTTTTATTCTAGCAATAGTTCTCCAAACATAGGAAAACTTAGCTGTATTTTATTTGATTATAGAACCATTCTCAAACAAACAATTTTATAAGCTTCAAAGCACAAATTATTAGTTTATAGATTACCATCTGATCAACTGGTATCACCTGTGGAAAAATATATAAATTCTTGGATTCATGATTTAATGTTTCATTTAATTTATCATACTACATTAGGTTGCCATGATAACCTCATGAGCTTCCCTATAGTTTAACATTGGAACTTTGAAGTTGGTTTTTGAGTCATAAATCATTTATTTCAAGACTTTGAATTGAAAGAATTCCTCGAATTCGTTTTTGAGATAACTGTGAAAGCGAGCGAGCAAGCATGCACGCAAGATAACATTGCTCATATAAGAGTATAGGACTCTGCAATTTCCACCGCAACTGGCAAAGCCCAATCACAAAGATACAACTCTAAATAAATGTATTCGTTTATCACTAAGGCCCTAAAATATAAATAAATAATACTGATCTGCTTTAACGAGGTATTAAAATATAATTTAAGTTTATAAAAATATCTGTTAAATAAGTTGACCTAGGTGGTTTAAGTGACCCGTGAAATAATAAGTGCTCTAATCTGAGGATAATCTTTATGACTATAGCCACAAATTTTGCTGTAAGCAAGCTTTATTTCAGTTTTGTAAGACGGGTAGCGCCATGGTTCCAAAACCACAGTCCTTAAAAGTCATTTCTGAGATTTGTTAGTGAAATCTTTGTAGATATACTATATTTCAAACGCCAAATGTTAAAATCCGTCCAATCGTTATCGAGTTCTGACTACAGAAAAAACTCTTGCGTGTATTAAGGAAGACTTATTATAAAGAAGAAGATAATATTCTCACTTTAATCAACTAATGAAACTAAATGTTGCTGGGCAAATATGTATACAAACTGATTAAAAACAAATAATCAGATCAATCAGTGGGAGAAAACCTTTTTATTCTTTACTAGTTTTAGAAAGTTTTGTTTTTGGAGCGGAGGGTTGTTTGGAGTTAAATTTACCTGTAAATCAGTTAATAACTTTTATTAAATAATCTTTTTAACGCTGGTAAAGTATAATTTTAATACAGTATAATTAAAGTTTAGTTACGTTACAAACATTTAAATTTTAAAGGAAATTTTTGAACTTTTTAAATGAATTACATTAATATTAGGCAACATTAGCTTTGATAGTGCAACACACAATATATTTTTATCTTTTTCTTGACAATCTATATAACGGTACATATTACTGATGTTTAAAAATACTAAGCGTCCTCCAGAGCGGTTTTTTTAACAGAACAATCGTTTCAGGAAGAGACAATGTCTTAAGAGAACATAATTTCGTCTCAGAGGAATGGGTGAGATGCAATTTGGAAGTTATCTTTAGTTAGACAAGATAAGAGCTCCAACACACTCCGGCTTAAGTGCAATTGATTCTCTGAGGTAGTCTAATGAAGTTATATATCTGAAGAAAACTTGAATAAACTCAGTTAATAATGTTGTTTCTTTTCAGTTTCCTCTTTAATCGAAGTTACGTTTCTCTTTCTTCAAACTCGTTTGCCATCAATATAAATTTGAGAATGTATCAATCAAATGAATGGTGAGCCGCTTCATTGCTGAAAGCGAGTGATTTTGGGATAGGAAAAAATAAAGTTACAACATCTTTCACTCATACTCCTGTTAAAATCGCAGCCAATGCTGCGGGACGCTTAAGAGGTATCAAAGGTATCCTACTAAGTATATGAATCCAGACTTTCTAAACTTATCAAAATATATTCCCTACATCAACATCGTTGCCGACAAGTTTTTCGGTGTAGTTGACATCTTAATCTCAGTGGAAATACACACAGTATGTAGTAATTTATTTGGAAAAAATGTTTCAAGCAGACAAAATTTTACACACTGGTCCGCGTTAACAGCTCTACTTACTTGTTCAACCATCCTGGGTACACCAGGCTAAAACACGTGAGTTAAGAACGTTGCTTTGGAAAGATTGTGGAGTGAGATCAGCCGAGAAATTGTAAATGATATTGCCAACAGTGTTGCTGAGGGCATGGCCGAAGGGGTATTTTTGGTCAAGCAACTCTATCGGCAACAATATTTACAACCGTGTCGCCAACATAAGCAACGACTAAATCAAGCTAGAGAAGGATCACTGCAAAAATTACCGTCAACCTCAAAAATTCGTGAGTATAAAGTGGCAATGAATTATTTTTAATGAATTTCTTCAATATAGGAAATATGTCATTACAGTAGGTCTCATGGTGAGACCTAAGCCCGGGACCATCATAACTTAAAAAAAAAATACCAAAAATACCATTCGCTCAAATATATTAAGTTTAGATTTATATATATTATACATAAATTCTATTTTACAAATGTTATAGATTGTGTTAAAGATTTTTTATTCTAAATTTTTTATATTTATACAACTTTATATTGTACATGAATAAGCGAAAAGTGAAATATAGTACAGATTATTGAATTTTATAGTTCTTTTTGATGATACTTACATATATATACATATATATATATATATATATTCCGATTTGAGTAGTAGTAACTACTCACCGGGTAAGTATTCCCGGTTAGCCGAAATCGGTTCGCGCAGTCGGATTTTTATAGCTATTTTTCACACAGTTAATATCATCTTAAAACCCAACCTTAAAATGTTTTTTTCGCTTGGATTATAGAATTTTTTATTGTTATTTATCAATAAATATGGCCTACATCTCTTTACTCCTTTCTAGATATTGTCATTTTTATTTACTAATTCTCAATGAGACTGATTTTATTTTTATTTTTAAGTCTCTGAAAATGTATCGCAAAGAATCTAAACAATACAAGACCCACAAAGAAAAGGAGGATTTGTTGTTTTTGTATCTATTGTCTTGTAATCTAAAGTATACGAGTACAAAAATGCTATGACTCCAGATCAAAGGGGGCCTGAATTATCCTCACCTCAATTGAATAAAGATTTCCGTTTAACTCAGGAACAGTTCCAAGTTGAATAACTTTAAAAATTACACAGCATTTGAGTGATAATTATTATTTTTGTTATCCTACGATGATTGTGTAGAAATATAATAAATATTAACTCTAACCATAATAACTAATCTATACTCTTCAAAATACCACACTCAACAAAATCTCAATACTTGCGAGTAATTTTTAAACTTGACTCGACTTCAAAAATCACTTGTCGCACACACCTAGTTTATTATATATGCTAAAATAGAGCTAAAGCTAATATAAGAGCTAAAGCGTTTTCAGTCGCTATTCCATTTCTATTTCCCTATTAAATCTTAAAAACTCAGACCATTTCTTCACATCTGTTCCCTTATACAAAATGTCGTCTATAAACTAATATATGATAGGTTCAGTCACAACACTCCTCAACAAGAGCAAAATCCTTATTTACGTAGCGCGAGTTCTGATTCTGGACTTGGAACAAAATCTCTGCTCTTCCGCAACGTGATTTTCCTCAGTGCAGCTTGCCCAGCTGATTATAACTGAATTTAATTCTTCCATTGTAATTTTTTGTTTCATGTACATTATTAACAGCTATGTAGTAAATAAATTTAATGTGAAGATGGCAAATTGGCTATTGTCTTTGCATTAGGATATTGAAATAACATGTATTTTTATATTATTCAATACGAATAGGATGGTTGTGGAAAGCTTAATTTATCACCGATTTATTTATCCGGGTCAAGCGCAAGAGTTGGGCCACTGCGGCGCAATCTGACGGTATAATTGTTCTCTAATTGTGGAGAACCGCCCCTCTGCTGTCCTCAGCAAGGCTCTCCACTTCCAAACTCCAACGGATCAAGTTACCGCAAAGTAATGGTTGTTAAGACTCTAAATTAGTACAGTAACATTTAATTACACTGTCTCATTAATGTTGTTTTATTTCTTTTTTAATAATTTGTTATTTACTTATGCTATAAAGGTAAGTTTAAAAATTAGTAGCAGGCTGTACTTGAACCGAATTCAATATTAATAAATGAATCGAAAAATTAAAATATATTTTTTATTCAGCTTAAGTCAGAACTGCCAGATTGCTGCGTTCTTAAGCAGAACTTCGTCAGAAGCTTATACGAAGCTGTCATCGTACTTTCACTTCATAAAACATAACTTTCAAATTATTTGAAATTATAGTTGGCCTAATCTTTGGAACGACGAATCATTGAGATAACCCTAAGCTTTAAATAAGTAACCATAATTCTGAGGTGTTATTGAACTAGAAGTTTAGCAAAGAAAGATCAAAAATACATTATTTAGACACATTATAGTAGGTGATTGTGAAATCGTTTCTTGGTTTCAATCGCGTTAATTTAGGTCTACAGAACCAATATTACTGTTTTAAAGAAATTATTAACAATATTTTGAATTGTTTCAAAGTATGTGAATCCGTATTCCCACAAACCGATCGGCCTTGATGGGAAAAATAATTGCATCATGAATATAAATATATTCAAATAAAAAGGTCCCAGCATCTATCTGTATCCTGAGAAATGTCAGAGAGGTCTTTGCCCCAGAATAAGAGGTTAATGCTCGGTCAATTTTAAGATCATTGACTTTCTCTCTTGAGACGATTGCAGAATAAGACGCTAATATTTTTTATCAATTTGACATCGATTTACTCTTGGCTCCGCGTAGCTCAACAAATTCTTAGAGAGAATTTTTTTTCTTGCGATATTACCTTGTTCGCAATCACTTTAATTTGCATTTTCGGCTACCATCTTTTGGACTGGGTCAAGTTAAAAATTTTTTGACATGTTGTAAATATTTTTTATGAAGAAAGTTTGTGTTCCAGTAATAATTTACCTTAATGTAAGTTAACTTAAGTAGGAATATTGAAAGTAAGTACCTATTTAACAAAATAAGTTGATGATTTGGAATTGTAGGTTTAAAAAAATAATAAACCATTCGTGATTATAATGCAACCTGAAATGAAATAATAAGAAACTGCAGTACTAGATACTACAAAGTTAAAATTTACAGTTTAATCGTGCGCAATAAAGGTTTTTTGATGACATCATTAAAAATAACTAAATTCAATAATTTTGAATAAACATTCACTAAATTAAAAAAGTGCCAGATCCTACACCAGTTATGGAAATGAGATTTATAATTAGAAGGCCCCATTTAGCAAATTGGAGTTTCCAAGCAGATTTCAATAAAATTAATAATTTATACAACAAGGTAAAATTAATAATTTATACAACAAGGTAATGTACCCGCGTGTATGTACGACTTGCGGTTCAGAAGTTATGGTGGCATAAAGTCCAGGTCAACTAAGGCCGCACTTAAAAATATTTTCTAAAAACAAAAAATTTAAAAAAATAAAAGTTCTTAAAAATGGCACATACGATTTCGATCAAACTTTTATGGCTTACAGTGCTTAACAAGACAAGCAAAATGACACCACCCGCGTATCTGTACGACTTACAGTTTAGAAGTTATGGTGGCATAGCATTAAATAAAATACTGAAGGATATTAACTATTGAATTTTATTAACATAATGAGTGTTCCCATACCCACCTCTATAGCGTCAGATATGACTATAGAGATATCACTATAGAGATATGACTATAGAGATATCTATGTTATTATTTTATTAACATAATGAGTGTTCCCATAGCCACCTCTATAGCGTCAGATATGACTATAGTAATTTGGTTCAGTATCCATATTGTTTCATAAATAGTTCGAAGTATCGAATTCAACCTACGTTGGAACGTTAAACTCTAACTAGATGGAGGATTCCGTCAGGATGAAGGATCATGTTGACGGTTATGTCCAGATAATCCGGTCTTTAAGTTGGTTGATGCCTCTGCAGCAAGAGAACGACTATCATTACTCTTAACATTCATGTCTAACGCCAATTACCAAGCGGCTAGTGAGGAAGTAGGTGAAAGGTGGTTGGAGTTTTGTTTGAGTTATAATAGAGCTCCCTTCGATATTTTACTTTTATCAAATCCATCCCAGAAATTGTTGGTGGAGCATTTTGAGTGGGAACTAGTGGTCATTCTTGATTGAACTGAAAAACCAGTTATGATTACTAACTGAAAACCCCAATTTCATCCGTGGAAATGTATGGAGACTGTTTACAAAATTTTCGATACTGAATGAAATGGTGGAGATGAAATTTTAAAATAATGATTATATTTACATTAAATAATAACAATATAAGAAAATTGTTAATGAAGTTGGTATGAACATTCCTTTTTGTGATATCTTGGTCACGTACGTTGTCAAGGAAGTAGGGGTAGTTTTAACCCCACATTTGGGGGTAAATGCCCAAAATTTTAGGAAATTTTTTTAGGAAAATTTTTGGAATAGCATAAGCCCCAAAGGTAAATTTTATATTTATTTTACTTAATTAATGGGTTATACTTCCGCAGAAGGGTTACAACTAATTATCGAAGTCAGTTAAACCTGTAATGTCTGGAGGGGAACTATTGAGTGATAATCATTACCAAATTAGAAAATAAATTTGCCTGAAACCATACTTAGCTATTTTAAAGGCTTTTAAAATAAACATCAGTTAGACTACAAATCACTTAATCAGCTAAATTATTTTGAAATGGTAATATGTGGTTGATATTTCAGTTATAGTTTAGTTCGTTATTTATAGTTTAGTTAATACTGATTTTAATTGAATAATAATTATATTCGTACAAGAATAATTCAAATTATCTAACTAACCTTAAACTTATTGTATAAACGTTTTATACGTTAGTGTCATAGTATGTTCATAAATTAAGTTTCTATGTATTGGATGATATTAATAACAGACATTTTGTATACACTTTGAATCAGCATTTAAGTTAGTAAATGAAATTTCTGACACATAATATTAGCACTTTTAGGTTCTTTAATGTTGTAAGAGCAAAGTATTAAAACATATAAGGAAACGAAAGTGACATCCTAATAGTAAATGGTGTAACCCTTCTGCGGAAGTTGCACCTATTAATGTATAAAACATTTATGCCTTCCCCCCCTTCATATTATTGCACTTCTTTGTGAAGAAAGGGCAATGTATTTAACTGAAGAGAAACCTAATAACTGGAAAGGGATGAATGAGGAAGAAATAAGGTAACGTCAAAACGAATTGAATCGTTCGCGTTGTTTCGGAGAATGCCGTAATCGGCTGAGCATACCGAGAATCGCTTTATGCGGCAGTTCTCTAGATCAAACGTAAATCTAGCCACTAAGTACTGCATATCTAATAAACATGCACTATGCTAAGTACAGCATAGCTTAGCTATGTATGCTTAGCTGTCCATGCTATGTACTGCAGAATTTGAACGAGCATTAAAGCTTAGCTCTGGTTAAGGCTTGTTTAGGTAAAAGTCCTAGTTACTCAGTAGGTCAGTAGGTTAGGTGAGTTGATCGAGCAAGAACTTTTGAAGGCTACATTACATTGCAGCAAGTAAATTAATTTTTTAATTGTTAACTATTTAATTTTTTAGTTAGTCTCTAAGTAAGTTGAGGTATTTTTAATGTACAATGCATTGTACATAGAAAAATAATACAAGCTTACTCTTCCAGTTCACTTTAATTTAAGCCGGAAAGTAACAAATGTTACAATGTAAGAAATTTAAAAGTAACATAAAACAGTGTAAATAAAATCATATTTACTTGGGTAATATACAATTGAATTTCAATCATATAAAAAATTTCGACAAAAATCATGGACGGTAAGACTGTTTTTAATTTTGATTTTAGACTTAAGGAATTCATCCGAAGTCCTGATCCAGGGTTTTGAACATTCGTTCCAGATAATTTTACAATTAATTTATTAAGTTAGAATAGTATTTAGCAATAATTCATTAGTGTCTTTTAAAGAGTTACCTCTGCAGAAAAAGAATTATCAATCGATTCTAATATAATATAATTATTGATAAAAATAAATTTCAATAATATTATCCATGGCATTACCATTTTGATTATTATTACCATTATGATTTTACATTGACATCGTCTTAATGTTGTGTCAATTATTGACAAAAAATACTGCTAACTTTTGGCCGTAAAAGTCTAGTTATTTTAGTGGATTCCCCTCTACACTCTCTTTTGAGTAGTAAAAGTAAAATTTTAGATTCTAAATTAAAAGTAAAAATTATTGGTATTACCCAGGTGAAACCTTTAAAATAGCCTTAAGAGGCTATTTTATTGAAACTTTATCGCCTTATATAAACAACAATAGTCTCTGCAAAACTCTCTGAATGGTTGGTTTGGAAGCAATCGTGTGACAATATTACAATTTAAATCGGTCTCAATTTCCATTCGAAAGCTCCAGTGGATAGAGGATGTTTTGTGACCGTCAATCGCACTTTTACAACTGGATTTCTGAAACGAAATTGCTTACTGATTTAATGAACTGTATAATTGATTTAGAATATGTCAATTTATTTTACATATTATTTAAAGATCATTGTATCTGTTTTTGTTTACATTAGTTGTATTTTTCTATTCTAAATAAAGTTACTTTATTTTGTGAATGTTAATTAGATTTTATTAATTATGTCGCAGTTTTAGGTAGAATTTGTCTCCTAATAATTAAATATATTGCTAAAATATGGAGGGACATTATAATAGTAGTGTAAAATTACCTCCAAACCTAAGTTTGCAAGGTTTGAACACAGCTTCAGAATGGTTATAAAAAAATTGTTCTTCAGTGTGACGCGAGTAAAAATGGTCTGGGAAGTTGTTTATTTCAAGATCATAATGGGCAGTTGAAGCTTGTTGCCTGTGTTTCAAGACAAATGAATGGGTCTGAACTTAATTACAGTCAGTCAGAAAAAGAATTGTTATCAATAGTATTTGGTTGTAATAAATTCCATCGCTTTATTTATGGAATGAATGGGGTTGAAGTATATACTGACCACAAGCCTCTGACATCAATTATGCAAAAACATATTGGTAAAATAGGATCTATCCGTCTTCAAAGACTCCGTATGAAGTTACTACGATATAATCTAAACGTGTCTTATGTCCCGGGAAAGCAATTGCATTTTCCTGATATGTTATCGAGGAATAGCCTTCAGCAAACAGAGGAGGATCCAGAAATGTTGGAATTAATTCATATTGTCTCAAAATATTTACCGTTGTCAGAAGACCAGAAGAAACGACTGCGACTGACTACAGATAATGTATTGATGCAGGTAATTGAATATTGTCGCAATGGCTGGCCTTGCGAGAGTAAGGTTTCCCAAAACTTAAAACCTTACTATAAAATTAGGGATGAATCGGGAATACTCTTCTATGGGGAGAAAATTGTCATCCCGAAAGACCTGAGATCCCCAATCAGTCAACCTCTCCATAAAGGTCATCAAGGAATAACAAAATTGGTTCAAAAAGCAAGAGAGCTATATTTTTGGCCGAGCATGTGCAATGACCTTGAACAAATAGTATTTTCTTGTAGGACTTGTGACAAATTCAGTAACAGAAACAGTATCGAACCCCTCTTACCACACGGGATCCCCGAGTTGCGGTTTGAAAAAGTTGGTTGTGATATTCTGCAGTTTGGGAATAAATATTATTTAGTATTGATAGATTATTATTCACACTGGATAGAACTTCGTCCTTTAAGAGACAAAACGTCAAAATGTATCATCGATCAGATGCAAAAAGTGTTTACAAGATTTGGTTACCCGTCAGTTGTAATTGCTGACAACAGTCCAATTAATTCATTTGAGATAAAAAAATATTTTAGTTGTAAAGGGATCAAACTTCTGACAAGCACTCCGCATTACCCGAAAAGCAATGGTTTGGCAGAAAACGCTGTTGGAATTTGTAAAATGTTACTAAGAAAAAGTACTTAGGACAATTGTGATTACAGGGAGTATTTAATGGAATACAACAACACTCCCACCACTCATTTACATTGTTCACCATCACAAGTCTTGAACTCAAGGAGAATAAGAACTGAACTCCCAGTAAGTAAAGAGCTACTCGAACCAAAAGTGCAAAATCAAGTTACGGATTTGTTAGCAATAAAACAAGTAATTACAAAGAATTATTACGATAACTAACGTCTAAAGAGTGTGCCTACTTTCAAACCAGGTGAAAATGTAGTGTTCCGAACGAGGAACGACAAGTATTGGGAGAAAGGATATATAAAAGGGCAAGCAAATGAACCAAGAAGTTACTGGATAAAACGATGCAGGAGTGGACAAATTTTAAGGAGAAATACTTCACAGTTGAAAAGGTCAATTACAAATGCAAATTCTAATGATCGGTCACTCCTACCTGAATTATTACTTACAGATTTATCGAATGGAACACAACCTGGACCAACTGAAGAAACTACAACAAGACGTGAGAAGGAATCTCCTCAAAACGATCGTTCACC
The DNA here is from genome assembly GCA_035578135.1 of Flexamia atlantica. Classification (NCBI taxonomy): domain Eukaryota; kingdom Metazoa; phylum Arthropoda; class Insecta; order Hemiptera; family Cicadellidae; genus Flexamia; species Flexamia atlantica. Next base: position 3,564,352 of record JAQJVK010000030.1, on the reverse strand, counting down.
ACAGCTTGCAAAGGGGTCTCCTCCAAACGATGAACGAATATCAAGATCTGGGAGATCTATCAAACCTGTAGACCGTTTGAATCTTTGAGGAGGGAGATGATTTAGAATATGTAAATTTATTTAACATATGATTTAAAGATTATTGTACCTGTTTTTGTTTACTTTAGTTGTATTTTTCTATTCTAAATAAAGTTACTTTATTTTGTGAATGTTAATTAAATTTTATTAATTAATAATACATACAGTCATCTAATTGTTTTTGTACATTTCTGGGTAACTTCGAATATATTATAAAAATTGTGGAAAGACAGTAAGAGTAAATTTGATCTATTTGGACCTTAACCTACTGATAATAAGCTACAATAATTTTTGTTAAGGGTAATATTCATCCTAAGTTATACAAACGTAACGGAACTTGTTTACACAAAATTATATAAGTTAGGCAAATACAAACCATTATTAACTATCGACCATTGGTCTCGCACTTCAAATATGTGGCTTTAAACACGCAAAATCCTACTTTCCAACCTTATTATAAAATACGCTTATACAAAAATTAAGCTTAAAATGTACTATTAATTTAATTACACAGCTTAGTGGTAAAGCAATGAATTTACGTAAAATTCAAAAACAGTTGACTCACTGATCACAGATTCCCAAAAACCATTATACCTTGAACTGTGAAACTTGCAACGATCAATCTACTAAAAGAATAAAATGTACAAATCCGGCACGACCATCAATAATATAATTTTTCCATACCACTTGTGCTACTTGTTGTACGGACCGCCCGAAGTACTATACTGTGTTTCAACTTTTGTAAAATGGGGTATCCGTCTACAAAATCAATACAAAAACAAGTATTATCTGAATTAAAGTACTGAAGAATCTGAAGTACTATAATCTGAAACACATTACGGACATTTAATTTTGAGTATATGCATCCGCTATAAACAGCGTTTGCAAAACTTAAACATTTAGAAGGGTTTGTGTAGGCTATGGGGAATTCAGAACTGAAAAATATTCTATTTCTACAAAATGTTCCCCTTTATAGACTAAATTAGTGACCCGATCTTCAATGCGAATGAGAAAAGTTTTTAGGAAAATAGATATTTGGAAAATACATTTACTGTTCACTTTTTCTTGCCGTTTTCGGTCATAAAAAAATGTTAAATTCTCAATATATTTTAAGGTGTTCAAGTTAAAAATCCGCCCTTAGCTCTTTTTTTACATTCCAGGTTATCTCTCAATATCTTTGTTGGAAAATGGAAGAAAGCTAATTTATACCATTTGCAAATTTTTTTGGAACATTTCTATACTACATGTTTTATACCTTCTCATTTCAATCTTGGGTGGAATTATCAGCTGCAACTTAAGGATTCGATTGCACGCCAAGGCCTGTAACCCAAATCAGTCACTTTGTTGGTTATTCCTAAAAATTGCACATTGCATAATATGATTTAATTAAAAAATAGTTATCCTTTCAGCGGGCGAAGCCGAGGGTACATTTGCTAGTGTGATATAAATTCCCTCGAGTGCGACACACAACCAACCCATCACACCACATAGAGAACGAGTAACGAAGTAATGAAGAATAAACGTGGTTGAAATGTAAATCATTTCTATTTTCTTTAGAGTTTTACAGAATACTATAGGAACAAACAGTATTATGTTTTCTTCTTCAGAACTGAAGTGAGTTAAGATGTACCAGATTCTGTTTCTCAGAGAATAAACAAATAAACTACCCATAAAACAGTGCATACATGGGTCAGTAAGAACTCTGAAACTAGTTCCAATATAATGCTGCTATGTAGTACATGTTGGAGAGTTCGTAAATACGAACTAAATAGCTGAATAGCTTGATATTATTTTAGAGGAAATCTTTATTGCATAATACTAACCTTTCAACTCCCTTTAAAATACTAGAGGTGTAATTTAAATGTACTCGTATTTTTAATACATTTAACTGCATGTAAAGAAAAAAGAATATAGTAAATCAAATATATATTTATTATAAATATTAACAGCACGAAAAATAAGTAAAAATAATTTAAAGTATTAGCTTTTTTGGTAACACATCACTTAAGGAATTTTCTCTTTTGGAGTGAGATTAACCTTATATTTTAGTATACTAGAAAGTAGGTACAGTTCTTATAAAGATTTAATAGTTTACTAAACTATTTGGCCTAGTAAACTACTAAATCTGTCACTAAAAGTGATTATTTCATTCAAAAATGTGCACGCAAAGGGGGATCAAAGCGTCGAAACATTGCTAATTAGGAAAATAGTTTGAGCTAGGATTGTAGAACAATTGATTGCTTTGCGTAATAGCCAATCTGGATTTTTAGCTATGGTCACTAGTTTGTAATAGTTGATTGAATTATTACAGCTAATACAAGATTCACAAATACATACAGTATTTTAGCATTTCATTATCAGATATTTTTAATAGCTCATTCATTATTTCTTTAGGCTTCTGTTGTGCCTATACTAATTACAGGGGCACAACTTGATCTAGAATTTCGCTGTAGAGCGCTGCCCTAGTTTCAGCCCTCTCTGGAAATCAACAACGAATATGATGTGTTCCGCTCCAGAGTGGACCTATCTTGTAACCACGCAAGCTATTTGATTGGATTAAAAATTCACGTAAGGTTTCTCCATTTTGAGTTAATCAGCCTGAATGTTTATGTATCTTTTAACATATTTATTTTTCACATTTTATTTTTATTTTTATTTCTTTATTTTTATTTTATTTTTTAATAGATCAACGTAAAATAAGGTTTATAAGTGAATTAAAGTGTCCGATAGAGGGAAGTGTCTCATATTTCTTTAGTTTTTTTATTGTGTATGAGAAATATTGAATTATTTACTAAGAGTCTACGACTGATTTAAAAAGAAGTTTTGAAATGAGTAATAATGCTACCTCAACTGTATACCTAAAGTTGACAAGTAAAATAACACGACTGCATGCGTATTAATAAATGAATAAATTAGTACACGGTACGAATAATAGTAAAGTAATTTAATAGTTGATTAATTAATACCAGAAATAGCATATTTCCTCATAAGTGACTAAAGTGACGCTTTTCGTACGAGGTCAAGGTTTTCGACGGAGGCTCGAACTAATTTTCCGCTTTACCGCCCAATATATTCCGCAAATTACTTAAAAAACCAAAATGTCATAACTTGTTTACCTTTTAAAGATTTCTCCCAACAATGCCTTCATCTTGTTCTTGCTATCCAAATCAATCAGCTGATTGTCGGTTTCATTTGCATTTAGGTTAGACTGACAATAACCAACCATGAATGTATCGAACACATTAAAAGATTGAAAAATCAATTGTTGAAACGAGTTTTCCAATTACGATTTTTATCTTGACCAATCAGAGGGAACATATTATAGACACCTCGATTGAGGCCATATTTTTACCCAATAAGCTTTGACATCCGGCATTGACGTCAGAAGCTTTGGCTCCACAGGCCATATGGAAGTTACCCAACCTTATGCAGGGTGTTTTTTTTTTAACGCAACCCAAAACGTTATTTTATCAGTGAAGGATTATTCCCTTTGAGATCCCCGGATTTGACCCCACTATACTATTTTCTTTGGGGATACATAAAAAGTAACGCCTACGAAAACAATTCATACTCAGCACCTCAAAACAAAGTTAATGCGAGAAATTCAAAGAGGTACTCTGAAACGGTTTGATTCCAGGAAATTGATGGAGAGAGCGCGACTTTCAATAAATGTCAATAGCGGATTGTTTGAACACATAATGTAAGCTAAATGCGTTCGGTCTTAAATAATCGGTTGTATAAAATGTAAAGATTGCGTTAACAAAACAATACTCATTTCATCTTTCTATGTGCATTATTGTTTTCAATCTTAAAAATGGGTTGCGTTAAAAAAACACTATGTATTATTGTTCTCTTTTCTCTACAGACCTTGGCTCGACCCAAGGGCTGTAGAGAAGAGAAGAAGAGAAGAGAAGAATAATCTCAGGTTATCTCAGTCAAAAAAGTAAACAAATCGTGACGTCTTTCGTTCGTCGTGTAGCCCGGTCTATACAGGAAAATTATAACCTACAGCTGGGACCGTTACTTGTTTTACGGACGGAAACCTATAACCGTTTGGTTCCACAGGCCTTATGGAATATGACAGTATAATATTATTATTATTCTCTTCTTACCAATGACCCTTAAGGGACTAGTAACTTAAAAAACAACATCTAAAAATGATATTTTCGCAACCGTCACGAATAGGTGAAGCTTTTTAATATTACAACATGGTCAATACTGAGTATTGGCGACAGGGTTAATTGTAACACAGTATTCTGAGATGCGGTATACTGTACTGAAAAAGGTAATAAAACATTTATCTGCTATTTATTATAATAACATGGAACTCCTCTCCAGCGAATAATTAATTAGTTTAAAACAAAAGAATCAGACTCCAGTTTGTTGGCCGCAAGCTATCCACCTTGTTTTGTGTTTTTACACGTTCCATTATATTTTCAGCATTACTTACTCTTTGTAAAGTAGGAGTACGCTCCTGTGTCGCGTATAGGTCGAACGAAGTGCGGTAAAATTAAAGGAAGGCTATTAACTAGAAAAATAAATATTTAAACGTATAATTAACTATTCATCTATTCATTTATAGATTAAAACAATCTTCGGGGTATAAATATGATGTAGTTCAAATTTCACGAATTTTCATCAAATTATAAAAGAGGAGTTCGTTCACAAAGAGTGATTTTCAAGTCAAGTATAACTCACTTCGTTCGAATTAAATCAGTTATATTTATATCAGTGAAGGATCTAAAATTAATTGCAATTAATTTTCGCTCGGGGCAAAATCGGCGTGCTGCCCCCCCCCTTTGGCACCATGCGCAGGAGTTCTATCTAACTAATTTCTAATGTGTCTTTGATGTGACAGATGAGCAATTATCGCTTGCTACTGTATTACCGTCCGTAGGCGTATAGACGAAACGTATCGATCGCAGGTAAACTTGGAATAACTTTGCAAAAAATGCGAGCGTCCGTGAAATTAGAAATCGCGTATTGACATATCGCAAGAATTGTCCGAAAATATTGTAGTTACATAATATGTGCCAAAAAAACTTAAATTAGGCCACGTTTTAATGAAAACCTACTATGAAATCATCTGCTTTGGTTATTTGTTTATCAACTTCAAAACTTCATTTTTACGTAGTATACTAAGGTAGTATAATGTTTACTATGACTATGACAAAGTAATGTTTACCGTCAAATGTAATGTTTACTGTAAAACGTAATGATCTTGAAATGAAATAATGCTATAAGTAGAAGTAATAACTTGATGTCGTAGTAAATCAACTGACGCAAAGTGTATTGTTGCTCGGGCTGAACAAACAAGAACTAATGGATGATTGGTGTTTACGATTCCAAGTATTCAAGCGCGACCCTCGTTTGATTATTCGTATTATCTGAGACAGGTAAATGTTATTGTCAAGGGCACTCAATATCCTCCGTCCTTGTTTTTCATTACGTGTAACAACCCCATAAATATAACGTTTTTGCAAACTCTGAAGTAAATTTATAATTATAAAATCTGAATTTAAAAAAAATAAATCTGATTAAAAAGGTATAAAACTGACTATAACGAACTCAGGTACATGGGAGTCGAATCTAATTGGAGCCCAGCATTAAATCCATTTGTTTTTAAACAGTTTTATAAATAGTTGCTGTCCACACCTGGCGGATTAGCTTGGCTTGTTTGCTTCATTCCCTAATTTAATTTAGTTCACGTAAACGTATGATGATTAAATTCATCTTCGGGCAGTGTTATTTATTATAATTGTTTTTACATTTTGGTTTTTTTTAGGGACAGAGTTTGATTAATGTTACAACCATATGAAAATGTCCAAACAATTTTGGAAGTTAATAAGAATAAGGACCTAATATTTTAAAGAAAAGAAACACTGAGTCCTATAAGTAAGTCCAGAATATATGAATTATGAATTCCTACTTTGCAATAGGTGGGAACTAGTAATAGTATCAGTCAAGATGTGCTAAAGCCATATTATTGCAATTTCTCTGATGATGTAACCAAGAGTTTCAGGTTTTCGGAAGTTAAGGAATACCAGTGAAGAAATGCGATAAACAGTACATCTTCCCCAGCTGTCGGTTTCGATGGTGTGTCCATTCACATGATTTAAAGTTTGAGCCCTTATTGCCTCAAGGTTATGACTCTTATTAACTTTTCCCACAGTATTGGTGCTTTCCCTTAATGCTGAAATCAAAGTATAGTGATTCCCATTCCAAAAGTGAACAATGCTTCTCCATGTCTCATTTTAGGCCAGTGTGGGAGCACAGCAAGAGAATTACATTACTTAATCTGACGAATGAAATTTTCAACGCTAACAAAACAATAAGTGTACATAGCTCTACGACAGTTGGCCTGTAGTTGGCGAATGATAAGTGTACCATAGGGTGTTTACGAAAAACTTTATCAGACTTCGGGATATGGTTACTTACATGAAAACTAAGAAAAAAGTTCCTATAAACATGGGTCCTAAAATGCTCGGTTATCCGTCTGTCGGTCTGTATGTGTTTTTAACATGATTTTGCATGGAACCACTAGAGATATCAACTTCAAACTTGGTACATATATGCTACCTAAGAGGACCTATTTTTGTGCGGAGTATCAAGTTTCTACTTTGTACCATTTCAAAATGGCAGCCATTTTTATATTTTAAACCTTAATATCTTAAAAACCGTAAATTTTACGAAACTTTTACAAGACACAAAAAAGTTGCGTAATTTTATTTCCTACAAAACTGTATAAAGATCATAGAGATCAAACCACAATTAATGGAGTTATTGAAATTTTTCAAACAAAATTATGCGAATATTTGCTATAACTGCTATAAACAAGTATTTATTCTGTTAGAAAAATTGCAATAACTCCGTTATTTGTGGTTCGATCTTTATGATCTTTATATGGTTTTGTAGGAGATACAATTACGCAACTTTTTTGTGTCTTGTAAAAGTTTCTAAAAATTTACGTTTTTTAAGATAATAAGTTTACACCCTGTATAAATTACCCTCCCCCTCCGGCTAGATAGTTGTTTTAATTCTAGAATAATTTCAGACGCATACATTAAATAAGGTTCTAAAGGTGTTTTTTAAACCGCAACCCATTTTTAAGATTGAATAATGCACATATAAATAATAAATGTGTATTGTTTTATTAATCTTTACATTTTATAAAACCTATTATTTAAGTTTGATCACATTTAGTTTAAAATATGTGCTCAAACAACCCGCCATTGGCATTTGTATAAAGTTATGCTCTCTCCATCAGATTCCCGAACACGAGTTGCAAGGTACCTCTTTGAATTTATTACATTAAATTTTCTATGTTTGTTTTTAGGTGCTGAATGTACTGTAAATTGTTTTCATAGGCCTTACTTTTTATGAATCCCCAAAGAAAATAATATTGTGGGGTCAAAACCGGAGATCTTGGAAAATAATCCTTCAATGATAAAATAAAGTTTTCGGTTGCGTTAAAAAAAACACCCTGTACGGGGACGATGGGCTGAAGGGGTATGGGGGAGCGTGAAATATTTTTTTTTAGCGATTCACCGCCCACGATACAAACACAAACCAATAAAACCATAACCTTGACAAAGTGTTTATTAAACATGCTGTGTCAATCAAGAAGATGTTAAAAGGCCGGAAGTGACCCGGAAGCGCCTAACCATCCGGAAGTGATTGTTGTCGCATACGAGCCTCGTGACGTTGCAGGGTATGTGCCAAGTATTTAAAATATATTATATATTTTTTAAACTCGATACACTTTTTTCAAACATGGTAAAGAATGTTAAAATTGCTAAATAAACCCCTTCCTTTTTATGTACCATTTTAAAGAGTTTGATAAAAGAAATATAACGCCACAAACTATCGGTCTCTTCTGTGCAACAGAAGTTGACAGTATCACGCTCTGTTTGTGACTGACAGTAGTAACAATGCTGTAAGTAAAACTGGCTAATCAGAGTTGAATGTAGTAGTCTCTGCTGCTACAGTAATCAACAGAAGTAACAATGTTGTCCGACGGAAAAAGCAACTGACAGTTAGGCCCGCTTTCTCCAAATCAGGATTAACTTAACCCAAGTTTACTTTAACTTTTGGGTTTACCCTACGAGGACTTTCTCAACGAAATTTAACTGACCGGTCAAGTTAACCCAAAAAGTGTGATGTTGGCGGCACTGATTTGTTACTTTACGCTGTTTTTCATCATCAAACACATGTTGTCTGATTGTTGTAGCCGGTTTTAGGTTATGCTGTGTTTTGTGATGGACAGTTTGGTTCTTCTCGGCGAATCGATTCATATGAATCACTCAGTTTTAAGGAATCTAAATTTGAATCTGTTCTTTGATTCATCGAACACGATGCAATCATTTTAATTTATCTGTGTAACAGTGTATTATTTTCAGTACGAGTTTACATCATTTAAGTAACTGTTTTAACAGTTATTAGTTCACAGGTAATAACTCCTCAAAAACACATTTGAGGGGTTTCAATGGAACACTTTTCCTTTATCTCTCTTATTGAAAATGCCATGGGCGATTGCGATGATATTAAAAAATAAGTGAAAACAAACTTAGGCTGGATTACATATTATTTCTTTTTTGATTTATTGCTAAACGTGGTGGTTTGCAGCTTGACTTATTTAGCGAATTAGACAAATAATAACATTTGAAACATAAGCAAACATTCTGGGTCTGGTGTACGCATGACGAATCGATCCTTTTGCAAAATGAATCGTGATTAATTTGATTCACTGGTGCAGTCGTTCAAACAGAATTAAACCAGGTGGAAACATGGGTTAAACGTTTGTTGGGGTTAAACTAAAATATTGTGGTTGAGAAAACGGGGAGTTGGGTTAACCTAATGGTTAAACCATTTTTTTGGGTTAACCAAGTTTGGAGAAAGCGGCCCTTAATTGCATATTGTTCAAAACGATGAGGTACAGGGAAGAAGAAGAAAATGTTACATTTCATCAGCTGATCATTGAAACAGGTTAACAAATAATTAAAAATTACATTATCAGTGATATGGTTTTACAGTCCAGTGGTCACGTCTATAAAATATCAAGCTGCAAGTTCGGGTTTTATTTTTTCATTTTTATTATGTAACTTGTTTTATTTGGATGGAAGTTATATGTTTTTAAAGTTTATTTCAACTAGAGAAAATAAATTTAATGACTTCTTTATAGCTTTTTATTACGAAACTCTATTTTAACTTGCGTGAACAAACTAATTTAATATAGAATGTTAGCCTAGTATTTCCTTTAGACAGCGCTCTGATGCAGAGTTAGGTTATGTTAGGTTATTATAATTTTAAGTTTTGAATCAATAATGAATACATTTTACTAGCTAATATTGTATCTGTAACCATATATTCATTATCATTGATTTTGTAACCAGGTGAATTTGCTACTATCTGTTGGTAATATGTTGAACTAACTCCAATGTCAGTAATGTCAAATTTTCTTCTTCTTCCCTATCATCGTTTGAGCAATCTGCAATTAGCTGTCAGTTGAGAATGCCTCGGAAAAGTTTACGATGAAAATCAGCCAAACGACGATGTCAGATTCAGACAGAGGTTACTGACATATTGATCAAATCTATGGAAACCGGAGTTTATCACAAATCGATGAAAATTTTGCAACGAATTGTTATTTATTTGCAACATGATCAGATATTATAAGCAAATTTCACTGTTCATTCATGTGGTAAAAACTGTAAATTCTAACAATACAGCTTATTTTTTCAGCAAACCACTATCTCTTTCCATCGCACCGAAAAGAAATGCAAGTCGTTCAACTCAGTGTTTTGCGGCGAAGACATTCACCACTCCAACCGAAAAAATGGTTCAAATCTATAAAAAGAACTTTGAAGACTTGGACAAAGACAAAAAAGGTCAACTAAAATATGGAGAAGCCAAACAAGCGATAAAAAATTCAATAAAATGGTTGACCGACAAGAGTCTCGATTTAATTTTTAAAGAAAAGTTTAAAGACGCTTCGATGATTTCTTTAGATGATTACCTAAATGTTATAAATGAAATTATTTTTTTCAAGTACATCAGTGACCAGCTCATAAACGATTTTTTTAAAACCTACGATGAAGACGGAGATGGGAAAATGGGTCCTGAAGAACTCACTAAACTGATCGGAGAAACTGCTATTCCAATGAAAGTTTCGGATATCATGAAATATGATAAAGACAAAGACGGAAAAATAACAGTTGACGAATTAAGAGATTATGTTTGGAACGATGCCGATGCCAATGCATTTGGTGGCTTTATAAAAATCCTCGAAGGGCATGATAAAAAACATCTTCTTTACTAATCACGCGTTGTCAAGATTTCCTTGAGGCTAATAAATAATTACACGTTACGTATTTATTCAGTGCTTTATATTAAAAAAATTTAATAGAAAATTACTTATGATGTTATTGAAAATAACAACTATAACTCCCATCGTTGAAAATGCAAGCACCCGATGGACCGAACCCTGCTCGGTAGTTTACCGTTTTCGGATACCCCCCAGTAACTTTTTAACGTGTCATAGTAGGAAACCCAAACTCGGCATACCTTTACAACATGAAAACCCCCAATTTTTAACGAGAGTTCAATTTCTGCCCCCAATTTTTTAAACGTACACCCCTATCGAGTGATCCCTAGTTTTAAATACTTTGTAAAAAGAAATAAAATGGCGCAAACCAAAGGCCAATATCATACCCCTGACCAAAATGGTGGCCATTTCAAAATTTGAGATGGACAAACAAGCTAAAGTGAGGATCCCCCCCTATTGACTATTGGCTTTGGTAAACTAAACTCAGCTTAACTCTATACGACATAAAACTGAACTTTTTTATCACCTAAACAACTTGATCTCACAAAAAACAACAGGGGGGGTTTCTACACTTGAGCTTGTTTACCCATCTCAGATTTTGGTACCCCCCTGGATGTTTTTATGTGATAAAGTTATTTGTATAAAAAAGTACAGTTTTATGTCGTGTAAAGTTGAGCTGAGTTTAGTTTACCTACTGTAATCCATTTGAGGGGGGGATCCACACTTTAGCTTGTTTATCAATCTCAAATTTTGAAATGGCCGCCATTTTGGTTGGATATTGTTTTTACTGACCTCCGCTTTGCGCCATTGTATTTCTTTTGACAAAGCATTTAAAATGAGGGGTCACTTGATAGGGGTTTACATTTAAAAATTTGAGGCTGTCCCCAAAATTTAAAAAAATGCCAACAGTTATTTGGCAGTATGAGCTTGAATGCCAAATTTGGTCAAAATATTTTAAAGCGTTCTAGAGATATACGAGTGCTCATATTTTTTCCAAGTGAATTTTATCAATCATAAACACTAAATTAGTTCATCATATTAATAGACATATTAATAGACGTATGCACGTTTATACTTTTGTTATTTTTGTTATTTTGAAAAAAGAGAGTGGCGGCCTCTTTTTACCTTGCATTTGCCCCCCCCACATAGGCCTCAACGCTACAAGTACAAACGCTACACATACTTCAACGCTATAAGTAAAAATACCCCCGTTGCAGCAGACCTGCATACTCAGCGAATTTCAAGTGCAAAACAACATATTTTGATCCAACATAGCGAGATTTGACATGTTTTTGTAAGCTCCATAAGAATAACATGGGGAATGAGTATGCAGGTTTGCTGCTACAGGTATATTAAAACTGGGTGGTTTTAATTCAATATTTAGTAGATCTGAACTAGAAGAAGCCATTTACCAAGTTTTATCAAGATATGTTGAGAAATAAGCGAGATATAGAATTTTATTTATTTCCCATAAGGTTAACATTGGGACAACGTACTGCGTTTACCACTTTCAATATCTCGGCAACCAATGGACATAGAGCCATGATTCAAAATACTAAATTGTTTGTTTTTTTGGGCTGAATTCAATGGTGCCAATAAAAATTTGATAAATTTTATTTTTCTATGTAAAAATCTCAAAAAACCCATTTTTGGGGGGGTTTACCCCCCTTTACCCCCCTTCCGGTGGTCCGATCGGGCTGGTTTACGAACTCGTCCGAATAATTACTACTTTACACGTCTATGCCAAATTTCATTCCGATTGGACCATTTTTGCGCAAGTTATCGTGCTTAAAGACACATATATATATAGATATATAGATATATAGATATATATATATATATTTATGAAAGTGAACGAATGGTGTTTTTGGCATCTGAGGACCTCAAAAAGAAAAGTTATGATGGTTTTAGGCTTAGGTCTTACCATGAGACCTACGGTAACAGCTTCTTCCCTATAGGGGAAATTCGCTAAAAAACTCACACCGATTAAGGAATCTATAATAATTGTCCTCATGTTTGAAGCTTGTGAATGATTAAATATACGTTTTAAATATATAATTTACAAAACATATTCAAACGACATTTTCCTTTACATTAGTTGAATGCTCACATATAAAAAATAAAGCCTATGGAAATTCGCTGAGTACGCAAGTCTGCTGCGACGGGTGTATTCAACAATTATTATGAACATTTAAGTAACTTTATTTCAAATGCCAAACTACGACTAAATATGCAACTTTACTGATATCTTTAGAACAGTTTTCGGGTTAAGCAGAATTTATTCTTAAAGATGGAAAGAAAACCTGAGCAAGCTTTATAGAATATTTGTTTATTCCAGCAAAATATTTCGACTTTAACAAGATAATTTCATGATAACTGATTTAAAAAAGTACGTGAGTATACGTGATTATGAATGTATTGACAAATATGAAGTGACGATAGAACTATGCACATTATATTCTATTTACTAATGCTATATAATTACTAGATGCAGATGACTATTTGACGCTACAATCCAAATGTAATTTGTGGCTATTGCCACATTAGGCTACATTAGTCGATTTGCAGCCTATTGCCTAAACAAATATTCCGTGAATTGTTTTAAACGGTTTCCGGTTTATATTAGACTTTCTCAGTGAAAGCTTTTACTATATAAATCAATGGAGAAAGTAAGTGCACAACCATGGATGAAAGATTCATTAACAAAATTTGTTTTAAATATTTGGCTCTGTGTGGTAAGGTTTTACTCCCAGTACAGTACAGATATATTCGGTGGAAAGACTACAAGTGAATCACTCGTAAAACCTGAGTAAAAAATAATGGATGCTGCAGTATAAACATTGCTTCGGTAAAAAATTAAATTTTCTAAAATAGTTTAAATATTCTTCAAAGAGTTTGTAAAAATTGTCTGTCTGCGCGAATAAAATATTAGTTGTTTAGTAGAAAAATTACGATAGGAAAATTAGTTTGCCTATAATTTAATTCATATTTAATTTGTAGTATTAATGAATTCACTCATATTCAGAGTAACGTCCTCCTTGAGGCCTCATGGTACCTGTCTCAAAAAGAATGATTAAAAATGATTAGTTTAGCTCATTAAGAATACAAATATAGTTAAAAAAATATATACAGGGTTGGGCAAAAGTCTGGAATATACCAAATAACTTTTATATTATTTTGCAGAAAGTGATGAAACTTTACAGTTGTGTATATAGTAAAAATAGGAATATTTTGGCCTATTTTCTCAGTTTTTCGCACGATGAGGGGACGGCCCACGCTGGAAGTCTTGAAATTCTTAAGTGTAAGTATACCTCGACTTATACCTCATTTTAAAGGTCTTAATTAGTAGATCACAACAGCGCAAACAGCGCCTCAAAAGGTTGATCCAATCAGAAATTACAGCTCCTCAAAGATTTTAAAGTTGGCCATTAAACTCAAGGCTAAAACCAGGGGGGAAAGTCTAATTACTTATAAAGCACTCGGAACGATGTAGTTTAGTTTTAGATACATGCATTTCTCATTAATAAGGATAATTTGACGTATTAAAAAAAATTACTCATGACCATGGGACGACCCGTGATGGAAGTCCAAAAATTCTTAGTGTTGGCCATTAAACTCAAGGCTAAAATCAGGCTAAAATCTTTGAGGAGCTGTAACTTCTGATTGGATCAATCTTTTGAGGCTCGGTTTGCGCTGTTGTGATCTACTAATTAAGACCTTTAAAATGAGGTATAACTCGAGGTATGCTTACGTTTAAGAATTTCAAGACTTCCAGCGTGGGCCGTCCCCTCATCGTGCGAAAAACTGAGAAAATACGCCAAAATATTCCTATTCGTACTAGATACACAACTGTAGTTTCATCACTTTCTGCAAAATAATATAAAAGTTATTTTATATATTCCAGACTTTAGCCCAACCCTGTATACAGGGTGTCTCACCTAAGGTGTCTCAAATGGATTGCGGACGAACTAGTGGTCCTACATAGATGAAACAAAATTATTCCCCACTAAATCGACCGCAAGGAACAACGTAAAATTATTTTTAAGCTTTTTAAAATACAGAGTGTTCCAAAAACCGGGGGTCATGGGTTCGAATCTCAGAATTTTTAAATGTAAACATATGTCATGTTATGCATCGTTGCAAAGCTCTAAACAAGACGAACAATTTGGTGAAAACAGAATTCACGTATCTTTATTAATTTCAAAATGGCGGCCATTTACGTGAAAAATATTGGTATTTACGGAATACCCTGTATCTCGAGAACTACAAAACGTATTTTTGGTCTGTTTAAAAATTATTAATCCTCATAAACTCAGCTTTAATTTGATATATGACATGCCAACATTAAGAAAATAACATTTGTTGACAGGACATTTTATTTTGTTTGAATGTTGGTAGCCCTGAAAGTCAAAAAATTAAAATGGCAGCATATGTCAAATAGCACATCATTTTATAGCACTTGCAAAGACCAACAACTTTTCAATTTACACCTAGCTGCCATCTTTGGTCGTTTTGTAGTTATAAGCAAAAAACTCCATTTTACCATATAAAGCCCATGTTAAATTTGCAGTACTTAAGTTTAACTGATGCAAATTTAAATGCCTCGAAGACTACACTTTTAACATGGGCTTTATATGGTAAAATGGAGTTTTTTGCTTATAACTACAAAACGACCAAAGATAGCAGCTAGGTGTAAATTGAAAAGTCGTTGGTCTTTGCAAGACTTGTAAAATGATGTGCTACTTGACATATGCTGCCATTTAAATTTTTTGACTTTCAGGGCTACCAACATCCAAACAAAATACAATGTAATGTCAAAAAATTTTATTTTCTTAATGTTGGCATGTCATATATCAAATTAAAGCTGAGTTTATGAGGATTAATAATTTTTAAACAGACCAAAAATACGTTTTGTAGTTCTCGAGATACAGGGTATTCCGTAAATACCAATATTTTTAACGAAAATGGCCGCCATTTTGAAATTGATAAAGGTAAGTGAATTCTGTTTTCACCAGATTGTTCGTCTTGTTTAGAGCTTTACAACGATGCATAACATGACATATGTTTACATTTAAAAATTCTGAGATTCGAACCCATGACCCCCGGTTTTTGGAACACCCTGTATTTTAAAAAGCTTAAAAATATTTTTATATTGTTCCTTGTGGTCGATTTAGTGGGGTATGATTTTGCTTCATCTATGTAGGACTACTAGTTCGTCCGCAATCCATTTGAGACACCTTAGGTGAGACACCCTGTATATAATGAGAGGAAGAAAATATCAAGGCACATTAGCGACAAAATAACATTTTCCATGAGGGAAACAAATATTCAACCAAACTAACGGGGTTGACTTTCAAAATCTAACAAACAACAGCCTTGGAAAATAAGAGGAAGTTGGCAATATGAAAACTCGTGGTGAAAACAAGAACGGAGAGAGGTGACCACCCATAAATCGTTTCCCTGGCTTGTCCTCCCAAACACCACCAGGCTTTGGTGGTTTTCCTCCACAGTTTATCTTGTGTGGAGGAAAACTACCGTCACCATTTACTCATTGGGTTGAATCTCTTATATACTATCTGCAAAATTATTATAACAATTATTATTATTATTTAAGTTTTTTTTACAACAGTTAAGTTGTGTATTCTTTAAATCGTTATTGGTAGAGGGATTGTTAATGTTATTATTATTTTATTATTATAAATTTTTGGACTTTATTATTATTTCTTTATTGTTATTTCTTTAGCTTCTAGTGAATCAAATACACTAATTTTCGAGAGGTAATGAAAGCCCTTTCGTTTTCACAGCCGTGACCCTACTTAGTTACATTAAGTAATGACAAGTAATGTAATGACGTAAAACCATCGTCGACCCTTCCCATGGGCGTGGGCACATAATCCTATCGTTATCAATTTTGACCGCTCCCCTATTTTCAGATTTTCTACTCGGTAGATTGAGGTATGATGTCGATCAGGATCGGTATTCTGAGGGTTAGTGTTTGGTATCGATATCCAATATATCGGAATTATCGATATTTTGGATCCGATATATCGATATTTTTCTATCATTTTTATATATGTATATATATATTTTTTTTATTTTTACATGTAGCTTATTAGCTACATAATAGTTATTTGTGCATCTAGGGACTAAAGTACTTTAGTCCCGTGATACACACAACATTTTTCCTCCACCTAAATCATTAACAATAACTAGGTATAACACTGTAACTTTACCTTCAGATGATCCCTTGCTTCAACAAACTGCATTACAATCACATAGCCTATATAAATAAATAATGCAAGGTATTTAGGCTTTAATTTTAACCACTTTATTCACACTATTCTTTAAAAATACTCTAGGCCTAACTTATTTGTTCACAAATATGCAGGAATATAACCTAAACTACAGCAAACTCAAAATGGACACGCTGTCCTGTAGATAACGGAAACGGACGCTCGGATAATGTGACACTCTCTTCAACATACAGAAACAAATTAAAATCGACAGTGTTGCCATTTTTTCTCACTATCCACCGCGGCGTTGCCGGATTTCTTCCCATGTATTTCTTATGAGATTACTTTTAGTCCTGTGGGACTAAAAGTAAGTAAGTAAATCCCATGGAGTATAAAGTATTACTTTAGTATTATATTCCAGGGACTAAAAGACGACTATAGATAGTAGGTGGAGGAAAAAGGGTTTTTAGTTAATTTTTTTATTTTTGTTGTTTTGCTGTAAAGATATGCCTACCCACAATTTAAAAAAATTATATTGGCTATGTAGGCTACTTGAAACAAGAGTCTTTTGCAGTGAAATAACTTATTTTATAGTTTGATCTAAAATTATACTTCAAGGTATAAATTGTAAACAATATAACGTGAAATGGACGTCACAGGTGTGATGTTAACTGTTGTGATACATACCGTATGCATTGATTAATTTTTAACATTTTTCTGAAATATCGATATTTTTCCGATATATCGATATTTTTGATCCGATACTATCGGAATATCGATATTGAGGGTCCGAGATTATCGTCGATATAAATATCGATATTTTCTTTCGATATCCAAACACTACTGAAGGTCGAGTGGATGTTGAGTGTTCCTGAGTGGGATACAAGATTGATCAATCATAGCAACGATGTGCTTGTGCAAGTCTGCGCGTGCTTGATTGTCGTCAAACATCCTAGATAATGCTTAATTCTACTTGCAGTTTCCGTTATTACTCTACCTCTGCCTTGTACCATTTATCCTTGATAATCGTAAAATTTAAATTTTTTTTTATATTATGTAATCAAAAGCTATATTTCAAAACATTCAGTGAGATGAGATTTTAAAGTTCCCTAGTCATGTTGCAGAGGCACCACGTATTTTTGCCAGAAACAAATATCACCTTGGCTATGATTTTTTATTACTCAGTCGTAGCAACATGGCTGTTGCGAGTTTATTGTTGCGGATTGGATCTATACGAGATACTAAAGTATAAAGCCACGTCCAGGCAGATTCAAAAAAAATTTTGTTCTCTTTTGATAAAAAAAAAATTACTGTACTGGTCGTCGTAGAAACTAGGCTTAGGGTCATTCAAACAAAAAACTGTAACTTCAGAGTCTCGATTTGTATAAGAATTATTTAATTTCGTCGTATGTTACGATGCATAACACAACGGGAAAGATGATACGTCAATCATATTTAATTTCAACTCAAAACTTCGCAATCAGCTTTTTAGGCCTATGTCGGTTTGTGGCCATAGGGATGTGTTGGATGGATTGCCTTCATAAGCAATATTTTATTTTTGGAGACGACAGTAAATTTACCCTTAGTTATCAAACTATATACAAATTTGAAAGTGTTAGCAACATGAAAAACAACTATAAACTATATAACAGTAATTCATTGGTAAATCTGAATTTTATATCGTTAGACATGGAATCACTTTTTGTATATAACAACACTGAAATAATTTTCTTTGTTATGGATTCATAGAGTAATATTCATAGTGTATGCTATATATGAACCATGATGTCATGGTAATCTAATTTAATCAAGTCAACAAAGTACACACATCAAAGACAAAGATAACATGCTGAGTAATTTAACTGATAATTAACTGACAAAACAAGCTTTAGAATCATATCGCTCAATCACATTACAAAGCTTACGTTATTTAAACCTAACATTTATTTGTTATATTGGGAGCTTAAACGTTGCAGAATGACTTAAATACCCCCGTTGCAGCAGACCTTCATACTCAGCGAACTTAAAATCCTTAAATAAGGCCTAAATCATTTAGACCGAGCCTTAAATCAAGTAAAATCATCTTAAATCCTAAAATGAGCATTCACCAATTTTCTCCATAAGAATAACATGGGAAAGGAGAAAGTGATACAGGTACAGAAAGATGATAAAAAGATGATCTCAGTGCCTTTGTGTTTGTGTTGTGTTTTACATTTAGACTGGTCTGCTGCCCACCACATCTCTTTGAGACTAGCAAGTTATAATGAACAGTGATAAATCCACCGTAACAGGTAATAACCTAGGCGGTTATTGTTTCAATTGTTTGCATTTATAAAACATGTATTTGTTAACAGTTTTGTAACAATAACGATTTTCTTAAAAAAAAAATTGTTCTAAGATGGCAGCTTTATTAATTGTTGTACGAAATTTTAGTACGGATAATAGTATTGATTGTAGTAATGTGTTAAATACGAAAGTTAGAGATCTTTTCCAACCAAACAACTTTTGTATTAAGTTTTCAAATGTAAATTCAATACTAAAAAATGTCCTGTCAAAAAACTATTATTAGCGGCAATTTCTCCAAGATGGCGCCTATATTTGTGAGTTTACAATAACAAAGTAAACATAAAAGCTGTACATCATCAAAATCTCAGCAACTTCTCTTCGGTAACCTTTTTAGTATGATTGATAATTAAACTGCACCAGCCAAAAAATACTTTTTAGCGGCCATTTTCCAATATGGCGGCTTTTTATCGATTCACTGAAAAAAATCGCATTGCGGAAAAGCAACCGGTGCAGATAGGTTTGAAAATACCCGATTCCAGAAAGGAACTGGGTCACGTGGTAGTCGACCTCGCCGTGCTGGTTCCACCCACGGGCGGACGAAGGGTATGAGCTCGAAGGTCCAGCGTCCCCTCGGCTCGGCTTCCCAGTCGCGCTGCCAGAAGTCGAAGCTGCGGTCGCGCTCTTCTTTGGCAGTTGTTTCCCGGCCCACTTCAGACCTCCTCCGATACCTTGTACCTTGTACCTACCTGTACCTATTGTTGCCTCCGTCTGGCCGTTGCGACATTGGAGTTGTCAAAGTGCCCGTTGAAAACGGGACACTATAGCCTATTGATGATTTTGATGGTGGAATTGTTAGTAGTAGTTAGTAGGCTTGACAAATTAATGGGGGTTTTCTGACCCTAATGCTGAGCTGAAAAATAAAAAAAATCTTCCAATGAATAGAAGGCTTTTTGTAATACAATTTTTTTTAGGTTGCTCCTAAACTTTAACAAATCATTTTGTTGTTGAATTAAAACTGGCAAGTTTTGAAAAATCTTTAGTCTTGAATATAGTGGTTTCTTCTCATAAACAGTTAGCCTATGTTGTTGAGCAAAATTATTCCTGAGTCTAGTGTTGTAGTTATGGATATTATTTGAGTATTCTAAAGATTCTGATTTGATGTATGAGCAAATTTCAAAAATGTACAAGCATGGAACTGTTAAAATATTCAGATCGACAAAAATTCCCTGCAGTGAGTCTGACAAGGCAGACCCAACATGCAACGGATTGTCTTTTTTGACAGATAAAAATCCTTTTCAGCTTAGATTCAGATGCTCCCCAGAGTGGGACTGAGTACGAGACGTGACACTCATCGAAGCAAAAATAAATGGTTTTCAAAAGCTCAATGTTGGTTAATTTTCTTAAATTCCAAATGGCAAATTGTCCTTTTGCAATTTTACTTTCAATTTTAATCAATTGTTCGATTAAAATACATCGCCTGCTACCGAGAGAGGATGGGGATGACTCCGGCGATCACCATCACAGCAGACTCGGAGACTGTGCGGTAGGCTGAAGCGACCCGCAGAGCTCCTCGGCGCTGGACTCGGTCAAGCCCGTCTAGGTAGACTTGCTTCTCGAGTGCATGAGCCCAATCCTCCACACCTCACCTTAGACTGACCGGCAGACATGAGCAGGCGGCGCTTGCAGGAGCGAGGATCGCCGACATTGGATAATAATAAGAATAATAGTAAAATGACATGCGGGTTTTGATCTTTGGTCCTTTTTGCGGGGGATCTTGTTAGGTGTCATTTTACTAGAGTATTCAACCTTCCCTTCTTAAAAAGGTTGCTCTACACCTGCTTTTGCATTTAAGAGGAAGCTTAAAACACCCTAGAGCCATTGGAGTACCAAGGCCTGCTACCGGCCGAACAAGAGCTTGAAAGAGAGGTAGGCTTAACATTATACCTTCGATCAGGGGCGGACTGGGAAGAAAAAAGCCCTTCTGGCAACCGGCCCCAGACAGGAAAGAAGGGGGCACCCTTCCGGGGGGGGGGTCCGGGGTTCACCCCCGGGAAAATCTGCAAAATGTAAAACCCAAAATCTTGTTTTAAGGCTATCTGATCACCTAGAAATGCCTAAAAGCAGATAGTCTAGAAATAACAAATCACATAGCCTGATGGGCTTAGGGCCGTGCGCCGATAGGGGCCGAAATGGTTGGAAATAAGGTATTTTTAGTGTTAATATATGAGGCCATAATTAGGCTACAAAACTTTGAGCTAAAAAAAGGCCTACCTTTTGACGAGGTCGTTGGGGTCCTCAAGGGGGCCGCGGCGCCGCAATTCCGGCATTGGTGCCTGGTGCTTCGGCCTCTTTTTCGCAGTAACTTTTATGAAACAATTCATTGGATGGGATGGGCCATCGGCCACGTAGTTCCACAGGCTCCACAAGGGCCGGCCTCAGCTCAACAACATAAGAGGCTGATTTTTACTTTCTCCCCCCTATACATAGTATATGGAGAAAGTATAGTTTTCGTTAAAATTTTCGAATTTGAATTGATAGTGGATATATTCGTTTTAGTGCACCCTGAATCCATAAAAGTGGTTTTTGGCTATACCCAAGAGGCCAATTGGGTTTAATTTTTGGTGAATTTTGAAATAGTCCAATGCTTTAGGAGGTATTCTATTGAAACACAACATCTAAGGTGAAATCAATGTATTCAATGTATCCGTTTAACTTAAAATACACTTGTTGAAATTTATGACGTGTTAACTATTTCTACCAAATCGATTCTTTGAATTAGAGTAATCTTACTTTCGTTGCTGGACACCGATTTAATATACATACAGGAACTCGTCTGAAACAACAATTTACCACCTAAGGTTTACAATACAATATAATATAATTGATTTTTAACACAGAAATAGGTAAAATTTATATAAGGCAAAGTTAACGTTACAAATTTATTTTTCAAATCTTAACACGATTTTTCCACAAAATGAGAATTGCTACATTAACATATCATATCCAAATAATTGAGAATCTGAAAATTATTTAATGAAAAGGATAAAACAGATAACAAACATCATTTTTCTCATAAGCTAAATTTAAGTATCAAATCATTTTACTTTTCGTTTTATTCTAAAATTATACTATGTCTTCGAGTGTATTATAATTTCGGGTGCCAGTCATAGAATGAACGAGGATGGCCCTACAGCAACGTTAGAATTGTCAGTATGGCAACACAACAACAAAAAAATAAATTAGCTTATTTAATATCAAACAAACATTATACATTTCATTTTTTTATAACAATAAATCAGTACAAATTCTCCCACACTTCGGAGGAAAAAAATGAAATTTACTTTCAAACTACTCAATTAACATCTTAACATATTTTAATAACAAACCAGAAATATTTCATTAACTAAAGCTCTTTCAAATTTGAACCAAATAATAGCATATATTTCATTACAAGGACCTAAAGTGACGCTTTTCGTACAAGGTCAAGTTTTACAACCGAGGCTGTAAGCCGAGGTTGAAAAATGACCGAGTAACGAAAAGCAGCTTTAGGTCCGTGTGATGAACTATATTTTTCGTTATATTGCTCAATACAATGCGTAAACTACTTAAGAAAACCAAAATGTTACAGCTTGTTTACCTTTAAAGATGCCACCGTCTTGTTCTTGTTATTTGAAGCAATCAGCTGATTGTCTGTTTCATTTGTGTTTGGGTAGACTGACAACAATGAACAACTATCGACGTATCGAACGCATGTAATAATCGATTGGTGAAATGAGCGAGTTTCACAAATTGATTAAACTGACAACAATGAATGTTTCGATAATAACGATGAATGTTTCGATTATTTGTAATCGAATGAATATTGTTCGATTATTACGACGTACTCGGCACTTTTTGACTTTTATAGTCCTAGGACTATAGTCAGCTGGTATCGAGTACATCAGCTTTTAATTCCTAGGAATAAAAAGAGTGTATTTAGGTCCGGAAAACATGCATTAAAAACATCTGTTTTTGAAGCAGTATAACGAAAAATAATTTAAAACTTGGGCACAGTGTCATTATATCAAGAAGCTAATTCCTTCAAATTAAATAATGCAAATCACTTGCACAACCGTCGGGCAATGAAATTAAGGGGCAGATTAGTTCAACCTTTTACTGCTAGGTAGCGTTCAAATTAAATGCACTTTAGCTACAGTTTTTTTGTTCAGATTAATAAAAAATAATTCTTTATCAAAATTCATTTTAACTAGTTTTAGTTATTTATAATTCAAACCATTTAAAACTGCCCCAAAAATCATCTTATAACTAACTATATTTACATTTCTTTTATTTACATAGTTTTGAGCAATCATATTCATAAAATAATTAATTTACCACAGCAACAAGAAACAAGAGAAAGCGCTTGGGTTTTTCCAACAAAAACTGTACTGGACAGGATATTGGAGCGTCAGTCGAGTCAAGACCTTTGCATGTATGAGTGCGTGTGTAATTGTCGTGTGTCGTGTGTGTGTTTTCGTGTGATATTTTGTGTCGTGTGTTGTAAAAAGTTGTGAATTAGTGTAGCAAGTGTAGTGTGGTGTAGTAAAGTGAAACAGTATCCTTAAAACTAATAGGCTAGATTTATATTTACTACTTCCATACCCATCCATACAACTTTCGCTAATCAGATTTATTCGCAATTTCGACTAACTTACATTCCCAATTATTCTCTCATTTTTTCACATTTCATACAATGATTGACGTTGAAATATCCTTTTACTAATTAAATTAATCCATATTAACAATCCAAATTCGACCCTAAAATTACAATTATTTTATAATAGCCTATAACTGCTCACTAATACAGACGAGTCATTTCATGAAAAACCAGCTAATTCCAGTTCGGTGTACATGGTTCGATCAGCAAAGAACACCAGCTGGCTTTGACTTATTTCCTCTTAACCGTTTCCAAGTTTCAAATCTACTATATGCACTTATTTAATTAGAGTCTAATTTTTAAAAATACAGATTTCAAACTGTATATGTTAGGTTTGGTGTTATATTTTCAGTAATCTGTCAATTTTGGTATGGCCCTTTCACATAAGGTGGCAAGTTGCAGTAACCAAGACACAGCAGGAGTCCTGTCCCTGCAGAATAACATTGTTTCAATTGCATGTTGACCTTGACTTCAAAGTCTCAACAATTAAAATGATAAAACTTGTAGACAAATGCCATGCCTGGTCACCAACTGTGAAAAGACCCTAATCCGACAGTCTCCCGTCCTGCAAGAGACGTATTATTATCCAGGGTCAACAACAGTAAATAATATCAAACAAAGTAAGACAGTTATATAAGTGAAGAAACAGTGATTGAGGTATAACTGACGCCAATTCTTGGGGCCCAGTCCGCGCATGGGGCGGGGAGTGGGTAGGCTGGGAGGAGAGGGGAGTAGTAGCGGCAGCGGCGGCCGACAGTGTACTAGCCTGGCTGCGCATATTCGGCAGGTCGCATTTAGTTACTGCTTCTATGTCAATCGTTGTTCAAAGTATCAAGACGTTTTAATAAATATTAATAAATATTTTATATTATTGAATAGAATTAAAACAGATCATTAATCGTCAATAAGAGTCAATGTTCCGCCGGTCAATTTTTTTAGGACGACATGTAGTAACACGCTATTATTGACAGCTGAGAGCAGAATGACAGTGCTGCGCTCTAGCGATGCCTTGTCGCGCATGCGAACTAGCCGTTTTTTGCTACCGCGCATCCACCGCACTGGGCCCCAAGAATTGGCGTCAATTTTACCACAGGGTTAGGGTTATTAGTTAAGGTGAAGTTATGTCAATAAATTTTGAATAACATCTTGTTATTAAAAACAGTTTATAAATGTCACAACGACAGTTCTATGTCATGATAAATTATCTAAGAATAAATTACAATAATTTATTGTAATCAGGAATAGTTGCAGAAGCACAGCAAGCTGAAAGAGTATTTCGTTCTCATCCATGAAATCGTACTTAGGAGTTTTCTTGGTGTACTCTTTTTTACTATCCAGTTCTCTTGTTCACTAAGAAACCTGTTGTAACTTCCTGACTGAGAATGTATTCAATGGCAACAAAATATTCCAATTTTTGTCATTCTGTTAAAAAAAATATTCTGTCCCTGAATATGTCTGTATGCATTTTTCTTAAAGTTAGATATATAGTTGGTTCTGGTGTATCTCTGACCAGGAATGAACTCTGTTCAAATAAGCCTGCTGACCATCTCTAATCCTGATCATCCCTTGTGTTTCTTATATCATAATCATAATCATTTATTGTTTGCAGTTATTAAAAATAAATCAACACTAAGCCAAACACTACATTGCACCCAAACTTTCCAGGGGCTCTAGATAGAACTAGCAGTATATGAAGAAACAAAAACACCAAGGGTGGAAGAAGAACTGAACATGTCAGCTCCAAGGGTGGAAGAAAACCTAGGAGCGGTGTTTCTTGAGTCGGAACTGAAAGAAAAACAAGAGCAAATCACCCAGCTCGAAATCAACTGAAGTGCTTGGAGCTCGCCTATAAAAAAAGATAGGAACAAAGAGAGGCATGTTTGATAAATAGATAAATAAATTAAAGGCCATTGTTGTAGCCCCCGAACTGTTAAGTAGACTAAAAATAGGTATTGTACCTCGGGCATCAAATAGTTCCAAAGTAGAAGTAATCCATTACATGTTTCGCCTATCCTATAAAAAAGAAAGGCATTTTCAAGTGGTTCTATAAAAAAAAGTTCATCCATCGGGATTCGGCACAAAACAGTAGAAACAATCAACACATACATTAACTCGAAACGGTTGGAAAACATTTTGTAGGCCTGCAATTAACCGACCACGGCACTGACAGGAAGCAGACTGGCGGTGGCGGAATCATTGTACCCCCAACCCCTCCTCCGTTATCAGGTGGACAAAAGTTACCTGGTCCATAGTTGTGGGCTACAACAATGGCCCGATTACTTTGCTACAAGCCCCAAAACCTCCCAGTCAATCTTTTTCATTTTGTTTACTAATTCCTCAATAGAATTTAATGCTCTTGATGTTAACTAATTCCTCACTTTCTTAAAGAAGCCTTTAAATATACAAATATTTATAATGTCCTGAGTCTCTGAGGCAGGGCATTATAAAACTTGATTTCTGTATTTATAATTAATTGGTGTTTTTTTTATGAAGGTCATTTGTGAGTTTACTTATAAACAAATTACAGTACCCTTACTCCTTGTTTTGGAATTATGAATTTGGCTTTGCATTTAAAATTAGTTTTAGTTTTTATTTTCACATTAAATACTCTCCAGCATACAGTACACAAGCTATACCTTGATTACTCCAAGCTCACCAACATAATCCCAGCAAGGATTTTAGTTTCAAACTGTACAAATTGCTTTTTTCTGAATTTTTAATACTCAATCTAATTTATATACTAATGTTGCCTTATAATGTACTGCAAGCAATTTTGATAAGCAAAATCTAAGATAAATACAACGAAACTCTGTTTTCAAGCTCTTATTAAAATCAAAATTAATTAAAACTAAACTATACATTTCTGTCATTATTTATATATTTTTCATATCAAATTCTCATTAATAAATGCCAGAGCTTCCTGAGTAACCAGGTTTTATTTTCTTCGCATAGTAAAATATTGTTTTTTGTACATGTCAAAAAATCCCTGTTGCAGGCCCCGTGAACTCCCCCCAAAGAGAGTACGTCTGCGAACAGTGCGGGAAGGGATACGACCGCAAGTCAAGTCTGTGTAACCACGTGCTTGAATGTGGCAAGAGTCCCAAATACCATTCGTTCATTCATTCTTTTATCATTCTTTGGTGAGACAGGTACCTCATGGAGGATGTTACCCTGAATATGAGTGAAGGATGAGTGTGATGATACTGCCCTTTTAGTGAATACTATAAATGCCATCATAAGGGGGATATGAAAGGCCATGTTAATAATAAACATAATGATTAACACTCACATCTATTGCTAGTTTTATTAATTTTAACAATAGAAATAGACAAAAATTATTTACTAGTGTAGAGAGCACGAAATACGGCGGGCGGCAAAAACTGTTAACTCATAAAATTGTCTGCTAAACATCAGCTGAAATGACTGAATGAAATGTTTTTGTTGAACTGTCAAAGCTTTGTTTACGTTTCTCAAGGTCTTTTATGTGAAGAGTTCCGGCCAAATCATTAGGCGGGTGATCGAGTGCGCTGCTGGCATTCAAAATATGTTGTTGGCCAATATTTACCCATCTGAAGTTACAGACAGTTATGCTCTTTGTTTATGTTCTCCAAATCAGCTGAGTAAGTTCTCCAAACATACCCAAGTAAATGTGCTTCTATCTGTTGGAAATATGTTCAACTACTTAACTGTGTAGAGGAGTGGAGGTGTCTTTAATATCAAGTCATTTATACAGCTGGAGTTTCCATTTTTCACCACCCGCCTAATGATTTGGCCGGAACTCTAAATTTGTGTTTACTTTACCATATAATGGCATATTTGATTAACTGCCCAAACAAATAATGAACAATAATTTTGCTAACAGTGCACTCACTCAGTCGCCGTATTTGCTGCTCACGATTGTAATAGTTAGATTTCTAAATATGAAAATATAATACCGTAACAAAAAATTTTGAAATAAGAGGTAAATTGTCATATTAGAAATATACTTAATTGTTCACTATGATACTATGATATAATAACAAAAAGACAGAATTAAAATGTGTATCATTCTGTTTGATTCATTTTCCAGGATTATAAATAATTTTAAAAACTTCAACCCCTAATGTCACTGAATGCTGAGCTCATAGTCAAAAATTATTTTTGAATATCGTTTCTAATATATTTTTTGTTTATGTTCAATTTCTCCAGGTCTTATTATGGTGTTTTCCTTGTTTTTTTATTTATTTATGTACACTAGTATCATTCAACACGCAATAACCAAAGTAAGGTGAAATAAAAGGTTATTTAGTTCACCATATGTAAACTGCACAAATAAATAATTAGTAAGGTGATATAAAAGGTTATTTAGTTCCCCATATGTAAACTGCACAAATAAATAATGAATGTAAAAGAAATAAATGCTGAGAATTGTTTTTTACTTTTCCTTTTGTAAAATTGAAGCATTTAAAATTATATTGTCAAACTTGTCAAAAGTTGAAAATTACTAGAGAAATTTTAAATCACTCCAAAAAGATCCGACTTTCTGTTCATGATATGAGTTTAAAGATGTCTACTTATAATTGATTACTGAACTCATTAAAGTTTTACAAGGTTATTTTGCAAAACATTCAAAGAGATGGCTAATGTTGAAACCAAATCAGACCTATTTTTAAAATTAGATCTATTATGCCAAATTAATGTCAATTTATTAAACCTGTTTAACCAAATTAGATCTATTATGCCAAATTAATATCAATTTATTAAGCCTGTTTAGTAAACTTTGCATGTTCCCAAGCTACCAGGGATTTTCTAATTTATTTTCCGATAGTTTTTAAATAACCACCGTTCTACCATTTTCAGTACTCAAGTTCATAATGGGCAGACATTGTAAATGTTTAAGATACGAGTGAGTAGATCTGTGCTCTTATTCCAAAAAGAGACTCGATGAGTAGGAAAGGTAATGGTAATTACCAGTTCGACGACCGCAGCCAGAGTTTGAGTAAACCTTCAAATCACACATGACAAAACCCAAATGGATTCCCTTTTAATTAACTTGATTTCCTTTGTATTTGGTTCAATGACCAATGTCCTGTGAATTCCCTCAATTTTGACACAGACGCTTTGTGACTCTGTAATTAATTAAGAATCTGATACACTTTTGTAGGCACTAAATCATTATATTACAGCATCTGTATTTTCCATTATATGTTTTATGTTTCAGCTCATTTTAACATTATGCATTGTAGAAATAATTCCATGATCTTAGAATAAAGCTAGATAATGAGAAGTAATTGCCAGCAGTCATTGTCAAGCCATTTCCACCCAATTCTGATGGATTTAGATTTTTCAGGCGCCACCGCCTTGAATCCACCATTTTAAATGAGCTAAGTTAAATTTTTCATGCTGAACTGAATTCCGTGATCTGTTCTGTAATATTTTTTTTTTATTTGAAATATCACTATTTTTTAATCGCAACTTAAGAAAATGGCAATACCGTATCTTAAAAAAGAAAAAAATCATATTATAAAACGGATCACGGCATCCAATTCAGCATGACAAAATAGTTGAAAATTGTAGGTCACAACCTCCACTTTATATTTAAAGTAACTTAACTCATTTAAAAACGGTGGATCTAAGATGGCGCCAAAAAATGCTAAATCCATCAGAATCAGGAGAAAATGACTCGACAATCACTGCTGATAGTTACTTGTTATTATCTAGCTTCATTCTGAGATTGTGGGCTTATTTCTACAGTGCAAAATGTTAAAATGAGTTTTTGAACTCTAATATCTTGAGAATTGGTCAATATTTTTAAAATCGGATTGCAGGATGAAAAAGTATATTTTAAAATGATGGGTTACACCACCACCTTTAGATTTGAGAAAATATTTTTTATCCAATATGGCGGATGAAAAAGGCCACCTGCTCAAAATGAAGTACTCCCTACCCAACAATGTTTGGGGGTAGTCTGGGATTGATATTTTATAAAATTTGGAAAAAAGTAAGGGGGATATTTAAAACTCACCTTGTATAAAAATTATAATCCTATACTCTTATATGAACAATGTTATCTTGCTTGCACAGTTATCTCATAAACGGTTCCGAGGACTTCCATCAAAGTCTGGAAATAGGTAATTTATGACTAAAAAACATGTTCTATGCAGATAACTTGCCCAAAGGAAATCTAATAAAATAAATTTTAAGGTTGTAAAATTTTGACATTGGGCTTATGAATTGCCATGATAGCAACGAATTGAACAAGGGCAGTAAAAACGAATAAAGTAATAAAAAGTAGTAGTAACAAGTAAAGTCGTAAAGCGTGGAGGAAACACGAACGCAACCACCCTCCCAATATAATATTTTAAGGGTACAGAGAACCATTACTAGATTTAAAATGTTTCCCTGTCGTTTTACACTTTACACAAAACGAGTTTTCAAAGGATCAAATAGAAGAAATGGAATTTGGGATCAAAATTGGTTAAAATAAACAGCTGAACTATGGATTTATTAACAGAGAAGCAAAACAATAGTTTATTGTGTTTATTGTACGTAACAAACTGCCTTAGAAACACCAACTGCTCTTAAAAAAATAGCCTTATCTTTGTTACACTAATTTTAAACACTTTACTCGTTTCACACTTCAAACGGTTACCGAACGCGACGTCATACGCCACGTGACTGAACTCAGGGGAGGGTCTGCCCCTGGCTATGATGATATATCTGCCGACTTTCTCAAACAGTACCTTTATATTTTTTCAACTCCTTTACTTCACTTATTTAACCTCAGTTTAACTTCAGGTACGTTCCCCAGTGTATTTAAATTAGCTAAAGTTTTTCCTCTTCATAAATCTGGTGATTTTACAGATGTTAACAACTTCCGCCCCATATCTTTGCTTAGTGTCTTTTCTAAAATATTGGAGCGTATCGTTAAAGATCAATTAGTTTCATACCTTCATTTTAATAATATTTTGAGTAGTAATCAGTATGGATTCCGAAGAGACAAAAATATCTCTGACGCTTTGTATGATTTGAGTAAAGAAATTAATGAAAAACTTTCGGATAATAAGCGTTGTATGCTAATTTTTTTGGACTTGAAAAAAGCCTTCGATTCTGTAGACAGATCAAAATTACTAATCAAACTCAAAAACATAGGTATTGGCGGTCATGCATTCGCTTGGTTTCAAAGTTATTTATCGGAAAGATTGCAAAGTGTAACAATTAATGGAATTACCAGTGACGCACGACCTGTAAATTACGGGGTTATTCAGGGCAGTACATTGGGACCTGTCCTTTTTCTTATTTACATAAATAATTTAGACAAGTTGACATTGAATGGTAGACCCTTTTTATTTGCTGATGATACTGTAATTTTCGAAAGCGGCTCAAATTGGGATGAAGTTCGCTTAGCCGCAAATTCTGATTTATCGTTGCTTAAAAGGTGGTTTGACCAAAATATTCTCTCTTTAAACACATCCAAAACTAAATTCATGCCTATTTCCTTAAGAGATGCAACTGATTTCCATTTACCAAATTTAGTTATCCATTCTTGTGACAACCCCAATAATAATGACTGTTTGTGTAATACTATTGATAAGGTAACTTTTTATAAATATCTGGGAGTTGTGTTTGACAACCGTATGAAGTGGACAAATCATATTGAATTTTTAACCTCTAAACTTAGAAAATATGTTTTCGTTTTCAGGAAATTAAGAGATATTCTTGATAACAACGAAATAAAATTAGCATACTACGCATACGTTCAATCTTTGTTATCTTTTGGAATAATTGTATGGGGCGGGGCGTTTTCATCTGTTCTTCAACCCCTTGTTATCCTTCAAAAACTGATTATTAAAGTTGCATTTAACAAAGGCTATCATTACCCGACAGAGGTACTTTTTCAAGATGTTTCCTTGCTTAGCGTAAGACAGTTGTTCATAAAAAGCCTATTAATTTTTATTTATAAATATCAAGGAACTATTTTTACCAACGTTACTCATCCATATATTACCCGTTATTCACAAAATATTGGCATCTCTGCAATTCAGTTAACAAAAACTTATTCTATGACTAACTCTTCTTATATATCTTGCATTTTGTATCGTAATCTGATGTCCAATCCTCAATTGAATAATATTTTTTATTCTCCTTCAATCTTTTCATTTAAAAAGCGTGTCAATGAATGGTTATTGCAGTTAGGGATTTCTAATTCAGAACTCATTATCACAGCAGCTTACAGGCAGACCTGACCCTACTAACTCTTCCATTGCACTTCCGCCGTACTTCCTCTGCATTGACTCCTGATCCCCCCCCCCCACCAACTGATAGGAAACGTCAAATCGTCCTTCTCCGCGATACAAATTTGCTATTTGTCATCCATTCTGCGCATGCCCAAACTCTTCTGCACAACCCTTTTTTTCCTCCATAAATATATTACCAATATATATTCATAACAGCACATAACAAAGCACATAAAAGTTAATCATAGGCTTTCTTATAGCGACTAAGCCTACGCACAGGCAATCTGCCCATGTAGGCTTATTTCCATGATTTTTTGTTTTAGTTGTAAGAAAAAAGTGTATATTTTGTCATTTTATATTATATTTGTATTAATTGATGTACTTTCTGGAAATAAACAAAAATTTGAATTTGAATTTGAATTTGTTACACAGCCCTATGTGCTTCCAATAAAAGTTAATCTATAGCTGCAACAATCTTATGCACTTGTAAAAAGCAATGCTCAGATTAACAATTTAAAAAACTTCATAATCTGGGTATTACTGTTTTATCCTAACTAAACTCCACCCTACACTCAGTTAGGATATAATTGAAATTGTTTTTAAATGGAATTCATAGGAAATATTAATTGTTCCATTCCTAATTTTTAAAAAACCTAATTGAAAAAAAAATAATCCAATTAACTGGTAAACAGTTGTTACTAAAGATTAATGATGGTGAATTGAGACTACTGAGATAAAACTGACAGAAAGGCATCACATCTGAGCTTTGCTGTGTAAAATACCTTTTTTTAACTTACAGTTTTCTGCAATTAATCTACAACTATAATATAAATCTGTAACTAAAATCTTTGGATATAATTTATTTAGTTGCAATAATAAATGTGTCACAAAGTAGAGTAGAATAGAGGCACATTTGATTTGATTTAATTTATTATCTAAAATTACAAAAATCCTGAGAAGTTTGATACTAAAATAATTTTCACCAATAGCTCCACAAAAATAACAAAAATTTTAATGTATCTATATATTAGATTATCGCAAAAAGGCACTCGCAAAAAGGCCTCAATACATTAAGTTATATAACATAGATCATTGTGTTATTAAAGTGTTCTATGGTGCCTCCCATAGAAATTATTTCAATTACTTAAATAAATGTTAGTTCCCATTTCTTTATGAGTTACCCTGCTAGGGAAAAATTATCCTCTAATTACATTAATTTTTGTTTTAATGATATGCCAGTTAATTGTCCTAATTGATAAAATTCAACCAAATAAAAAAACCATGAAGTTGTTCAATACTAAATTGCTTTGAGATATTTTAATGCTGGCAATTTGACTTATTTTAGGTTTTTTCCATGACAAGATTATTTTTATTCAACTAACGCTACACTACGCTCATAGAATGATCATTTTCTCTATGGTTTGATATATGTCAATGATAATCACTTCATACTAAAGATCTAGAGCAACAGAGAATATTCTCATCGTATTGGGTAAGACTACACATAAAAGGTTGCTAGCTACATAAAATGCTTTAAAAAATATCAACAAAAATACACAAAATATGCTTTTCCCTGCCTCAGAACATGGGTCACCATGGCAAAGATTTCAACTTCAGCAGCTAGCCATTGGTGATAACAATATTAGATACACCAAACACTGATTTTTTTCTATACTACTGAATTAAAATGAGCTAAATGTACTGAAAGCTATGATCTTCGTAGATAACATATTCTACCAAAAACATTAGGCTTTGTCAAAACTCATTGAAACTTGTCTGGCAAAAATACCCGACCCACATCTTCGCAAAGTGTTCAACGTTTAATTCTCCTGAATCTTTCCGTTCAGTTTAATTTCCTTTAATCTACACTTTACACTCAGACTTTATGCTTGACTTTTCTCCTAACATCAATGTATCAATGCAAACCCTGTAATATACTCTTTCACACTAACCTAAGGTATAATGTGGCTTTGACGTGTATTTAAGCTTCACACAAGCGACATCTCTTAACAAACAATCTAAGAATAATATATTCATTTGTACTATGTGGTAGGTAAATTACCAAGACTACACATGCTGGTTTGATAAGAGTTAGAAAATGTAAGTGAAGAGGTTTGTAATCGAAGCAAAACCAAACTGACATAACACTTGCTGGCAACGAGTTCCATTTCTACACAGAGAGTAACTGAATGAATCAGGGGATTTCACTGGAACTTCCGTCTCACTTCCCACTTTGTGAAGGACCTGTCACTGAAAAAATAGCAGAACTGACATACTATTGTGTCAGTGTCATATGTGTTCAATAAAGGAAAGTTCTAAACTTTGATTACAGCTTAACACCACTTTGTGATTAGGTCGATGTGCTGAATCAAGACACTAATAGTCGGCAGTGCCTCAAGATATAACAGCCCCTTACTCATACATGCACTGACTACTCTGCCTTACTTAATCTCAAGTCTACAAAAAAGAGGGATAACATTGTAAGCGTGGATAACAAAAGCTATTAGAATAATAACAGCATGCACTAATGCTATGTTGTTCATAGACTATAAAGTACTATGTAAATTACATAACAATAAATTCATAGATTCCATATGCACTAATGCTACGATGTTCATATACTATAAAGTATTATGTAAATTAAATAACAATAAATTCATAGATTCCATATATATGCCATAACAAACTTTATAGAGAGAAATAACAAGAAAATACACACAGAACCATCACAGAAAGAGAATTGGTTTATTTTTCATACCACAAAAACTACAGTTTCCTACTATGCTGGCTTATTTCACTAATACTTCAAAATCAGGATTTTTCATGATCACAATAAGGAATGAAAGAAACTCAAAGAGAAGACATCAATGACAAAAGACATCAGGGATCTGGTAGAATGCAATTCTAGTTGAAATAGAATTTAGCATGTTACCAAAACCTGGAAGTAATTAAAAATTGATAAAATTAAAACATACTACAGATCTGGGCAGTAATAACATAAAATAGACGATTGTACTCTTAATCGAAAATCTAACCTCTTTTAACACCGACGGCTTGGATCGATTATAGTTACATTGAAACGAATAATTGACTACAAGAAACCACAACATGAACACTTTACTTACAAATCATTCGTATTTTGAATTTCTGTGATGCTCCTATTAACAATAAACAAAGCATGCCATAAATAAGCATAATACAGCTCTATCTACTTCAACATACTGGTTAACAGTTTAATAATGAAATGGGTTCAACAAACTCAAGAAAAATACGATTAAATATAGCTGGATCTAGAAACTATTTAAAGATATAAACAAAATTAAAAGAAAATAAAAATTAATACAAACTTAACAATGAATATAATAACATACGTAATTAGGCCCTAAACTCCCTTATCTATATCAATGAATATCTCAATGAAGCTATAACGGAATAAACAAAAGCCCGATAATCGAGCGAGACGAGTTGATCCAAAGCAAAAATAATGGAATGGAGACTAAATTTTAAATGATGCTTCTTATCCCCTAGATTTTTTATGGACTATTACAGCTACGGGAGCAGATTCACTTTTCTATCGGTCACATGAGGGCGGCGGGCAAGACATGGAGACTGATCGTGTTCATGTGTGAATGTGGATCTAGTGAGAGAGCGGAGGCTTCAGCAGCAGACAGAGTCCCTCCCCCGACTGGTCTGTAACAGAGATCCACATTACTTCCCGTGTCATTTCACTTTCAACTAATCGATTATGGAAAATCGTTTAGGAATCGTGGAAAAACATTTAGGAAATTTTCAATCATATTTTTAAGAAATAATAAACACATTCTTAGAAAAAGATTTTCTAAGAACAGGCCAAAAAATTTCTCAAGACCTAACAGTTTATCCGGAAACACTAGACAGACTTCTTGGAAGAGTAAGTTGAGTATTGTTTTATTAAAAACTAATCTTAACCGAATGAACTCTGAATAGTAGTCATATACTGACTGAAAGTGTGTCTCTGACAACCAAGCAGATGTGTTTACTAAAAAAAATTTTATAAAGAAAGTGCAAGAATTAACTTTAAGTTTTGGAAGTGTCACACTGCTGAGTTAAATACATTTTTCATCATATTGACACAGAAATATCTATTTTCTATTACTTTTTGTTGGATGGGTAGTTTATGCAAGGAATGTGTTATGTTGAAGGTAGTTTTTGCTAAGTAGAATGATAAAATAGTACATTACGTTACTAGGCAGGGAAGTACTGTTTTGTCGGACAAGTATGAGATTTTGAGATTTTCATGCGAGTACGGCAAAATTTCCGGCCGTGTAACGTACGATATTTTTCATCATACTACGTAGAAAAAACATAACGTAGTCTTTGCATAATAAACATACGTTTCTCAAACCTTCAAACCTAACCTATAAAAAACAGAAAAAACATTTGCTACGGATGCAGTGCTGCCACTACATTCCTCTAAAAAGAAACCATTAAACCACCAATAAATAAGCATTAAACGTCGGTTTGCTGCAAATCAGATGATTGTTTACTTCAGTTTTATCCGGCCTCAGCCAGAAAAAGTTTATCTGGTCTAGGCCATCAATAGGTAACTTTCGAGCCAACAAAAAGGAATTGAAAACAGATGTTTCTGTGTTAGTATATGATGAAAAGAATTGAACGTTACATGGGCAGTAAGCTTTACTGTAATCGCATGAAAATCCTGCACTCGCTTCTGCATGGAACTATCATGCTCATCCAGTAAAACAGTACTTTCCGGCCTAGTAACACAATACAATTGTACTGTAATTTATTACCTACATTCATTCACAAAGAATTTGACAAATGGAATAAGAAAAATTAAGGCAAGAAATAATGAATGGATAGTTTAGACTGAAATATAGCTCAAGTTCTAGTACTTGTTGACTGATACTGTGGCCATCTCTTAATAAGGTTGTGGCCTTCGACTTGGCAACACCGCTTTTCAAGGGTTTTTTGCATAGTAAAAACCCTTACAAAGCCAAGACAGTACCAAGACACGTAAACAAGACAATGCCATAAGAGGCTATAGATAAACAAATCAGCTGAACACTTAGGCGCGCTGTTGCCATTTACTAGTGCCGCGGCCTTTTACCAAAGATGGCTATGCTGATACTAACCAGTGATGAGTTCTGTTGTGAACGTGGACTCGTCCTTTACATTGTGCACAAGCTCGTCAGTGATGACTACGTGGATTCCATTGGGACCCTGCACGTAGACGTGGGCTAACTGAGCCAGAGACAGCCCCATCAGTGCAGCCACCTTGGAGCACAACTCACGACTGGACAGAGTAGCTAGGTACACCGCCTGGTAGACAACAGGAGACTGCTGCACACTCAGGTAGACAGTCCTACAACAGACAGTGAGTCATGTAGACGTGGACTAGCTGAGCCAGAGACAGCCACCTTGGAGCACAACTCACGACTGGACAGAGTGGCTAGGTACACTGCCTGGTAGACAACAGGGGACTGCTGCACACTCAGGTAGACAGTCCTACAACAGACAGTGAGTCATGTAGACGTGGACTAGCTGAGTCAGACAGCCAATTTGGAGCACAACACTGGACAAAGTGGCTGGAGCCTAATTGAGGTGAGTGCTGCCCAATAAAGGAAAATAAATAAATTATTCTCCCCCAAAAAAACATGTCATTCTAGAATGTTCTATATACAGTAGCTAAGGTGCACCCAAATTAAGCATTACCAATTCTATTCCGTGCAATAATTTAACCCATTGACCTACCATTTTTTTATCTTCCTCAATTTTTACTTGTAATATGTTTATTTTGTCTGTATTTGGTCTAATATTTTGGTTATGACCTTTTTGATTGTCCATATGTATTGACAATATGCTATTAATCAATAAAAAAAATAAAAAATACCTCCGTTGCAGCAGACCTGCATACTCAGCGAATTTCAAATGCAAAACAACATATCTCAATCCAACATAGCGAGATTTGACATGTTTTTGTAAGCTCCATAAGAATAACATGGGGAATGAGTATGCAGGTTTGCTGCTACGGGTATATTAAAACTGGGTAGTTTTAATTCAATATTTAGTAGGTCTGAACTAGGAGAACCCATTTACCAAGTTTTATCATGATATGTTGAGAAATAAGCGAGATATAGAATTTTACTTATTTCCCATAAGGTTAACATGGGACAACGTACTGTGTTTACCACTTTCAATATCTCGATAACCAATGGACATAGAGCAGTGTTTCAAAATACCAAATTGTTTGTTTTTTTGAGCTAAATTCAATGGTGCCCACAAAAATTCGATAAATTTTATTTTTCTATGTAAAAAATTCAAAAAACCCATTTTTGGGGGGTTTATCCCCCTTTACCCCCCCCTTCCGGTGGTCCGATCGGGCTGGTTCACGAACTCGTCCAATTGATTACCACTTTACACGTCCGTACCAAATTTCATAAAGATCGGACCATTTTTGCAGCCGCTATCGTGCTAACAGACATATATATATATATATATATATAAAAATTCAAACGAATAGTGTTTTTTGCTTCTGGGGGCCCCAAAACGAAAAGTTATAGTGGTCCCGAGCTTAAGTCTTACCATGAGACCTACGGTAATAGCTTCTTCCCTATAGGGGAAATTCGCTAAAAGTGTCCTCCTCCTCTATACAAGAGTAAAAATAAGCAAAACAGGTCTCCACTGCAATCCCTATTAAACCTACAATTGCCTTCAACTTCCACCCAAGCCGGTCACCGTTTATTTTAGGTGGGCCCTCCCACCAACTAAGCCACACAATTGCAAGCCTAATAGGGATTGCTCATGGTGCGGGAATTGAACCCGCACAGCGGCGTATGTCCAAATATTGGCTCGTCAGTCAATGATTTAGACCACATGACCGCGCAGTACCGTCAGACCAGTGCTCGTTTGAGTCTTAAAGCCTACGGCTCTGGCGGCGATTCACTGAACCGCTTGAGCAACCGGCCTGGTGGCAAATCAGTGAACTACTAGGCCATGCTGTCGGTAACAGCACCCGCGTGACCGGTGACGAGACCACTTCGTCAAAGTAGGCGAATGGGTTAACCTGCTCCGTTTTCCTACTACTTCCTATAATCCCATTAAAACTTACCTGATAGATAACTCCTATCTTACAGCTCTACAAAAAGACTTAAACATTTAAAGTTCCCTCATTGTATTAATTATAAGGAGAATAAGGGCAAAACTTTCTTTTTTCCAAAAGTGCTTCCGTGAACAAAACAGGACCAATTTATAGCACTTGAAACTATTATGAATTACTGGCGAATCTGAAATTTCAAATAAATATATTGATAAAACATGTACTGCAATATCCTAGTTATACAAAAGGTTTAGCTTACTTGGCTCTGGGGTGAAGGGCGTTGAACAGGCGAATGCCGTCGGCCAGCCCGCATATCTGGATGAGGTCGTCTCGGGTCAGGTACATGAGGTCGGCACCGGAGAAACTGGCGAATGTGTGAAGGTATGCGGCGAACCGGTTGGTCTGGAGCCAGGTCATGGTCTGCTGAGGGGTGGCTGTGCCCATCAGCGCTCCCTGAAAGCACAAAGATTATTTCACCAAAATGTGATTAACACAACGTTGAAATGACCGATCCAATTGGCTGATCCAGTCGAATACCACCAGTGGCTCTCTGTGGATCCCTTGGCAAGAGCTGATTTTGGAAAAAAATTGGGTCTAACAGAAGGAAATAGGTTAAGATAGAAGGAATGTTAAAAGCTGGTTTTGGAGAGTTGTTGGGAATAAAAGAAGGAAGACTATCACTGTAG
Organism: Flexamia atlantica; assembly: GCA_035578135.1. Classification (NCBI taxonomy): domain Eukaryota; kingdom Metazoa; phylum Arthropoda; class Insecta; order Hemiptera; family Cicadellidae; genus Flexamia; species Flexamia atlantica. The sequence goes on along the minus strand of JAQJVK010000030.1, from coordinate 3,524,737 downwards.
TGTTAAGAAGGGAAAAATAGAAAACAGTGAAAAAAAATTTGGGGGATTTGTGAAGAATGAACAAAATGGAAAAGAATACCCGGGTAAACTGAAAGACCTGGCTAAACTGTCTCAAAAACCCATTTTAACTATCAACTATTAAGACTGTCACTGTATTATTAAGAAGGAAAAAATAGAAACGGTTGAAAAACTTTTGGGGATTTGTGAAGAATGGACAAATGAAAAGAATACCCAGGTAAACTGAAAGATTCAGGTAAACTGTCTCAAAAAACCTTTTTGATTCAATAAAATTAAAAAAAATCAAAGTATTATAATTAATAGGCCAATATGAAATCGTTTAGCGCTTGAGGCTTAATTTAAAAATACAAATAACTCAAAACTGGAAAATTCCGACGTGAGGTCTTTTTCACATCACTAAGTAAACAACTGCACCACATTAGATTTCACAGAACTAAAGAAGTAAGACATGAAAATCAGGATAATATGAGGTATGTTCGGAAAGTAAGTTCCGTTTGGAAGTACAAAAGTTCTCAATGCATTTACAACATTATTATTATATACATCTTAAAGATGTGTACCTTAAACTACTTTTCTACATAGTTCCCACAATATTTAGGCTCTTGTCATATCTAGGGAGAAGCTTTTCAATTTGTGCTAAAAAGAATTCTGCTGCCTGTGCATGCAGCCACCCGCTGACGCCATCTTTAAGTTCATCGTCATTCAAAACCCAACAAAGGTTACAATGGTGTACAAAATAGTTCGTGAAATTTGTCGGAAACACTCAGAGTGATCAGTAATTTTGAATTTCCTTTTTTACCGAAGTGTAGAGATGGTCGCACTAATGTCCACGATGAAGAGAGGAGTGTCCAACCGTCTGTCGTTACTGAAATCAACGATACAGTTCGGGAAAAAAGGAAATTCAAAATTACTGATCTCTATAAGTGTTTCTCACAAATTTCGCGAACTCCTCTGTTCACCATTATAACCTTTGTCGGCTTGTGAATGACGATGAACTTAAAGATGGCATCAGCGGGTGGCTGCGTGCACAGGCGGCAGAATTATTTTCAGTACGAATTGAAATGCTTCTCTCTAGATATGACAAGTGCCTAAACATTGTGGGAACTATGTAGAAAAGTAGTTTAAGGCACGCTCTTTAAGATGTATATAATATGTTGTAAATGCATTGAGATTTTATTTACTCCCAAACGGAACTTACTTTCCGAACATACCTCGTATTTTTTCAAGATCCTCACATCATACTTTATTGCATTTACTTTAGTTTTATGAGTTTCAACAAGTTTATCATATGAACATATCATAATGTTTACTTTTTAAATTACTCTTTGATGATCTATATCTTAAGTGTTACAACAATGCCTTAAAATAAATTATAGGCATTTTTAGGCCATTAAAACAATGTGGCTTGCAGTAATATATTCTCATCTGTTTAATCAAATTTCTTATTTATCAAATCTATTAATGGGGAAAAAACTATGTTTTCAAATACAGGCTCTAAATTGTCTAAATATGAACATGAATTCTGAAATACTATTTTGGCTTATTATTACATTTTTAAATAAATTATAATGTCAAACTGTAAGACAGTGCATAAGCAGTTAAGTAAATAATTAGAGTAGGATTCACGTAAGTTGGCCAAAGCATCTACTAATCATCTCATCAAAACTTTTTATACAAGTCACATTGAAAACATTGTTGGTTACACATGGTGTCTGTTTACATTTTCTCAGAACTGTCAAATCGCCACGTTGCGTTTGTTTACAAGTTGTTATAGGTTATAGAATGTTTACAATATCGCCTATTTTTAGAAGTTTTTATTTCCATTCAACCTTTTTACATAGCTGTCAAAGTTTAATTTGATTGTATTTCTTGATTTACAAATATTTTAGTCTGTTTAACTGCTTTTTTATTTTTCCAGGGCCAATTTTAATAAGTTTTGACCGCAATATGAAACAATCTCTCTTTTCAGACACTGACTTGCAGCAAGTAATACTGGCTATTCAAAAACTCGCCTATATTTCTTTGTAAATATTATTTCATTACAAAATCTTAGATTGTTAACCATGCCGCATCCATGACACATCATCTCCCTGTTAATACATAATTTATTTGGAAAAGCCCCTTAGTAATATTTTAAGCCGCGCAAGTGAACTTCCAGTTGCAAATTGCATCAGAACTTTCCCTTTATTGCAAGTGCTATACTAAACAGATGTTCGTTGACAATGTTTTCAGCACAGCTGGATTTTATGGTTAAGTTCGTAAGAAGATAATAGTTTGTTTACTTTCGTTTTGGCCAACTTAGGTGAATCCTACTCTAAATGTGCTTGCTTAATCAACTGAAAAATCTTATAAACAAAATCAACAAATGCAATTATAATTGGACTATTTCCAGTTTTGCTTTCTTCACCACTCAGCATGTAATTTACAATTTTTAAAAGTAATTAACTGCTGTTAGCTGGTATTAATTGCTAAAACTGGTTAAGTTTAAATTTACTGGTTGGCTAATCAAGTGGGAAACTTTTAGACAGTTTGGCTAATCAAAATGAAAACTTTTATACTGCTTGGCTCATTAAAGTGAAAAACTTTTAAGATTTTATACTTTAATTTCAAGCAAACTGAATTATAATCTCAGGCAGGTTAGTTTACCTTCAATAATAAATTTAATAGATGTCAAGGCTATCAAACCAATTAAAATTGGAAGTATTTTTGTTATATTTTAACAAGTGTTCCATGGCACGCCACAATGTTAGGTCATCAGGTTTGGTTATAACTGGTTTTGACTTACTTTAGCATCTGTGACGTCCATGTGCTTTGATAACTATTTATATTTCTCCCCAATAAATCCCGTCGCATGACCAACTTAGAATTAATTCAATGTAAGGACTGCCTAACAACACATTCATTCAAAATGGGTTACTTTTACATTGTGTAAGTTGTGAGTTGTTTTGAAATCGGAATGACTACATTAGCTTTTAATCAAACAATTCAAATCTGAAGAGATTATTTGTCACTAATAAAAACTCACTATTGATAATAAACCTTTTCCTAAGAGTTAGTCATTTAGATACATTTTTGGAAATCCCCCGATATGCCAAGGAATAGTTATGTTTAAGTTTGATGTTTTGATGTTGTAAAAATCAGAAAAAATATGATGAGGGAAAGAAATTTTGCGGAAACAATAAAATGTTTGTCCATTTCCAGCCGAGAAACTTGGAATTTTTCAATTGTTGAAAAAGCAATCATTCACTATCTCTTGTTTAGCTTAGCCACAATGCAAAAAACTAATATTTATTACTAAAAGATATCAGAAACAAAAGCTTATCAAAAACGACTCCTCATACAATCTGAATAATAGAAGATCCAAGAAAATAAAGTCTACCTTACTCAGTTGTCTCGCCAGGCTTCCCATCGAAGGTCCAGGGGAAAAATAACATGAAATGCAATTTATCAACGTCTAGACGAAATATAAAAAAAACTGAAATGTGCAGTTGCAATGTCAGTCCGTAACATTGTTACAAACTGTCAAATCAAATGTCAAGAGGTGTGTGATAAGGTGTGTGATAAGCAGGTGAGTGCGGACTGGTGATAACCGGTATGCCGCTCACACACTTTGCCTTGTAAATACAAATCATCATGGGCACATCGCCTCGCCTCTCCCTCTACTTCATATCTACTTTTTTATTGATGTTTGTTTCCAGCATAAAAAAGGCTTTTAAGAAGAGCAGATGTTGCCTTTTCTATTTATATCGCACTAAAATGATAAAAAAAGGCCAAAAAATAATTACTACCTTAAGAATAGTTCATCCTGCAACATATAACATATTGAAATTACTAGGAAAAAAGATTATCCCAACTATATTCGTGAGGATTTATGAACAGTTTATGAGAGAAAAATATATTATTGTAAAATTATGTAAATTTGTGACTACAATATTTTATATCAAGGGCAAAATTTGATTAATGTAACTACTCTATTTTAAAGTACAAATCTTAATTTAAACTACATTGAAGGCTATTGTTCTTTTGAATTTTCACGACACTAAGAATTTTACAAGCAAGTGTCTAGGTCACAAACAAAATTAAGTTTGTGTTGAGATGAAATTGTACTTTGTAACGATGTCTTCATAATAATTACAAGTATTAATATTAATGCAGGTTAATGAGAGATGGGTATTAAGACTCAAGGCCGTGTGAACTGGTTGAAACTGCACCGAACGACTGGTGGCTTATCTGCTCGGACCACCCGCCTTTGCTACGCAACATTGTGGGATTAAACAAATTAATTCAATAAGACTATTTATCTCCAAGTTTGCGAAGTAAATTCATAAATTTTCTAGGTAATATTTCAAACGTCCTTTACCCAAGACTTTTATTCCAAGACTTTTTTGTTTGAACAGCAATAAATTTATCATTCTTTATATACTGTTAAGTTTTTAACCTGATGGATTCTTTCCACAATAACTTGGAGAAAAGATTATCGAACAAGAGAGCTAAGAAAGATTTAAGCTAAGAAAGCTTGAGAGCGAATTTCAAGATTTTATTTCCATCCAAAAATCAATGCATAATTAAAGACAAAATCAGTATGAAATATTTATTTTTAAGCTTGAAGGAGGTGTCCTGTGGAGGAAGTCTAAAAAATCGTTAATGTAAGGATAGGCCAAACCATATATAATTTTAAAGGTCTTTGTCAGAGCAATACATTCCTTCTCTTAGTCTTGGTGAAATGAAAAAACCAGGCTACCAGAATGTGTTCATTTTATGTCCTATAATAAGTTTAAGGTAGCTCTCTTAGTAAGCCGGCCTTTCTATCACATTAAAGAATTTTTCGATGTACCAATGTCAGAATTTTCTCTTGATTTTAAATTAAATTAAATTAGGCCAACTTGAGATCATTGTTTTCTTAGAATTAGCCATTCTGTGATCATTATAATGTTTTTTTTATTGTATGACTCTGTGACGTGGTCTATTACTGTTGTATGTTTAATGACCATTAAAGAATCTTTAATCTTGAAACTAAAGCCTTGGCATTAGCAATAAAAAATATATAAAAATTGAGAGCCTATTATTTCCAAACGGAAGCTCCTTTTCCAGTCGGGATTGTGGAAATTTAATCCTCTAACAGAGACCTTTAAAATGAGGTACAATTTGACCTATGTTTACACTTAAGACTTTTCAGACTTCCTCCACAGAAATTCCCCAAAGCGATGCAGTGAGGCATTTGCTGTGGTCAAATATTATGATCACCTCATCCTTCACTCACGTTCAGGGTAACGTCCTCTGTGAGGTACCTGTCTCACCAAAGAATGATTAAGAATGATTAACATCCTCTAAAAATAATAAGCTGTTTCAGTTAACCTCAACCCAACAAATAACCGCTAGCAGAGAACATTTAGAATACAGAAGAAGGCAGTGATACAAATTCACTCTGTCATTTCATGATTAAGCTTCAATACAGAGCAGAGACATAGACAAATCCCTTGGGGCGCCAGGGATTGCCTGGTACCCCTTGATTTTTGGTGGGTTGTTGACAGGAAACAGGAAAATGTGTTCTAGCATTCTATATTAATTTTGTTGTCATAATTTTGATACAATTTTTATTTGACTTTTGGTTTAGTTTTTTTTTTTTATATTTTCATCCCAGTCTTTAGTTTTAACTGTTCAACAAAAGTTACATTCAAATCATGTCATGCTATTCACACAGGATGAAGTATAAAGTGGCTGCCATCAGATAAAAGAAACGGCTTCTTAAAATAGACCTTAAAATGGACCATTTTTAGATAAGATAATACAATTTATAAGTATAACATTTAAATATTATATGTTAACAAAGAATATGAGTATATTTTGTTTATGTTGTGGGATTTACCCAGGAGGGGGCTATGTGGTAACCCTCTGATAGTTATGATGGCATATCACTAACCGTAAACAGTATGATTTGACAACTGCCAGGAGCGGGCAGCGACTAATTGGATAAACGACTTCGAAGGAGGTCACTCAATGTTTGTTTGGGGGATTGACTCTGCCATCAGCTGCTTATAGATACGATTAAACAATCTCAAATGACTCACAATATGATAGATGGGGAAGTGCATTGTTAAACAAACCGTTCAAACGTTTTCTAAATACTTGTATTGGTATTTTTTGTTTTTAGTAAAAATTCTCAATTAAGTTTTTATTTTATTTTTATTTCATATTGGAAAAAATGGGAAACTCAATCTATGATTGTGATGGGCTGATGGAGGTTAACAATGAATCTCCATTAAAATAATTCATGCATACTGAACTAAACCATAAGGAACCTAGTTATTTATTTTCAATCATTCATTTGAGTCATTATGCTTAACCGCTGAGTTGGTGCTTCACCAGTAAAACGGCAAAGGGTGCATGCCAAGTTTTACTTCGCAACACTAAATCGCACAAATTTAACCCAATTACCTACTTTAATAATAACTTGATAACATTAGTTGTTCAACTTAATAGGTGAAAGTAAGTAATTTTCTAGTATAAAATGGGAGTATAACTGGCAGTGTTGCAGGCGCCCTGAAAATTGACATGGCATCACTGAATTGCAAATATAACAAGTTACCCAAGGGGGGGTATAAATAGCTTCAGGGGATTCCTGGAATGATGCGCCTGAGGTATGGAGCCGGACATGACTGCCAACATCTACTATGCCTGTTGATAAAAAAAAAAAAAAACAAGTGCGGAGGAAAACCCCGCTGTGCCCGCTCGAGGGTTAAACCTTTTATTTTCATACAAATTACACAATGACGGCCCAACAAAGATTTTGGAATTTTCAACTACCTTTGCAGATGGATTCAAAGCAGTTGGCTTAGGCAATACATCTCAAAATACATGATACAAAAAAAGGCTGTTTGATTAATTTTATCACATTCAAAGTAAACTACGTTGTTGCAAAGACACAGAAAAAGAGAGGAGAAATCCGGGTAGGAATACAGTAAAAAAATCATTTAAAATAATTAATCCAAGCTTTGGAGATATTAGCTGCTACAGAACCAATAAAAAAACTGAATAGAAAGGGTCGTATAACATTAGTGCACGACTATGAGTGAAATAGTTAAGGCGAATCAAAAAATTGTCTGAAACATTTCTGCGACTTGCATATAGTGAAACAATGTATTTTATTAGGGAGTAGGTTTTGCCTTTCTTGCCGAAACACTTCACGACAGTTTTTATATTGGCTAGATATACTTAACATGGTTTTGTGAGTGTTGCACAAAACCAAGTTGCACTTCTGTCATCCATAGGAATTAAGCTTAAATAAATTTTCAGTTAAGCCTAGCAACAAATAACATGACTAGCCTAACCTGTACGTTGTCAGAGCTGCGAGGCCTGTCAGCGAGGGCAGGCATCGGAGGGGTGATCATCTGCAGTTCACTGTGGCTGGGGCCTGGTGACTTGACATTGCCGCCTTGCAGAGCACCTCTGAAACAGGATACAACCACTGCAAACTGGACTTTGGTGGCTTATTATCAGTTGTGTTTTACTGAACATGTCACAACTTTCAAAACAGACCATGGTACAAGGAATATAACTTAACTCAAGGTCTATCCGGACCTTTGGTATTCGGCATTTTCTATACTTTATGAAAGCAAGGACTCAGACTCCTATAAAATAGAAAGATAAAAATTAGAGAAATGAAACGACAGTCTTTAAATTGCTATTGTGAGGAAGACTATTAAACAAAATGTGGGTAAACTTAACACTTCTGTAACCATTCTTTCATGATTCTTGGCACCTATTACTTACACATATTCTAGGTGTCTGAAAGTTTGTGCTTTTTCTTTTCTCTTTCAACCAGTCAGAATGCAAACCCTATTCAAAGTCCCCACCTAAATATCCGTTTTGAACAAAAATATCCAAGCCTCGAAAAATATTAAATAATTGTAAGACCTAGTAGTAGTCCGGCACCTGACAATTGGTTCAGTTTGAAATTTTGTAGAGAGAACTAGCGTCTGTATTTTGTTGTAGAGGTCTAACAAGAAGTGTTTTTCACTCCGGTGTCAAGCATGTTTACTTGGATGTTCTCTGGTTATTAGGCCTACATCATCAATATGGTACGAACCACAATTTTGAAATGTGTGAATTATGAATACCATTAAGTTAGTTGGATTGGAAAAAGCCTGTTTCGTTTGAAAAGTAAGTTCATTAAGTTTACCATTCAACTGAAAGGTACTGGGGTGGGCAGGTGGAGGGGTTGAGTGGAAGGGGGTGCCACAGAGCGAAAAATTGGAGATGTCACGGAGACTTAGGCATGTTAGTTTTGGGTTGACTTGTCTCTTGCTGATATTTTCCAAAACTGTACGTTTTATGAACCGTCACGATATTTTCCAATCCCATATGAAGAAAGAGAACCCTTCAACTGATTTTTTTAGACTGCAAGCTACAAATTCCGTGATTCCGATACTTAGCTTTATTTTAAACTTTTAATCGTACTGATTGTACCATAGAGTGAGATAAAAGATATTACAGTGTGGACATTAACACTAGGAAAAATAACTTACTTTCAGAGTCTCCTTCTCACACAAGGAACCTAATTCCTAATGTATATAATCTTGATGAAATTCAAGTGAAGTTAGACCTAATGAGAAATATATTAAAGTGATAATAAACAGCCAGAGCCAAAACACCAGATGGGTCAGTTGGGTGAGGTTAGAGCAAATATACTTTATGGTGCTCATAAAAAAAGAATACCTAGGCCTAAGGGAAATCAAAATTCCCTCCATGAGGCATAGACCTACAGTTTTCTATTAATGCAAAACAACAGGACATTTGGAGTTGTATCCATGTTATAAGGGTTATGTATGTGTTTAGAAGCTTCCCCTAAATATCTTGACGTGGTTGTTGCCCAACAATTTGAAAATTAATAGGACTCCCCCCCCAGCATATAAGAGCGTTAAAACAGTCATAAGTTTATACATTTTCAAAAAACCTTTAAATTCCTCACTGGGTGGCCTACTTACTAGAAAGTAATTTAGGCATATCTTTGAAAATAACTTAAGTAAGAGGCCACATAACAAAGACCTATAGCATAAATTGGCTCCAAAATTATCCTCGGTCATACCTTATGATGTAAACAAGGCTAACTAAACCCATTTCTCAGAGCCCTAAAGTTGTCCAAATCCAAGAAGTCTTGTTTTTCAATGGGTCCAAAAATTCTTTTAACTAAACTGCCAAGTGAATACCAACTAGGCCTAAAATAAATTTAGATACTAACTTAGGTATGCCTAGGCCTATTAACTTATCTACTATCAAAAAATAAATAAATGGTGAGTGTCTGGAGACATACATTTTTTAAGACATATTCTTCCTAGAAGTACCATGGCGGATAACTTCAAGTAAGCGTAAGCACAAAATACTGACTCACATGAGCATGGCTTGTAAATTTTGATGAAATCGAGGATGGCCATTTCTAAATTTTGAACGGCCACAAAAACCATGGTTTTTATTCCTACTCCAGGCAACTCCAAGCCGCTTGGTAACAAATCCTTGATGCCTTCGGCGCGATGAAGGACACATAACATGGAAAAACTGAGCTGAAACTTCAACATCTGCCACAGTCATAGTTAATGTGTGAATCAACAATAGCATTGCTTCGCAAATCCTCTCAAAAGTAAATTTTATTTCATCACGCACAGTTTAACAGTCTTCTACATATAGATAACGAATGACATGTACATGCTGATCACAGAATTGTTTATCCCTCAATTAACACAGTCCTCCATCACTCAAAAAAGGTCACTTTCATTTATTAGTGTACGGTATCAAAAAGTGGCAACCATGCTTCTCGTTATCTTTCAGACCTTAAGCTTAATAACAGGCCTACTCTCAAGCTAGGCCTAGCCTAATTTAATTTTGACAAATAGCCTCCCAGTCCCAAGACAGGCCTCCTGAAAATTATGCCTTAAATCCACTATGTTTTTTAGGCTATTTTAATAAATTATCAAAAAGGTTTAGGCCCAATCCTCAGACAAAAATATTCGCTTTAAAGGCCTTGATCAAATTTATTGTTGCCAACCGTAAGGTGTTTCATTAGGTCAATAAAATACTACGTCAACCCTGCAGCATGTCTGTACCTAGGGCCTAAAACACCAAAGGGCCCAATTCTTTTTAAAGCCGGTAAAACATACTTCTTGACTAAGTGCTGATCGTCAGCTAATGAAATGGTCCTGCAGAAGTAAAAGGGAACTGTTTGCAAAGACTGAGCGATCTTTCTGGGTACCAAACTGCAATCGAGCCACCATTCCCGTCGCGGATTCTTCACTTTGAATACACTTCTTGTAAACAACACAACAGCAGGAAGAAAATATCGGCTGTGAATCCGCCGTGATCGAGTTCTGTCGCTCATTGACACGTACAGACCACAATAAGTTTACGCACGCACTTATGTGAACACCGTATCACGAATATCGGGTGGGAGAGGAGCTAAGGGCTCATTGAAATACAAACACAGTGTGTACATTAGCCTAAAAAGAGAACGAACTCGAACAAACTCTTAGTCCACAACCACAGCAGTAAATTCCGGAGTTCGAACTAGTACGATCTGGTTTGCGCCGCTACTCAGCTGCCTTGTGTGCCTCTCAACAAATGACCTCACAACTTCGGCTGTATCCGGTTACATTCGGAGCGATTCGTTTTCCCTGCCGCTGCAACAATTAACTTGTCGCCTTGTTGCAGTGTGCACTGAGCAGCAGCAACGTACATCTCACTGTTGCATGTTGCGTTGTGATTGTCATGTTACCTTATTTTAATAAATAAATTAAAATTTTATTGTCATTAAACTATTACAGTAATTGACAATGTCGTTCTAATGTATAATTGTGCAATATGTGCTTTTAATTAAATCAGAGCAAAACAATAAATTGTACATAGAAAATAAAAAAAAACTTATGTGTCAATAATAAAAAAATACCAAAAGCAAATAATACAATGTTAGCATTATGTTTAGTGACCACCAGCCAAAGTGTGGCCTTGAGCCAATGCAACTAGCTGAGACAAATTTTCCCACAAACTATTATTTTTATTATCATATCACTGATATCTGCACTGGTATAAATTTGAACAGTTCTTTCCTATATCAGTTGGAATTTTAAATATTTGATTTTGGTCACTTGTTAATGGACATGCATCATTCAATACACAATTAACGTAATTTTTTGCAAAATTTTTAGAGCATTTCCTATGGAATAGGGATCAATTGGCATCAACTGCATGATGGCTCTAAGGACCATGATCATTTTTTTGGGACCCCTTGAGGCAAAAAACACTGTGTGAGTGTGTGTTTTCACTCTAGTGGTTGCAATCTTTGTCAGAATTTTTCAACTCTGCAGGAGCATTCCTTTCTAAGATATATCTAGGTCAAGTTCATTGGGGAAAATTCGAAGCACCTTTATCACCAATTCGGGGGGAGATGCCCCAAATTTGGGTTTTTGGGCCCAAAAAGAGTAGGCCTAATATAAGCCCTGATTGTAAATTTAATGTATATAATATTATTAAAGTGACTAAAAACAAAAATTTAAAACCTTCAACCAAAGTCAAGCACAAAAATAACCGATTCATAAATAAAAATCTTAATCTACTATAAGCAGTACGTTGTTTCTGACAATTAAAATAATTTTACACACTAGCAACCTTAAAAAGTTGGTCAAAATATTCTTTCCTATCATCTCATTAGCTTGTTAAGTTGGGGAAAAAAGTCTTAAATAGAAAATTTAACCCTAAAATTGAAAATCGCTAGTCATAAAAATATGCTGTCTTGTGACGGCATTATTGAGGAAATAGTACTTAAAAAGAGTTTATTTTTCAATATTTAGTAGTAAATTTGAATATGGTCTGGTCTGTGTGGGAAGGCTTATTAATAACATTAGTTCTTCTCTAGTACCCCAGAAAAGTTTTATGAGGAAATATGTCATAAAAGAAGGAAAACACACTCATTACCATTTCTTTAAGTACCAGGAGTACAGTTTGAGTCTAATAACATAACCCAGTTTGCCTACAAGACTAATGCGAATTGTATCATTGGGCTTATAGACAGCCTGTAATTTTGTTTGACTTGTCCCATACTTCCCATCAGATTTCAAATGTTTTAGGGCTTATCCATAGTTTTAAAAAGTGGAGGGGGTATCCACAGAATTTATGTTTTGTCAGCATACTCTTCCAGTCGAAATACTTAAATTGTATATTCTCTTGAGATCGTCCAATGAAGCTTTTAATAGAAGTTTATGCACTGATTGTGTTGCATAAACACCTTCAAGCCACAAGTGAGATGAAAGCTAGAATACAAGTAAAGTGAGTGTTCTAAACATTCCATGAATGGTTTAAAGTCTTGATACAATGAACTATCAGCTGATGGAAAAGTTGTGTAGTTTCCATCGATGTACAAAACAAATAATCTGCATTAGGTTCTATATCATGACACTACAGTACTTTCGTATAATGCTGAGCTCTCAATGGTCTAGAATGAGCAGTTTTCATTATTGTGGGTATAATAATTTTTCAACAAAACATTTGTCAAACATCAAGGTGCTCAAACAAAACTGATGTGATTGCATACTTTGACCTGGCGAAGTTCTGAGAACAAAATTTAAACCATCATATGATTATGAGCCTCATCAGACAACTTGGCTCATGAGTAATTATTGCTACTCATTTTTAACACCTGGTTTGGAAATAATTAAACATACGATCATATCCATTCTTAAAAACTTGGAACACAAAACGTTCCAAGTAATAAGTAAAAATACCCCAGCTCCCATTTAATATTTGTTAAAATCAGCATCAAGCAGATTTTGGGTCACATCCGCCATGATGTTTGGCTACCATTATGGCAAGGATTAATTTGATAAGGTAATTTGTTTTAGCGAATTTCCCCTGTAGGGAAGAAGCTATTTCCATTATTTAGTTAACAAGTGCTACAACATAATTGGCAAAGTATTCTGGTCTATGGTTGGTTTAGTTTCCGAAGTCCGAAGTTTCACAACTGCTAGACTTCCTTGCTGGCCATATTATAGAGCTCAGTGTAAACCACATAGGCAGTAAGTGTTTTTTTTTTCTAAAATTCCAATTTAAAAGTTATTTTGTAACCAATGACAGTGCCAGCAAACACAGAATAATAATTATTCTAATAATAAAAAGTGTTTATTCAAAAGTTTTTATTCATAATTATTGTTTAGTGTTCAATGGGTTTTGCTTAAATGGCTTGCTGTACTGCTGAAACAACGTGTGAGCCGCATATAATCTTTATGAAATAAGCAAAAAAGATGAGTAGGATATCTAATTAGTGTTTTTTTTTAAAATCCACAGATAAGTAGCCTATTTTAACTGTCAAACTGTCATACGTTCTAAGAGTGTGACCAATGTAACTTCAGAGGAATCGAGAGAAATTATCTATTTCAGTAATAAAACTATAATCAAATAGGCCTACTAAGAATATGAATTTCCCAGTCACACTAACACCGTACTAGATGAGAGAGAGTAAAAATACCACACAAACGCTTTGTCATTTCCTCGAGTCCAGATGAAACCGGTGAGACAGACCCCTCGACAATCTAGATTTCTCTTGATTTAACCATATTTGTCAAAGTTCGCTCTTGTTCCAAGAGTACAACCTTGAGATAACCCTAGCAACAACAATATCTTTGATTAATAATAAGTTGCTGTTTTATTTTAAACATATTTCTAAAGAAACAGCAATAATTTTTATATTTTGCTTTGGCACTGAAGTTTTTTTGGAGGTCTGTTAGCGGAGGATACCATGGCTTCGACCGCATCGTTAAAAAGTCTGTCATGAGTCGGTTTGTAAATCATCTAAATGATGAAACTCGCTTGAAATAAAGGCCTTCATTTAAACTTCTGTACTGGCTCACTCCATGCTTTCTTTCCTTGATACCTTTCACTCAGGCCCATTGGGAGGGGGGGGGGGGAGAAGCAAGGTAAAATGAGGCTGTGAAATCTTTTTTTTTTTCATAAAATTATGCAATAACAATCCAAAAATATATATGATATTTATTGTTTTAAAAACAGTGCCTCTTATCAAGTCTCGATGTGAACTTATTTTTCTCATTATGTCAAATAAATACTATATTATTGTAACTGGCATTCCAAAAAAAATTAGAGAAACTCAATATCTGGATTTTTTATCCTTATACAATACTGACTACTGATTTATACAAATATTCTATTGTCAATCTTCAACTGATTTAAAGTTTTCCAACAAAAAATTTTAGATAATCATATACCATTAGACTCAGATTTCTCAGGGCTACACTTCCCTAACGGCGAACACGGCAGCCACCGGGGACCTCAACTGGGGCTTATATATGTTTTATATTTTTTGAAAAATTAATTTTATGGTAAAATTGTTCAATAACAAATTATTAATCCACTCATTTTTTGCTGCTTCCTGATTTCCTCCCTTGTATGGATAGTAATATAAACTAGATATCGCCAGTGATAAAAAATCCGACTAATTTTCAAATCAAGGAATAGGTATGATTAATTTTGAAAATGATCTTTGCAGCAAATATATTTGATGTAGAACACGTTTTTCATGTAAACACATTATGTACTCTGACGGGAACCGGCAGCCAAAGAGAAAGACTCAATCCTTGACTAATTTTTTTGCTTCACCTCTGGCATAAATATGAGACCCGCCAAGGGAAAAGGGACCTTATCTTCCCAGACAAAGTTTTACAGGACAGCAAGTATTAGACGATAGGGTCGAAAAACACATTTTCTGCTTTTTATAGTTTCTTACTGCTTATATGTTCCCAAACAATATTTGGTCCATCTTACACCTGAATTTAACTTTTAACATGGTTAAATTAACTTTTTTCGAAACCCTTGCAATCTGAAGAAAGGGGACCTTGACTTCCCCGATGCTATTTCAAAGCTTTGAAGTTAAGAAAATCCTAGAATTATTTGAGGAATAAATACAGTACTTGCTAAGCCGTGACCCAGGAATCAGATCAGGAAAATGTACAGAATCTTCCAAAGGAAGTAGTCGATGACGTAGCTCCTGGTCCAAGTGAAGTTTCAAAACAAAGAAAAATGTACTACGAGGTCAAAAAATAAAAACGTAAAAACTCAGACACCTAATATGATGTCATATTTTGTTAAGATTTTTTATAATAAGGTCTTATTTGAATATAAAATTAAAATGAACATTGGTTTTTATCATGTAACAAAACATTTTGTATTTAAAACTTTGTGTTTTTTCATTACTCCCAACTATTTCAGTTAACATTTGACAAAAAATACAAACAACTGACACAAATTCAATGGTGGATTCATATTCAGCTTTAAATTTCTGACAAAATGAAATATAAAAAACATAGCCAGTAACCAAAAAATTGAAGTTAAAATTTGCAAAACTTTAGACCTCGATTTCTTAAACTTGATGTTTTTAATATTTCAAATTCAAAAATTTATAGCTCAGGCATTTTTTAAGATGAAAATTCTTTCACCAGTTTGTTTGGTGTTTAATGTAGATTAAAGATATACCAATAACTCAATTTCGAAAAAAGTGGAAGGTCCCTTTTCCCTTGGCCAGTCACATATATGGAATAGTTTATATTCTGGATAGTTAGTTTTTATTAAGATTCCACGATTACTTTTTTTTAAGACTTGATCGATTATTGCTTCAGAGAAAAGTAAAAATTCCGTCATCCAATCAGTTCAGTCATCCCATACCCCTTACCACAGTTCTCTCCCTCTCTCAATTCACTCAGGGCCTCTTTTGTAAATGGGCCCGGTGGGCCCGGGCCCAGGGCGCAAGATTGAGGGGGGCGCAAGCAACAGAAAATATTTTAAAATCACGCGCCAATGGATCGCGCGCCATATTTTAAAATCACGTGCCAACAGATCACCCACCAACCCTCTCCACTCCTCCCCCACTCCCCCGCTTCACGCATGACTCATCACTGCCACTGCCTGCATGTTGCTACTTGATCTTTGCTTTGTCTTTCTTTGTCAGTTCGTTTTGTGCAATCGCGTGAGACATGTTATTAGTTGGCTTGTGAATAAGTTTATTGATGTGTTTTTGATAACTATTTTAATGCGATTGTATTTGTGAGGAGTGCCTTCATTTCAAGCAGTTCTTAAAGGTTGATAGTATAGAGAGACTTCGAGACGCATACAAGTATTTAAGAAGTTCTGAAACAGGTCTTGTCTCTACTTTCCCAAACCTGGAAGTAGCCATGAGGATCTATTTAACTCTACCAATGACGAACTGCTCGGCTGAACGAGGGTTTTCAGCTCTAAAAAGGATTAAGTCAGTGGCTAGGTCAACACTTGAACAAACTAAGCTGAACAATTTAATGATAATGTGTACCGAAAGTGATGTAACCCTAAAAATGAACTTTGATGATGTCACTAACGAGTTTGCTGAAAAAAATGTAGGAAACGACCAATCATGTAAAGTTTTGAGTATTTATGTTTGTAGTTTCACCTGAAATAAAAGCTAAATTTGGTTGAATTTTGAAGTTTTTTCATATATAAACCCATTTTATAAACCCAGTTGATGGAAGGGGAGGGGCGGAGATCGGGCCCAGGCCCATAGCGCGTTACATGCAAACCGCGGGCCTGAATTCACTCCTTCCCTCACTCTCTGCTTCCCTTCCTCCCTACATTCTTTCCTCTTTCCCCTCTTTTTCTCCTTCATTCTCTTCTTACCATTTCCTGTTTCTCCTTTCCTACCCTTCTGACTTATAGTTTTTGAGAACCTGTGATCAGTCAGTCAGTCAGTCAATCAGTCAGTCAACCGTTTTTGGCTATTATATACAAGGATAAATTATTTCAATTTCGATACCAAAGAAGAAACTTTAGAATTGTTTTTATTAATTTTGTCAAGACTATTACGGCACTTTCTGTAAATTTGTTTTACCTTTCTATATAATGATTTATTATAAGTTTAAATAAGGGCAACTATGTAAGAAGTTAATCAATTAAAACATGACAATTTAGGTCAATGTTTATGTTTATGTGTTATGTTTCATATATATGTGTTAGGTAAAGTGTTGATTTTTTTTAATTTTATTAAAGCACAAAATTTAGACTGACTGAATTTTCTAGTTATATTTTCTGAGTTATTTTGGCTACAGTCATTATTAATATTATTATTTAAACTATAAACAATTTTCTAACCGTTTGTTGTTTCAATAATAATAATAATATTAATAATGATGTGTGGCCAAAATAACTCAGATAACATAGAAGAAGCTATCATAAAAATATAATGAAATAATACATTTTAATTCCAAAAAATAACAAGTTACCTTTACAATAAAATGATGGAAATATTATACTGACCAGTTTTACTAATAGTGTGGCCAGTATTGAACAAAAAGCAGAATAAATAGCACTACAAATCTTGAGTCTAGCATTACATAACAAACAAAACAAATGTATGGCCAACTGCGGCATCTTAAATTAACTTTCCCTACTATACTTAAAATGCATCAAAATTGAAAAAAAATAACATCCATTAAAAGATACATTTTTTATAAATATCATTTGAGCTTTCTTACATTAAATTGATATTTTCAATAACACAACTAAAAAGAACTTTTGGATAAAAAAAACTAACATAAAAGATAAATAAAAATCTAATGAATTTCAGATAGAGTTTGATTATAATACTTAGGACCAAAATATTACAAAGAATTACAAAAACCAGCCTTATTGACATTAGGCAATCTGAAAAGTGAATTACTGGTGCTTCTTGTAGTGAGATGGCCTGTGATTTTTTTCTGTTTCTACTTCTAATAAAAAAGCCTGAGAACTTAAAATACGAACATGTGATGTATTGGTAAGATAGCGGAAGATTGGAATAGCGGAAAAGAACTGTCTCTTCTGCATTTTCTTAAGATAATACAAAAAAAATTTGAGTTAAGCTTAACCTTATCAGTGTATGATTTAAATGTCCCTCCCAAACATATTAATCCGTTATGTAGTTGTAAGTTAATGAGTGCAAAATAAATATTTCGTAAAAGAGAAGTACTGCCAAAATTCCTTAAAAAATATAATTTCCTTATCTGTGACTTTACTTGTCCATGCAGATTTAAAATATGGGGTTTAAACGACTTCCTTTCATGTAATAAAATACCAAGTTATTTAAAACTTTTCACCTTTTCTAATTTTCAGCAGATATACAAACATGAGTCACAGTCAATTGTATAACATCCACTTAAAAGAATTGTATAGAATCCACTTAAAAGAACTTAAAAGAATTTGGTAGATCGAAATCTATAAAATCAAAATTTATGTATTTAGTCTTGGAAAACATGCAGTCAAGAATTGGGTGGTTTAGTGGCATAGACAATCTTATTCTTAATGTTATACAAAATTCTTTAAAATTCTTTGTATAATTAAAAATAATGCATCGGATACTACCAACAGCAATGTAAACAGTAGTTTTACATGTTTACATCAAGTACCCAGCATCTGAGCTGGACACACAGTGTAAAAGAAATAATTACAGCACGTGCCCAGTTTTGTTGGTCTTATACTGTAATTTTTAATGAAACCGTTCAATTACACTATGTGCCAAGGCAAGCTGGGTTCTTCATGAAGTACGTGTGGCTATAACATGTACATTTGGAGATTTTAAGACATAATCAAGAATATCTCAACTAAATGAAGAGCTAAGTTTATCAAGAGTACCAATTCTGAGTTTTACTAGGATATGGTGAGCAATCAGCTAGTTAAAAATTATATTTATTTCTTATGAGGTTAACATTAGGACAAAGTGCTGTGTTTACCACTTTCAGCATTGACTTCAAATCACTTTCAGTATCTCGATAATGGAGCCATGATACAAAATAGGTTGTTAGTTTTTTATCACCTGCTTTCATTGGTGCAAACTGAAATTTTATTATTTTTGACAGATTTTTAGGGGGTTTTTACCCCTTACCCACCATATTACAATAGACAGACCAAACTAGTTTTCGAACTCTTCGAATCCTTGAACGAATGGTGTTTTTTACTGGGGTCCCAAAACGAAAAGTAATGATGTTTCAGGCTTAGGTCTTACCATAAGACCAATGATAATAATTACTTCCATATAGGGAAATTCGCTTGAATATTTTTTCATACCCTTGATTTTTTTATAAGGAAATCATTTCCGATCTTGATTTTATTCATCCACACTCACTCAACAATTAACACGAAATAGCAATTATACCTCTTTGAAATTTGATTTCCTATCTTGCCATGAAAAGTTTATCAATGTGCCCTACATCAGTTTTACAATCTAGAGACCAGAAAGAGCACTAAACACACTACAAATTTAACAATTCTATTTTTCCAATTCTATTTGCTACCCAAAAGATTTTTGGATTTTTGGATTTTTTTTCGCTTTCCATAAAAAGATTTTCTCGTCTTGATTTGAGGAATCGCCTAGTAAAGTCTACACTTATCCTGAAACACCCTGTACATATATGGGATATTTTTTAACTGTAACCCTAAGTTCTGATGGAAACCTTAAATACATTTTATTTTTTATGATAAATATTGTTAAATAAATTCTGAATTATCTACTTCCAAGATAGTGTGTAATGATTACTTATAACCTTAGCAATCAAACAAAATAAATTATGTACATTTAACCCACATTTTTAAGTTATCAAAATACAAATAGTAATACGAAACAATAATAACAAAGAACCCAGAAAAATTATTACAAAAGGCATGCTTGCCTATTAATATACAGATTTACTAACTCGTCTTGCGAGGATAGAGCTGCGTTAAAAATAAAACACATACTTTTTGACAAAGCTTTATTGAGGAGTAAGTTTAGTTTTCTTTTATACATACAGATATTTTTCCATGGTAAAGATTTATAGTTATAGATTTAGTTATATTTATAGTTAATATAACTAAATAATAATAACTAATATTGACTAATAACTAAATAATTATAATATTGATTCTTGCTTTAAGGCGGTACTATTGTAGTGCGTGTAGAATTTAAGTTTCTGTTCTGATTGAAAATGCATGATGGCTCCTCTGTGTCTATGTTTACGCTGGTCATTAGTTCTTGCCAAAATACACATTTACAGGTCACATTTACTGTTCATACAACAGTTACACAATGACGTAAAGGTGGTACACGGGCAGCTAGGCCACCATTCATTTCCTTTTTTGTCAGAGCAATCAGGCACTTCGATATAATTGCCAACAAAGGCAATCGTCACCCGGCCGGCCAGCGGAACCATCATTGCAAGCAGATTCACCAATAATTCCAGGGGCGTGCCCCTGGGGGGGGGGGGGGGAGATGAGCAGGACCGGACCCCCCAGAGCTATTTTTTGAATTAACAAATAAAAATCTAAAAATATTATTCCATGCCTCAATTATAGATATTTTATGGCATTTCTGTTCAATTCCTGTGTCATTCCTTCTGAATTCGGCCAGGAATTAGTTTAATCCCCCAAGCTCATAAATGGACTCATCCGAACTTACCGAACTCACAAAAACAGTTTTACTCAAAATAAACGAATATTGAAGTAAAATGACCTTCATGAAGTTACAGATATCATTCTCATATAGCCTAAACCAGCAATATTGAACACTTAAGCACCTTACACACTGTGCCGCGGACACAATGTCGCTGACTTTTATTCTATTCAGGCAACCAGCTGTTGTCTTTACGAACAAAAATTATGGTATGATTCTGGTGTTCATCGTAAACGTGGATTGCAATCTAAAGGGATGCAAGGAACCATTCTTTGTCTTTACGGCATGAAATATCGTGTTATTTCTGTAACGGCATATCTTGGCCATGACATCATGTCCGCGACACCAGTGTGTAAAGCACGATTTAATAAAATTGGTTGGTTTTCGAGTGGCATGTCACGGAGAAGAAAAATTTCAGCGACTTCGTGTCCGCAACAATGGTGTGTAAGGTGCCTTATCTTTCACAGTTTTTGGGGGGAGGACCTCCAGCCCCTCCGCATAGCTGGGAATTCCAGCTGTCCCAAAAATACCCTCGGCTTCTGGTCTGACCCCCCTCCCCCCAGGACAAAATCCTGGGCACGCCACTGAATAATTCCAAGATAGAGAAAAAAACCAACATTTTCTTTCAGCTGACAACGAACATTGAACAGTTTGTACCTATCAGTAGATTATAATATTGCCATATTTAAACATCTCGCTATGCTTAGAGATGCATTACCAAAATACCCCCGTTGCAGCAGACCTGCATACTCAGCGAATTTCAAGTGCAAAACAACATATTTCAATCCAACATAGCGAGATTTGACATGTTTCGGTAAGCTCCATAAGAATAACATGGGGAATGAGTATGCAGGTTTGCTGCTACGGGTATATTAAAACTGGGTAGTTTTAATTCAATATTTTGTAGGTCTGAACTAGAAGAAGCCATTTACCAAGTTTTATCAAGATATGTTGAGAAATAAGCGAGATATATAATTTTACTTACTTCCCATAAGGTTAACATTGGGACAACGTACTGTGTTTACCACTTTCAATATCTCGGTAACTAATAGACATAGAGCAGTGATTCAATATATTAAATTGTTTGTTTTTTTGAGCTGAATTCAATGGTGCCAACAAAAATTCGTTAAATTTTATTTTTATATGTAAAAAACTCAAAAAACCCATTTTTGGGGGGGTTTAACCCCCTTTACCCCCCCTTCCAGGGATCCGATCGGCCTGGTTCACGAACTCGTCCGAATAATTACTATTTTACACATCCATGCCAAATTTCATTAAGATTGGGCTATTTTTACGCGAGTTATCGTGCTTAAAGACACATAGATATATAGATATATATATAGATATATATATAGATATATATATATTTATGAAAATGAACGAATAGTGTTTTTTGCTTCTGGGGGCCCCAAAACGAAAAGTTATCATGGTCTCGGGCTTAGGTCTTACCATGAGTACAACGGTAACAGCTTCTTCCCTATAGGGGAAATTCGCTAAAACAAGTTAACTCAGTTGTAGTTAATTACAGCAGGAAAATAATTTATATTCAGATAATGGAGTAATTGGGATTAGCAGGTGTGTGCTCTATTAGTGGGTGATTGGTTGAACCCACTCACAGTTAATAAAAGCGGTGAGATTGAAATACAGGGTGTTTTTTTTAAACGCATCCCAAAACTTTATGTTATCAGTGAAGGATTATTACCCCCCAAGATTCCCGGATTCCTCGCCACTATATTATTTTCTTTGGGGATACATAAAAAAAGACCTATGAAAACAATTGAAGGGGTCCCTCCAGTAACGTTGTAAGCGACATAAAGTAAATTTTTCACGAAATGGAAAAAACATATAATTGGGAATATAATGATGTAAATATGTTTTATTTGTTATATATAATTGTAATATCATAAATCTAGCCAAACTGTGAAGTATTACAATATTATCGCACGTAATAAAAAAGTTATTACAAAAAAAGTGATTTTAAAATTGCAATAACGTTGTAAATGACAGTCGTTTGCAACGTTGTTGCCGGCTTGGCCTATGCAACAATGTTTCTTTTGGTTTCTTATTTTCATTTATGTACAGTTCCCCAGCATTTCTTCTCTGCTTACTTACATTTCTGGTCCAACTTCCGAACTTAACAGGGCGTTTTTTACTACGATTTAGCCGATTAACATCGGGACGGCGACAGAACGGAGCGCGGTGATAATGCAATTTTTGGCGGTTACAACGTTGTTGCAACTGTGGGACCAACAGCACTTGGTTTTCAACCTGTGGTAGTGCTGCCAACACAAGAGATATCAACGAAAAAATGCCCTGCACTGATGCATGATGTCGTTTACAACCTTACTGCATAGAAATCTCAATTTTGAAAAAGTTGTCGTTTACAACGTTACCGGAGGGACCCCTTCAATTCACATGATATCCAGCATCAAAACAAACGACATAACAAATTTAATGCTGGAAAATGAAAGAGGTGCCTTGCAGGAATTTGATGGAGAGAGCACAGCTTTATACAAAAATGCCAATGGCGGATTGTCTGAACATATAATGTGAACTAAATGTGTTCCAAACTTAAATCATAGATTGTATAAAATGTAAAGGTTACCAAAACAATACTCATTTTCATATTTATGTGTGCAGAATTCAATCTTAAAAATGGGTCGCGTTTAAAAAAAACACCCTGTATTATGAAGAGAGTTCCTTGTTTGTTATATTTTGTCACCTTAACAGATATGTTAAATAACCAACACATGGCCTAAAATTTGATACAGTAATAGGTGAAAACGTAAAAATTGTATATCAAGTTAAATTTTCAAATGAGAGTAATTTTTCTTATATACGTTTATTACTGTAATTTATTGATATTTTGACAGTGCTTTTGACAACTCAAAATGTGAATAAAACCTTTATCAAAAATTATAGAGTAAAAAATTTTTTATTTAAATTAAATTATGCCACTATTTGAATTTATAATTTTACATTCTAAGAAGGGTTTGAGCCTCAGAATAGCCAATACCCCTAAATCCTGAAATGAGCACTCACCAGCCTTTTTTCTCCATAAGAATAACATGGGAAATGAGTATGGAGGTTTGCTGCTACGAAAGTGTGAAATTCAGATATTGTTTGCAATAATCCAGTAGATCATATACTAGATGAAGCCTACCAAGTTTCATTCGGATATGTTGAGGAATAAGCAAGTTAAAGAATTTTAATTTTTCCCAATTAGGTTAACATTAGCACAGCGTACCGTGTTTACCACTCTCAATATTACAGTATAGAACAATGATGTCTTGGCACACGCCTGTGCCAATTTTCATTTCGATCAGACCAAATTTGCGAGTGCTATCGTACTTACAGACATATATATATATATATATATAAACATGAACAAATGGTGTTTTTGGTATCTGGGAGCCCGAAAACGAAAAGTTGTAATGGTCCTGCCCTTCGGTCTTACCATGAGACCCCATCTTACCATAGCTTCTTCCCTGTTTGGGAAATTCACTAAAACCATACGAGTAGTCATTCACGGAATCGAGTTGATTATCTCAACAGCTGTGAGGTGATCTGGTCGGCCTAAGGCAGTTCTTATACCCTGATTATCGAAAGAAGGTTAACAGCGGAGCGAGCGTGCGGCAGTAAAAACATTCTTATTCATAATGCTGCAGAGAAACATAAATAACGCTGTTAAAAATTTGCAGTGCACTTTATTCCAATGACCAGTTAATTACCTCAACAGCACTGCTTTCAAATAATTTTTAACGTATATCTTTTAGTTTATACTGTGAGTTATATTACGAAAACACGATTTACAAATTAAAAAAGTCAATTCTTTGTGTTTGATTTATGATAACTCTGCTTAGAAGCATCAGAAAAAAAATTACTGTATAGAACCTTTAGTCGACTTTCTTGGGAACAATATATAAAAATTTGAGAGTCCTGTGATCAATATTTACGTCTTTATTAATTGATTTCTAAATAACTGTTAACTGTTTTATTCATTGAGATTTACATTTCATTTTTCCTTTAATGACATTAGATAGTTTCCACAATCAATATTCACTTAAAAATTTACTTCAATACTATTAGATAAATCCGTAATCAGTTGATAAATTGAAATTAATTACCAACTTGCTCGGGCGAGCCCGATCCAAGTTGCACTCTGCCTCGCAGTGATACACTCATTTGTATAATTAATCTATTATGACAAACCATTCCAATAAAAACATAAAACTGTGACGGAACTAACTTATATTTCATTCAAAGAAAATGTTTACTGAATTTCATTTGTCAAAGTAGTTTAATAGCTGTGATGACAGTACATTAGAAATAAATTAATAACAACGTAAATGAATCAAAAGACTCTCAAATTTTTATATAATGTTCCCAAGAAAGACGACTACAGGTTCTCTATAGGAATTTTTCCCCGATGTTTCTAAGCATAGTTATCATAAATCAAACACAAAGAATTGACTTTTTTAATTCGTAAATTGTGTTTTTAGTAATATAACTCACAGCATAAACTAAACGATATACATTAAAAATTATTTGAAAACAGTGCTGATAACGTAATTAACTGGTCGTTGGAATAAAGTCGACTGCAAAATTTGAACTGCGTTTTTTATGTTTCTACGGCGTTTTGAATAAGAATGTTTTTACTGCCGCACGCTCGCTCCGCCGTTTTACCTTCTTTCGATAATCAGGATATAATGAACCTACTGTTCCCACAATAGCATAACCACAATCTACTGACAATCTGAACAAAGCAATGATTTTCACAAGAAAAAATTTACATGTATTTCTTATGGAAGGAATATTTGTTTAAATATTAATAAAATTAGTGCTTACCTTGTAAATGGTTGGAGCGAAATAGATATATTATATACCTTCTGATAGGAGATTTAATTTTCTTCAATTTTCCAACATAATAGGGAATACTAGAAGTTTATAGTTTTAAATATATATAGGAAAAACCAAAAAATGGTACCTTTAGACCCCCCTCCCTTCCCCCGCTCAAGGACTACAAACGGGGACTTTTGATATGTTCACTTCCTAACTAGTCCAAACAAAGCAGCAAAGTCAAAAATTGTGTTCTATGCCCTTCCCTCATACTTTTTTTTTAGCATTCGTTGCCTGGACTATAAACCAATGACTTATGCTCAATTATCTATGAAAAATTGAAAACAGGTTACATTACCTCCAAATTCAGCTTCATAAATCTGATGCAGGACTTACATTGTTTTGGAAAATACATTTACATCATCAGGTCTAACCTCATGAAACCCTTGTTGTAAATTTTGTAGAAATAAGACAATTGTTGTAAATTTTTTAGCAGGAAATTGAAAAAAGTAACTTCCAATCCAGATTTTTTCCCTCAGTTTTATTGATATGAATGGCAAAGCAGTAAGTATTTGTGCATTCATCAGACCACATACAGGGTGTCCGGATATTATGGTAAAATATTTTAGTATATGATATTAGAGGTAAAAATGAAAAAAAGTTTGTGTAAACAAAGGTCCTTAAATGCTTCGTTTTCTGTTTGTGTGTCTGGGTTTTTTACATATTTAACTATCTCTCACAAACCTCTTGAAGTATAAAGTTCAAACTTGGATCATGGATGACCACTATCAAGAATTATTTTTGAGGGTATCAAATTTTTACTTTGTACCATTTCAAAATGGTGATTGTTTTGCTTTTAAAGCTAAATATCTTAAAAACAACAAATTAAAAAAAAAATTTACTAGACACAATAAAGTTGCAAAATTGAATCACATTAACACTGATACTAAGACTATGATGATCGGACTACTAATAACGGAGAAACTGTGACTTTTCTGAATTAAAACACGGTTCTTTAGTGCAAAATGTCTAAAACGTTATAATGTTTTTATTCAGGAAATTTACGATTTCTCCATTATTAGTTGTTTGATCATTTTAGTCTTAGTATCAGTGTTAATGTGATTAAATTTCGCAACTTTTTTGCCTCTTGTATAATTTTTCTAAAATTTACGGTTTCTGAGATATTTAGCTTTGAAAACAATAAACAGTCTGTTAAGTATCAAACTATTGTATTAATAAACTTTTTTTGCATTAATTATCAAATTTATACTTTGTACCTTTTAAGAATAGCGACTGTTTATTGTTTCTTTATAAAACAGTCGCCATTCTGAAAAGGTACAAAGTAGAAATTTAAAACTTAATACAAAAATAGTTCTTAGTAGTGGTCATCCATGTACCAAGTTTGAAGTTTATACGTTAAGAGGTTCGTGAGATGTGATTAAATAAATAAAAATCACAATCAGGCACATGGATGGAAAATGAAGCATTTTAGGAACTATGTTCATATCATTTTTTATATTCTTACCTCTACTATCACCTAATAGAATGTTTTGCCATAATTTCTGGACACCCTGTATATTTTTTTTACATTCAATAAGTTTGTTGCAACATGTGACTGCACCTGGCATTCAATGAGTAGTGAAATTTAACACTCTCAAGATTTACAACAACTTAACTTTTAAGAAATATTGGTTTTAAAATACTCACTTTGGCTCTGGAGACAAATGGAGGGGTGAACTAAAAACGCACTCGTTGGTAACTGGGACCTGTAATACAAAGTCTGAATTGGAGGACAGAAACACAACTTACCCAGTTATAAATAAGAATTTGGTCAAAAGTACCCAGTTGGTCAAAATAAGAATTTAAGAATGTAGCTAAAGAATTTGTTCATCTTTATTACAACTCACTAGTGCCAACTGATTCCTTGAACAGTATTTGCGAAGGTTAAGGGTAACTCTAGGTTTAGAAATAAGCTTAACTCTATTCAGAAATTAAATAAAATAATAAAAGAACCTACAGTTCTGGCCACAGCATTAGGTGGGAGACAAAAAATGGAAACGCCAACTGCATAAATGACTTGATGTTAGAAACAGTTCTGCTCCTTTACACGTTTAGGTAGTTGGACATATTTTTGACCAGGACCGTATTTTGGGACCCTAGGAAAAATTCAAAATGAGGCCCGCTAACTTTGTCAAAAGTGTTTTTTTTTCAGCTAATCAACTCCAAATCCCTAATTTGCGGGCTTGCACGGTACAGGACTCCTTTCCCATCCGCCCCATTCTTCATCCACTAATCTCGCCCAGAGGCCCCCTTTACGTCCACTGGGGCCCCCTTTTATGCCCAAGACCCCAAGCACTCATCCCATACACCCTTAGGTAAATACGGCCCTGTTTCCAACAGATAGAAGCACATTTACTTGGTTAAAAATTTAAATAATTCAGCTAATTTTAGTAACTGCACTCTTTCTGCGCTTACCGCAGAAGTTCTTCGCCTTTTAAATTCTGAAAGTATATGCTTAAAACTTTGTATAAATTCACACACTTCAAATTATGTGCTTCAAAGGGAGGTTCCTCAATGCATACATGGTTTTGTACAGTGTATTTTTTTCAATTAAACACCCAGTTTTTAATTATTAATGAAACCCTATGACTGTTTATCTACAGATATAATTCTTTACTTTCATACAATCTATCAGTTTTATAATTTAATAAAAACTAGTTGATAACACCGGTTTTACCTGAAGAAATCTTCAAAAAATATGTTGTTGTACTGAATAAAAAATGAAAATTGTATAAAAAAAATAATATTTACCCTTGGATTTTCTCACTAAGACTTTTCTTTTAAGTATAGTGTCGATGGGTGTCAGACTTATGGTTTCCTCAAAAGTTACTGGTAGTTTGGGCTTTTTATAGACAAGCAAAATAAACTGATATGAAAATGAAATTAATGATATTCCTTTATTCGAGAAAAATACATAAGGACAATAAATACATCTTGTACACTTTTAGACACTGCTAAAGAACTGAAATGCAAATAAATTGTTTATTTCAGAAACAGCATAACCAACATTTTTTTAAATTAAAAAATAAAATAACTGATTTTTTTTGTAAGTAACAAACATTTTAATTTACTATTTTTTTATTGTTAACTACCTAGGTTTTTATAGTCCTAGATGTTGGTTTTAATCATCGTTGTTAACATACCACTGAAAAAATATTAAAATTTTTTCACTTATGTTGTTTCTGCAATAAACACTGTTTTCATATTGGTTTACTAATTTTCTGACAGATTTGCAGGTTTGGACTTATTAAAAAACAAAAATATAAATGAAATTTTTAATGTAATGATAGAAATTATTAACAAACAAACGTCAGAAAATTATTAAACCAATACAATTTGTTTTGAAAACAGCGTTTATTGCAGAAACAACATAAGTGAAAATACTTTAATATTTGTTTACAGATCCATTTGGTATTATATAAACAAACTGTACTCCACTGACCTACAGAGAGGAAGTTAAGAACACATGGGCACGATGACAGCCAGGGTTGCCAACATCGCTCTACACAAATTTTAAATTTACCCCGAGTTTGAGGCAGAAACAACACAACTGCAGTCACTTGAGTAGTTTCTGCTCTAAATGACTGATTCGATGCCCAGTTTGAAGCTCTATGGTTAGTCGCAGTTGTGATGTTTCAGCAACAAATGATGTATTTCATCTTGTAGATACTAAAAGTACTAAAAAGTCAAATTCCAAAAAAATGTTGGTTATGCTGTTTCAGAAATAAACGGTTCAAATCAAAACTACGCTGTTTTGTTAGTACTCACATCACTGAGGACGGTGCACTCGTAGGACGGCTGGTACTTCTCCCTCTCACACTCGGGACGCTTCAGCAGCTTGTCTCGGTCCTGCTTGTGTTTGCGATCGGCGCCTTTCAACTGGCCAACAAACGTCCACGTTAGTATTTTAAGATGGAGGGTATAATAAATGGAAAAGAGTTGTGTTTCCTATTGAGAAAAAGTTAGAAATTATTGGAAAGTTTGAGAAAGGACATGCAGTCAAAGCTATTGCTGTAGAATATAAATTTAATTAATCAACTGTGCGTGGTATAATTAAACAAGACAAAAATTTATTAAAATTTGCACGTTCCTTGGATTTTACATCTGCTTTGAAGAAACACAAAACAATGAAAAAAACCTACTTATAACGACCTCGACAAAGCTTTATTTGAGTTGTTCAGCAACCAACAAGACCTGAGAAACCCCATCAATGGACCTACTTGTGCTGCAAAAGCGAAGGAGTTTTTTATCTCCCTAGGCCTAGAGGGGCTGTTTGGAGCATCAAGTGGATGATTGACAATATTTCAAAAAGGCATGGAATAAGAGAACTTGACATACAGGGGGAAAATTTAAGTTGTAATAAAGAAGCGGCTGAAGAATTTGCAACTGACTTCAAAAAATATGTAGCCGACAACAATTTGTTACCAGAACAAATTTATAATGTGGACGAATCTGGTCTGTACTGAAAACGTCTTCCATCAAAACCTATTGCTGCAGAACATGAACAAAGAGCACCTGGCCACAAGGCAAGAAAAGACAGAATAATCGTTATGTGTAATGTTGCTCTAATGCCAATAGCACAAATAAACTAAGGCTTTTGGTGACACGAAAAGCGAATAAGCCTCGATCGTTTAAAGGAACACGCACAGTCAATTTACCAGTCCATTATGGGCAGAAAAGGGGTTGGATGAATAAAACCATTTTTCCTGATTCGTCCCACAAGAAATTTTGCCCTTAAGTCCGGGAATTCTTAAAATCAGTCAATCTACCGCCCACAGCTGTTCTTCCTCTCGATAATGCGTCTTCCCACCCTGACGAAGGTCTTCTACAATCACAAGATGGTAAAATTACAGCCATGTTCCTACCACTGAACGAAAATGCTTTGATTCAACCTATGGATCAGGGTTGATCGCCAACCTTAAACATCACTACCGATCAAGTGTTCAAAGAACACTCATCGATGAAGGAAATAATTTTAACATTTTTGCATACAAACTTCACCATCTTGGATGCGATTTACGAGTGTGTGGCAGCCTGAGAGAAAGTCAAATCATCCACGATTACAAAGTCTTAGAAAAAAATACTTCCAGATATTGTAGAAGGAGAGGATTTTCACGGATTTGATGTTGACACCCCAGATGATTTAGCTGCACTTAGCTGCACTGTTCCTGTTGGAGAAAGTGTCAACAATGACAATGTAAACAATCGACTGAATTTTGATTTGTTATTGCCCGCTTTCGAGGTCATGAGTGACGATGAAATATTGAGACGTGCGCAGGAAATTGAGAGTGAGGGCAAAGAAGAAGAAGAAAGTGATACTGAGCCGAAAACTACATATGCAACTGCTCGCCACTGCGCAGAGGAACTTTAGGACTTCTTGGAAGGTGAACAAGATACGACGCTGTGTGACATAATGGTGTTGAGAAAAGTTCGTTCAGCCATTGTAAAAAAGGAGTTGAATGCGAAGAAACAAAAATCCATAAAGGACTTCATTACTCAATACTAATGACAAACCTTTTCCCTCCATGCTGATAGAGGTTTCTATTAAAAGTGCATGTGCATCTTGATAACAGTTGTAGTGGTGTCTTAGATAATGTACTAGACAGTGTGTTTTCTGTTTTTGTTCTCTGTAAATATGTAAATAGGGTGTGTGAAGCTACGTCATTTTTCCAACACTAAAAGCTATATCATACCCATAGCTATATTGGCCCATGGCGACGGGCAGTTGAGGTTTAAAAAAAAAAAAAATATATATATATATATATATATATATATATTTTTTCTAAAAAAAAAAAAAAAAAAAAAATACTGTACATATTTTTATTGTTATTATCAGAACCTTTTATAAAGTTTAATTAAGTACTTACTTTAGTTTTACGGTCATTTTAACAATTTCTGGAGCAATTTAGGTTAGTTTTGGACTATCCGCGATTTCGATTGTACTCAGAAGTACACCCACCCATCATCCCAGATAATCGACAGGCTGATGTACAAAACAAGGCTTGTTTCTGCTTATGTATATTATGAAAAACTTAGATAATACAAAATAAATTAAGCTCTCGGCTTTTATCACAACAAAAATCATGGCTCGTAATTCTTTTTCATGTGAATCACAACAGTTACCTTAAACACTTTGACCTGACAAGAGGCAGAGTGGAGGTGGCGGCACATCTTGTCGTGCTGAAGGTACGTCTCCACCTGGATGCGGAACGGAACCCCCTTCTCGCCTCCGTGCTTCTTCGGAGTGAACTCCGTGCTGATGCAGTTCACCTGCAGCACGGTTGGTTTTCAGTGAATTTGACCTAATCGAGGCTGAAGGAAGATTTGTTTCTGAGCTCATGTTGCTCTTGTTTTTTTGAAAAAGTTTACTTAAACTAAAATGTAACCACTCGAGGTGGTATGAAAATATTTAATATTCTCACATAAAAAAGGTTTATACATTTTTAATTTATGACATGCATATTGTATTTTTAGTTATTACTAGTGGCTTGTAGGGGCAAAAGCCCCTAAAAATAAAATACAAATGCTGGATATTTAATGTTTCCTTCACAACTCATAACTCGGTAACAGTTTGAGTTTGACGGATTTAAAGTTTCATGTGAAAGATATTTTGACATTTGCTGGTACAAGAATGTGGAATGTGTTTGATTATTAAGACTTTTGTTTCAGTCACCCGAGCTTAAACACTCCCAGTGTGTCTGTGCACTCCCTTTAACTTAACTTTTATCTTATATTAGAGATCAGTTGAATTTTTTTACTAACAACCAGTGGCTTATCCAACACGGATTAAGTAAAAAATGAAGAATATTTTTTTAGAGTTTCTTATATCCTGACCTTGATGTAGACACCGACTTCCTTGGTGGGATCCCAGAGGAACTCCACGGTGTTCAGCATCGCAGGGTCCTGGATAAGGTCGAACATCCCGTACGACAACGGCAGGTCCACCTGAACAGTGTATCAAACGAGCTTAACATTTATAAATCAAATGGAGAAAGACTATTTTTACTTCAAAATAAGTCTGACAAATAGCAGGTACCTGTAACATTTTTCATTTCAATATTTGCGGACATTTGACATCATTTGACACATCACATAAAAACAAGTTTCACAACATTTCGGGATTTGAGATCTGATCCCATCCTCATCAGGTGGAAAGAACCTATGACGTAAAAAGATTAGTATTACACAGCCAGGAAGACCTAGACAATAACATAGCTAAAACAGAGAACTGTAACAGCAGTCAAAACACAAACACAGAAAACAAAACAAGAACACATTATAACACAAAAATATAACACAGAAATCACGAACATCACCGATCAGAACAGAACACTTCCACACCCAATCAGAGCAATGCAAAGATGGTGGAAGGGGATCAAATGGCTACAAGATCCCGAAATGTCGTGAAACTTGTTTTTACACTGATGGCAGTGTCCACAAAATCTAAATCAAAACATAAATCCTCCATCACAAACAATGGTTTTCAAACAAAGGATGTACCATGTTTTGATAAAAGAACCCTCACAATGCCAAATACAGAATATGATAAAATTAATCTGAATGTAACAGTGCTCTTCAAATACATAATTTATTTTTTGAAAAAAGTGCAACGCCATCTTGGTAAATTAGTTCCAAGCGAGCAATTTACCAACCGTCATCAGTGCTGCCTCTTACGACCCTAACCATTACCATGAGATTATTTTACTACCATTCCAGTAATGATGGCTGAGGAAGTGTATGAATAGCTATTTAATTCCCACAATAAGTTTGTTAGCAACTTTAAACGTTTAAAGAGAGAATAAGAATGAGTCAGTCGTTTGGAACGGCTGTACAATGAGAGTGCCAATGTCCTGTGTGTATATGCCTTTTGATACACTTTTACAATAAAACATTACCTCGACAATTCTGTCGCCAGGACGGGAGGCTCGCCAGGCCGCGATCTGCTCCTGTTCCATGAATTGCAGCCGACGCTCGTGGAAACACAGCCTGACGACACTCTGTAGACAGACAACAGATAACAGTCATCACTCCTGGTCTTAGACTTGAAAATAATACCCTTCCTAAGAGAAAAAACTCCAATGATGCATGATCGAGAGTTAGAACAAAACATACATCGTCAGGTCCTTAAATAAAGGCTTTACAATGCACTAGGACAAAAAACTTGTTATAATTATTATGATTTTTTGAGTGAGAGATTTATACTGTTAATATGATGCTAAAGTAGCACAGTGTATGCACCTTGTGTGCACGGTTTATATTCCATAAACTGATAAAGGACAGGATGTTGACGGGTAACAAAAAATATTATCCCCAATAAGACAAAAATTGGATACTTTCAGCTATATAGTTGAACTCAAATGCCGTCTCAAAATTGAATTAAAATCTATTGTTTATTCAAGATTTATCCCTTGGGTGGAATGTCGTACAGATTTCATTTGGGTCTCATTTTGTTTTTAAACAAATCACATCTTTTTGTAAAAGAGGCCAAAAAATATGAGCCGTCATTGAATTTGTAACAAAAGTAGTAATATTTTTATTGGATTTTATACCCTACTGCAGACCAATGAAATTGTTTCAAATAGAAATGACATAAATTTATCAAGAATATTAATCAATTTAGTATATATTCCAAAAATGAAAGTACAAATGAAAGTACAAAAAAGTGACTTTCCCAAAATCTGGGAGTTTTCCTTCATCATGTAATTATATATTACTTTTACTAATATGTTTATTATACTACAATTGAGAGTTACCTTGAGTATCTTCCCGCGGTAGACAGTGAGGTCGCCCAGCTTCTTCAGTTTGATCTCGTACG
Source organism: Flexamia atlantica (assembly GCA_035578135.1). NCBI lineage: Eukaryota > Metazoa > Arthropoda > Insecta > Hemiptera > Cicadellidae > Flexamia > Flexamia atlantica. The sequence continues at coordinate 3,490,532 of JAQJVK010000030.1, read as the reverse complement.
ACTGTCCCTGGTTGAGGTAGGTCAGTGTCTCCTCATTGACTTTGGTGGCAATGGATGTGGCTGCTGCCAACACATACTGAAACCTGTAAATGTCACAAGATGACTTCAGGCTCATTTTATTTAATGCAATTTTTTCATGAACAAAATGTAAATCAGCAAAAAAAGCTAGACTTACGTGCTGAAACTCAGCACATAATTCCTGATGATTGCGTGTCATCATCTTTTGCGGCAAGTTTAATTTTCCGATTTCCTGAGGTCTTTAGCACATAATCTATGCTAAATGACAAGGCTCTTATGTCATACATTTTATTCTATAAGAGAATTTTTGGATTGTAATATTAGTGTCAGTTAAATGATTAGTCTTTAATTTAATATTATTTTCCTGTTATTTTTGTATCACATTTGTGAACTGGTTGTGAGCTGTTTTGTTGGTTTTGTTAAAAATTTATGAAGCCTATTGTAATGAATAGTGAATCGTAATAGTGAATCTGGGGTCTGCGTAGCCAGAAATTTTAGGTCCATTTGGTTCAGTGCGGTAATTTTTTTTTTCAATTTCAGTTCTCGGTACAAATTGGTGCAGGTACGGTAATGAATGTTCTAGTCCTACTGCAGTTTAAGAGGTCACTCAAAAACTATTTGATAAGATGTTCAACAAAAAGTAAATATTTGAAGGTAAATCAAAATTTGTCCTAGAATAATATATTACATTACTAGGCCGGGAAGTACTGTTTTGCCGGACGAGCATGATTTTCATGGAGTACGACGAAACTTCCCAGCCGTGTAACGTACGATATTTTTCATCATACTACGCAGAAAAAAACATACTTTCAATCATAATAGCGTGGTTAAAAAATGAACCACGCAGCACGTGGTTAAGAAATGAATGTTTGTGCTGTTTTTTGGCATAAACATACGTTTCTCAAACCTTCAAACCTAACCTATAGCAAACAGAACAAACATTTGCTACAGACGCAGTGCTGCCATTACATTCCTCTAAAAAGAAACCAATAAACAAGCATTAAACGTCAGTTTGCTGCAAATCAGCTAATTGCTTACTTCTGTTTTATCCATACCAGGCTGGATAAAAGTTTATCCGGCCTTGGCCAGCAATGGGTAACTTTCGAGCCAAAAAAAAGAACTGAAAACAGATGTTTCTGTGTTGGTATGATGAAAAAATATTATTAAGCCTCTAAGTTAACAGAGAAACTATAACAAAAATTATTGATGGTAAAAATATCACAGTTGTGTCATGCGATACCCACCGGCAGTCCTCGGTGACGTCGAGGGGAGGCGAGCCCGTGGAGGTGGCCGGCTCCGAGGCCACCAGCAGCTTGTTGTGGCGGAAGCTCTTGGTCTGCTCGTTGTCACGTCCGTCCCCGCCGTCCGGACTGGTCGCTGTTACAGTCGTTACAATGTTACCAGTTGCATAAAAAGATAGTTCAAAATCAATTAGAGAAATAAAATCACAATGAAAAAATGTAAAAGTTCAAATACCCCAGTTGCAGCAGGCACACTCAGGGAATTTCAAATGTAAAAGTAAATATTTCAACCCATTTCAACCCAATGTAGCGAGATTTGACATGTTTATTTAAGCTTCATAAGATTTTGATTATGTTTATTTTTCTATGTGAAAAACCCAAAAAACCCCATTTTTGGGGGGTTTATCCCCGCTTACACCCCCTTCCGGAGGTTTGATCAGGCTGTTTACAGATACGTCTAATTGATTACCACTTTACATGACTGTACCAAATTTCATAAAGATCGGACCATTTTTAGAGCCGCTATCATGCTAACATTTTAATGGGGGCCACAAAACGATAAGTTATCATGGTCTGGGGCTTAGGTCTTACCATGAGACCTACGGTAATAGCTTCCCCCTCCCTATGGGAGAAATTCGTTAAAATGTGTTTAATAATACGTATTAACTATAAACCTAGTGATGAACCATAGAAAAGCTAAGCTAAAAGAATAAGCTAAGAATAAGCTAATGGTGTCACATCCATAGAATAATCTCATCTTGATTTCACAATTTTTACAAATGTTTCACCTGACAGGATCGAAACTGGGTCCAGTTGCCATTTGTCATTGGGCAATGAATTAATGATACAATCTAACAAAAGGTCGCCGTTAGATAGTAACAGGACCCGGGTTTGTAACGTTCCCGATCAAAACGTAAAAAAATGCCACTGGCGTTGAAATGCACAAAAAAGGTGTGACCTGAAGCCAAACATTTTGTACAATAAAAATCTTTTAAAAATAAGATCCAATTATTGATCATTTTAGTAACAAAACGATACCTTGTTAGAAGTTAAAAATCATAATTTATCTTTTGTAATTCGATCTAAAACTGTTACGTGAGATAGCAAACTGAACATCAGTTAATGAACGACAGAACGGAAGAGGTTACCTGAGCAGACGAGCTGGTGAGGGCTGTGGGCCCCGCGCGGCCCGAGGGGACTGTTGCCGCTCTCGGGGGAGCAGCTCGAGGCTCTGAAACAAATCAAAGTATTAACGCCTTGCTGACTTGATCATTGGGGAACTTTAGGTTTTCGCTTCTCACAGTCAGTATGATGAATTGTTGAAGTAAGCCATAATCGTTGAAGTAAGTCAGCACTCAACTCTTAAGCTGTGTCCCTCTCAGGAACAGCTTGACGGGTCCAACGTCGCCTGCGACCAATTGGACGACTCACAAAGTACCAAGTAAGTACCAAGCTGCTAATAGGAGCTAAGCTAATGGGTAAAATGCTAGTAAAACGGTTTTGGGCTGAAATAACAACAAAACATAATTAATGGCTTGTAAATGAAAATAGGTTACAAACTTTATTGCCCTTAGTGCTAAATACTCTGTGCTTTAAAAACCAAAGATGCCGAGTTATCTACAGTGTCGAGTTACTGGGAGTTGAGAATGTAAGACCAGAAGTGGTTTCAAAGAGTGATTAGCAATTAATGAATTGTGGTGTCAGTTTATAAGTGAAAGAGGTCTCATTGATTTAGGCCTGATTCACCAAACATAATGTTAAGGGTTGGTTAGTAAACCGTTCGTTAAAGATAGGAAAATGGTATTAAACAGCTAATAAAATTAAACTAACCGTGGTTTAAAGTTTGGTGAATTATTTTAAAGCAAGCCTTTTTGATCTTGGTACAAAGATTATTATGACAGTTGTAAAAAAAGTTTTGGATTTTAAAAAACTTAACGTATAATAGTATAATTGTATGTGTGATATAACTTATTTATTTCACTAACAGAATACTGACATCAGCATGATTAGCAGTTGTGTGAGTAAAGAAGTTATTATCAGGGTTAACATTAAAATTTCACAAATAAAAAATGTATCAATTTTATTTTAGTAAATTGTTAGTTTTAATTTAGTTAAGATAAATATTTTGACGCTATTTCCGTATGTATTGTATTAAAACAAATAAAGGATGTTTTTACTTGATTTGATTTCATTTTGACCAGGGAAGTGTATCAAATCTAATTTGACAGAGAAATTAAAACAATTTAACAGCTTGTCCAATCTCAAACTATAACAACAAAACAAAAAGAAACATTGCGTTCTTCCCAATTGTGACAAACTCATCTCAATAAGACCAAAACTGATTTTAAAATAGTTATTTTTCATTACTTTGTAACGAAAGGAGCTATTTTAGATGACAGCTGATATCAATGAAAACGGTTGTTTCCCTTGCTCTAAATTTTCTTTCCCTTGCTCTACGTTAGTTTTCTATTAGTCTGCTAAGTGCGCTAATGTTCCTTTACCAATTATTTTAACAATTTACAACAGCTAATTTTACTGTTCAACTATGTACACGTAAACAGAAATAGGCATAAGCTAGTTTTACTGTGTTATTAGCATATTGCGTATTTAACTTTCCTCCAAATATCTCTAACATTCCTAATAATATTATTTTTAATTGAGAATCATAAAAGTTCTTATTTTACAGATTTTTTTATGTGTCTGTAGCCTACGTATTTTTGCGTCGTGATGAAAGGTATCGTTTATAACTTGTACTGAAAGTGGCACCTGCTCTAAATGTTCCCGTCCAAGGCAAACCGTATGTGAAACTCACTTTCGCATGCTCAGCTTTGCCTCGCACATGAAACTGTGTTCCTGTATTTGGCTCCGCCTCACACATGAAACATGAGCGCGCACCGGAAAATGCTTTTTTCGATACTATTAATGAAATATACTATTTAAAACTCATATTTGAAAGCGAAGAGAGCCACAACTCTAAAAAGTAATTTAATTATTTAATAAAGAATCATTTATATGTCAAATTTATTACTTCAAGAAGGCAGAACCGATTGAACCAAGTAAAATACCAATTGCACTCATCTTACAGGAATCATGGTTAAAACCAAAATTACTCAAACTTCACAAACCAATGGGCACGATTTAAATAAAGCTCTGCTCAAGGAGTTCTTTAAATCTGATAATAGAAGATATAGGAAAGTGATTCCAGGATTCTACTGAGGGTATAATGAGATCGCTCACTATAATCCCCAACTTGCCAAAACCTCAAGTGTTGCCATTTTCACACAAAAATGATGGTTACTTCGAAATCAACCCAAAAATAAAATCCTCGTCGTATAGAAATGGGAGATTTTATATTAAAAAGCTTATCTCCAAACACACCCCTTTAGCTATTTGTGTATTAAGAGCGCAAAGTACGTCATTGCCGCTCAAGAATTATAGATGGCTGCACGAAGCTTAGCTGAGTGCGGCCAAACATTGTGAGAGCGGCAATGACTATTTGTGCTCGTAATACACATAAGATTTTTCCTACCACCATTATTTAAACAGTTTAACTTATTAACTAACCTGTAAACAAAAGTTCATGGAGGCTATGTTTGCTTATTCTATTGGAACGAACCAGAAGTTTGTGTATAGAAATGCCGACTGTGAAATCAGCTGATATAGAGCAAGGCAACTAGAATTTAGAATACGGTGAGTGTCATGGGATTTCTGACCAATAGAAACTGGTCTTTGGTGTTTGACGTCATAATTATCTCTCTTGTGCGCCACCCTAACTTAATAAGTAACCCTGATTTAGCGAGCGGGAATGTACATTCTAGCTGAAATGAAAGCGGAAATGAACTGTTTAGCGTACTGTTTACAGGTGTGGCAATGTGATTATTTCCATGCAGTGGTAGGAAAAACACTTTGATGAAAGCTACAATCGGAATGCAACGTGCAGAGCTTACCCTCGATCATGATGAGTGGAGGGTGAGGGAAGCTCCTGCTTGAAAACCGTCAGGGACGGAAGAGAAAGTACGTCGCTGCACAGAAAAAGTAAAGAGATCATGTTACGATAGTGCTTACAAAGAATAGAATGTTCAAGAAACATTTTTATTTAGATCTATTCTATTGAAAGCAAAAGGTTACAAAACTTGTGAAATCGGCTACAATGATGGGGTAAAACGATCAGGAGATTCGGTATTTGATCTCAAGATTTAATCCGAGCGAAGCAATCTATAACAAGTTTTATCAACCTCAAAAGCTGGATTCACTAAATTTCCATTTAATACAAATTGTGTTTTCTAAATTTTTAGTATGGTAAAATTTAAGTGATCCTAAAATTATACTTGACATGCACAAGATATATTTTTAAAAAAATACTATTGCAGGATATAATAATGAAACAAAACATACGACAGAAAACCACGACTCCACTCTAGTATTCCATTGGTTCCATATTATTGGTTTACAGAAGAACTAATTGCATAACTTACAATAAATATCAAATACAAATTTGTTATTCAAATTCTGGTAATCCAAATTTCGGTTTCTTCATCAACAAACTTGAATTTGGTAAATTATGACTGAACAATCAAATAGTTAATTAGAAGATATCGCAAAATTCTGATTTAGGTTTGTGTTTATTTACAGTTGATAAAGAACCAATACTTTGCAAAACCAGGAAATGTGCAAACAAGCCTGTTACAGTTAACCTTGGGTTCAAATGGATTCAATTATTAGACAGACTACAAGTCCTTGGATCGTAACTAGTGTAAATTTTAGCCACCGAATAAACTCTAATAACAGAGTAACACATTGTTTCATGGCTTTCATTATAAATACCACAACTTAAAGGAATTTGCTAAGCATTAAAAAGAATGACATTATTTGTGTTTGGAAAAAAAAGTTTCTTCTTCCTTATTTTTTTTTCAATCTCCAATAAACTGATTTATTAAACTTAAAAAAATTATATATGATTTTTTAAATCATTTTTAAACTTTGTTTAGCTGTATATTTTATTATCTATGTTAAAAGTAAAGTGGTTCAAATGCCTAGGATTTATCACACTACATATTATAAGACAGCTTTAAAATCTATAAAAAAAGGTTGGGCTTAAGTCATTTTCAGGTTATGTAACATGTTTCAGGTTCTTACAAGTTATGAAATAGGTAGGCAATTTATACTGTAACAAAACTGCTGGTGCCCTAGCTGCTAAACATAAGACAAAACTGCTGGTGACCTAGCTGCTAGTGAACTATTGCCTAAGCTTGCTAGCAAAAAACTAGTAACCTTAGTTACTTTAGGCACTTTATAGTTACTTTTTTTGTGAAAGAGCAAAAGACGTGACCTGGATGAACTATTGACCTGAGCTTGCTAGCAACTAGTAACCATGTCGCTTTTGGGTTTTTTTTTGTAAAACAGCAAAAGGCAAGTATTTTATGCGAGATTGACCAAGCATTTATAGTAAGACTAGAGGCCTGAAGTGACTATAAGTCCCTAATAATAGGCAAAATCAAATCACTAACCACCCACGATTTCTATTTTGCTTACATAATTATATATATATATATATATATATATATAGATTAATTTAACTATGAAGTGGGGGAGGGAGGTTAATTAATGTGCTTATTGTTCCCAGCCGACAGGCCAACACCTCAAAGGTGAAAATGCCACTGGCGTAGAAAGACAAAAAAACACAAGGAATTCAGAAATCGCCAAAAATTCCCAAGCCCAAGTGTTACTTTACTAACTGGTGCACAATCAATAAACTTTAAGAACAAGATAGAAACATCAACAAACCAAATGATTCATCCAATAAGAAACAACTTCATGGCAAAAAGCCAAATTCTGTAGCCAATGATGACTGGTGGGATCTTGCAAACTAAACTCACTGGTTTTTCTTCGTTTACTTGAGACTTTGATATAGATTTTTTTTCTCGGGATTCGTTTTTAGTTTTTTTTTAGTTAATCTGTTACAGGACCACCTTGGTTTCAATTCCTGGTTTATGGTTTTTATTGGTTTTATTCCTGGTTCCATGTCTGTCCTTGGTGAACAATGAGTGATATTTCCCTCCCTCTCCCGCTTCATAGTTGTATTAATTCTATTGTAGCAGTGAGAGTTAGAAGAAAATGCATAAGATGTTGAAGGTACACAGTTAGCTTTCTTCAGCTTTTCCAATAAATTCAATTAACAGCCTGTTCATAATTTTGTTGTGCTTATTTCACTTTGGTTGGGAATAGACCAATCACTTGTATTGTTACTATCTCAGATCAACCTGAGGTTAGAAGGCTTCATTACAGTAGAACCCCTCATATCCGGCTTCGGTTTTACCGGTCCTCGGTTTATCCGGCCGCTTCTCAGAAGCCTACTTAAAAAAATATTTCTCACGCTTACTGAGGCATATTCCTTCTGATATTGTCTTGGATATCACTCTGTTTACGTTTTATTATCTCTATATTTATTTATGGCTCCAGTATACTACCAAAAATCAGAATAATCTTGGCTAATGCAAACGTGAACATTCAGCAATACTCGTCCACATCACTCTCACCACATGCATGCGGCGAAGTGCTCGCCGAATGTTTTGGCAAGTAGGATCTACTCTAATCCGGCGATAGTGAACTTGAGCCAATAATTTGTACTGCTATGATTGCTACGTGTATAGTACTTAGTTGAGCTAGTAACTTCTAAACTGTAGTTTAATATCTGTCCGGTTATTAATTATTTTGTTTGGTCAAGTTTCATTGTAGGCCTATGGCAGGCATTCAGATGAAAGCTATGACTGTAACAAATACTACAGAATAGGGAAATGATTTCATTCATTCAAAACCATGGGTGAAAAGAGATGAATTAGTCTTTCAAATGATGTGTGGTGATGGTTTTACTAACATGTGTATTTTTAACATGTTTTTAAATGAATTTAAACTAAACTAACTAAACTAATTTAAATTAACTAACATGAATTTTAAATCATCCAAAAAAGCGACTTAAAGCTCTACTTTGGACTTAATTCACTAGCTGTATTATTTCTTAGGTGTAAGTGATCGTTTACATAATAGGTTGGATTATCCGGCCAAATCGTTATCAGGCTTGGGCTCGGTCCCGTGGAGGCCAGATATGAGGGGTTCTACTGTAATGCGGAGTCCAAAGAAAAGTGGCAACAGGGGGTCCAACCAGCATTTTGGCATTTGGATGACGATAAACTTTTCAATTGTGATGTAAGCGTTTACAATACACTACCAGCAATAACATTTTAACTTTTTAACTAGCATTTTCTTTTAATTTTATAAAACCAGACCTAATGACATAAACCAATAATTAAAACAAAAGTGGGTCCTGTAATAAATTAACTAATACCCCCGTTGCAGCAGACCTGCATTCTCAGCGAATTTCAAATGCAAAACAACATATTTCAATCAAACATAGCAAGATTTGACATGTTTTGGCAAGCTCCATAAGAATAACATGGGGAATGAGTATGCAGGTTTGCTGCTACGGGTATATTAAAACTGGGTGGTTTTAATTCAATATTTAGTAGATCTGAACTAGAAGAAGCTATTTACCAATTTTTATCAAGATATGTTGAGAAATAACCGAGATATAGAATTTTACTTATTTCCCATAAGGTTAACATTGGGACAACGTACTTTGTTTACCACTTTCAATATCTCGGTAACCAATGGACATAGAGCAGTGATTAAAAATACCAAATTGTTTGTTTTTTTGAGCTGAATTCAATATTGCCCACAAAAATTCGATAAATTTTATTTTTCTATGTAAAAAACTCAAAAACCCATTTTTGGGGGGGTTTATTCCCCTTTACCCCCCCTTCCAGTGGTCCGATCGGGCTGGTTCACGAACTCGTCCAATCGATTACCACTTTACATGTCCGTACAAAATTTCATAAAGATCGGACCATTTTTGCGGCCGCTATCGTGCTAACAGACACATAGATATATATATATATATATATATCTAAAAATTCAAACGGATTTTTTGCTTCTGAGGGCCCCAAAACGAAAAGTTATAGTGGTCCCGAGCTTAGGTCTTACCATGAGACCTACGGTAATAGCTTCTTCCCTATAGGAGAAATTCGCTAAAAAAAGCTAAAAACAAACCTCGAGAAATAGAATCGTGTTTATCATTCTTATCAAAGAATCATTTTTATCAAAGTTATTTTTATCCAGATTATTATGTTAAATTAACAGGCTCCCATGCGCCTAGAAGGGCGCGCGCAGCAGAGGAAAAATTAGGAGATTATATCTATACTCTATATCTATACTTCCTACATCTACTTTAGATGCTTAAGTGACAAGTTCTCAGTTTATGCAGAAAGACCTGTCCTTTGAGGCAAATAATTTCACATGAGACATGTACATATAAAACTAAACCAACATCAGTGCGAAACCAATTTAACCCTTTGACTGCCAATAGCTGACTGGATCGGCTTTATATTACATCGCGAGAACTGCCAGCGGCCAATGTAATCCGCATTGCCATTTATTGCAAGAACTGTCCGCTGCCGACCAGATTGGCTCGCGGCTGTTGAAATAATCAAATCGATTCCGTAGTTTTTTCCATTATAAAAACTGAAAGATAATTGATTCATTTGACAATTCGATATATCGATTGCTGCAATATTTGACTATTCAGTTTTTTTTTTTACGGAATTTTATTGCAAAATCAGCTGATTCATCCTGACAGTTCTCAGACTGACATAGCATTTTTACCATGGCAGTTTAAAATTGAAATCATGAGTTTTTCACGGCAGTATGAAAAACAAAATATAACATTTTGCTTTGTAGCCAAAGGGTTAAGTATTTCATATAGTGGATTCTACTTTTCCTCTTCACATTTTAATTATCGTACCTTAGGTAAGAGCTGTCGACGGCCAGGCCGGACAATCCACACGAGGAGTCGAGATCCACGACGAGAGGGTCGTGCATCTCATCCACCGGCTGCCACCCATTGCTGCCAACCCCACCTGGACGCACAACTCTAAAGTCACAATTCACTGTACAGTAGAGTCCCGCTATTCCGAACTCATTGGGACCGACCCCGGTTCGGATTAGCATGAAATTCAGAATAAGCGGATATAATGAATAAAATCAACAGATATTTAGGATACTGTAGAACGATTTTTATATAATGTTAAGATAAATATACGGATTGCAATTTCCGGCCGATACCTAGCTTAGTAATTGCCGTTTCCGACGGAATTAGAACATCGCCATTGTAATTTTCAGTGAGGTACCGAAGTGGATTGTCATAGAAAGCTGATATAAAGGTCGGCGTTCATTGATCGCGGCCGATAGTTATCATCTTTTCAGGCCGAGATAGAGTGCAGAAAAAAAAAATTCTCAATTCTGCAGCCGCGATATACAGTTTGAATGTCATTACACCAAATGTACTTGGCAATCGTCACTTACGGCCGCGATTATGCAGTAAGTACAACTGCCCATTACACCCTATGTATGCTTTACGATTGTCACTAATAAGAATAAGAATAAGAATAAGAATCCTTTATTGTCATAGACTATGTACAATAGCATTGACAAATCGTCATTAATCTACAAACATATTAAAACAAATGAAAATTAATACAATAAATACAAAAAATATAAAAAATATAAAATCCCTGAACTATGGTGCAATATCAGACATGTAATCTGCAACGCTGTAAAATTCTTTAGCAATTAAAAAATCTTTTAACTGCTAAAGAATTTTACAGCGTTGCAGATTACATGTCTGATATTGCACCATAGTTCAGGGATTTTATATTTTTTATATTTTTTGTATTTATTGTATTAATTTTCATTTGTTTTAATATGTTTGTAGATTAATGACGATTTGTCAATGCTATTGTACATAGTCTATGTACAATTAATGGCCACGATTAGGCGGTATGAGTGCTAAATACACCCGATATGCTTTGCGATCGACACTTATGGCTGCAATTACGCAGTGTGATTATAAACTACACAGGATTTGTGCTTTGCAATTTTCACTAGCAAAAATGTTTTTCACGATAAAGTATGTTCGGAATAGGCGGATTTTCAGATTAGCGGGATTCGGAATAGCAGGATTCTACTGTAGAAAAATTAATAAAAAATTATTAAAGTATGATGTAGTAACAACACTTTTTATTTAAGGTAATGTAATATTTTATTAACTTTAAAAAACACACAATGTTTTTACCAGGGTGTCTAGCAAATCATCTCACTGGAAACCCCTGACTTTTCCCTGACGTTTCTATACTGCACCAATCTTTTTACCTGGCCAAAAAATGGGGGAAATCTCAGTAAAATTACCTAAACCAAGACTCATTACAAAAATTTCATAACCTATAAACTAAAACCATTCATATAATATATAAAAATGTATCTTGGGAGGCCTGCCAAAAAATGATACAAATACAGATCGCTTAACTCACTTCCTAATAAAATTTGATGACCTATGGCATTGCTGTAGTTAATTAAATTGATCAATATGTGAATTATTGATTTTCCCTGACCGAAGTGCAACCTAAAAACCAACTAAACTATATCAACTGCAAAATCCAAGAAAACCATTGAACTCAAACTTTTCAGAGCTAGATAACTTTCAAAGTTGCAATAAAAAGTTAAAAAGTGAAAATATTTCTTTTAAAAATCATTAAAAAGTAAACAGACCTGGAAATGTCAGTGACTGAATGGGCCTCCTCATGTCTGCGGAGCATTATCAGAACAATGACTTATGACCCTCAACTATCAACAACCTAATAACTTTGCTAACGTTTACATACTCGCTATTTAATTCTTATCAAAAAAAGTGAAACACAAAACTTACTTCTATAGGAAAATGATATTATTGAGGTTAATTCAAACTTAAGAAATAATTGGACGGATTCTAGATTATTTGTTTTGTATATTGTATATTTAATGATTTTACTATTGTTACAGTCAATTTAGCTATGTATCTTAAGCTATGTATCTTAATCAGATTCACCTCTTGATCTAGTTTTGCCCTAGACATAAACACATGATTAGACCCAAGATCCCAAAATGTCCTAAACTCGTTTTTACGAGTGTATGACGGAAAGTGTCCACGATCAATGACAAAATCCTAAGAATGAGTGGAGTGGACCTGTGCATTTAGAAGCATTTAGTTGAAGAAATAAACAGAAACCTTGAGAATCAAACAGAAACTACTAGTAACTTTTCTACACCCCGTCCCCTCAATCTTAAGTCTAAATTGCCTAAAAACCTTGATCTACTTAAACTTCTTACTTCTGAAGAGTCGTCCTGATTCACCCCGTAGTGGCATGAGACCAGTCAATAGGAAAGGAAAATAATAGATTAGGGAATAATGAAGAATTGTAAGGCCTCGGAGTATTTCTAGGGAAATCCCTAGAAATACTCCGAGGCCTTACAATTCTTCAAGAGTATATAAACACTGTTCAACAAGATAGTCCTTAAGTTTGAGCTTAAATCTATTTTTATTTTCTACTTGCTTAATTTCATTCGGAAGCTTTTGATCAAATTTTGCCCCTGCATATTCAGGTTTTGATTCAAAAAGCTTTAAGTTGTGCATTACAGAAGTACTAATATAATTACTAAAAGAAGATTTTAAACACAGTCTGATGTGGACTCACATTGTTCACGGCGCTGTATCTTGGAGGGTTGCCCGGTCTTGTCCTGGGCCGCCTTGTGGTCGCCCTCCGCCTGTTTGCGTTTCCCCGCCTTCTGCTCCCCGTCAGAGGCCCACTGCTCCCAGCACACTCCGGGCGCCTCTTCGTCCAGAAACGACGGATCCATCATCTCGTCGGTCATCAACAAGTATTCCATCAATGCCACGGTGAGTTCGAGGAGGGATCAGCTTTCACGTACACGATTTCACACACAAATACGAGACGAAAAAACGAATGAGGAAGATAGAGAGAGAATAGGAGACTAACCCTACACTAAGACACTAGCCTAAAGAAAACCTAGCCGGTCGGCCGATGGGGGGTCCTTACTGTTCTTCTCCGGCAAGGCAGAATGAGGTATCTGTAGAAAAGCCATCTTATAATACTGATGAGGTAGACCGACTATCATTAACAGGACGATACTCGAAGAAACGTTCAAGCCCTCTTCCCCGACATGCATGACCCCGCGCGATGAATCACGCCATTACCGCTCGACTCTGAGTCACACTCGACGTGGTGAGATCGCGGTTAACGTCTGCTCAACTCGGCGATGGTGATCAGCCAGAAGTTACCGCGCTGTTCAAACCTTTTCTTCTCTCGTTTAGGAATCCAGAAGCAGCGTTCCACTGAGCAGACAGCGTAGGGGGAGGCGCTCGATGGCTTCAAACTTTCGATCATTCAGCACACCTGAAACAATAACAATTTGCTTTAATTGTTATTGGGAGACAGTTCATACTTTAAAAAAATCCTTTACTTCTCTCAATATTAAATCTCTCTGACCAAAATTTTCTCTCATGATAGAGTTTAGGGATGAACAAAGAATATCTATACTTATTTTACAAGCTAAGGTTTTTTTTTATCAAAACTCCTACAGTTCTGAACCAAGTTTAATAATTTATTTGTCGTTTGAAAGACCTCTGCATCAAGTTTTGCAGCATACGTAGTTATGAAGGTCAGACTTAAGGGAAAAGCACTGGACGCCCTTCAAATTTTGTTCTTCCTCTTAGGATTTTTTCATTTACCGTGATAATAATTTCACATATACCAGTAGACCTGATCAAGTTAACACATTTTTTTCAGCAAAGCTGTCAGGATATCATTGCAAGCGAAGCTGTTAGCATACACCTCTTCTTGGCACCAGGCTCACTTAGCTTACTGCTGTCACTGCACTCTTAAGCCTGCATGGCTGCTGTTCGTTCATTAATGGAGTCTGGTATATTTCGTGCTTCAAACCGTCCCATGTTTAAATTAGTAAATTTCCAATAAAAATGTTATTTATGACAACACTACTATTGCGCTAGAGACTGCTATCTGTGCACAGTGCTGCTACCTATCTGAATCTTAATGAACTTCGTCCACAAGCACTGAAACGAAGTACAGCACTGTACAGTGGCTTTCTCATTGGTTAGGAAGGAATTAAAACAATCGACCACAGACAGCGGATTGATTCCAAGATACCCACAGCGCCATAGCATTCCCACGCTACAGAGTTGGGAACATATTCATGTAAAAACTATTTTCTTTTTTAATTTCCTTATATGTTTTGATTTTTTTTTGTGACCCATGAGGGTGCAAGTGCACCATCTTGCACCCCTCTGCTGGCATCAATGCTCATGTAGATCAAGTTGTCTCAAAATTATCTGCCAGCCTTTTTGTTGCAATAAGCCTAGGAAATCGTCTTATCAGGATATTCCTGAATATCCCCGTCGCCTGATGATCAGGTTGGATGACTCACTTCATGCTTCTCAGAGTCAATTGTATGAGAAAATTATTTTGCTTACTGACAAATAAACAATTATATAGATAGATAGATGTATCTACATATACATTAGAACAAATGACGTTTTTGGAATCTGGGAGCCCCAAAATAAAAAGTTATGATGGTCTCAGGCTTGGGTCTTCCTATGAACCTAATAGCTCGCCTGTAGGGAAACTCACTAAAATAATTTTAATGTCATAAGTTATGAGTATAATTTTAAAATTCCTGTAATATGAGTAAGAAGCCTTGTCTAGCCTTGATCACTGATTGATCGTCCAATGTCAGAGCTTGATCCAGTTCTGAGAATCAGACGCATTCTCAACATCATTCTGCCTCTCCATTAATTTATTGAAAGCATTTTGAAATATCTCTTCTAGGAATTAATTTAAAATACCCCTGTTGCAGCAGACCTGCATACTCAGCAAATTTCAATAAAAAACACATTCCAATCCAACATAGGGAGATTTCTTTTTGTAATCTCCAAAAGGATAATATGGGGAATGAGTATGCAGGTTTGCTGCAACAGTTATGTTAAAACTGGGTGGTTTTAATGCAATATTTAGTAGATCGAACTAGAAGAAGCCATGTACCAAGTTTTATCACTTTATGTTTGGAAATAAGTAAGATATAGAATTTTTGTATTTTCCATAAGGATAACATGGGGAATGAGTATGCAGGTTTGAAGCCACAAAAATGTAATTATTGGGCATTTTAGACAAATATACTTTAGATCTCATCACGATGAAGCAAAAATCCAAGTTTTATTAAGATATGTTGAGAAATAAGTGAGATGTAGAATTTTACTCATTTCCCATAAGGTTGCGCTGGGACAAGGTATTGTGTTTACCAGTTTCAGTACCTCGGTAACCAATGGACATAGAATGATGATTCAAATTACTAAATTGTTTGTTTATTCGAGCTGAATTCAATAGTGCTGGTAAAAATTGGATTATTTTTATTTTTCTATGTGAAAAGCCCAAAATACCCATTTTTGATGGGGTTTATCCCCCTTTACTCCCCCTTTCGGTGGTCCGATCGGGCTGGTTTACAAACTCGTCCAATTGATTATCGCTTTACATGTCTGTACCAAATTTTATAAAGATCAGACCATTTTTACGGCTGCTTTAGTGGTAACAGACACGGCATATTAGGTCTTACCATGAGATCTACGGTAATAGCTTCTTCCCTCTAAAAATAAATAATTATGAAATAAATAAAACCTAGCCTACTGATACTGTTTTTAGCGAATTTCTTCTATAGGGAAGAAGCTATTACCGTAGGTCTCATGGTAAGACCTAAGCCCGAGACCATGATAACTTTTCGTTTTGGGGCCACCAGAAGCAAAAAACACCATTCGTTCGAATTTTTATATATATATGTCGTAGCCACTTGCTGTAATTGGGCACTTCATGAAGAGTCCAACGCTGCCCGGGCACTTCATGAAGTGCCCAGCGCGCCCGGGCACATAGTGTAACTCGATTATTTCGATCAAAATTACAGCATCTGCCCAACGAAACTGGACACTTCATGAAGTGCCCAACGCTCCTTGAACACATGGTGTAACTATTGAGGCATGTTGGGCAGTCGATTTTAAATCTTTGTCAAAACCAATTTTAATGTTTACATTAAATCCCAATGTCCGTGTTAAAGTAGCCAATGATACTGTTAGCTATTAAACCTTTTAATATTTATTATTTATTTATATTTATTTACTCAAATCAAAATATTTTAACATCGGTTTTAGTTACATAAGCCTTTTGAAAATATAATTAGTCTACGTTATATTTGGACAATGAAATTGTTGGTGTATGAGTTGAGTTCAGACTAAAATAAACAGTTAACAATCTTAATCTAGGATAAAACAAACACTTATAATTGGTTTAAAGTTTAATACAAATATTGTCGGTTTCAAATAGTTATAAAATCAAACAGTAGTATAAAATCAAACAGTAGTATAAAATATTATATTATTGTATATTATATTATAGTACTGTATTATACCGGGTGTCCGAAAAAGAACTCCCTAATTTTGATGACCTCTAATTTTCAATTTATAAATCAAATCGACTCAAAGTATATATTGAATGATAGGTAAACTCACCAAGTTTTTGTTACAAGTCACAAATGTTTGGTGAATTTCACTTTGGGCTCATGGCAAACATAAAACAAAAAATCAAATTGTCCCTGTGTACTAGTAGTGAATAAAAATCACGTTTTAAGTTTTTTTTAGATTTAACAGTTATCTTGAAAACTATGAATCCTATAGAAACCTCTCAGTTTATAACATTAAAGAAAATGAATTTTTCCCTACAATTTGGGTGTTTTTGCAGGTTTGTAGCTTTTTTGGGTCCTGAGAAATGAGTTTTGGAAACGAACAAATTGTTTTTTTTTGTGTTTCGTGTGCCATACTGCTAAAGTTGGAAAACCCCAAAATTTTTATTTTTACCAAATTAAAGGGAAATAACCAAGTTTTGGTAAAAGTAAGAGGTTTTAAATATAAACTGAGAGGTTTCTGTAGGATGCTTAGTTTTCAAGTTAACTGTTAAATCTTGTAAAAAAAAAACTCATTACAACGTGATTTTTAAGAACTACTGGTGCGCAGGGAAAATGTGATATTTTTTGTTTTCCATGAGCCCAAAGTAAAATCCACCAAAAAATTTGTGACTTGTATCAAAAACTTGGCGAGTTTTCCTATCATTTAATACATAATTTGAGTTGATATTATTTACAAATTACAAATTAAAGTTCTTCAAAATTAGGGAGTTCTTTTTTGTATTATTGCATATAAAAATAATCTATTTGTTCAGATGATGTCCATTACACAATATACTTGTGAATAAAGACAGATAAAGATATTCTATTCTAAATTATAGGTAATGCGCTATCAAAAAAAAAAATGATTAAAAACCGAACCGCTAGAATTTTCTAGTAACCACTTACTTTTGAATAACGTTTAACATTCATAGGTTATCCCTTTAGACAATGCTTCATATGAATTTCCAAATATTTGGGTTAATAATATAAACTTAGATTTTTAAGCTACTGATGTCAGTACGATTATAATAAAAGGTATATTTTTGAGAAGCTGTCAAGTGAACAAGACACATGTTTTTAAATATTCTATAAACAAATAAAAATACATAGAAAAGGCTTGATGTAATGATGTTATGTTAATTCATTCATACTGACATAAAAGAAAAACTTAAACCTAAATTGTCGTCAATGTTAATAAAATTACAAAAAAAACGAAATAGTAAAATTTTGTAAAATTTTATATAAATTAAATGTTTTTCAATTTCTATAACAATAAGAAACTAAAGAATTGTTTTTATTATTTTTTCAAAGACTCTTATTACTCTTTTTTAAAATGTGTTTTACCATGCTATATTTTAATCTATTATAAGTTTATAAAGGGTGACTCAGTAAGAAGTTAAAAATTAACACATGACAAAATAGGTTAATGTTAGTATTCATGTGTTGTGTTACATATGAATGTATTAGGTACAGTGCTTCATGTATTTTATTCTATTAAAACATAAAACATTTAAATCGACTGAATTGTTTGGTTTGTGTTTTCTGAGTTATTTTGGCTACGCATCACTATTAATATAATTATTATTTAAACAACCGTTTGTTGTTTAAATAATAATAAGTTTTATAGTTATGTGTAGCCAGAATAATTCAGAAAACATAGAAGAAGAAACCACGAAAAACATAGAGGCAAGAATTATTGTCTGGTTTAGTGGAAGACAATCTTATTCTTATTGATTTACAAAATTATTTTAAAATAATTGTATTTTGTATTATTGAAAATAATACATCAGATACTACAAACAGCAACGTAAACAGCAGTTTTACGTGTTTACATCAAGTGTCCAGCATCTGAACTGGACACATAGTGTAAAAGAAATGACTACAGCATGTGCCCAAAAAGCATTGGGCACTTCATGAAGTGCCCAGTTTTGTTGGTCACATACTGTAATTTTTAATGAAACCATTCAATTACACTATGTGCCCAGGCGAGCTGGGCACTTCATGAAGTGCCCAATTACAGCATGTGGCTACGACATATATATCTATCTATCTATCTATATATATATGTG
Organism: Flexamia atlantica; assembly: GCA_035578135.1. Lineage (NCBI taxonomy): Eukaryota > Metazoa > Arthropoda > Insecta > Hemiptera > Cicadellidae > Flexamia > Flexamia atlantica. Next base: position 3,471,760 of record JAQJVK010000030.1, on the reverse strand, counting down.
TGTCTGTAAGCATGATACCGGCCGTAAATATGGTCCGATCTTAATGAAATTTGGTACAGACATGTAAAGTGGTAATCGATTGGACGAGTTCGTGAACCAGCCCGATTGGACCATCGGAAGGGGGGGTAAAGGGGGATAAACCCCCCCAAAAATGGGTTTTTTGAGTTTTTTACATAGAAAAATCAAATTAATCAAATTTTTGTTGGCACCATTGAATTCAGCTCAAAAAAACAAACAATTTAGTATCTTGGATCATTGCTCTATCTCCATTGGTTACCGAGATATTGAAAGTGGTAATCACAGTACGGTGTCCCAATGTTAACCTTATGGGGAATAAGTAAAATTCTATATCTCGCTTATTTCTCAACATATCTTGATAAAACTTGGTTTGTGGCTTCATCTAGATGAGATCTAATGTATTTTAGTCTAAAACCCCCGAAATTTCCATTTTTGAGGCAGCAAACCTGCATAATCATTCCCCATGTTATCCTTATGGGAAATAAAAAAATTCTATATCTTCCTTATTTTTTAACATTTCTTGATAAAACTTGGTACATGGCTTCTTCCAGTCAAGATCTACTAAATAATGAATTAAAACCAACCAGTTTTAACATACCTGTTGCAGCTAACCTGCATACTCATTCCCCATGTTATTCTTATGGAGATTACAAAACATGACAAATTTCGCTATGTTGGATTGAATTATGTTCTTTTGCACTTGAAATTCGCTTAGTATGCAGGTCTGCTGCAACGGGTGTATTTTATGAAAGTGGACTTTTAAAAACCGGTGGTCACAGGAAATCTAGTATGTATCGTAAGTTATATAAACAGTCTATATATACTTTTCAATGTATCTGAATCTGGTAGAACTACAATGATGTAATTAAAGTTCGACACAATTAGAAAACTAAAAACACGAAGATGAAAATGATTTAGGTGTTCTTTGTAAAATACATACACTATGCTTTTTTTGTCCTCCCTTCACATCCCAGGACGCTTAGACCTAGCCCGGAACTGTTTTACACATTACTTCAGGCTTGGCCTAGTGGGTCACGGCATTATCACATAGCGAAAACGCCATTGGTGATTGGCGGGATTTGAACCCGGGCCTCCAAGATCGAAGACCCGCGCTCTAACCACTATGCCAGGCAAAATATGTACACTGATTAGGTTTCCATACAAGTTTAAATTATCTTTATAACAAAAACTACAGCAATCAAGTCTTCTCAATGTCGATTAAGTATCTTCCAATAGAGTAACTGCACAAAACATGGAAAGCCAGCAGATGAACTCTCGGGTCAACACAGTAAACAAATATAGTACAAAGATTAAGATGAATGAATAGCATTCCCAAATGACAGTGATACGTAGAAAAACTTTTCATTCGCCATATCAATCCCTTCTACTTCAAAATTGGAGCTTAAGCGTGAGCCTGGGGCTGTGTCTTTGGCATAAGTGTTAAAAATTTTAAACATAGATGTAAAACTGCAAGTTTTAACGACTGTTGCCTAAAATTCCATAGTATAAATTATTGTCATTAGGTTTGTAACAGCATTAAATCCTATGTTCCTGGACCTTTCTATTCACTAGAAGAATTTGTGAATGGGACCTTCCTGAACTGGCATGCCACAAACTGAGGACTACTCATGAAGTAAAAGGTACAGTACTACAAGAAACCAAATAACATAAACTTTTATCTGTATGATTGACACTGTTAAAATTCTTGATGTTTTGTAAATAAAGAATATTGTCTATTGTCTATTGCCGTTTATACCCATAAAACGATTATCATCAATATGTTCATTTACAAGACAGTGAAAGTGTTAAAAAGACAACCTCTGTAAAGGTTTACTTGGGTAGTATTATATCTGCTTGAAAATTTTTACAAAAAATTGGGAATATGGATGTATGGTCAAGCATATCAAACCTATAAACTGGAAGAAAACAACACCAACAAATTGTCACCTGGCAGGGAAGAGGCAGCACGTCCAAAAAGAGACTTGACAAACTGCACTTGAGAGTACAAAATGAGATAAAAGCATAAAGTCATTGGTAGATAAAATAATGATTTGTATTTGAGGTGGGAGTTATCAGTTGATAAGGACACTATTAAACCGGCCAACAGCATGATAAACACAATCCATGTAATAAATGAAGCAGCCACTGCGGTGTTATCAAACACTTCAGATTGCATAGGTCTGTACAACCCATATTTCATTATACAACACCAGAAAAATTTGTGAAAATTGTTCATTTTCGTTCTGACAAAATTAGATTTTAATTTATTACAATTTTGAAATAAATATATTCTCTAAGAATTACAAAAAAACCTAGATTATTTCATAGCTTCAACATTAGAATTAATGTTTTAAGTAGAGAAAATGATCCAACTAGCCCTGATGACCCTGACCACGTTTCCACCAGAGAATTACTGACCATTAAATCATCATCTCAATTAACAAGTCAACAATAACTAAATTAAAGTTTTACTCTATATTGTACTACAACCACTCTTTTTGAGTAGCCTATATTTAAAAAAAGGTATTCAAAGATGTGTGTAGATTTTTTTCTGGACAACGTAAGAGAAGAGAGCTACAAGAGGAAAATATCAATCTTGAACAAGTAAAATAGATAAGTGAGGCAGATGAGGTGGTTCACTCTTAGAGTATTATCTAAGCTGATAAGGATGAAAACATCACCTAATAGAACATAAACATAACATTGATAACACTGACAGATAATTAGATGTACATTACACGCTGCTAAGCTGAAAAATATCCGATGCATTTAATTAAAATATAATAAAAATATCACTATTAACAAAAGTGAAAATTTACTGTGAAGCTAATTGCTTGAAACATTACAGAGTATAAAACTTTAAAAGCTTTAACAAACAAATATTAAAATTATGCCTCATAAGTCCATAATATTTATTTTGCATTTGATAACATAGTATGACAAATCTTCATTATGATGAATATTTTTTCAAAATTTTGATTATTTATTTGCAGTTTAGTCACTAAGGAAAGCCAAAATGTTTTCCGGTACATATATGATTCGTCGATGGCGCAGCAGGCGACAAAATGGCAAACTATGTACTGTTAGTTATTGTAACCACCATACCAATTCAATAGAGCACTTTCCTGGCTTCTGACAACCTCTTCCACCATTTTTGGTGTGTTTACATCACCTTTCTCTTTTTAAGATATCTTTTCCAAAAAACCTTTATACTAGTGCCAGCGGTGGCCTCTCCAAGTCTACAGAACTCTAAAAGTACTAAGACACCAATAACATAACCCAGCAAAGTTCCGAAAGCGCTGTGAAAAAGCATTGAATGAATTGGGAACAGTGTGTCACCGGTGGTACACATCGGAGTGTTGGAAAGTTTGCAGAGCGCCACCGGTGGTACACGTTGGGATTATGGTTAGAACAAGAACTGACTGTTGACTTCCATCGAGCTGAACGTTTTAAATAGCCAAGTAGATCACATAGGCCTATTATTTAATTACTGAGCTTGACCAAGGCGAAAGTTCAGAGGTAAAACAAACCTCTGAGTCCAGCATGTCAAACGTCGCTGGGTCAATCGCAGCTAGGGGCATAACCTCTTCCATCATGAGCAGGGTTCCATCATGAGCGGTCAACTACTGCCACAAAGGTACCTCGCTGATTTTAGATCGCCACACAGGCTTACTTGCCCATGGCGACAGACAGTGAAGTATAAAAAAATATAAAATTTTAAGATGCAAGAATTAGACAAGCACGGTGACGCTTAGTTACAACAAAAATATTTTATTAGTAAAAAAACTGTTGTAAACTGTTTTGGATTTGATTTTAGTAATTTAAAAATCTTTAGTTCAGAACAAAAATATTTTATTTGTAAAAAACTGTTATAAACTTTTTTGGATTTCAGTAATTTAAAAATCTTTAGTTCCATAAGTTAATTATTCCGAGTTTTAAACAACAACATAACATCAAAAATTGAAGTAGTCAATGCATCCAAAATTTTAGTGAAATGGTATTTTGTTATCAGAAGCTTCTTACAGTCAATTACAGATGCTGACATATTAAAAAAAACTTATGAATATTAAACGTTACGTTACATTAAGATGTTTTTACAAACATTCTAGAAAAAATATCATGGTTATTTTGCTCAACAACTAAAAATATAATAGATTTTGAGAAATTAGTTTTATACCTCGTTATACAGGCAGACTTATAACTGAGGGCTTACTTGATCTAAACAAATGCAGCAGGTAAGCAGTAGAAACTGACTGACAGTGACAACAGGCACCCAGTATCAATGCACTGATAACATTTGAGTTTGACCTTTACAACCGCTCAGCTTCACAGTTGGAAATAACATTTTCCACTAGCATTCAGCAACATCTCAAAATTGAATATTAGGTTGATAGTTGTTTATGACTACAAATGTTACACAACATTTAAAATCAACAAAAATTTCCAAACTTTAGAGTCTAAGGTTTCATGATATATGTCTCATTTATGAAAGATATCTTGGTTTAACGGTTAAAGAGATTAAATTTTTTGGTGAATGTTTCTTTGGTTAAAACCAATTTTTGTAACATTAAGCTAACAGTCAACTCAGAAAAAGAACTAGTCAACTCTTGCTAACTCGATAATAACCTCAATAATATAAAATCCTCAAAATCTCAAATAATTTTCAATCCCTTGGAAAAACTTGACAAGATAAAAAAACCCATACATAACTCAAAATAATTTTACGGTTACATTTGATCTTTAAAAGCCAAAGACACAAAAATTACCTCCAAAACTCGAAGTTTACCACTACATGTCAAAATTTTCTTAACAAAACTCTGTAAATCAAAACTCCGCCAAGGTCGCAACTTATCAATGACTCAAGTCCTATCCCGCATTATTATTTTTCTACCTCTGAGATGTGACTCGAATTTACATTTCATTGATCTCTATAACTTGAATTTGACTCAAATTCCTTTAATTAATCAAATTAATTTAATAATTACCTCTTTAACTCAAACTATACCCGAGTTGAACTATATATAATTCGAAGAAAAACCATAGCCTGACTTTTGACTTTTACCGAGTGTGCCCGACGATTCCGTGCAGGGCCAAATTTACCTAAGGGCGTACGGGGCGAGTGCCCGGGGGCCTCAGGGGTAAAAGGGCTTGGGGCAAAAACACTGCAGGACGTCGGACTCAATTAAGGCGATTCAGACAATGATGCAACCTTAAAAAAAGTCACCACTTTTGACGAGGCCACAGGGGCCTCAGGGGGCCGCATGCCCTGGGCCTCGGCGGGTGTAAATCTGCCCTTGATTCCTTACATGGGCTGCAACTGACTGTATGTAGAAAATCCAGTTTTCAATATCTAATGTTAGGCGTCTGTATTAACCCATTTCATTTCGACCAATAGATTAAAACGTAGATGTAAATTTGTAAATTCTCATGCTAGATCCAAAGTGGTTAAATAGTTTGTTATGAGTGAACCGAATAAATAGCTAAGCTATTGCAAAAGAAAAATAGCCAGGTTTTTTATCCTTAATTTATTTTCATGTAGTTTTTTTTTATAGACCATCCATGGACCATCCATTATCAATGATTATTGGTTTGCTGATAAACAAACCTAATTTTAGACAAAAGACCCATCAGTAAAAACTTAGTAAAAAAATTAATGAACAGCTAATTTCAAAACCTGAAACAGTTAGGAGAAGTTGGCAGCATTGCCAGAGGAGGACAGTGAGAGGATGTGACAATTGTGGAGTAATGGGCCAACCGCACACACGCGCGCGCGCGCGCGCGCGCGCGCGCGCGCACACACACACACACACACACACACACACACACACACACACACACACACACACACACACACACACACACACACACACACACACACACACACACACACACACACACACACACACACACACACACACACACACACACACACACACACACACACACACACACACACACACACACACACACACACACACACACACACACACACACACACACACACACACACACACACACACACACACACACACACACACACACTACACATACACTGAACCGCGAACTGAAAACTAACAACAAACCCTGTTACAGGCTGGCCAATGAAGCCATCACAATGAAAAATCTAATCCAAACCAACTGAGCAAGAGGTGATGCAATAATAAAAAAAACAGTCGTACGGCAATAGGTTTTAAACATGCTTTGTATCATAAAAAGTTTACATAAATGTCTGGTTTCATTGTGCTTAACAAATTTAAATGTGTCGTACTGAGTAAAAATCATTCAACTTAAAGATGTTAATTAGCATATTATCACATTACAACTATTATAGAATTCAAATTCAAAAAATAACATAAATAAATTTTATTACCAAATTTGTAAGAACAGAAATAGATCATTAGTATTCTTTAGGGAAAACTGAGCTAAAAATATGTGTAATTTCCAAGCTCCTAAAACATTATAATTATTTGTTGTTTGTTTTTAAGTTTAATAAATTTGCCATGACTTATTAAAAGATCTGAAAAAGAAGCAGCCATACACCATACACCAAATTTTAACAAAATATGTTAAAAAATAAAGAAGATATAGAATTTTTTATTTCCTATAAGATAACACGTAGAATGAGTATACCACAAAAATGTAAATGTCGGGGATTCTAAATATTGGGATGTAAAATGTAATAAACATTAGATCTCATATAGATGAAGCCACAAATCAAGTTTCACTAAAATATGATGAGAAATAGGCGAGATATAGAATTTCACTTAATTCCCAACAGGATAACATAGAGTCAATGAACTGTGTTTACAGCTTTGAATATCTCGGTAACCAATGGACTTAGAGCAATGATCTAATATTTACTAAATCGTCTGTTTTTTGGAGCTGATGCCAACAAAAAATGTTGTTGGCCAACGGTGCCAATAAAAAAATTAGCTTTTTTATTTTTATCTGATATAAACTCAAAAACCCCGTTTTTGGAGGATTTATTTCCCTTAACACCCCCTTCTGGTTATCCAATCAGGCTGGTTTACGAACTCGTCTAATTCATTGCCACTTATAGGTCAGTAACAAATTTCACTAAGACAAGACTATTTTTACATCCGCTATCAAGTTGATTGACATACCGGTATACATATTCAAACAAAATTGTGTTTTTGGCTTCTGGGAGCTTAAAAACAAAAAGTTATCATAGTCTCGGCCGTAAATCTTCCATGAGATCTACGGTAATAGCTATAGGGAAAATTCGCTATAACAGCAGTTTTTCTTCTCTAAAATATCTCTCAATTGTTTTTTGTTCTCGTAAATAGTACTAAAAAACTGCTGTGATTTTTTTCAATCCCTACAAAATACTTTCACATATGGATAAATTTTATATTTTCTTTACCTTATTAAAATTACAAATGGATAGTTTATTAGTAGTTTTCATCACATGGAGCAAAAGTATTCATTTTTCCAGCACAAACATGCGAGACGTAACCAAACTATTAAAAACAACTGAGCACCAAAAACCTAACAATGTTTTATGATACAATGGAAATAAGCTTTTAGTCGTTATAACTCTTCCTTTAAGTTTATTTCTGAGAATATAACGTAATTTACGATGTTTACATTTATGGTTTTTTCAAACAATGCTTTTCACCTTCCAAACAGCGATATCAGCATACATAAATTAATGTAACAATAACAATGTTTCAGGTTAGTGCTCCAAAAAAAAAAAAAATCACAGCTGACTTTTTATACATGTACTAAAAAGTGAGGATGATTTAGAGAACAAAAACAGCTGCTACTTGTGCAGTATGAGAAAAAACATTTTACTAAACATGGTTTAATGAATGGTATTACCTTTGGGTCAAGGACATGAAGCTAGACACAATACAGACTGGAGCACACACACAACACACTGACACTAGTACAACTTCATTATCTAACTGCACACGACCTAGAGGAGCCTGATATCAGTGCGGGAGAGGGAGTTACACAATAGCTCGGATTCTGTTGCATCCAGACAACTATCTTAACATGTTTTGTTCTAGTTGCATATTTTTACTAAAATAAAATTGTGTTTATGGACTTATAAACTCTGCTTTTGTGTATATATATTTGTATAAAAAAATCTTAAAATTATAAATTTTCTAACAAATTTTAAATTTAGTAGGGAGTTTTAAAGGTTCTAATGCCAGAGGACCTCATCAAATAAAAAAAAATTCATTAATGAGTTTTCAATCATGAAAACTTCAAGCAGACAATATTAAAAAAAGATTAGCTAGCTGCCCATGTCTCTTTTTTCTCCCATGAGGAATGAAATTCAAGTGTTTGCTGCTTTCATTGGCAAGTCTGTGGAATAATTTCTAAATGTCAACATTGAAAAAATGAAAATCATAGGATTCTTTTATTATTTCTTCCAAATTGTAATTTTTGACGCCATAGCAAATCTTAAAGTTTTGTGATTAAAGATATATTGATTTGATTTGATTTGATTCCTTAAAGTCATTTAAAACCAGAAAACGTAAGTAATAAAATTAAACAAATTAACAATTAATTATCTCACAAATACGTACTAAATTTTATCAAAATTGGTTAGTTGAACAGAGATATCGGTTTTTAAATATTTGTCATAAGAATAACATTGGACAATGTTCTGCTTTTACCGCCGAACTAAAATATAAATTATCTCCATAACCAGTTAACGTAGACTAATAATTCAAAATACTGGATTATTTATTTTTTCAAGTCAAATATCATGGTTGCAGTATAGTTTCTTTGGAAGTTAAAGATTTTGTGAAATTTGAAACACATAAATTTTTTAACATTTAAACCCCATAACTACCGGCACGGCCAACCGAGGCGGTAGCTCAGAGGTAAAGCGCTTGCCTTGAGTTTCAAACGTCGCTGGTTCGATCCCAGCGGCGGGTGACTCCTGATCTAACATGAGCGGTCATCTCTGGCTGGCCTATGTGACTACTGCCACTACGGTACTTCGCTGTCTTTAGATCGCCGCACAGGCTTATTGGCCCATGGCGACAGGCAGTTGAGGTTTTTTTAAACAAAAAAAAACTTCTTGGACCTGAATTTTTACAGAATGCGGGTGGTGTCATTTTGCTTTTAACCTTAGGCACTGAAAACCATGAAATTTTCATCAAAATTGTTGGAGTAGTTTTTTAAAAATTTCGATTTTTGTCTTTTTTTATGGGTTTTTTAAAAATATTCTTGAAAATCAAAAATGAAAAAATGAAGAGATATCATGGTTTTACACCTACATGCCAAATTTCATGAAAATCTGACAACTGGTGTCGTATCTAGCTTTGTTTACATCCACAAATCCACACACACGGACAAATAGACACCACTCCGAAAACCACTTTTTTTGATTCAGGGAGTACTAAAACAAAAAAAAATCCACTAACAACTCTAATTCAAAAATTTTTACGAAAACAATACTTTCTCCATATATGATGTATAGGAGGGAGAAAGTAAAAATACCAAAATAATGGCTGCTCCCTATATATTTCCTTTGGACCTCTCGATTTTAGCTGCATCATTTAATATTTCGAGTTACTATATATTCAATGGTGGCATGCATATTCACTATTGTTGTTATGTGACGTCTATTTTTAGAGAAGGATAGTAATCCGGTGGGCCTACTTTTGTTACCTACTTTTGTTAATACGGCACTTCCAAAGTCTGTATTAACAAGCGTCTACTGTAAGTGCTGCACTGAATATCATAACCGGGCATAGCTGAATGCTTCACGTTCATAATAATTAGAATTTGAACAAACAATTACGTACAGAAAAAGGTAGACTAGCCAATTACCTTTAAATCCCAACAAAAATTAAACACCAAAATTTAAACAAAATAAATATTAACACAAACACTATTCCACAGTATCAACACCAATATTGCACATTTCAATGGGGCCAGAACACAGCTCAACCTCAATTTGAGACTGGATATGATATCACGAGTGAACCTATTTAAACAATTACAGCTCTTGTGTGGATCAAGTCAATGAGCTGGGGGGGAGGGGATATTTGTATGGTTTGAAAAATCAACTTTGCAGTGAAAACCCTTTATTAACTGAATTTGAATTATAAGTCATTGTAAATTGTAATTGAATAACAGTATGAAAATCACCCACACATTTTTTAGTTAATCTAAATGAATTTAAGGTAAATGATGAGGGAGTTCCCTTTCTTATAACAAACAGATTTTCTTTACCCTGTCGTATCTTTTCTGAATTTAGAATGTCTCTAATTTTTATAGCTCAAAGTTCACTTGATATGTAACTTTATCTTATGTTGAAGTTACCACTCAGTTTCAGAACTGGAGAATTGCTAGTTAGGGAATCATAATAAACCAAGAAAAAGTTAAGCGATAGCCATAAACATTAAACGTTTGGGGTTCCAAATCCTACATTAGGATTTTTTTTTATTTAACTGAGTTTTAGTCAAGTGTGTATATTCCTTTAAGGTGGTGAACAATTATTATTATTTATTTAGGTTTACAGCAAATAAAAAAAAATCATTATTAGACATTAATATTAGAGAATCATAATCCTCAGTGTTTCTAATAAATGGTGACCAATGATTATTATTTTTAAAACCTTAAAAAATGCCATTCATGCAATTTAAAAATACAAACACAGTTTGATTCTTTGAAATTCATTATTTGTGACGGTGTAATCACTATTGGTGATGGAAATTCTTAATTTATTTATTGGATTTTTGGGGAGATTTGGCATCATTGATAAATAAAAATAAAGAGTCACAGCATTTCGGGATCTGGAATCTGATATCATCTTCAGGTGGGAAAGAATCTTGAACATAACAAGACCCTGAAACGCTGTACATTTTTTTATTATTCAGTTACAGTAAATGCAGAAACCCAATTTAAAACATGTTAACATGCATTAATCAATAACATGTACGTATTGGTATTAACTTACATTGATTTCTCCCAGTATTTTATGTAGGTTTTGCAAAGGCTAATGAGCGAGTATTTGTTTACAACTTTTTTACTAAATTACAGTAAAATAATAACCACATGATGATGTCTGAACTGTTCCATCAGGGGTCATCCATAAATTACCCCTTGGGGGGGGGGGGGGGTGTTCAGCAGCGTTATGCACCGTTACAAGGGAGGGAGGGGGGGTTCAAGGCAATGTTATGTAACTATGATTAATTCCTTAATTTCTTTAAATATGTTAAATTATCTTTAAAGTACAAAGTTTTTGACTTTCTTAGGGAGGGATGATAGCACAGAGTTACGTAATTTTTGAGGGGGGGGTTAGTGCCAGCGTTACAAGGGGGGGGGGGGTTTGAAAAGGACGATTTTAGTGTTACGTCATTTATAGATGGTCTCTCACATAAAAAAAACCTCGTTATGTTAGTGAGGTCTTAAAAAATGTAGTGGAAGCCTCAAGAGCTGATACATCTTAAAATAACAATACCATTGTACTGAGGAAATAACTTTATTTCCTCAGTACAATGGTACAATGGTACCTACAATTGCTACAGAGTTTGAGAACGGCTTGTTAAGTTTGAAGAACACCACGAAAATGGATCCAAATCGGAATCAGGAGCTACGAGTGCAATCAAAGAGAGAACAGATTTAATTTCTAATTATTTTTTGTCTCACATGTTTAATAAATGATTCTGTATCAACTACAAAGAGGTATGTCAAATTGTTTGCGTTAACATGTAAAATTACTTATAGCAGCCTGAGTGAAAATATTGTTTTTCCATTTACATTAGTAGTGAATATTTTTTATGTTAATGAAAAATATTTTGACTTTGCCTGTCTGTTTTTTTGGCTAATTTGATCATTTCCTCCAACTTAAGGTTGAACTGAGTCAGCCAACAAAGTCATGTAAACGTTACAATGAACCTGAGTTAATTACCAGCACCTTAGTCAATAACAAATAAATTTTTCCAGCACCCATGCAGTGAGGCGACTGCCTAACAGAAGCAGGGTTGTCATTTGCCAATTGGTGCTCTATTTGCTCTCAGTTGACCCAAATAACGAACAATTTGTTGGCGGCATCATGGACTATAATTACGCTCACTCATGTTAATTAGTATTTAGTAGATATCATGGACAGTCCTGGGAATGAAACACGCCCAACCACAAGAGAGAGAACTAGTAAACAGAAGACAATACAGGCTCTAAGGCTTGTTTATCTACTCAAAGCTAAAAAAAGTAGAAATTAAAAGTAGTAGAGAAATTATTCATCTTTGTATCCGCCAAACTAATATGTAGATTTAAAATATTTGTTTATTAGTAGTCTTGACTGTAAATACAATGACTGTGATTAGGGAACTGTAAAGTAAACCGATATTGTCTAGCCATAACAACAATAACGACAACAAAAAAGGCCTTTTTTTCCCTAAATTCCAATTTCCTGACCAAAGGGTGCAATTCATTACTTTTTCCCAACCTTACAAAATCCCGAACTTTTTGAGAATTCCTGGTGGTTAGAAGCCCCGGTTCCTTTGGTTTACAGTGGAAGTGAGCAACTGCATGAAGAGAAGTAGTTAAAATTAAAAAAAGTATTAAGCCTACACATTGGACTGAAAACAAGGCTGGGCATCAGCGACGTAAAAGTTTCTATTATTGTACTATAATTTCAATCAAATGCTAGCATTAAGTTTAAATAAAACACAAACCAAAAATATACCAAATTTATTTTGAAAAAACACTATGATACACAAAGCTCCATACATTCCTCCATCAACAGGTTTTTGAACACTTCATACCGGTGGTTAAGCCCTTTGAGGGTGTGTATTTTTGTCAACGACCCCAAAGTTCCCGACGGTCTTTCGCATCCATAAAAGACTCGCCTCACTCGACTGTGAACCATTGCCATCGCACACATGGCGCAAGGCTCTCGAGTTACGTAAATGTCATACCCGGTGCACAGATACGGACCGACAGGCTTCTCCACCCCCTCCAAAGTCCTTTTTGAGTGTGTCACTGTTTGTTTTTCTACATTTCGCTTGAAAACAAAGTCTCCTTCTTTGACCGGCCACGCGCCGCCGCCTTGAGAGTGAGCTATCAGATCCACTGCGACCATGATGGCGTGTCTCATGGGGTGTGAGTGTCTGTCGTCCCCTGCGACGGCTAGAGTGGCTTCGGTCTCAGGGTCTACGATCACTGCACCCACCAAACCTTTACTCTTCCTCGCCGCTTCCAACGCCTCTCTCATACGAGCGCAGTGCTGCTCCATTTCTTTCACTGTGAACAATGTATTGGACAAAACTGTCTCTAGGTATTTATCTTCATGGAATGAGCAAGCCCAGATCGACTTCACTTTTAAATACTGCTGTTTAGTCCTCGGCTTTGTTTTTGGAATCTTAATAAGTTTTATGGAATCCAAGTCTAGCCCTGTAACATCAACTCCTTTCTCTTTTAAACACTCTGGACCGTTTTCTGATGTTACATAAAGAATAATTTGATCTTGAAAAACTCTCTTTAGATGTTGCAAGGTCGACACTGGTAATTTTTCATTGAGTTCTACAACTAATCTTGATATATTCTTCTTGTCTTTTATTTTGCACGCGGCTACTTCGACTAATGGAACATCGGACAGAATTTCATCGTCTATGACAGGTCTGAATGTCTTGAGGACAGTTTTGATATCGAATGGGCGAGCTGACATCATGAAAAGGTGGAACCTGAAAAACAATGTTTTTAAGTGTAACTATAGCCAAAAAATAAATCATATAAAACTTGATTAAAAACAAACAGATTAACAACTGTTTTATGACAAAGACATCAAAATGTTATCCATTAGTGTTTTTGTTCTCAAATTATTTTTATTACATCATTTAGTTTGTAAAAAAGAAAGGAAGGTAATTAAATGAAGAAAATGTACCAAGGGATAAGAAAATGTTCCTCAAAAATGTTTTGAAATAAGATAACATGAACCAATAATTTTAGAAAATCTGGACCACCCTAAATGACTACATTTTTGTTTAACCAAATATTATAGATCAAGTCCAGTAAACCTATGCAAAAACCTATTGACGTTAGACGAATTGCAACAAGAGCGTTTCTGATAGCAAGCTGGCCACAATGTGCTTTAAAAACATACATATCCAAAGTAAATAACAAATATAACTTTAGGAAAGCAGGCTTACCTTGAAAATAAGTCCACAGAACACATATGGTTTCACACAAAGATGGGAATTGAGTCAAGACTCAATTTCAAATGTTCAACTGCCATTTCTCTTGTGGTTGATAAAGTGGTCAGTGGCCATGAAAATTTCCAACTTTGTGCGAAACCATATGTGTTATGTGGACTTTTTTCAAGGTAAGCCTGCTTTCCTATACTCTTCCCTATCCTGGCAATCGCCCTAACTAAAAATCAAAAAATAACTTTAGATAATTAAATAAATAATAATACTGGTAATATGAATTTGATTAACTGCCCAACATACTATTTTCATTCTGAAAAAAAGTCCATTCTATATCTACAGCTGCCTTCCAAACTCCTTCGTTCACATGACCATGAAGTTATAGGTATACATGTTTAAAAAAAAAGAAAACTCACGGAAATTAAAAGATTTTGAGTTAAATGAAAGATTATGAGTCACTACAAATTTGTACAATTTAGTGAACGTCTCCTCAAATAAAAGTCGACGGCTTACTAAGTTATTTAAGATCCAACAAACATTGCCATTTTTTCAGGATTTAATACATGGATCTTGGATCAAAACCTAATCAAAAATTGATATTGATTGTCTTATAAAATCTCTGATTTAAATTATAAATATCTCAAATGGAAGCCAATAAATCACCAAGTATTTTAAGACCAAAATTAACTGCTTATCTTGATTAGAAAGAAAAGTAATTCTAACAAATATTCAAAATATGAAACATTGATTAGAAATGCTTACATCTGAATTTTTATCAGAGCATATCATTTTAGAGAAATTCTTCTATAGGGAATTAGCGAATTTCCCCTATAAGGAAGAAGCTGTTACCGTAGTACTCATGGTAAGACCTGAGCCCGAGGCCATGATATTTTTCTGTTTTGGGCCCTCAGAAGAAAAGAGCCCCCATTTGCTCAGCTCGATAACTCGCGTAAAAATAGTGCGATCTTAATGAAATTTGGAATTGACGTTTAAAAACCTTATTATTTGGAAAAGTTTGTAAACCAGTACAATCAGACCACTGGAAGGGGGGAATTTGGAATTGACGTTTAGAATACTTATTATTTGGAAAAGTTTGTAAACCAGTACAATCAGACCACTGGAAGGGTGTAGAGCAAGAGCCCACGACCGCCAGACCTTCGTTATTTTATAAAAACTGAAAGTTCCTCTAACCAATGTTTTGAATACAAGTAACAAGAATCAGCAATTATGAATTTTGTCTAGTGGTTGCTTTGGCTGATATTCACAGATTCATATCATTGCAAGCCTGGAAATTACTAAAACAGCTGGTAACTTCCATTTAAAACACAAGGAAGTGAACAGCTGTTTAAGTAATATTGGAGCTTGCAATGGTATGACGCAAAGAATAGAAAAATGTATAAAAACTGCGCTAAGGTGTAATGTATGGTTTTTAAATGATTTCCGCTAGTAAATTTTGGTAATTCTACTCTCTTTATGGTAATTTTGAAAGATATATTAGCAAATATACCTCAGATTTGCCGAGTTGTCTGGCGAGATTATAAAACCATTGGAACTGTCTGGCGAACGAGGATACAACTTATGATATTCCCCCATGAAACATACGTAAAATTCAGGTTTTATACTATAACATAAGTATAATTACCCTTCGTAAAAAGTTTAAAGATGTCAGAAAAAACAGGTTGTAACAGTGCTAAATGTCTGGCAGTGAATTAAATTATTTATATTATTATTCCGAAGAAAATAAGAAGAAAACTGAGCAAATTCGTTCACATTTTCTCTGAGTCACACCATTGCAAGCTTCAACATTACTAAAACAGCTGTTCACTTCCTTGTATTTTAAATGGAAGTTACCAGCAGTTTAAGTTATTTTGAAGCTTGCAATGATATGAATCTGCGAATATCAGCCAAAGCAACCACTAGTCAAACTTCATAGTTGCTGATTCTTGTTACCTGTCCTCGGAACATTACTCAGAGAAACTTTCAGCTTTTATAAAATAACGAAGGTCTGACAGTCGTGGACTCTTGGACTGGGGGGGGGGGGGGGGGTAAAGAAGCATAAACCCCCAAAAATATTTTTTTAGTTTTTTTATAAAGAAAAATATAAATAATCCAATATACTTGTTGGCACCATTGAATTCACCTCGAAAAAACAAACAATTTAGTATTTAGAATCACTGCTGGTCCATTGGACGCCGAGATATTGAAAGCGGTAAACACAGTATGTTGTCCCAATGTTAACCTTATAGGAAATAAGTAAAATTCTATATCTTGCTAATTTCTTAGCATATCTTGATCAAACTGGGTGCATAGCTACTTATATTTCAGGTTTACTGAATATTCTATTTTGATTATGACTATGTATTAGTCTAAAGTGAACAATAAAGTTGTACTAAGGAATTGTGGACACCAAAGAATGTAACCTGTTATATTGATGCCAATCCCGGAAGAGTTTAACAAGAATAAAATCAATGAAATTCTTTTCAGCAGTTATTATTGGCTTTAAGACACTCAATAAAATACCAGCTTTCATTTGAGATTAATATTTTGTATGTTAAGTTTTTCTGGTGTGTAATGATACACTCTCCGTGGCGTACTAAAAGTACAGAATTATTTTCAAGGGGGGAAATACTACTGGAGGATCATCTCCAGTGGGAGAGGGGTCTGGAAAGACTTTGAATATTACAACAGTAAATTTGCGTTTTTAGGCAATCTCAATGCAAAACAACAAACAGAACAGCATCCAAAATTCAAACCAATTTTAGGCTACCCAGTGAAAATGTTAGATTATATGAGAATTCTAGCAAAATGTCTTTTACACAATAAAGGAAATTGCATATTTATGTGGTAGGCCTGTTCCTATACCTAACACTATATTATAACAGATCTATAGAAAGTAATTCAAGAAATAAATATCTAATCTTCTAAATCTCGTTGCCGACCGACCACGCATTTCTTTCTCACAGCGTTTCAAAATGGCTGCGTCCTTTGAAAATCTCGCCAAATGTATTTGACCTAATAATGTTGCTTCTTTCAGTTCCTTACCACTTTCTAGTCTAAAAATTCCCTTGACTACGAAAAACTTTATCCACGTATGGCCAGGTAACGGTTACACAGGGATTGTCCGAAAATGTCTCACTTGAGGCAGCAAAGTTCTGTGAAGTTGCTGCTGCTGTGTAGGGCGGGCGCCGCGGCGGCATGGATCAGCAACACCCTAGCCTGTGATTGGATTTATCCAAATCGCATGTTTTGTATGGCATGTAAAGTTATCTTAGGGCCTCATAATGGACTCAGGATCACTTTTTTCTCCTCTTTGAATAAATTCAACAGTGAATAAACGTTTTAGGCCGCAAAACAGTATTTAAATCACTTCACTCGCATTCGGCAGGATTTTCACTAGACACTGCCATTTTGAAAAGCTGTAAAAATGAAATGTGTGATCGGTTGGCAACGAGACTTGGCTCAAATTGAGACCGGGAGTGGACCTTTAGACCGCACACTCAGTCGTGGTGTTGGGGCAACAGGGCTAGATTTAATAACAAAACGTGCTTTACTTTCTGGACGACCCTCGTAACAGTGGTATGTTGAACCTAACCCGTAAGAATGTCACAAATTAACTTCAAGTTTTTTTCACCATGAATACCACATTATGTCTCAAATAATAAGATATTTTCTAAAGTCTGATGGTGATGACGTTGGATATGGTGGGCGCTATTTTATAATATCCACTTTTGTTGCAGTAAAGATTTTCAAGAGTTTTGCCAACCATATTGAATCTCAACCACATCGGCCAGATTATCCGATTACTCTAATGTCAACTGACTGATATAAATAAAATGTTAACATCATTTATACAAGGAAAGTTTTTATATCATTTTGTGAGACTGGTCATTATCTTGAATATGAAATATTAGAGTTGAAACAAATTTGTAAAAGTGCATTTTGAAATTCATTAAATTTTGAATTTTGAATTTGGTTAAAGGATGTAACCAGCCAACAATTTTTTTTTTTAATGGGCTTGGAGTGGTTTGGAAGAAGAAGTCTCAGTTGTAAGAAACTGGCAGAGAATCCTGCGTAATTTTATGTCAAAACAAGGTGCTCCTGTTGGATGTCATGGATGTATCGCATCCTTAAATAAACAATGTTTATATTTGCCCTAGATTTTTACTTTATTTGAATGTTGAGTTCAGGTTGCTAAGATAACATATCATAATCAAACAAAATACATATTACACGAACATGAAGATCACAATATTTAAAAATGCATTTTTTAATGAACCACCTGATTTCATCTGCAAGGTTGTGAGTTTAGGTCAGGATAGAAAAATTGCAGTTTTTAATCTCTACGATGATTGTGCAATAAGTGTTTTACATGATTATGATGTTTTTCTTGACAACCTGAACTTAAGAGTTCAAGAAATGTTTTGACTACAAGATTTTGTAAAGCGCTTATGATGCCCCTGAATATTTACAGACAAAAAATTTTTAGCTTTTTGACAAAACTGGATTACTCAAGGCAATGAGTTCATCATTACTTAAAAAAAAAAAACCTATAAAAGTCAAAATACTTTTAATAAAATTCTGTTGGAAGTCAAAATACTTCGAACTGAAGGTGTTAATGTCATTTGCCAAGACTTCTTACCAGTCTAGAAAGTTTTACTATAACTAATTTAGACTTTAAACCCCCTTTGTACTCACCTTCAAAATTAGTCTTCAGGATGAATGCTCTTCTTTGCTGGAAATAAGTAGTTTCTCAGGCTCATTTTGTGTTAAACAATATAATCCTCTGTATATTTTTAACAGTTGAATAAGTCAACCTTTTAATTTCATTATTCAGTATCATTTTATAATTATTTCAAAACAGCTACAACTATATACCTTTAGCCATGAACAAATCCTTAGAAAAGCAGGATTGTATTAAATTTCTCTTGGGGGGGGGGGGGGAGGAGAAATCCAAATTTTTCTCAATTTTTTAGACTGGGCAAAACTTTGCATCTACATGATAACTCATGTTTTCAAGTACAGTATGTACTTATGGGCATTATGGGCATTGTATATATGGGCATTGTCTAACATAAAACCTTATCATTTAAAGCAGGACTACAATAAATTGTATAGTCAATACCCAGTCCCAATCCATTAACTTAAAAAAAATAAATGGGAACTTTGAAATATGATGGCTGTTACAATTAAACATGACACGTCCCTCTTTGCTTCAAACCAAAAAAAATTAGCCTCTTTAAGATTCTGGTTGGGATGCTTGACAAAATTTATTCATAACGTCTTATAAACCCAACAAAAAATTCTGCTTGCCTTCATTCGAACAAGAAAAATATGAGTAGGCCTATTCATTTTTTTATACCTTCACACTCCAATTTAGTTACCTTAAAATGTCTGTGGTTAAATATTGGTTCAACATTTTCTTGGTAAAAACACGTCACCAATCTAGATTCTATACTTGGTTCACAATATAGTACTGCTCTCACAATCTAATTTCTAATCCTTTATTTGATTTGGCTTGATTAATTATTTGAGCAAAACTTGTCTGGAGCATTTAACTGCTTCTGTAGCCTTTCTGAGTACCTGAGCCAAAACAACCAGGATGTCTGAAAAAATCCTTTTTTGAAACATCAATGTACCCCCCCACCCCGCATGGTGGCTAAGATTTTTTGCATGTTCTATCACTGTTGTATTGAGATGTCATTTTCAATCAATTGTGAGGCTATTCATAATGGCAAGTCTTACTGCCCATGCATATACTACATGTGGCACATGGACATATAGCTGCTTTGTAGTGTGCATGTCTGCATGTACTAGATGTCTTTAGATGATTCTAATTAAAAATTAAGAGAAGAGAAATCTGCCTTTATAACAAGGGGTGAAAAATCTCGACTACCTAACTGTTTTACTACTACTACCGTTTTCGGATTCTCATTCATCACACAACCAGAACTGTTTTCTGACTGATGACCAAATGAAAACTCCACAAACAAATTATTATCACCTTTAAAGCTACTTTATAATTTGATAACTAATTATTAAACCAACAATCATTTTCACCTTCAATAGATATTATATAAACTGATGTAAAGATTTATCATTATTAGTGAATCACTCATTTTCAATTTATTTTACTTTGAATAAAATAATTTTAAACCACTTGCTTGCAATAGTATTCAAAATTATTCCGATTGGCCTAATAACACATGGCTTTGGTGAGAAACTGTGTTTACACCGAACAGCTGTTTCATTTGAAATTACAATATTAAATGCTACGGAGAAACACCAGACTTTACGGGCATCTCGGGCTCTTTCCTTAAGGCAGACTATCATAAATTTTCTTTCCAACAAAATTTCAGACTGAGCTCTTTCCAACAACATTTAAGTACTCTAATTAAAATGGGTTCAGAACTGTAGAAGGAGTGTTTATCATATCAAACCCCAGGCTTGGTAAATAAGTAGAGATTTCTTTAATCCTACTAATGTTATATAGGCTAAGTGTAAAAGTTTGTGTGTTTGTTTGTCATATTATGTTTGTTTTTCACATTCATAGTCAGTTGTAACGACGTATCTATTTGTTAAGCAAGCTGCTTGATTTTAACAAATCTAAATTATTTCTTCATCAAAAATATTAAGAATATTCTACATGTACATACAACCAATGTAAATTAAGTCTTAATATGAAAATATCTCAATATCATTTTGAACGTGGGCAAAGCCACGTAACATCTAGTACATCATAAAAATTAATGTCATAGAACAGGAGTAAGTAAATTACTTTCTTCATCCCAGCTCTACTTCAAACAAAGTAAAAATAATAATATAATATAATTGCATCATAAACTCGTAACCCTATAAGACGGGCAAAAAAAATCTAACATACCCCACCAGCTATGTAACTCCACTCCTGCAGAAAAACATTGCAAACGTAATTAGATTACGAAGTCAAAACAAACACATCCTAACAAGCACTTGGAAATAAACTGTTGAGGCACAACTAAAGCGAAGCACTTGCTAAACAGAAGATCACACTGGTGGCAGACTGATTAGCCCAAGATTCCTGCATCAATTCACCTCCCCCCCCCCCCCTCCGGCGACCACCAAAACAAATACATGACACACAACCGGCTATCTCTCAGGCTGTGGACATTGGACACCACATTGGACGCACAATTGTCATTTGCTATGATCCACAAAGTAAATTTCCGTTGGTTGAAATTTTAATAAGTTAAACATTATTTGTGGCATTAAATTATTTATTATTTATTTATATTACTGTGGAATTAAAAAAGAAACTCATCTCTTCTTCTGGTGATGTAGGGGTGAGTAAATAGGGTTTGATTTTTGGCATTCTGCAGCGACAATTATTTCAAAAACATATTTGGCTGAAAACTGTATAAATTTTTTAGGGTTTTAAAAGTAATCCTTTACTTAATCATCAATTTCCAGATTAAACATTTTATCACAATCAGTATAGCTTTCTTTTGTTCCTATTTTCTGAATTATTTTTTTGAACCCTCATATAGTGCAATACAAAATAAAATGTGAGAATGTATATATGGGCAAATTATTTATTTTTTAAAGCTTTAAGATCCCAAATATAACTCATTCTTCTTAATACATAATTTAAGAGTTTATGTATATAATCAACCCAAATTTAGATAGGATCATCCCAATCTATACTTAAGCCTAAAAAATTTATTCTACTTTTCATTTCATATTGATCCAATTCAGGGGTTAATTTCAGCCGGAGCACACCGGAGCTCAGCTCCGGAGCATTTTTGAGCTCAGCTGGTGTAACTTTTTAGAACACCAGAGCGCAGCCCCGGTACTCCATAGGTCACCGGTGCGGCTCCGGACCTTTTTTCTGGCCATGTCAACCAATCCAGGCCAGTACTATTGTGTATACTGGATGTGTTCGGTACTACTCTTTTCTTCTCGTTCTTATATTATATACGTTAAAAGGCTCAAATTCAATTGTAATCTATATAAATTTTCCCGGGGAGGGCCACCAGACCCCCCGGGAGGGTCCTGCTGGGGGTTATTCTGTACCCCCTCCTGGCCCCCGTTGTGCCATAGCTCCGGTACTTTTTCCTCTAGAAATTAAGCCCTGATCCAATTCATAAGTTACCACCAGCTCATCAGGTCTCCTATTTTGTGCAGCAGTTTTAAAATTAATCACAGTTGTCTTGTTTGTATTTAAGACTAAATTGTGTATTTTAAGATAAGAATATCTGGGGACCGAGCTTCTCTCGGGGGAAAGCAGTAACATTTTCACATATACATGTTCATATTGCTCCCCACAATGACAATTAGCTTTGTAATATGATTTACTGAGGTTTAAGTTTTGTTCAGAAAATTGAATTTATTCGGTCTTTATTTTCTAATCGATGCTCTCATTGCTCGTTTCAGTGGCCAAGCGCTGTGACGCACGTTGTTGTATTTCACAACGGTGTCTTCATAAATTGCTTGACACTGCCATTCGTTAACAGATTACAATATAACAGAAAATTCAAATTATACGATCTTACTTCACAAATAATAATAATAATATTAATTTCACAAATAAATTATAATAAATTTTCTTAGCATCTAAATTTTGAAGTACAAACTGAAGTTTGAGGTGGATTGAGTTGAATATCACATTTTTTTCTAATATGAACCTTGTCTTCATAAAATAAACTTGTTCTTTGTAGATCATTGAGAATTTGCTTATCTCTATTTCATAAATTGTATTTACAAACTTTAAGAAATATTTAACTGATGATTTAAATTTAGTAAATCTAAAGCATAAAAACACCACTTTATGTAAACAAATACATCTTGTTGCTTTGGTATTATTTATATCTAATTAACCTAAAACACAGCTGTTTGCCTGTTTGGGATTTTTAGATGGGGATAATACTCCATGAGCAATCTGTAGGCCTACTCAATTGTATTATCTCTCTTCTATTCCACTCTACTGGCAACGTGCTATAAAAGTTCTAAATGGCCTGATCATGAACAGCTGGATGGTTCTTTTGTTTACTTTTTCGATGTTATTGGCAACTCATATGACCTCATGTTAAAAATTATCAACTTTAAATTTCATTTTTCTAAAAAATTTGCGTTTCTACAGCAAATTCAAACACGTAGGTGAACTTAAAAATCTAGAGGCACGGTCGTGTCTCGTCGCCAAGTCCACCAGCAGACGACGAATGAACGATGTGAGTGCCTATATTAACAGCGCAGATTAGGAGCCGACTTTTCACTTTTCAAAAAAGAAAATTAGAGCCTTGATTTAATATAACTTTGCTTTAACATAATAAACTGGCCAAAAAAAACTTCAAAAAACACAACAGTTTGTTTTAAATACTTCTAATAAGTTAAGAATAAACGCTAAAAGTCACCAAAAAAGTTACCGGTTTTGCACTTTTGAACGAATCCTCCACCTCGATTTGTTCAGAAAGCCTAGCGACTTTATTTCTCATCAGAATTGAATGAAACTTCACACTCACTCCTATTTTTTCTTGTAGTAGTGCCTTTTGATAGTCTGAACAAAGTCTGAAAGCACTATATATTAAAACTAGTAACTTTTTAAATTTTCATTTCAAATCTTCGTTGACATTTAAAATGTAAACAAGCTTAGTCCACGAAGAAACTATTTCGTCAGTAAAACTTTGATCAGCTGGTAAGTTTTAAGCTTATGGAGAGGACGGTAGGACAGGAGATTGTTTAATTTATTCAAGCTTGATTTGTTTAATTTATTCTTTCTTTATATTGTGAATAGGGTTATTTTTTGGCGATTATTTCAGGATTCTGTAACAATGAAACTTATTTATATAGTTTTACAAATACCTATACAAATTATAATGAATGTGTGTCTTTTATAATCTATTTTCGTTTTACCCAGCCTAAACTTATGTTCAAGATTCGAATCGTTTTAAATTTATGTTAAAAGAATGGTATTTCATTACTAAATTACTAAAGCCTGTCAAAATGAAAGGGCCAGTTTTCATCAACAAAGTTATCGTCACATTACCTCCAGTAAATACTCTAATCTCCGTGTTTGAACAGAAGCAATATCAGCTGTTTGCGGAGTCAGGTAAACAATACAGATTTATTTACAAACTGGAAAAAGACAAAGATTGCATAGCGCCGAATGTTTGATAAGGTCTATCATAAAAAATTTTAATTCAAGAATTATCCAAAGTTTGAGGGTTCACGATTTTGTCACAAAGCATGTCCATTGGTAGTAGAGCGAGTAACTTCGATCCCCAGGATCCTGGGTATCAATCTCGCCAATAAATAATAGCAATTTGTTTTATGATAATACCGCAACATTTCGGGTCCATGCATATTAAGCTGAATATCTGCAATGCATGTCCATTGTAACTACTAATCCTGGTCCTAAGAATACCCAAACTGCCAAGTGTTAAGTACCGTTTGCATCTAGAGTTTCATTGAATATTGTACTTATAGGTTAAACACATGAACAGCTGTTTCAAGTTAATTAATTTCAATTCCACTGGCTATATACTACAGTGCCTTTATCAAGGCCACACTGGTGCGGCCTTCTTTATATCATATGCGATCCAGGATCTGGTAAATAATATTTATTTGGTTTTCAAAATTCTGATAATGTATCGTGCTATGCAAATGCAACAATACAGTGTATTTTAAACTGCCAACTTATCACAACCTCCATAACAAACATTGATTCCCCTATGATTAAATTGGCCATATACCACCGAAAAAACGACCAAATTTTAGGTTCAGTAAATATCAGAAATCAGTTAGGGCCTCCTTTTAACGCAATCGAACAACAAGATTGCGCTGAATTTTTCAATCAACTAATAACATTGTATCAACCCCTTGAATTACATTTCAAATATATGCTAAAAATTATAGGACAAAATGTTCAAACTGCAACCACAATGTGGATGTAAATGTGAGTAACTTTAGTTTTCCAATTTCAATTCCTCACAACACTAAAGCTAAATTTGAAAAATTATTCGACCGTCAGTGTGAAAAATGGCAACCTATTGTGGACTCAACGTGTACCTATTGTTGCAACTGCTTACAAAAAAACAATAATTTCAAGCACAAGTAATTATTGATTTTTCAATTACAACTTTGGAATTCATTCAACATGAAAATTAAAAATATTCTCATACCAGGGCTTCAAAATACAGAAATTCAAGTAATTGGAAACACATTCAAAGTGAAAAATGCTAATAAATTCAATTTAGGAGAAACTACAAGATGTGGTTATTATATTTCACTAGTAGCTTCAATCAAAGAAGATGGTTTTCAATCAATCATCAGCATCACATGTTTTATGTAAACAAAGCTGACATTTTTAGATCCCAGTGCACATATTTTACGTTATTTCTCGTTTTCTGGTAAATTTCAAGCAATTTCAGTATTTTTCCCGCCATCACAGAATAGGTACCTTTAATTTGAGCCCACTCCCATCTTTCTACGAGTTGCAAAATCTTCCTTCATCTTTACTATTTTTCATCTATATTTTACTATATTTATCTATTAAAAAACGGTGATATCATACCCAAAAACACAAAGTGTTGAAGGATCGCCAAGCCCTAAAAATATGTGATATCAAAGAGCATACCAAGTCAATTTAATTTTTCTGTAGTTCAACAATGTTCATTAGAATACATAATTGAATTTGTTTGAATACTATTGTTCTGAATACAGGTGATAATTCTTCTACATGTACTTGGCCAGCAGCTTAACAGACGCTAAATTAGTTATGTTTGTGTTTTCCAAAGTGACATACATAGAATAAGACTTAGAATAAGATACATAGAATAAGACGTGATAAGCTTAGAATAAGATAAATTCATAAGCTGCTGGCCAAGTACATGTAGAAGAATTATAATCTGGATTCAGAACAATAGTATTCAAACAAATTCAATTATGTATTCTAATGAACATTGTTGAACTACAGAAAAATTAAATTGACTTAGTATGCTCTTTCATTTTCACATATTTTTAGGGCTTGGCGATCCTTCAACACTTAGTGTTTTTGGGTATGATAAAAACTACACCTATGGGCAAAATTTTATTAAAATCGTTAGAGCCGTTTTCGAGATAGGATCTATATTTATAAAAGAATTGCTCATTTAAAGTAATAGGAATAAATGTTTTCCAACTCTCTAACAGCACAAATTTTAGTTTCCTCTGGGGACTTTAATGATACTCCCAGATTTGCATTATCAGCATGTTAACAGAGATCACTTTTTGTTTTATAGAATAATATGTTGCTCATCCCTTCCAAGTAACAGAGGAAGAGTAGAGGCCCCAAATAGCCCATTGGGATATACCAAATTTTCAAATCATTTGCCTGATAAGAAGTTTTTATAATTTTCTTACTTTTTGACAATAAGTTATTTTTACATATTGTGATCTGTTCGAGACACAGGATTGGAACCAATTGCATTTTTGTCACTCCAAGATATTGTAATTTTTCTATTATGGTAGAATGTTACCGTTATTATGTGTTAGGGTTCTTTCAGTAACTTGTGGCAGTTGTGGTTTGTACTATCAAAAGCATTCGATAAATCCATGAATAACAGATTTTACGATTTCCTCTGTCAACTGAATCAATTCAATTCAACTGATTCAATGAAGGACACAGCAGCGCTCACAACACCTCCCTGATATTAAGCCACGCTGTCCTTTTTCCGATAAATTAAATTTTCTTTAAAATTCTTGAAGTTGCAAATGAACTGAGTTTTCATAAATTTTTGAAATGACAGATATGGGGTGATAGATGAGAATATTATTTTTATCATCTTTCTTGTGTATAGAAATTATTTTTGCTAAGCCATTTTAGCTGAATTGGAAATATGCTGGAAACAAAAAGAAATTTATTCTATAGGAATTTATACTTTATCTTAGGCCTGCCTATATTATATTATTTAGAACAGAATCTGCATTAAGAGAGGCCTAAGGCCCTTCCTTCTATGTAATTATGAAATGCTTTTGGATATATTTGATGTGCTAATGAATAACCTTAAATGAAGGTGAAGGATAGTTTTAATTAAAAACACCTTTAAATTTAATTTGTTAAAAAGACACGCAATTACGCAGGGATCTATTTATAATTTGATTATTTTTACCTGGTGGACCAAGCCTTGCTTGGTA
Organism: Flexamia atlantica; assembly: GCA_035578135.1. NCBI lineage: Eukaryota > Metazoa > Arthropoda > Insecta > Hemiptera > Cicadellidae > Flexamia > Flexamia atlantica. The sequence goes on along the minus strand of JAQJVK010000030.1, from coordinate 3,444,461 downwards.
ATATTATTATTTAAATTTTACCACTTCACCCCATAACTATATAAAAAATCAGTATCATTCTCTTTTTTACTCATACTTTTTAATATTCCGTTCTATCTTCAGTAAACATCACGAAACAGTATTACTATTGGTAGATGGCTGAGTTTGCAAACAGTTGCTATAAGCTACTTTGTTTATATTGTTGTTACTACTTATTTTGTTGCTAACGTGGCAACTCATAAGACCGATTTTAAAATGTTACAAATTTCAAATTCAATTTTAGATTTTCACATAATAAGATTTTTACTAGCAATAGGGCCAGTTTAGAACAGCATTTGTGCTATAAATGAGATATTTCCATCATTCAAATGAAATTAATTTCCTCTTGTGGCGTAGAAATAAATAACTGTTATTTTATGTATACCTTGGCTAAGAGTAAATGTTTTCTTATGTAAGTGTTGAGCATTGTAAAAATAAGTAAATGGGAAAATAAACTTCTTATTTCTTATTTCATTGTGGCTATTTTCAAGATAATTGGGCAATCAAGCAAGCAAACAAACACTCAAACAAACATTGCTCCTATCAGAGATTAGGATGATTTGGGCACTATCCACAATGCTGGAACTAAATCATGTACCGTTGCCGTCTAGTGATACCAGTTTATGTCCACTTATCAACCACTTATCAAATTATTCACACAAACCTGCACACATACACAGAAAACTCCATATTGACTGACCAAGGTTTTGGAAATTTACTGTTTACTATTTGTGTATATTGTGTGCCTTTGTGTGATGAATTTGATATGACAATAACTGTCGTCGCTGGAAGCCAAAGCCAGATCACGTTAGTCTCATTAAGGTACATCGTGGAAGAAAATAATTATTTCGAACCTCGATCAACCACCTCTCGGCCTGAAGCTACTATTTTTCAGTTTTGCAAGCAAGAAATATAGCCCTTAAAAAATTTTCAGTTTGATTAAAATCAAGTGTGTCCTATGAGCTCAGAAAACAAATTATCTGACCACAATAAACTAATTTTCATAGAGCAGACCTACCATAATCAAAGAACAAAAATCAATTTTTCTAAATAACAAGCCATTTAATTCTACAATCGCTTTAAAAAAACACACTTCCATAAATCAAAATCAAAAGACATGTATCAGTAAATCTGAACGTATAAACAAAAATCATAAAACATGGACAAGATAATTTCAAGCGTTGGTCAGGGCAGGATGGGCACCGATGGCTTTACATTTATGCAATAGGCCTTTTTAATTGGAACTGTCCTTGGCATCCAATTGAGAAGACACGCTCTGAGCTGCCATCTTTTCTCCCTCCCCCGTCCCAACCCTCCCCACTCGTAAGTGGCTTGCCTTGAGTTATTGTTTTAGCAAAGTACTTATTAGAAGTCATACAATGTAGACCCGTTATGGCACTCATTTACGTCGTCTGGTGGACATATGCTGCTCAGCAGCAGTAAAGTCAATGCCCCCATTGCAGCAGACCTTCAACTCAGCGAATTTCAAATGTTTAAAAACATATTCATTTCAAACCAACATAAGCCAGATATGACATCTTTTTGAATAATGATCAAACGTTTTTCTTAGGTATGACATCATCATATGAATAACATGGGAATGAGTATTTAGGTCTGCCCCAACAGGTATATAAAAACTGGGTGATACTGATGCGACATCCTGTTACACTGAACTAGAAGAAGCCATGTAACAAGTTTCATTAAAATTTATTCAGTAGATTTTTTATTTCATATAAGAATAATGTGGGGAATGAGTATGTAGGTTTGCTGCTTTGGAAATGTAAAAATAAGGAATTTTTTGCAAACAAACGATAGAAGTTAATTATATGAAGCCACATACCAAATTTTATCATGATATGTTCAGAAATAAGTGATGTCAATTTTATTTATTTTGAAAAAAGGTTAACATTGAGACAGAGTCAATGTCCTCCAAATTGACATGAGGTGGTTCGTGATTGAGGTGGCTGGATCAGTATAAGTATCTCGGTGACCAATGTACCTAGAGTAAAGATTCCAGGTGGCTGGATCGGTATATCAGTATCTCGTTGACCAATGTACCTAGAGTAAAGATTCCAAACACTAAATTCTTGGTTTTTAGTAGCTGAATTCAATGCTGCAAACCTTAATTTGTTTATTTTAATTTTTCTACATGAAAAAAAAATCCAAAAAAACCCATCCCTTTCGATAGACCAGTCGGGCTGGTCTTCAAACTTATTTGTATCATTAGTGCTTTACACGTCTGTACCAAATTTAATAAAGATTGGATTATTTTTACAAAAGTTATTTTGCTTATAAAAGCACATATATAGATATATTAATATACGAGGTACAGTCAAAAAGTTCCCGGAATGAATTTTTGTAGACATTTAGCGCGATCGCCAGAAGGAAATTCAACTTGCATTAGTTGGTACGACTCCTGGGGAGGGCATATCGGTAGTGGGGGTATAGCTAACTTTCCGTAGTGCAGCACTGGAAAGCCCTTTTCGTGTTCCTGCAAGTCTACATTGTCGAATTTTGAAAAATGGTATTTCATGACCAGCGCGCGAACATTAAGTTCTGTATTTAACTTAAAAATCACATAGTGAGACTCTTGAGTTGTTAATTCAAGCTAATGTAGAAGAGGCGATGAAGAAAAGTCAAGTTTAGGAGTGTCACAAACGGTTCCGTGAAGGCCATGAAAGCATTGAGGATGACCCTCGTAGTGGACGACCTTCAAACATCAGTTAATGACGAAAACATTGAGCGAGTACGACAAGTTGTGCATGAAACTCTGAAATTAACAATTGATGAAATTGCATTTCAGGTAAATTTATCACATGGAAGTGTTTCTTTATGATCATTTGAACATGCATCGAATTTGTTCACTTAACAAAGAAATCCGACATTTTGGACATGCAGGTACACAAAAAGCGCTTTCCAATGCTGGACTACGGCAAGTCAGCTATACCCACATTACCGATATGCCCTCCCCAAGAGTCGTACCAACTACTGCAAGGCGAATTTCCCGCTGGCGATCGCGCTTAAAGTCTACAAAAATTCATTCCGGGAACTTTTTGACTGTACCTCGTAAAACCCCATTACAGCAGGCCAGCACAGTGAACAAATTTCAAATGCTTGAATAAATAATTTATACAAAACCTCACAAGTAAAATCGACATAATAAGCAAGAAGAATTATTCTCCATAAGAATCACAAGAAGCGCATATTCATGTTTTGCTGGTAAATTATTTGAACAAACTAAAAGTCTATAAAACAGAATCAGCCTTTCTGATATTTTATGTCATATTTTAAATCAGCTAATGTCAATAATTTAATGAGTAAACGTAATCACTGTTTTCTTGTTCTGCAGAAATCAACTGAGCCCAAACATGTTGATTGGAAAAATTATACTATTTATTTTATGTAACCACTATGTAAAGAAAAAAATCCTTCCAAAAAGTTATTCCAAATCTTGATTGAAATTCCACGCTCATCTCACGTCCCCAAAACAGCCACTTTCCACCTTAGTGATAAAACATACTATCTTTGGCTAAACAAAAAAGAATATATGTATTACAATCCAGTTTAAGAACCAATCCAAGAAATCATTCATTTATAATCACAGTGATACAGTTTCAGATAAAATCTAAATCAATAAAGCAGAGACTCTGACCATGTATGAATCATGTTAACTACAAGGAGTTAGAGCATGAAAGTTTTAGGTGAAACTCCAAACAGTTGAACACTACTATTATAAACAGCTATGACATTCAACACACAATTTTATAAAGTGTTGAAATCGTTCTTCTACAAAATGATACTTTTGTCAAAATTTGAGACTGAGCTTTTATTTTCTAACCTAAAGGGTCTAGTCAATTAAGACAATGAAAAATGTGCCTGTCTTTAGAAAAAAGAAAATATCCTCAAGTAGCATATTAAAGCATATACACAATCAGGTGCTTTGTATATAAAACATTTTATAACAATCAATTGATTCTTCTATGTTATTTTAATGTTATGGGGCAACAAAATAACTAAAATAAGCAACAAATTTCTTATCTACTAGCCAGGAAGAATCTAATAAACCATTACTACTGCTGCTTATCCCTAGGCCTAAACTAATATAATTATGGTAAAGATTTATTTAATTGTAAAAATTAACACTGAACAATGGAGGGCATAGTTTATTTTAATAGTGAAAGTGTAGTGGAACAAACAGAGTATTATCACCTACTTTTTGTTTTAAATGTTTACCGTGAAGCAGCAATAAAAATATACCAAAAGTTTTTAATTGCTTATAACATTACAAAAATTTTACTGCACACCTGGAAGGGTAAAATTATTTTTTCTCTTTTATTGTGTACACACTATTACTAGACCCAAACATTTGTAGGGCCTATGGTTTAAAGGAATAGACTAAAATTGAACATCTTTTTTTGAACAAATACAATTTATTTTAGACTGACTTAACAACGCAGTAAAACTTAAGAATTTCTCGTTTGGTACCTATAACATGTTTCAAATATTCAGCAAAGAAGTGAAATTGTTTAAGTACTGTATACAACCTACAAGATTACTTTTGAATTCATATATACAAATCATCACTGCATTTAAGTACTTGCCTTATATTTGTAATTCCAAGATAATCTAGTTTCTTACTTGTTTAAAAGTAAAAGAGAATTTAAAACTATGTAAAACTTAGAACATAATAAGAGAAACTTTACCTAAATCATAGTTTATTGGGCTTGAGGAAATTAATTAGGGCCTTAAAAAATTTTCATTTTTTACGTTAAAAATGCCACTAATCCTATTCAATGTCAACATGAAATCTGCATTCTGTATCAGAATCTAAAAAAAATCAGGTAGCCAAACAAAGTTGGTATTTTATGAACTGTGACACATGTGAATTGAGACAAAGTGTAATGAAGGATTAATGTATTAAATACATTAATCTAAAGTAAAAAATAACCAAACAAACATTAACAAAACTGGATCTGACTAGTGAGAACAAATTTTAACAGTCTTATATATACACGTATGAAAACAAAATAAAAATACCATCACTACATTTTCACAAATATTCACAAATTAAACATAGCCAAAAAATTTGACTGCGACTTTATCCATAAAATTTTTGGAAAAACTCTTAAAATAGGACTCTTTTGGCCAAGCATAGGTTTGAAGATGTCCTAATAGGAAGATGACAAAATATTCTTTATAAAAAGTAGGCCTAGTAGTATTATAAAGGTATTAGGCCTACACAGTTTTGTGAGAAGAAATCCCATGTGGCCTAATTTCTTAAATCAGATTTTCTTCTAAACATATTTTTTTGGGATTTTTATGTTATTCAAAACTAGTTGACCGCTTCTTCAACTGTTCTTATATCTTAAAAATGATTACGTACATTCAAAATAGAGCTGGCCAGACAAAATGAAAAGCACATAATGGCTGTTTGGCTTCAAAGTTAAAAAGTAAACAGCAGTATAATACTCTTAATCAATCAGTCTTACATGTTACCCTAGATGTAATGTAAATGTTAGAGTAGCACATTAGTAACATCCTTAGAATGGCCTTGCTCTGTGTTTTCTGTCAGTAAAGTATCTAATGAAGACGCTAGAGCTAAATTTAAAAAGGGTTCACAATTTTCATTTTCTTTTTGATAAATATTACCATCTCTTTGCCCGACAATATTGTTCACATTATTAAAAATAAAGTCCAAAATGTCTTTGACTATAACAAATTTTTCTTCCATTTCAATATTCTCCAATGCATTTTTATGAGAATGAAGACGCTGGCACATTTCACTCCCCTTGACCAAAACTTCTGATTTAATAGCATTAGACCCAATAGGTAAATGATTCAATAGATTATCACTAATGTCTAGCTCATCGTTGGTGCAGCTATCAATTTTGTTGTCCAAGCTTTTTACCAAGGTACTGACTTCGTAACACTTCACTTCACTACTCTTCTTTAAATCTGCAATACCTGTTTTTTCAGACCAAAGTTCTTGGTGTTCTTCTGTGGCAGATTTGTCTGGGATTGAGTTGATGTCTCGTGGAACTGAATCTGTGTAGTTAAACCTTTCTTCACTATCCGCACTTGAGGCTTTGGTAACTGACATTTCCTCCACACAACTTTCGTTATGCAAGTTGTCATCCTTTTCATGGTTAGTTAAAATTATGGTTTCATTGTCCCTGGGAAATGGCATTTTCGGAGAGGTGGACCCCTGAGATTCTAAATTACCAAATATTACATCTTGGTGGTTTTCACAACTCTTATTGCTAATTAGTTTTTGACCCTCCGTTTCAACTTTCTCATCTTCTCGGTTTTGTTTTTCCCACCAGTCATCTAGTGTATTAAAAGCAGTTTTTTCTACGATTTCTCTAATAAATTCCTGTTTGATAACTTCTCTCAACTCTTTGCTTATTTCATCGATCAAGTTTTTAGGAACACACTTATTCCGAGGCAAATCCGGTTGATTTGTTTGAAGAGATGTTGAGGTATCTTGATTAAGTCTTTTAGTAGCTAACTCTAACAACGCTTGCTCCTGGGCTTTTGCTTGCTGTTTTATTTCTATGGCTTTGTTGAACCAGAACAAATAAGTTGCTCTAGAGAGAAAAGGAGATGGAGGCCTCGACAATGGCTTTTCAGGATCATCAAAACTTTCACGGACTGGCACTTCCGGTTCCCTCGGGACCGGTTGAAGTCTGGTATTCGTTTTACGAAATTTAGATTTCGGCCTGCTTAAAAAAGGATCATCTAGGTCAGAATCCGACTCTTCAGAATCGTTCAAGTCAGAAAATATGGGGTGCATGCCAGCCAAAGCTTTACTCTTAATTAATAAACCGATCCGGGTATCAAGATCCAAAACCTTAGAACCTCGAGTCGAAGCATCATTTGCGTACTGTTGATGAATAACAGAATGTTCGTCTATTTCAAATCGGGGTACTGGCAGGTCAATAGGCTCAATCTTCCTTTTGACTACTCTCGGTCTCTGAAATCTGGGGTCTTCTATGTCTCTACTGGAATGTCTTGATTCATACTGATAAACATTATCATAATAACCATCTACTTGACAATTAGAGGAAAATGTCTTACTGTTCTGCGGTTGTAAATTATGTTGACGGTTGATTTGGAGGTGATACCCAGGGTTATGGAGACTACCGGAGTCCCGGTGTGGAGGCCGGAGACCAGCGTCTTGCCGACAATTCATTGCTGCCCCGTTCATCGTCGCACTACAAAGTAAAAAGATATATGTCGGAAACTCGCTCTGTAAGCAATAGAAAAGTTAAATCTAAAGTAAGTCTAAAACTAAAAAAAATAGTCGACTGAAGACATTACAGTAACCACAACAAATTTAAAGTAAATAACAATTTATTTTATTGCTGCCATATCTATTTGAGGGTGTCAACCAGATTAAAGGCAGCAAAAAAGGAGGACCATGTAGACCTCCAGTTCTGGACTCAAAAGAAAATATCTGGAAAGTGACTCTTTCAGGACTTTTGAGGGCCCGGTTAAATTTATAGCACAAATTTGAAATCAATTCTAATTCAAAAATCTGAGTACAAATAAACAAAACAATATCAAAAAACTAATTAAGTTCACAAAACGTACTGCAGTAAAATCCTGCATATCCCGGCATCATCAGTCAAAGGGGTTTTTTAGAGATATTTGGGAGAGTTCATGTGCGATCAGTTGAGTTTTTACATGATCGGCACACCTCGTGGTTTTGGTTATAACATTCAACTGATTTCAGGAAAAGCAAAAAACACAAAATAATGCCCCCCCTACCGATATATTTCCTTTCAAATATCTTTTTTGAAATGTTTTTCGCTGTTCTAATGATGTAACAGCTAGTTTTTCGATCAGCTAGTTTTTTTGTCAGTAATCCTGCATTTTCAATAAATCTGATTATTCCTAAGTCATTAGCATGCCTGACTGACAAGCGTCTACTGTAAAGAAGTTATATATATGGCATTCTTCACATTACATTTTTTGCAGCACAAAAATCTTAAAAAACACACTAATTTAAGTAAATTGAATTTTTTGAAAATCCTAAGGGCACCCAAGGTCAAAAGGAGTATTTTTGGATAACTTAGACTTGTTTTCAAAGGAAAGCTTGTGAGGACCAGTAGGCAGACACCCTACATTCTTAAAATAATAGACCGGGCAAATATTTGTATCACTTTAAGGTTTCTCCAGTTAGGGTTTTGCTTGATTTAAATATTTTAGTAATTTAGTTTTCAAATTTAGTTTTTTCTACTGCATTCTTAATACAGTAGATTCCCTCTTATACAGACACCTCAAGATTAAGACCTGCCTAGAAAATGGGTTTTCCAGTTAAACCAATGTTTCCAAAAACTTGTTAAATTGTTCAACTAGCTGTATAAGCAAATATTTTAATTTTAGGAAAAGAAGGATAGACTGCCAGCTTACCTTTTAAAGAGTACAGACAGGCCATTAAAGACATAAAGTAAATCACAATATCCCATTAGAGTCTTCATCAGGTGAAGGAAAGAAAGTTCTACAGAACAATGAAAAGAACTTGATTGTTGATTGTATAACTTTCTTTCCTTCACCTGATGAAGTCCCTAATGGGACGAAATATTGAGATTTATTGTGATTTACTTCATGTGTTCTATGGCCAGCCCGAACTTTAAATGTATTCTTTGGGTAGCTGTCTATCCTTCTATTCATAAAACAAAAATCCTGGCCTAGAGCCTTTCCTGAAAAAAAACTGCATAACTTTAAGCCAATGGTAATTATTAAGAAGAAATAGAAAAACAACAGTAAACACTGTTTGGGGGATAATTACTGTGAACATAAACACCAGTTTAGGCTTTTTTTCTTTCACCAACACCCATTACAATTTGTGAGGGGTCCAAGATAATTTTTCTCAAATCCTTCCCATGAGAATCGTCGATACAGTTTCGTGCACTTCCTGCCGATCAAGCCCGATCTAACCGATGTCTTGATAAAAATCATCCGTTTAAAAAGATGTCATTTTATACGCTAAGTGTAGTCTGGTTAAACCATTGTCCAATTAAAAGGTGTCCAGATAAGGGGTTGTCTACTGTATAGGCCAATGCTTGACTTACAGAAAATTTAAATTCATGAATACAACCAACAGCAATGAAAACCCACTGGTATTTTTATTGTCAGTAAACTTTAAACCTACAAAAAACTCTCTTTGATACATCAAATGTTTTTACCTAACCATCCATGTACAATGCCATAACAATCTACAGGTTTACAAAACTTGTGAATTTAGGGTTACAGAACTGTAGTAGGAGGACATATAGATCCAAAAATAACCTAGGCTTAGAGCGAACTAAATAAGCAGAGATTCTTTTCATGATTTTATGTCTTTTTAGGTTATAATATAGGTAAATACACAAGACTTACACTAACTTAAGGTTAATTATATTTCTCTGGAACTCAGACCTTATAATCAAAGTTCTACCCTCAAAACTTTGCCAATAATTAAGGCAGAGTCCGGTCAATTAAATCTTGCTATTACAATCACACAAATAACAATAACCTGAGGAGTTCCTTCTTTCATCCGATTTGGCATCTTATAGGTCTATGTTAAAACCTTAAGAGGACTAAAACCCAACTAACGTCCCATGGGTAGTTGCCCAAGAGGATTTAGGGGAAACTGAGAGCCAGATGCTAAATCTGCAACCATAAGGAATCTACCCTAATAATGTCACCCCAGAATGCCTTAACGTCATTTTAGGTTAGCCGCACAGCGAACCACAACCAATCATTTGCTTCATATATAGAAATAAATTTGTCAATAGCAACTGTTTACCTTTATAAAAATTTATACTGTAAATATATAATTTACTTCTCAACGTATCATAATAAAACTTGGTAGCCTATAAGCTTAGCCTGGTTGAGATCTAAAAGATATTGGCCTAAAACCCCTAACTTATAAATTTCTGTTGTAGCAAACCACCGAAATTACTTTTAGATGTTAACCTTTAGGGAAATAAGCAATATTGTCTTAATGTACCATAATTCAAATTGCTATGGCTTCTTCTACTTGAAATTAACTTGGGATTATAGGTTAAAACTAGTTATTTTTACATTTCCATGGCAGCAAACATGTGTCCTCATTCCCATCTTATTATTAACACATTTGCTGCAAGCCACCCAATGACAGGGGTTCGAGAGGTGCGGGCATTACAAGGCAGCGGATCAGCGAATCTGATTTATTTCCGTTCGACTAAACACAAAACACTAGCAGTGATGGTACTGTGTAACCACGAGAGTGTATTTAGTTCACTGGAAAGCCCACAGATAATATGCCGTTATTGAACAAGCAAGCGTTTCTCTGGTACACCAGCTTTTCAATATAGCAGCACTGGCTATGATAACCTTAGATCATATATCTAGTATAATCTTTGGACTTTTCAATGTGCAGCTATTCATATGTGTAATAATTATGCTATAGTTCCGCAGAAGGTGCACCCTTCGCCTCACTATCTGGGGGATTCGGCGGGACCCAGGGTTGTTAAGTGGGAGAATGTCGATAGTGAAACACATCATACAAACGATAGGCCAAAAGTTATCAACATTCACACCGATATTTCACCGATTTACTTCACATTGATATTTAAGGGATCAGAGGGAACCGGGTTTCTTGGGTGGGGAACAATTGATTGTCAGCGACTTCATATAAACGGCGAGTTTTTTTGGCCAGGCAGAAAATTTCCCACATCGGGAATTTGGCCAGACAACAAATTTCCTTTCTCTAAAAGCTTGGCCGCTGCTGCAGCCACGGCACCACAAAAGGCTGTATAAGTCAACCACTGGTGACGTCCAGGCGCCGTCCGGTGTCGAAGGCGCCAATCAGGATGTCACCAAAACGGATACCACCCAATATTCAGGGATTAGTAAAAGGTAGCAGAGGTTAGGCCTATACAAATGAATTCAGTTCTTTACGTAACTATTTGCTATTTCGGAAACGGTGATTGCGGTATTTCCTTTGTTTTCATACGACACTAGTGATCATGGAGTTACGGCGGAGAAAACAAAGCGCTACGCATTATAGGGCCGTCACAGTGTCACCCAATAACTGTTTGAATCGATCTATCAGTATATACGTTGGATATTATCGATATACCGAACCAATTTGATTGTGGGCATTCAATAGTTCCCCTCCCAACGACCCCGGTTCCCACTGTGGCCCCGAGATAGACTGGGTGTGCAACTTCGGCGGAACTCGTAAAACTTACCATAATTTATTCACATATAGGCAACAGGTAACTTTTTAGAATGTATGTGGCATGATTAATATGAGTATGAGTAGTTAATACATTTCCCGATTTGGCCTAAGGGAACTATTTTTGGTTAGGTACTATTCTTCAATTTGAACGCTTTAATAAGGTTATTGATGATTACTGATTACTTTAGCACTCCATAATTGTAGGGCCTACCTGTATAAACAAAATGAAGATGATAGTGACTCAGAAAAATGAATTATTTGTTTCAATCATACTGACTTGATATCAAGAAATTTGTAGGCTAATTTGCTACTTTCTCAAAGCCTGTCATTATCTTTAACACAATATGGATTGCTAAACTGTAAGCTTGAGGATTTGAGCTCTTGATAATTAGTTTCCATAGTTTTGCCTGACACAAGCAGGTCAGTTGCAATTAATTGACAAGCTGTTATTAAAATGAACGAGACTATCTGGAGTATTATCAATACGTAGGCTAGATTTGGTCGGAAAAGTACCGCGGAATACAAAATTAACCGTGCCAGTAAACACCAAATCTAAATAATTCAGAAACTTTGGCACATAGGCGAAATCAATATTAATAGGTTTACCGGAAAAAAATCATAGACTTACCGAAAATAATCCTAAGAACCTCGATCAACACAAAGTACAAATTCTGTCCACCATTTTACAATCAATTCGCAAAAATTTACTTTTTTCTGGTTTACTCCGCCTCCGCATTTTCATCATATGTGGTCAAAGCCTTCTTCATTTTCCTAGCTGTCACTAATAAATCAACTAGTTCTATACTGTAGTTAGTTTTGAACCAAAAAATGTTCTTTCACGACCCAAAATGTTCTTTCAAAAAAGCTATTGATTAACACGGTTAAAATTAATTATGTTTTTATCACTATAAGAAATAAATACAATAATTTATAATTTAGTTTGGACAGGCCTTAGAACAGTGGAGTGCCTAATAGTAACAATTAATTCCTTTGGCTTGATAATACAACTAATACAACTATGAAGTAACATAGATAAAGGGATGCAAAGACTTTGTATCCCTTTATCTATGGAAGTAACTACGAACTCCTACTCAAATAGTCTATTTGCAGGCATACTCCAATAAATATCTGTTTATTTTATAACTTAAAATTTGTAATTTTTGATGAAATTTATGTAAAAGCTTATTCAAAGTTATATTGAAAATTGATTCCTCTTTTTCCACCAAATAATCCAGCAAAAATAAGGATGCATGTATAATGGTCCACCGAATACATAGAAAAAGAGTAAAGTCATGGTGAGTATCATCATTCGATGTGCAACCTTGAGACTGATGGTGAAAACTTTTGTAAATGTTTAAGATAAAATTGTAACCAGTAGGTATGTGCCATATTAGATATTTTGTGATAGTTACTTCCATATTAGTTCCAAAGAAATATTAGTTGAAAACAGGGCTTAATTTGTAAAGAAAAAAGTACCGGAGTATGGCACAACGAGTGGCCGGGAGGGTATGGAAAACCCCCAAGCAGAAAGGGGGGTCCAGGGGCCCTCCCCCGGATTTTTTTTTTAATTGCGATTAAATTTGATGCCTTTTTAACGTTTATGACCACAGTTTAACAATTAGGCCGTGTTCACCTTCGCGCTAGCTAGGTTTTGCCCTGTCGCTTATCACTTATCTTAATCACTTAATCATTTAATATTTTGCTAGAGCGTACTTGTGCCATAATGGTCGTCAAGGATGTGGTCTCCAGCGCTACGTGCGTTAGTGCCACTCACGACTCATGGTGGGAATTTACTATTGTCGAACAAGGGCGCATCTGACTTGTCCAAACATTTGACGAACTATTCGCCGCAAAAGGCCTTATAAGATCGACGTAGGAATGAGCGCAGTAATGCCGAGTAAGAATAACGTAGTAATGCCGAACGCACCCAGTACACGCTCGTATTGGCCTGGATTGGATTTGCCCTTGATTGAAGATAGTAAACTTCCACCAACACTCGCTAAAGCCTATCTCGAGTTTATTAAGCGATCAGTATCCTAATCTTGCGTGAAAATATGTAGAGAAAAATAGAGTTGTGAAATTGACTTAGAGGATTCCCAAATAAGAAAGAGTTGTACACTTTTATATCGTTTTTGAAACAGTATTAATAAAATGTAGCCAGAAAAAGGGTCCAGAGCCATACCGGTGAGTTGAGAAACCGCGCTCCGATGAGCTCCGGTATCCTAAAAGGTACCGGAGCTGCGCTCCGGTGTGCTCCGGCTGAAATTAACCCCTGGTTGAAAAAAAACCTAATATCGTATCTGTTAGGGATGTGTCGGTACTACTTTTTTCAAAGTCGGTACCGGTACCGGTTCTTGACAAGATCGGTTCTTGGTTCTCGGTACCGGTACCATCGGTACCAAGAGTTTGTCAAAACGTGTTATATAATGTATTGTACAACAGACAATCTGTTGTATGTAGGAACTGTTTTGAAAATGTTTAAATTTTCAAGTGCAAGTTTCACCAAGACATAAAATACTATCTCACTCATTAATTTAATTGTTTATACCTCTGTTAACAGATAATATAAAAAATATATACTATGTGAACAAAAAAATTCCAAGGTGAAAAATAACAGTTTGCAAATTTGTTTCCATTCATAATATTACAATTATTATGAAGAAAATAACCCCATTCCCATTAGTTTTAAGTATTAGAGTAAAAAATCAATCAAGAGTCAAAAAATTGAAGATAAATTTCAAATCAAAAGTAATTTTAGAAAAATTATTGACCTTCATTAGTAGTACGCGGTGGCATTTGCCATCGACGCAACGCCCGCGGCGATGCACGGTGCGATCGATCGTATTTCGTGACCGGTAGTTACTCCCGCCGATTACTATGGGTACCGAAGTACCGGTACCGACATTTTGACGTCGGTTCTCGGTACCGGTTCTTTTACCAAGAACCGGTGGTACCGAGAACCGACTTGAGGTACCGAGAACCGACTTAAGGTACCGACACATCCCTAGTATCTGTATTAGGTTTCATATTAGGTTTACAGTTTACTGTTTTGAGAAGATTTGACTAAAAATTTAGCCTTAATTAAACTGATAAAAACCTGTTAAATATATATATATATATATATATATATATATATATATATAAATTGAAAAAATATTAAAATTAAAAATAATTAATTAGGTGTCGATTGAAAAAATATTAAAATTAAAAATAATTAATTTTACAAAATCATTTATTTATTTATCACTGTTTCAGTTATTATATTACAAAATAATTTTTATGCAAAACTATTAGCTGCTACTGTTTTTAAAACAACACCACAATGATATTAAATAGACCTTTTTTTAAAATTGCTCAAGAATTATTTTTATTTTGTAACACATAATAATATTTGTATAATATTAAATATCTGTATTACTTAATATGCAAAATGTGATATCTCCTGCCCGGCAACCGCATAGAATTAGCTAGAAATTGTATTACAGGAGATAACTCTCATATTAGTTTTAAATCATATGAGGAAAATTTACCTCATTTATTTTGTTAACGGAAGCGATGAAAGAAACAGAAAGTTGAATTAATGATATCGGTGTAGAGTTTGGAATGAATAAGGCAAAGATGTAGTATTAGTCAGAATCACATATCCCCACAGAAAGTAGTCTGTCGGCGTGATACCACACGACCGTAGAGACCGTGACGAATCGACACATTTGGATCCTCTTCAAAACTACGTGCAACAGCACCAACAGCATCTTCGGTCCTTACTGTGCAGCGTCTCTGTGGATGCTTATTGACAACCAGAGTGTGGGTAGTGCGGAACCGATATATCAAAGCTCAAATACCTGGCCCTGATGGTCGATTATGAGCTCTTATGGTTGTAAATCGGACGAAGTGCAAGGTAAGTTCCCCGAACTGAACTACGGTTTTTAAAATAAATTTGCACAATTCGCAAACGTTCCTCTCACCAACAGCACCAACAGCATCTTCGGTCCTTACTGTGCAGCGTCTCTGTGGATGCTTATTGACAACCAGAGTGTGGGTAGTGCGGGACCGATATATCAAAGCTCAAATACCTGGCTCTGATGGTCGATTATGAGCTCTTATGGTTGTAAATCGGACGAAGTGCAAGGTAAGTTCCCCGAACTGAACTACGGTTTTTAAAATAAATTTGCACAATTCGCAAACGTTCCTCTTTTGTAAGTCTATTCATGGTTATTATGAAAACAGAATAAGCACTAAATTTAAATGACATAAAATAATAATAAACAAAAATCAGCTGTTTGATTTTAACTTTATTGTTTTGTTTAGCAATGCTGCCAACTTAAAAGCCACACAACTAAAAAAATCACCCTTTATATATTTGATTACTTGTTGCTGCTTCGCTGGTAAACACTTCTATTTGTTTTGTATTTATAAAGGTGGTACAATCTGTAGTTAATCTGTAAAAATTTTTCAAACCATGACAGTATGTTTACTTGTAAACAAAGTAAATTGATTTCGGTCAAAGGTCGATGGATAGCACTACCGTTCCAAAACTTCAATCTTGTACTTATATAGGAGAAGCCCTTTCTTAATATTCTGAGACGTATTAGCATATATACATAAAAATACCTTTCATATAATTCTTCAATCTTTAAAATCAGGCCGGCCAGCCGTTAATAAGGTATAATTGGCGCCAATTCTTGGGGCCCACGCCGTCCATAAGACTAATGTTAATTTTAGCATTGGGCTTATGGACGGCGTGGGCCCCAAGAATTGTTGCCAGGTATATAACTATATGAAAAGAAACCCCCTCGGGTATAAATATATAATGTGAAAATGTGAAAAAAGTATAACTGAAAGAGGCATGACCTATGGCAGATCGGGGTACTTCAAGATCAAAAACTTGGGATTTTATACTAAGAGTCCAACACTAACAACATATTTAACAATCAAAAACTACCCAACCTTTTACATATCAAAATATTTTATTTTACTAGACACGCTCTGGTCAGTGGCCAGCTTTTCAAGCAATTTCAAAGCTTGCAATAACACATAACACTGAATATAATAATTATCATCCCATAAACTGAGGTGCCAGTATTCCGCCTGTCTCCCCTGTCATTGAGATTCTTTATTCTTTTTTGGTGTATTTTGCTGATTTGCATATTGTTTATTTGTAAACAATAAGATAACCAATGAATCTCTGAGGGTTATAAAAGGTTGTTTAACTTGATCATTGTGACCTAACTCTTAATTTATTGTTGCTTACACTCCCTCTGAGTCCTTAACTTTATTTGTAAATTTAGTTTTGATTATTTATCAAA
Source organism: Flexamia atlantica (assembly GCA_035578135.1). Classification (NCBI taxonomy): domain Eukaryota; kingdom Metazoa; phylum Arthropoda; class Insecta; order Hemiptera; family Cicadellidae; genus Flexamia; species Flexamia atlantica. The sequence continues at coordinate 3,427,925 of JAQJVK010000030.1, read as the reverse complement.
ACTTACATAACTAAAATTGTTTTAGCTAAATTGTAAATTCAGAAATGGATTATGGAAAGCATACATTTTTTAAGAAAGAAACTGCTTGTCCACTCAATGCAGATGCTATTGACCGAATTGTAACACGAGGTAAATATAGTGACTTGAGATTTATGTGTGACATGTGATGTGACTTTTATGAGCAACAGGAACCTTTTGTAAGTTTTGATACTAATGAAACTAGTTTTGGTTTTGTTAGTTTCATGAAACTAATGGACAAACGCTCCACAGCAGCTTTAAATTTTAGTATTTTAGTTTAGTCTCCTGACTAAGCAATGTTTATCATAATCAGTTATTCATTGAACTCTCTATTGCCATGTTAAATCTTAGGAACGAATAAAAAACACTAAGCTGTCTAAAAGGCTCTTCCCTTATTTAGTCTAAACTTTATATAATATTTTATTTCCTGCAAAACTTCATGCCGAGCTCTTTCCAACAACACCTAAATTAAAAAAAACGAAAGAATCTTGATCACTTAATAACCCCCTGTGCAATATATAATTGTAGATATAGTGACAGTAGAAGAAAAAATTTTGTTTGAATCTAATGATATAAAGTTAGAATCAATAGAAGCTGCAAGGTCACATTATTTTAAAGTCATGTGGTTTATTTATAATAAATAGCACCCAGCAAATATGTTTGAATGAACTAATGGCCTTGAAGCGTATATTTTATTGGTCCTAACTTAATTATAGTTGCCCTGCTTGAGTATCAGCAATATAATATATCAAATTCTTCCCATACACTAACAAGAAAACTGTGCTTGCAATGCAAATTTCAAGCTGTGTACTGTTGCACTTTAAAAATATCGCACATAAGTGGTCATTACTGATTTTTATTAAGTTAATTGGTAAAGTGTTTAAATAACATTTCAGGAAACCTCGGAATATCCAGACTGGAGTGGAGTGCTGCTTACCAAATTTAATCACCATCTAACATGAATTATTTAGAAAAACCGCCTGCTACAAGGATGCTGCAAACCGTGTTCCAAGACTGTAAACTATATTAATCATATGAATTTCAAAGTGATCCACACTAATGTATTGTGATAGCGTCTGACACTGTATACAGGAAAAAACTTTTTTAAAGTATTTATGTTTTACTTCAGATAAATTTGACTGGATAATGCAGGATACATATGATTCCGATCTGAATTATCTGAGGTGTAATTAAAATCAAATAATTCATCCATTAACCACCTTTGATTAGAACCAGAGATAAATCTTTTTTTCTAGGACTAAAACAAGAAATTCGGAATGAAATTGCCATCAAACCATTTTTGCCTTTGGTTAATTTTGAATCTGAAATCTTCTGCCCTGACGTCGATGTAACCAGGGCTCATGTCGCATATGGCAACCGGGCCATTCCAAAACTGGTAAGTGACCGTTTAAACACTTTTAAAATATCTTATATGTATGTATATAAGATATTTTAATACATACAATAAAATAAAATCTAACATAATGTATCATTCTCCAATATAATTTAATCTAAATTTTCTTGAAGATAAATTTAATCAAGAAGGAATTTTATTTCATAACTTAATTTTCTTTCATTTATAGTACCGTATAAGACATTTGGTCATATCATAGTTAATTATTAGAGGTATAATCTGTTAATTAATTTTGTACGAGGGCATGATAATATTGTAAATAGCATAATATTGACGTTGTCTATAACCTGCATTGTGTTGATGACAATAAATATTCATTATTCATTATTTATTATATGGATGGGGAGGAACATGAAGAAGCTTGGGTGTTTACAGACAAATCCGGATGAATTAGGATTTTTAGAGGAGGGGAAAGAAATAATAATAGATGATTAACCTAACCGACTATGAACTTCCTGTGTCAATCATATGTTACATCATAAACCAAAAACATTTCACCTGCTAATAGATTGTTATTCAAAGAGCAAAACATTGTTCCCGATATTAACCAATACATTGTTTTGATAGTATTTTTTTAGCTGCCAGACTAGTTGCATAATCACATTGCTCTGTTTACTTCCACGTCAATGATGATTTTCTCCTCCCCTCTGCCAAAACTTCAAACTCAAGCTGACGCTTTGCTTGACGCATGTGCTGACGTGTTGACACATCAGCACATAATTAACCACATCATACCACAGCACATTAGCACATGTGCTCACCACCTAATTAATGTCATTGCCAGCCAAGGCCGTAGCCAATGGGAGGGGTCAGGGGGTCAAAACCCCCCCCCCCGAAAATGTTGAAATTGCGTTTAAACGAAAAGCTAGAAAGTTTTTTTTTTTCACTCCCTGTAACCTTGAAGCCCAAAACCCCCCCAAAAAATTTTCCTGGCTACGGCTTTGTTGCCAGCCTAATTAATGTCGTTGTCATGTGTTTCTATGATTTCACTGAAAAGCTCATTGTACCACCACTCTGAATGTACGAGGCTATGTTCCTATCAGCCGTGTAATAGTTAATACCTACTCGATGTCCAGGGTTAAAAGCTATTACTTCCAAAGATCTGTTTTAAAATGTTTTTGCATATTTAGAAGCGAGAGCTGCTGAGTAAAGACAAGGTGTTGGCCAAGAGAGCCCTCAACTCCCTGCTGGACGCAGTTCACGACCCGGAGAAAGCCGTCGAGGCCATCAGACTCCAGGTCATTCCGAGGTAAGCCAGAGCTCAGGTGATTCACAACTCCACGAGGAGCATTTTCGCAAAAACCAGAGCATTTTTTGCAAAAATAGAAGCATTTTGGCTTTTTAGCGAATTTCCCCTTTAGGGAAGAAGCTATTACCGTAGGTCTCATGGTAAGACCTAAGCCCCAGACCATGATAACTTTTCGTTTTGCAACCCCCAGAAGCAAAAAACACCATTCGTTCGAATTTTTAGATATATATATATATCTATATATCTATATATATATCTATATATATATATGTGTCTGTTAGCACGATAGCGGCCGTAAAAATGGTCCGATCTTGATGAAATTTGGTACAGACATGTAAAGTGGTAATCGATTGGACGAGTTCGTGAACCAGCCCGATCGGACCACCGGAAGGGGGGGGTAAAGGGGGATAAACCCCCCCAAAAATGGGTTTTTTGATCTTTTTACATAGAAAAATAAAATTTGTCAAATTTTTGTTGGCACCATTGAATTCAGCTCAAAAAAACAAACAATTTAGTACTTTGAATCACTGCTCTATGTCCATTGGTTACCGAGATATTGAAAGTGGTAAACACAGTACGTTGTCCCAATGTTAACCTTATGGGAAATAAGTAAAATTCTATATCTCGTTTATTTCTTGACATATCTTGACAAAACTTGGTAAATGGCTCCTTCTAGTTCAGATCTACTAAATATTGAATCAAAACCAACAAGTTTAAACATACCTGTAGCAGCAAACCTGCATACTCATTCCCCATGTTAATCTTATGGAGCTTACAAAAACATGTCAAATCTCGCTATGTTAGATTATAATATATTGTTTTGCATTTAAAATTCGCTGAGTATGCAGGTCTACTGCAACGGGGGTATTTAACCCCTTTGACTATAATTATGTTTGCGATATTCCTGGTACAATTTGATAACTTGATGCTGTGCTGCAGTAATTTTTACTGGGATAGGAAGCTGTAAACATAACAAACATTTCAATGATATGATATTTTTCTTTAAATTATTTTGGTCATGTTAAGAAAATCTTATGAAAGTTATGAAAAGTTATGAATATTCAGAATAGAGAGATCGACATGCAGAGAATACGAAAAAAAAGAAAATTACTCCGGTTAACTTTTTTAAATTTATATTGTTTATATTGATGATAATAATTTGATTTTAAATACGTTCGTCAGCATGTGCTGATGACACTGGAAGTGTTGGCTCTGCAGTTGATGTATATCTGTATGTCGTGACTTGGTTGCAGAATGGTGAGGTTGCTGTCGTCAGATGATGCGTACGTTCGTCAGCATGTGCTGATGACACTGGAAGTGTTGGCTCTGCAGCCATTGTATGTCGTGACTTGGTTGCAGAATGGTGAGGTTGCTGTCGTCAGATGATGCGTACGCGTCAGCATGTGCTGATGACACTGGAAGTGTTGGCTCTGCAGCCATTGTATGTCGTGACTTGGTTGCAGAATGGTGAGGTTGCTGTCGTCAGATGATGCGTACGTTCGTCAGCATGTGCTGATGACACTGGAAGTGTTGGCTTTACAGCCGTCCGGAAAGCAAGCTATCGTGACGCACCCGACCATAATGGGGAGTCTGAGTGTCCTCATGATGGACTGCGACCGAAACGTCAGGTTCAGCGCGGCCAAAACACTTCTGGCCCTTGCTCGTTGGTTCTTGGGTAAGTAATCGAAATAAATACAGAAACTATAAAAAGGGCAACTCTATTGGTGAATTGTCGTTCCAATTTATTTGTTTTGAAACAAGCTTTTTTCGATTGCAGCTAGGAAAAGGAGGGGAAGAGTATTTGACTCTTCATGTACCTCGCCGTGTTTGTCTCTCGACCACCCGCATCAAACTTGCAATCATTTATGGAAACGTGGCTGAATTTCTGTCGTTAACATGGGGATGTGAACTTATTAATAGTAAGCTAAATAATAAGCGTCACAGAGACATTTCCAAAACTAAAAACTAAACTAAAATTGAGAAAGTACAAATGTTTATTATATAAACTTAATTCAGATTTTTAAAATTCTCTAAATTAAATAGCAAAAAAAGGTGCTTCACAATTTTTTAAAGACACAAATTGAATATTAAAGTTTGATCAGCTATGATTTCGACAAAATCCAAAACTAGGACCCATGTATTTTTCAAACCAAAATATTTTACTGATAATTTCTTAAGACACATAAACTTTTCATTAGATTTATTGATAGCCTCAACCGCTATGGGTTAGTGACAGTTTAAAATATTCATCCACTACTGCCACTACCCTTGATTTTTGATCACTTAATATGATAACTTAATATGATAACCCCTGTAAAGTTAAATTATAGCATTCGATTCTCTAGAATGCTAAAATAGTTAAGAAAAAAATAAAATGTAATAATAAAAATTGTTCTCTCTAGGGACAAAGAAATACTCAAAGATTTAAAATTACAGAACTCCCAATTATTCAGGTTCTAGTGCATGAAAAAATGTTTGTTCATTACAGTCCGAGTCGTATGTTGAGCTGCCACTTTTCCCAGTCCACTTTTCCCATATCTCTTATGGTTTTCGTGTTAGTTGAACAAATGTACGATATAGAGAAACACTGAACAGAAATGGTTTTTTTCAAAATGGAAGCTGGAGCACAGCAGGAATTTCCGGGGACTTTTGGGATTTTAATAAAAAAGGTTTAATTCACATCTGTGCGAAGTTTCAATTTGGCCAGGATTTGTTGGGATGATTGGATTTTTCATGCTTAATATTCCTGTACAATAGCTGTAGGTATTACTTCCAACATTTAGTACATTTACCTAAATATAATTTTTAATATTTGAAAAAGTGTATAATATTGTTTTCAAAAAAATTGACTACGGCAATATTGAGGAATTACGGCCCTCTTTTTCCGTAAGATATTTTGTATGGTAACTGAAAAGCTAGGCATGTGCCTAAAAATTAATGTTTTTTTCATTGTCGAGATTTGAGAACTTCTGTCCCCTGAGCAGTTGTCTCTTATACACTTTCTCTAACCTTTGTAATGGTTGTTAGCTTGTCACATGTGAGCCTAAATCGAAGTTCTGGTAATGTGGTAATGGTTAACTAGAATTAATTAATTTTTAATTGTTGATTAAATTAAATATATTTTTATAATGCAAAATGTTCAATACAAAACTGAGGCAGACAACATTTTTGACCTATTTTTCCTGAATTGAAAAATATCAAGAAGTCCCAAAAGTTAGAGGGTGTGGTGCAATCCTGTTAATCCATCCATTATTGTGGATTTACATCTATTATGAATTGCTGATCCTTTTTCTTTTTTGGTTTAGGAGTTGAAGAACTGATTAAGGATTACTACGTATACCTCATCCTCAATCAACTTGAGAGTGAATTGGACAATGAAATAATAGTGAGTATTGAATAACAAAGACAATTATTTTGGGAGGGTAGGAGGAGCATGCATTTACACACACTGAGAGGTTTTTTTGTCTCCCGTGGTGGTTCAAAGCCCCGCGGAGCCACCCTCCTTAACACCGATTAGCCTTTAACTATACAAGTTCAGTAGCCTGGGATTGGTTCACAAATTACTTTGGGCTAGGCCTTTAATGCTACGCCTCTAGGGCAGCCTTCGCGGGGAAAACTTGAGAATTAAGGCCAAAGGTTTTCCACCCAAAGAATAGCTTGAACAAAATGCCTGACACAGTTCCAGTTCCCCTCTCCCTGGAGCATAGTAAAATTAAAATTAGTGTTTATCTTGAAAATGGTTGGACCAAACTAAACAAATCATGTACTTTTCTCAAATGAACTTTTTTCATTAATTTGCCAATTTAATAAGGAATATTAAAAGTTAATAGTTTTCAAGATATTTAAGAAAAACCTAAAATTGGTACCCTCAGACCCCCCCTCCCTCCCCCCCCGCTCGATGGCTACGGGCGGGGACTTTTGATATGTTCACCTCCTAACTAGTTTAAACAAAGTTACCAAGTCAAAAATTGTGTTTCATGCATATCCTTCTATACCTTTTTTATCATTCCTTGCCTGGACTACAGTATAATCAGTCTGGGCTGGCAACTTTACCAATCCGATGCAGGTAGGCTCTGAAGTACCAGTGACCCAAAAGGAACTGGGTCACGTAGTAATCCACCTTGCTGTACTGCTGTTCCACACATTGTCAAACGGAAGGTATGAGCTCGAAGGTCCAACATACCTTCAACAGGCTTTCCATTCACGCAGCCAGCAATCGAAGCTGCAAACAGCTTCTTTGGCAGTTATAATTCTTTTTTCTTGTTTATTGATTAGTTATGATGATTCAAGAACCTTGTACTAATAAAGGGGGAACCCCTTTCCTCCAATGGTTATAATTTTTTAGTGACTAGTTTACAATGTTAGCCCAATGAATTATCCATGTTTTGAATTTGATTTTTGCAGACATTTGTCATCACTGATTAAAACTAGTTTCACGCTGTTTCAGGATCTGCAATCTGATCCCATCTTCAGGTGGTAAGGAACCTAGAACAACAAGATTAGCAGCCACCTGAAAATGGGATCAGAATCCAGATCCCGAAATGTTGTGAAACTTTTTTTTACAAATCAGTGATGGCAAAGGTCCACAAAAATAAAAATTAAAACATAAACTCACTTTCGCCAACAATTAGTTTTAAAAGAAAATTATCCATGTTGGTGACCTCAAGTCCGATGTAGCCTTGCCAAATGTCAAAAAAACCAAAAAATTTATGACTTCGGATTGTCAATGAGGATTCATTATATACACATGGTACTTTTATACAATCCAATAAATCTCTTTCATAGTATTTATACATATATTGTTCATATATTTTTATACACAATCATTCAAAAATGTGCACTGTAACTAAATAGGTTTTCAAACTATTATTGGGGCAGAGGCGGATTTGGAAATTTGCCGCCCCGGGCTACACAGGGGGAGTAGGACCGGCGGCGGGATTTCCGCCTCGGCAAAAGTGGTGGCCTTTTTTTTTTTTTTACTCGCGCGTGTGCTTTTTGACCCCGTTGTGGACCTTTTGGACCGTTTTTACCTGTTCCGGACCCTAAACAAGGCTATTTCTACAATTTCAGGGGAGGTTGTGACTTCTCTCTCTAATTTGCCGCTCCCCCCCCCCCAAATTCTGCCGTCCTGGACTATAGCCCTTTAAGCCCATATGTAAATCCACCCCTGTATTGGGGTTCTTTTAAATTTCAGGCAACTCTTCTACAAACACTGATCTTGCTCCTTGACCAAAGCGACGAGGCAAAAGCTCAAGCTCTAGACCACAGAGCTATTGAGCTCTCCGTGTTTCTGGACCATCCTGAAGCCAAACTGCGAGCTTTGGCGGCCGAGCTTGTATCTGAACTGGCTCGAATCTCAGACGGGCGAGAGGAAATATTCACACACGGATCTGGCATTCTTTCCAGGCTCAGCACGTTATTGAATGATGAGGTAAGTAGAATTTGGAAACACATATTAGTTTTCAAAAATAGTTTTAAAGCTCTAAAATTGCTATTAATAGAAACACTGTATGGATGAAAAAAGAACCCTAGTTTTAGCAAATTTCCCCTATAGGCAAGAGTTTTTACCATAGATTCCATAGATCTAATGGGAAGACCTCAGCCCAAGACCAACATAACTTTTTTTTTGAGGTCCTGAGACGTTGAAAACACTTACACCATACGTTCATTTTCATATGTACATATATATTTATGTCTTCGATATCCCATAAAAATGGTCCAATCGAATGAAATTTGGCACGAAGTGCAAAATGGTAATTATTTAGTTTGAGTTTGAAGACTAGCTTGATCAGACCATAAGAGGTAATATAATATGTATTAATGAGGACACACCGTTAAAATTATATCAAATATTATAAACTGTTAACTTATGGTTACAAACAAACATTAACAAGTTAGAAGAAATTTAATCGAAAAAGAGGGTTAATATGCGGACATTAAAATACTCAAAAGGAAGCAACAAAAATAACACATAATACAAGAATAAATTTATCAGACTGAATATTATTATGGACAACACAATTTATATAATCTATATAATTAATACGCCAACACGAAATTTGTCTTATGAACTCCTCCGTCATTTCTTAACCGATTTTGATCATTGACGGCTCATTGGAAAGAGCATGTCGCGTAGATTTGCAAACTGGCCTTACATTTTTGAAAAAGTCCCTTGGACTCTGCCCCATTGGCTTATAAAGTTCCCATGTTATCCTTATGAAGAACATAATTGTTTACATTTTGATCAGCTGGATAATTTAATTGCTATTATTTTTTAATTTGTGTAAACATAACCCTCAAGACGGATTGTGTTAGCATGATTGTGTTTTAAATTTGTCGCCATTTGAATTATCGCTCTGCTAGAGTAGCGCACGATTCCGTGCGCTCGGATCCACTAGTACAAATATGAATAGAACAAATTAATACTTAAGTGTGACTTTTTTAATGAGTTCTGAATGTACAGGATGTAGAAGTTCAAACTCACTCGGCGGAGGCACTCATGTTCGTTCTTGTGGAGAGACTGATCAGGAACCACTGCCTCAACAATCTGCCAGTAATATGTGTCCTCATTCGCTGTGCTAAGGTATGTGTATTACATTCTGTCAAATCAAAACAAAATATATGCTTTCATGAGGCTATATTACTGAAAGCTGAGATTTTTTAGACATCTTGAGTACTGCATGAAGGCAAGGAGTTGCTTTCTCGTTTTACTGAGCTAACAAACAACATTAGTATCTAAAAAAAAACATGACCAGATGATGCAAAAGCAGCCACGATGCTGACCTAAGTAGGGGAGACACCAACAGGCCCAGCAACAGGATTTTTGGGCCCCTGTGCAATCTACAACCCCGGGCCCTGAGACCTTTTTTTTACTTCTTTCGTATGTTTTTGGGCCCCTTTTCAGCCGTTTCGGGCCCTTTTTGGGTGTTTCCAGGCCCCCTGCGAGCCCGGGCCCCTATGCATTTGCCCCCCCCCCTGCCTCCCCCCTGTCACCGGCCCTGGACACCAATGTATTTATTCATCCATGGTCCATAATGTATAAATTTCATGGATTGCTAATATTAACTGTAAGCTGAAAAGAAAAATGAGATTTTTACTCTGCAACATGATCAATGCTGTATAAGTTTTTGAGTGCAGCCTATAAAGAATCGTTAACTATATAGGCATTTGCAAAGTTGTAACTGTTGCGAGGTCTGTGTCTGATTTGGTGAACAAAAATAGCGAAACTTAGAAAACTGTACACACTGCTGACTTTGTTAATCACGGGTTCTTCCGATAGTATGAACTAGACATAACATATGAGTTTTTAAGCTTAAGTTTAGTCATTGAAGTGAAAATTTAAATGTTTGTTGGGTTTCCTAGTGATAGTATTTGAATTTTTCAAATCGTAATGTCATTTGCAATTTCTAAGGTCACTGAAATAGTTATAGAAAAGCATTTTAAGAAAAAAACCTATGCAGTTGAAAATGGAAAGTACAAATTATACAATAACAGACTAAAAGAGAGTTGGTTTTTTTCACCCTTACCAGAACTGTAGGAAGTGCTATATTTTAGCTATACCTTCAGTGTCTAATGTGCCATCCACCCATTGGGACAAGAATAATAGTTAAGATTTTTTTATAACTAATTTCAAATGAACAGCAGCAGCTATAATTGTAGTGGTTCGTACCAATTTAACCTGGAAACTGGCAAATTAAAAAAACAATGGAAACAGGGTGAATAAATTGCACAAGAAATATTTGAAAACTTTGCACACTTGAATATTTGCAAATTTCTCCATGCTTCTGAAAAGGTTCAAATATGGGCAGAAATATTTTTCTAATAAACTTCTGTGTTTTGTGTTCTGATGGCCTATTCAACTGCAGGAAAGCCAGTTGTTTTCTCTATAATCTTAATTTAATACCAATCCCTTGAGGTTTTTCCTACACAAAATTTTGCTATATCATAGGTAATTGTAATAATTTTCATTAACACCCATCAAACTTCAAGTTTTATAAGCAAAACCTCATAATAATACCACTGTCGTTATCAGTATTTCAGATCACCAGGCTTACAAGTGAACGCAATCAAAGGGCTAACCTGCTTTGCCGAGCACCCCAAAGGGCGAGAGTTCTTGCTGCAGAAAGTCAAAGAGATCGAAGGCATCAGAGTCGCCAACCCCCAGGTGGAGAACCACAAGAAAACCCTCCTTACAGTCATCAGAACTGTTATATGATATCAATCTAAAAACATCTTCACTTCTCCAAAGAAATTAAATTAATAATTGTAAGCAAATTAACTTGAATTCAAAATTAAATATAAATTTATAAATTTTTTTATGTGGTTGTGTTTTGTTGTAAAAATAAGGAAGAGTTAAAAATTTTCCTGATGTAAAAAAAACTACAAGTGATTGGTTTTATTAATTTAATATTATTGTACTTAGTATTTTGTATATTTTTACGCCAGTGGCATTTTTCAACATTTTAATCGGGAACGGTCCAAACTCGGGTATTGTTACCGGACCTTTACCCCCTGGGGTAAGTCAGAAATGATAGCAGGGGTAAGTCTTGTTACCTTTACCTCCTTGTTGTCCGGAGGTCTACTGGAGACCTTTTGTTAGAAAGCATCATAGCCTAATGACAAATGGCAAGTGGACCCAGTTTTGATCCCGGTCAGGAATTGAACCGGCCACTCTCATATTATGAGGTGAGCGCTTTTTTTGTAAACACAGAACAAAAGTAGTAAAATTGTGTTTTGATAGAAAGTTTGAATTATTTTACTACCAATAGAGTAAAAATAGATTGTAAGTAATAAGAACTGTATGAGGTATCAATTAAAGACACAATGTGAATCCTCAGTTATATTATAAACTTCTAAAACATCCAATATCGGTAGTAACCACACAAACAAAATATATACATATTCATATAAAATAATAAATAAGGGACAAAAGGAAACTGGGAATCCTTAAAAATCTTTTCACCGTTGCGGAATATCACAAACTTGAAGTTAGGTAGGTTTGAGGGAGAAGAACATTTTCCCCTTGATGGTCTGCCGGGTGGGGTTGATCTTCTTGAGTAGCTGAGTCATGACGTTGACGAGTTGCTCGGACGTGAGGCCGGTCTTCTTGCTCTTGAACTTCTGCAGCAGCTCCGTCGTGGACATCGGCTTGCGCGTCAGGTAGCGGCGCACAGCGTCCTCCGTGATACCGCTGTCCGAGCTGCGGCAGGGCAGTCGGTTATTTACATGTTATAAAAACTTAAATAATATGTGATGCGGAAAGTGAAAAGGGATCTCAAGTCGGGATTTTCCAGTTTTGAGTTATTAACATCCTGAAATTCGGCATTAAATTGCAAACAATTTGACATATAATTCAAAGGGCTATAATTTTTTTGTCTTTGAGTTATTGGCATTTGAATTTTAACTAGTAAATAACGGGTATTTAAGGAAATCAAGGCCCAAAACTTCAAATATTACAATATTTATTATTTATATTTATTTAAGAAATTAATTTGGTATCAAAATAAAGTCTGAAAACTAGATCTTTAAATCTAAAATGAAGCAGATGTGATACACTTACAATTTCATTGTTTAAAAAGATGAGAAGCTGAGAAGTTGAAAAAGGGACCTCAAGTCAGAAGGCAGAATACCGAGGAATAAGATAAATACACTGTCAAGACGGTGATTTTTGGACTGATAGATGTCAGGAGGGACCAGTTTTGAGATGCCCCTGACGACTCTGTCAGTACCGGCCTGCACATTAAGGGAAATGGGACCTAAAGTTGCTCGCCATGTTATTTCCCATTAAAGCGACTTGAGGTCCCTTTTCGTATTCATGACAAAGGCTCCTAAATCGATTATTTTTTAATATTTCTTGGATTCTTATCACTAAAATAACCTGATAAATGTGTACAGGAAAATTAAGGAATCTTATCCAATCGAAACCTAAAAATCAATATTTTCAACCAGATTTTACTAAAATGTCCGTAAAATTTACTCCAGCGACTTGAGGTCCCTTTTAACTTTCCGCATCACATATAGGGCAATCTTTAAACTGTTTCCCGCCCAACAAAGGTAATCGAGATGAAATATGAAAAGTTAAAAAAGCAATTTGAACGATTTTCAAACTTAAAGAATCTCTGAGAGAACATTTTAGAAATTTAAAAATAATAACAGAAATAAATTTATGGACTCTACATATATGAAATCATAGTTAATGTAAAAAGTTTAAATCAAAACAATTACATTGCCCCAATTCACAGTTAAAATACCCGAAAAAAGCTTGAACCCCTTCCACATCATTGTTGAGAAATATTTGAAAAGAAAACTACATATGCTGGTAAACATTTTCTTTAAAATATATTCCAGACTTCATAAAAAGAAACAAATTTTAAAAAATTTAAACAATTATTACAGAAATATTTCATAGAATTTGTTGTATACAACTTTGATGAATTTCAGAATGGTTACAGATAAATAGAAATTGCAATTTGTAGATGTAATGTTTTTCTCAAGCATAAGCTAAAAAATTGTATATTTATTTCATTTTTGTTGACATTTTTTCATTTTTAATTTTACTTATTGTAAATATTGTACAAACCTTGTATATTGAACCTGAAACTACTCAATGTATACATTGCTGAATATAAAATTATGAATAAAGAACAAACTGAATCTTGAATCTATAAAAACTCAATTCATTTTCCTGTTTCACTTGATATCAGTATAAGTTGGAACGTGTGTGTATCTGTTTCCCCAGATAAAGAACTAATGTTTAAGACATTAAGACCACAAGACATTAAAATTTAAGAATCATAAAAATCACTCTGTTCTCATTGACTAGATGTTGGATGAAAACTCGATCAAAAAATGAGGTTATAAAAACAGATTTCATGGCCATGGTTATTTCAGTTCAACCGATAAATTACCTATTGAAGTTGATCATCAGGGGTTCCATCCGAGGCTTTTATAATTTAAGAAATGGTTACAGATAAATAGAAACTGCCATTTGTGGATGTAATATTTTTTTCAAGCATAAGCTAAAAACTTGTGCGTTATTTCATTTTTCATTATATTCTTTTTAATTTTTAATTTTACTTATTGTAAATATTACTGGGCGACGTTAGTTACAGATTTCCTACTGAATTCACGTTTCACACTGTCACTGAACAAGACGTCATACGACACGAGACCTCACTCAGGGGAGGGTATACCCCCGGTGTTGATGAGGTTTCTGCCGAATTCCTCAAACAGCATCCAAACATATTGTTATATTCACTCCTAATTTTAATTTATCTTAGTTTGATATCCCGTGTATTTGTATTTCCAATATTTTTAAATTAGCTAAAGTATTTCCCTTGTTACATCAAACGACTACAGATGTGAACAAGTTCCGCCCCATATCTATGCTGAGTGTCTTTTCTACGGTTTTGGAACGAATAGTAAAAGATCAATTAGTTTCTTATATACAAATAAATGGCATTTTAAGTAACAATCAATATGGGTTTGTTCAAAATAAAAATATATCTGATGCTCTGTTAGACATTGGCACAGATATCGATTATAATATTTCTTGCAAAACGAGGACATGAAAATGACTTCAAATACATGATTTTTTAGCTCAACCGATAAATTACCTGTTGAAGTTGATCGGGAGGGGTTCCATCCGAGGCTTCTTGGCTGCCGAGCCCTCGAGAGCGGCGCCGGGTCTCTTCCCTTCGGCCGCGGCGGCCGGGCTGGCACACCGCGAGCTGCTGGCGCTGCCACAACACAACCATGTTAACCCGGCAGAACTGATTTTGATTTGAAAACGCAATGACTGACTCACAGTCGTTTGGACCAGGTTTTATATAAAAGTTAGTATATTGAAAAATGAAGAGTTTATTTGCACAAAAACCCCACTAAAGTCTTTTACATTAGTTTTGGTGACTACTTTGTATAGGATATATGTGCATACAAAATATTTGTATAGTATAAAAAAAATATTTTGAATTGCAGTAGATACTTCAATAATTATTGTTATTGTGTTAAAAGCGTCCCTATGTTGTACGAGGTGTTTATACTGACGAAAACTCCACAAAAGTATTGTACATTAGTGTTTTGAATATTTTATATAAGAAATATGTCCACACAAAATATTTATATGTAACATGAAGCCTTACGTGACTCACGGTCGAAAACAACAGATCTCTAAAGAAACTTTCATTGAACTGACTGTAAGGGTTAGAGAAAGACAGGAAGTGAGTCATGATGTTCTTGGAAAGACGTACGAGAGGAATAGTGACGGCCAGACCTGCCGACACCCAAAAAATATAATTTTTATCGAAAAAACTAAAAACTTTGTCTTTTAGACACGTATGTAAATCCTCGCGGGTTAAGGTCGTATGCCACTAGTGCAACTTGTTTCGCAAAACATTTCACACAAAACACAAAATCGTCTGAAACATTTCTGTTACTTACCGTGAAACAATGTATTTTAATGGAGCTAAAATTTCGACATTTTTTATATAGATATACTTAGCATGCTTTCGTGAATGTTTCGCAAAACAAAGTTGCACCTGGTTGATAAATGGCATACAACCTTTACGACTATTCTACTGAGCATAGTTTACTTAAACTATGCAATAGCCTTCTTCCCCATCTTCTATGTTTAGACGCTTTTTACTCCTTGAAATGGATGTGTAAAATAATAGTTTGTCACCCATCAGGAGTAGTGATTACGTTGTCTCCCACCGGCAAAACATGGCAAAAACATATTACTACCGTACATGAAAAATTCTCCTCGATTATTTAGTGGCTTATTTATGGAATAGAATTTATGTTGTTTTAAAAAAATACAAAACTTATTTAATTATTTTTTTGGTAATTAATTAAAAAGTCTTATACTTTTATATGAAGATTTTTCTCACATGTTGCCAAGCTGTTATCACTGTATACCAATTTTTTTTCTTGAATCACATTTATGATGTGAGGTTCTGATCAACCAGGTCATTTGATTTTTCACGATAATCTTTAAAAACTGTCATTTAACAAATGAATAAATGAGTAAAATATAAATGCACAAATAGCCCAATGAAAATATTATGGAAATAGATATGTGGCACAAAAGTAGCAACAAAGAATGTTAAAAACACCCAGGATTACCTGTTCTGCTGTGTTTTAGTTTTATTGTCGGCGTCTGAATCAGTGCTATCTGCATTTGATTCACTTGACGAATCTGGAAAAAAATTTCTAGATTATCTAAAAAAATAGGGGAAAAAATAACTGAGGTTATGTACATTTTCATAAGGGTTCTCAAAGTAAGAAAAATCATGTCATGCTTTTTGTTGTTAATAGTGTGAAATTTAATAAGAGTACAGGCTTAAATAATTAGTTTCTAGTTTTTTTCTGTTTTTCAAAACACAAAACTTTTGTCAGCCTGAAGTAATTGTCAATAACTTAAGATTTTCTAATTTATTTAAGAACTAGTTTAAATGGTATAAAGCTATTTTAAAATTTAATATACATTTTGTATGACTTAAAAATTAGCGATATTTTGTCATGTATTCTTTTTTTTATGACAAAACTCTGAAAAAATACTTTACTTGATAATATTTATTATAAATTCAGTGAAACTTTTTTGAAACTTGGTTAAAGGCCTAAAAAGTAACAAGCTGATCTTTGTTACTTACCATCATTGTCATCACCCTTCGCCTTATTATCCTTTTCTTCTTTCTCTTTCTTCGTTGCTTTCTTCTTCTTTTTGCTGCTTTTCTCCTTGTCATCATCCTCTTTGTCGTCAGCGTCACTTTTCTTCTCTTTGTCTTCTTCATCTTCTTCGTCCTCTTCTCCGGAGCTCAGCAGACGGCGCAAGGCGCTCTCTTCTGCGACTCCTTTCATATCCTTGTCAATCTTGGCCTCATGGTCAGAGTCACTGGAAACAAAGCATCGAGTTGTCAAACACTTAAAGAATCAATTATTTACAGCAAAACGTCAGCTCAAAAACATTCATAACATTTTGAGGACATGTTACGATGTTGGCATGCCATCTTTATTGGTTGTGAATTGACCAGGGAGTCGGCCAGTTTACTTATTAATCATGAACATGACGTATAGTAAAATATTTGTGCTGCCCTGAAAAGTTTACAGCGAGTAATTTAGACTTACATTTCTCGTCGTTTAGCTCAGGGCTAAATAATGGGTAGTGTAACATAAAGGTTATTATGGTGAAAGAAAAGCTGTTGACTAGGATTTGTTTGTTTTGAAAGGAGGGATACACAGCTATCTCATCTGAAGATTTAGTGTGAAGTAACAAATAATAAAATCCAAAAGTACTGGTGGGCCAAGGTCGAGCTTTTAAACAGGCCACCAGATTTTTAAGCATTATGTCAAATTAGACCAGGATCAGCTGGTCTGTTTCAAACTTGACCTTGACTTGTCAGTTCTATTGGACTTTGCATTAGATCTTTAGGTGACGTAGCTTACTATAACATGAAGTGATTGTTCAAAGAGAATTCAGCATTATAGAATTCATTCATAATGCATAGACATAATTCAATTGCAGGAGGAAAATTAGGTTAAGATTTAAATAACTCTGTCTAACCACTATTAAGCATAGTGAAAATGTAGATCAGCGTATCATTAGCACTGAACAAGATCCAAAGTCTTATGGTAAGCTGTACACACAGTTTCCACACCAAAGGAGACAAATTCAGTTTTTTGGCATTACATATTTTTATTAATGGTCTAATGGTTTATCAAAATACTTGAAAAATGTCAGCTGAGAAAATGATGGTGCAAAATACATTGTTGACAAAACACACAGTTCAAAGTCTGAGTTCTCAGTGACTACTATAATAATCTTCAAAAATTTTTAGACAATTCAAAGGACTGTGTAGGTTTGTGTAGGTTTTCTGAATTTCCTCCCTGCCCCTATTGCTGAGCGGTTCGCTCACCTGTCGGAGGAGTCGGAGATGTAGTCCAGTTCCCGGCCCTCCTCGTCCCCATCGTCACTCTCCTCCATCGCCGAGTCGTCAGATCCACCCTTCTTCTTCTTTTTTGCCGCGTCTTTTTTGTTCTTGTCATTCTTCTCTAGAACATAATCATGAGGGCTTAAAAAAAAACTACAATATTTATAGGTAAAATAAAAAGTATTACAGCAATTGGGTGTCATTACTGAATTATGCCAACTTTTTTTCTGAATGGGTGTTGTGAGTGTTTACCTTTTCATAAGACATTTGAAACTATAGAACTGTACAACAAAACAGTTGCACTGACCCATTGGTCATGATGGAATTTTTCCGTAATATATATTAACAGAATCTCCTATGATTTGTTTGATTTTTTCTGTAGTATTTCGTGAGATAACCTAATAATTCACTGAATTGCCGCTAGGGTCACTGAAGAGTGTAATTTTGAAGTATTTTAGAACATGCACAGGTTTCTCTTCCCAGTATGTACAAAAGCTCCCTAACAAGCTTGCAAATTGGACTTGTGGGTCAGTAAGCATAATTCCACCTAAATGGCAGTATCCGCGCCTTGAAAAAGCTGACAGAATTTGTGTGTTCAATAGGGATTGCGCCGACACCTGTTTAGGAGCTTTTAAATAATTGTATTTAGAAGAGGCACATGTTTTTTCTTATTTTTTTATTACTTTGGCATATTATTGATAAATGATAACATTTAAAATGAACATAACTAAAAAATAACACCAAAATGGACAAAATGAAAATGTTAAAATAAAAACTTATGATATGGAAAAAACTAAATTGCTAATCGGGTTAAACAAGGGATATTCCACAACGATTAATTCTGTACTATTCAATATACAGTTTACAATTATTTCAATAAAAGTTCAATAAGTCCAACTTTTATGTTATAATTTCTTTAGCACTTTGTTGCTTTCAATCAACTAATATTACTAAGAAATAAATTGTTTTCAGTGTTAACCTCTTTTCCTTTTGAAAATAAATAATAAAGCTTTAACTAATTTCACTCAAGGTAAAAACAAAATTACTTACGCTTTTTCTTCTTCTTTTCTTTCTTTTCTTCATCCTCATTGTCATCTTCTTCTTCTGATTCGTCATCCTCACTATTCATCCAATCGTCCATGTCTGATATCTTAAAATCTAAAAAGTATAAAGATATTGTTATCCATAAAAGTCCTTGTTAACTGAAAAAAATAATCCTGATTCTTATTCCAAGGCAAGATTAAAATTTTATTTCTTTTTTTTTATAATCACAAAGTTGTCTTGACTGCAGAAGCTTGTAGAAAAGATTGAGTAAATAGGAAATTTCAAAAATTGTTAAACATATCATACAATAACTGCAGTTTCCAAAGCCTGTCTTTATGTTTTGGGGGAAGTTAAGTTGTCCAAATAAAATTATAAAGATTAAAACAAAGCGGCCCAGATACGGCGCTCACCTAAGAGTCACCGATTTCAATCCAGACCAGCACTGAAACTGGGCCCAACAGCAAACCTTTATTTTTGTAAGACTGAATTACTTATTATAAATTATTATAAATAAACCTTTATTAATGGTGCTATCCAACAAAAGGTTGCTGTTAGAAGGAAACAAGACCCAAATCTGGCCTGTTTCCCATCTGAAAATCAAAACATTTAAAAAATACCACCAGCAGAGAAACCTAGCTACCTTTTGACTTTTTAGAGTTCCCTCGCTTAGCCTTTCCTTCTTCTTCATCTAACTCTCCATCTTCATCGTTTCTCAGCCGCTTCCGCAACATGAGGGAGAAGTAGTTTATCACTTTGTTCCGTCTAAAAATCAACAATGAAGTTGATTGGATTAATTATTTTATATTTCAACCAAAGAGATGGTAGAATTGCCCATATTTGTTACATAAACTTGATGAGAAAAATTTACAGTAAGACTATTAACACTTTGAACCCTAAGCCCGAGTATAGCTCGGGGCATGGCGTATGTCGCCGTGTACAAAGCCCGAGTATAGGTCGGGCTGCGAAATTAAATTCCATAGCAACGTATATTCGACGTATTTTCGCTAATCGTTGCTAGGGAACTCTTCCTTGATCATCTGGAATTGATTATAGTATCCAAAGGTCTCGAAAAAGCCATCTATTTAGCAGCAGAAAAATAAATCCAAATGTGTGCAGCTGATCCTTTGCGTCACCGGCTGATGACGCTTTGTTGTCTGCAGTAATGGCTGACTTTGTTTACGTTTGTGTCGGCGTCCAATTAAGTGTGATTTTACTTATATTTACAAGTGTTTTGAGTCTAAGTTAGTTATAAGATTTTGTATTACTTTATTACGTAATGTTTTTGTCATGTTTAGTGTACAATATGAGAGATATATTTGATATGAGTGATGTACGTGACTACCGTCGCAATTTTGTTTTCTTCATTTTTTTATGTCCGTTTTATGTGGAATCCTAAAATTGTCGTTTGTTGTAACTGTAATAAAATTTATATCATTTGAAAGGTTATATTTTTCTCTTTATTTTGATATATAATTTATATGGGTAACAAATACATGTATTAGGCTACGAATTTTAATTTGAACCCCAAAATTGGCCAGTAACGCACGTAAAAAGAGATTTTAGCGCCCAGGGTTCAAAGTGTTAAGGTAAGAAATATCAAATTCCAAACATCCTGTCAAGATCGATGAAAGTGAGGAAGTTATAATTTATTCAGGGAACATAAATAACATACTGACTTTTTATATACCAGTCATTCATTAACATAATAGCGAAGTCAAAATGGATTAAAATATTATTTTCAAAACATGGTAAGCGCTCTGCAGCTGTAAGCTCCTTGAATAATTATTGAGGAAGTTATAATTTATTTAAGGGAACATAAATCAAACGTAGATTTTTGCATACCAGTCATTCATTATCATAAGCAGAGTGAAAATTAATGAAAATATCAGTTTTGGGTAAATTCACTATTTACAAATTGCATAAATCTTGGGTGATACCACAGTGATTGATATTCATTGAGCAATATAGAAAATTCTGAATACTTTAATACTGGAAGACTAGCCATGTTTTTAAGCCTTTGATATATTTTGAAGGTGTATTAAAATTCCTCACATGATTTAAAGTCAAATTGTATGTGCGTGGAGCAGTGAAACTATAACAATGTCTAAAAAATTAAAGCTTTGGTCTCAGAACAGGAGCATCATTCATAAGTCTAAAATTATTCCTCTCTGGTTCTCAGAACAGGAGCAACATTCATATGTCTAAAATTATACCTCTCTGGTTCAAAGACGTAACAAACATTATTAAAATCAAAGTAAAATAATTTTAAAACTTTCAATACATAACTTTGGGTAGAGGCTTTAGTTTGCAAAATAAAGGCCAAGATGGGTTCTTTTCTTTTTTAATATATTTATGAATACAACATTTCAGAAGTGTTATAATGGGTTGAAGAGAAGAGAGGTATATTCCACCCTCGCAAATCAAGTCATAATTGAACTTTAATTTCACTTTTACTGGAACATTGACAATTACTCATCTGAAGTTAGGCCTACCTGCCAAATTCCTGTTCTGCCTCCTCAGCAGATAAAGACTTGTAGCGGTTGATGGGTTGGAAGTTGTACCACTCACAGAGCGGGTAGGCGTCGATGGCGCCATCGGCCGCGTGCGTGAACACATAATAAGCAGCGTTCTCCCCCACTCCTCCCTCACGAATACCTTTGAATCTGGGAAACGTTAAATATTAGTAGGAAAATCATTCCCCAATTTTTATTTCAAATTAAGGTTCTAGTTTAATTGGTTTAGCTAATTTAGTTTGCTTAACTCGAGGCTGGAATTGGTAGTTGTTATATCAACAATCATTAGGATACAAATGTATGTGTTGCAGGGAAAGGCTACTTTATATTAAAGTACCGTTACTAGTTCTTTCTGTGGTTGAACTGATTCACACCCACAGAAGGGCCGATTTAAAAGATAATCTGATATGAAGTTTTTTAGGCTAACAAAAAACTTGTCATGATCTGTAGATTCTTGTATAGTGACCAAAAGACGAATACCACCGTCATTTTCAGTTTTATCTTGTTCATAACATGTGTGGACAATTATTTCAGAATTAAAATATTTTTATTACAACTGATAAACTACTTCAAACAAATAAACACATATTGTGAATACCTTTTGTTATAAATTTTGGCTTCAAATACATAAGCTCTAGCTCGCCATATAGGAATTTAGCCCAGGAAGGTTTAAACAAGTTTTTTAAATTAATTGTACCAACTTTTTGCCAGTTTTCCCACCGGCCTTCAGTATCCAAGGTTGATCCTCTGGTTTGTACTTCTTGCTGACGATCCCAAACTTTTTGCGTCGAGCTTCTTCTTTAGCCTCTCTTCCATATTCACTTCCTGCACCAAATCTGTAATCAACACGGGAGTTTTTGTAAATTAGCACTGTACTGCACTTTAGCTTTTTACTTCATCATTAGAATCTACTTTAACCACACTATTCTGGGTAAGGTAAGATGGCTATCATTATACTTAATAGGCCTACCCAAACTTGAATGACCATATAATATGGCCTGTTAGAGTGAATTAGCCGTGGACCCCAGCTTTGCCAGGGCAGGCACTCTCCAGCTGAAAGTAAAAAATGTATTTAGGCCTACTTTGTATGAGAAAAACATGGCATGAGACCGGTTAAATTATTTTCTTAATATCTTTTAGAGTTCCAATCCATTTCTAGTCGGATCAAATCAACTCCATGGTAGATCAACCGGTTGATTAAGATAGTCATCTAAAATCTCTTGACAGACATCAATAGACATTATTTCTTTATTTACATATTCATTGAGAATAATAAAGAGTTCTTCTAATTCAAATGGTTGATTTGCAAAAAGCATAATTTAATTTTTCAATGAGTTACCTCAGAAAATAGTTTTCAGCTTTAAAGTGCATCTTAAATAGTGTGGATCTTCAAATGAATTCAGTAGAAATAACTATAACTAACAAATCTGATGATACAGTAAAATTACTTCTTTGTTTGAAATTCATTGTTGGTGATGGTGGTTTTATATTTTGATTAGGATTTTTGCGGACATTTGCCATCACTGATTAGTAAAAAACAAGTTTCACGACGTTTCGGGATCTGGAATCTGATCCCGTCTTCAGGTGGAAGAAAACCTAGAACATAACAAGATTAGTAACACATGGCCAGGAAAACCTGGAAAAAAATAAAAAAACAGTAAAATTACATACTTAGGCATGTCATCATCAGGTCTTGCAAACTCTTTGGCGTTGTTCTCTCTCTCCATCTTCACTTGACCCCATTTGGCAAAGTCTACATTGAGGACTGAGTTAAATCTCATCACATGGTGTCTTTTTCTTGAATTTCTGTTGAGAAAAATTATGTTCAAACGACCAGAAATGTTTAAACAGGGAAAAACTAATAAAAATACTAAAAAAGTTTGCTATTTTATTAGATTAAAACAGGTACCACTCAATCTGGAAGTTGATTGCATATGCTTTCAGAGGAAGAAAATCAAGGTTTTTAAGAAGTAAAAGGTATATCAATCTAATGAATTAAATCAAATGAGTGATTTAATCTTTATTAATTAAGATAAAAGTGAAGCTTTAATAATTTACCCTACAATCAGTTTTAAATAGGGAAAAAGAACCGACTGGAAAATTAGACAGACAAAATTATGAACCAACTATTTTTTATTTTTTTAGAGGATGGCGGTCTAAAAAATTTAACCATTGGCCTCTATTAACCTCGCATTCCCCCCCCCCCCCATGAGCTCAGGCCTGTGCATGGAAGTTAAAAAATATAAACAAGGAGTGAGCTAGTACAAACAGCACAAGGGCGAACAGTAAGCAAGGAGTTAGCTGGTACAGTAAACAGTGCTGCTAAACGTAATGCAACCAACCCAAGGAACTGCAACCAAATTCATCTTTGATTTCTGAATAGAAAACAGACATCCAGTGCCGGCCTTAGCGAGTGCGAGGCCCGGGGCAAGAAAACGTTTGCCAGACCCCCCAACGCCAATCCTACTCAATGCATTATTAATTTTTAGACACATATTTAATCACATGTAAATTACATGAAAGGGTGATTGAAAACATTGTGGTTCATGAAACTTATCCCATAAGGCCAATGCACAAATTCTCAAAGGACACTACGCAATGATAGAGCCTAACAGTTACAGAGTTTCTAATTCCAAGAGTGAACATCATTCCATAGTCTGCTTCAGTGTATCCATGACTTAGTTTAGAGAAAACAAAAATTCTCAACTTTTTTTAAATGCAAATCTCTTACTATTTTTGACAAATCTGCTAAAATGCGTTGACCAATATTAAATTGAAGCACTTATTAATTCGAAAATTTAAATAGGAGGGTTGGGAAATTCACGGTCATCCTGTGGTCTCCTCATCCTACAGTTTGGTAATGGTGTCGTACGACGGCAACGCTACTACTGAGAAATATTTTGTAATTCACCGCCAATAACATCCCCGCATAGAACAGATGAAACTAAAGGAACATTTAATTCACTGCTACTTCCCCTCGGTACCTAGCAGCTGTGCTCACTGGTACCTAGTGATTACTGTATTTTACTTTGAATACTTGAAGTAGATCACACATTATTTTCTACAGGCCTTGCACAAACCATACAACTTTTTCAAATAACCTAAACCTATCTGTGCAATCTTTTCTGGAAGCTGAAGAGCAATTGTACATGTAACTTACTATTTAAAGCAATATTTTCAGTACGTAAGGGACTTGAATCACAAAAGGTTTCGACCTAGTGTGGGCCTTACTTAGGCTACTTACTTTGGAACTCGAATAGAGAACTCTTGCACAGAGGCTGCTTGAGATGTCTGTAACAAATGAAATAGAATATAGGCCTCAATTCTAAAAAAGAAAGTTAAGGTTTGAAAAGTAAGTTTGAGGTTAATGCAGGTGAATTATGTAGGCCTACTGGGTAAATGGGCTACTGTCACCAGAAATATGATTTAATACTTTCCTCTGTCAGTACAGTTTCGGAGTTAAAAAGATTTGTTTTTCGAAAAATGCTTATTGGTAGGCCTATTACAAATACAAAAAGGCTGTTCTTGAAAGAAAATTAAGAATTGCCATAATCTTATGTATATGTGTTACTGTTTTTTACACCTCATATCTAGGGGATTTTAACAATTAATTAAGGCATTGATTTTTGGCCAGAATGCTACTATTCCATACTTAATGAATTTTTGTATGTCAAGACTACAAATTTCCGATCCAAAAGGGCTTGCATGATGCCGTATGCTTCGGCCTCAAGGCCGTTTGCCATTAGTGCAACCAGGTGCAACTTTGGTTTCGCGAAACATTCACGAAACCATGTTAAGTATACCTATATAAAAAATGTCGCGAAATGTTTCGGCAAGTATGGCGAAATTTTAGCCCCATTACAATACATTGTTTCACGTGAAATGTTTCAGACGATTTTGTGTTTCGCGTGAAATGTTTCACGTGAAAACTTGCAATAGTGGCATACGCCCTTCAGTGGCGTAACATTGACACCAGCAAGCGCAACCACTACTGTGCCTCTAATTCCATGAACCACTACTTCCAATTTTGCAATAATTAACATTTAATCTTATTAAACAGAAGTACAGGGCCCCAGCCGAAAAAACCCCAACTACCAAGTTTTGTAAAGGTTATGAGGTGTAAAGCAAAGTAAGTGCAACCTAGATTTAATACTGGATTTCCTATAATACCTTCCTGCTTACCTGTGGTGTGCTCATCGTAACTTAGTTTGTACAATAATAGAGTAATTCCAGCAAAAATAAATATGAAACATATACTTGAGTCTTTACTAGGAGCAAATTAACACTTCATCTTGCCACAAACGTCAAAAATTACCAATTTCAATCTGTCGTTTGTAAATCGCATCGGGCATTCTAAGGGAAAATGGAAAGAATTTGAAGTATATATTTTAGGTTATGTCATGTTGTTTGACACGAGAATGAAAATAGGCGACAGTGTTACCATGGGAATGTCTTGGAATATAAAATTTCCCTCATCAGGTATATTTTTATTCGCATAGAGTAAGCAAGAGGATAACATAGTCAGTCCTGATTCTTGAGGAATGCTGTGGCCAATATTACGTCACTCTTTTCCCATACCATTCACCCTCCCAACTTTCCTTTTTCAAACTTTTTTCCCTCTCCCCACAATGCCATAATTTAATAGGACGCGGACGTGATATTGTATTGTGGACATTTTCGATTTAGAAGACATGAAGCTTTTTTGTTTAATACTCCATGTCATGAAGATTGTTGTTAGTTTATAGGTTATGTCATTTCTTATGTGATTTTATGGTGCAAGTTTGTGTTATTTTTAGGTTAAACATTACAGAGAGAGAGGGCCATACATTTTTTAAATAAAAATTAAATAAACCTTAACAATGGGAAAGAAAGATAAAAAGAAGGGGAAAGGTGCCGAAAAGACTGCAGCGAAGACTGACAAGAAACTCTCTCAAAAAATGAAAAAAGAATTAGCAGTTAAAGGAGAAGTAAGTAAACCTTAGCCTGAGTCAGGAACTTGATATCAACATAGTTTATATTCAAGTAAGGGTGTTGAGGTCCGTGCGCCGGTACGAGTTTCATCTGATCTTCTGCCTTTACAGGTTATGTTCATAATACTTATTGCTAATACCGTACGTTTTGTCCAGGTTTAGTAACTGAACTTCTCAATTCGGTATGTTTTAACATGGGCGAAGATCAGTCAGTGATGTGTACTGTTTCAACAACCGTCAGTAATGAAGAAACATCGATAACAAACGATAACCGAAACCACTGTCAATACTTTATTCGATTCTCTCACGAACAATAAAACACTCCAAACGTAAATATAATAAAACTGAATTAAACTAAACATATTGAAGATGGCCAAAAACAAAATTAAAATGTAACTATAATTAACTAAGCTAACAACATACCTTATTTTCATAGAGTATAAAAAATCAATTTGAAATACAATGGAATCGGATGTCAAGGTCTATCCAACAAACAATACTTCGACTATCGGTAGATTGTTCGATATTGTTTTCTTAGGAATCAGATGTTGAATCGTCTGCTGTAGGAACGAATGGCAGAAGATGAGATATGACACTCTATCCCGTGCGCCAGTGTCACATATTGAATTATTTAAATTTTCTAGGCCTATTTGGCATCTATTTACCTGTGACCCACCTCCGAATCCTTCCAGGAACAAAGCCCCCCTCCGAATTCTAAGAAACCATAATCCATAAAATACTATATAAACGGGACGTGATCATTTCAGAAGACTAGTAGCACTTGAGAATGGCGAGATACCAAAAGCACTCCAGCAAAAACAAACACTGCAGCCCAGCAGACCACATCTCACCTTCAGTATAGTTTATATACTTTGTCTGGATATCAGGTTACCAGACATCCTGATTTTCTTTGGACAGTACAGTTTAGGCTTTGATCTGTGGTGTACTGTCTGGGGCTCTTACTTGTGTGAGGTTTTCTCAAGTTTTGATGAAGAAATTTGCTTTAAAACTTCAAATAAAAGTTTTAAAGCAAATTTCTTTAATTAATTAAATAAATTATTCACCATCCCAACCGGGAAGGGAAGTTTATAGTTCCAGTTTTTGGTGATCAACAAAATAAATATAAAACCTAGCTTAAAAACCAAAATTCGGGAATCCTGCAAGTAGCAGTTTCTCAGTACCAAGTGGTAAATAGAGGTATACTTCAGGTATCCTAGAAGAAGAACTGTTCTGACCATCCCACAATGAACATGTGTTATTAAAAGTCCTCGTTTTGGCTCTCACTCCAATATTTTAAAAGCTTAAGTACAGATTGATATTTGAAATTCTCTTTCTTTGAATTGCGTTCTGGAACTACTTTATTATGAGGGTAATTACTATGATGTATTATGAGGGTAATTGATAATACAGGTGTATAATTAAATTTAAAAACAAATTTATTTTACAATCTATCAAGATCAACAAAACTCATCAGTATCTAAACCAAATATAGCCTAGGTTCCCCTAGGCTATTTAATTTTTACTAGTGGCTTGAAGGGGCTAAAAGCCCCTAATAAAGGAAAATCCTAATGATCCTCACTTATTTTAGCACAAGTACCTTCATAGCATACTGGCTTTCGGATCTGCCATATAATAATATATCTCGCACATGGTTTTAATCAAGTATCAGCATCACATGTTTTATGTAAACAAAGCAGACGTTTTTAGATCCCAATGCTATTTAAATGGCAGATATTTAGCGTTATTTCTCATTTTCTGGTGAATTGCAAGCAATTTCAGTATTTTTCCCGCCATCACGGAATAGAGACCTTAAATTTGAGCCCTCTCCCACCTCTCTACGACTTGCCAGACGCCCACAATGTTGACTCAAAGAATCACCTTACGAAATTAAATATATGATACCGGTACAGTAACCATGTTATGTGGTTCAAAACCTACTGTCATAGTCGCACTTAAGTTATATATAAGTTAGGCTACACCATACACTTTAGCCTTCCTCACTTGATCTTACTGCATAGGTCAAACCAAAAAATTGTGTTTCAGGATGAAATAGAAAAGATTGTCGCACAGATTGAAGAAGAAGAACGTAGGCAGAAAGAAGTAATAATTAAATCTGTTTCTCCACCATCTTTTAGATCAAACTTTTCATTTACTGCACACCCGGAAAAAGATGAACTTATTTTATTTGGTGGAGAATATTTCAATGGTCAGAAGGTGAGTTAAATTATTAGTGTCAAGAGAAATACTAATATTTGTTGTGTTAATATTTAGTATGATATCGAGAAGGCCTTCTGTAATTTGAATTGTTAGAAGCGATTGGAAATAAGTAGAGGTGTGCGAGTACTCGATTATCGAGCTTTTTTCGAGCCCAGTTCACACTACTCGACTCGACTCGAAGTTTTGAAAAATACTCGGAAGTTCGAGTCGAGTAGTTACTCCCGCCGTTTACCCGGAATTGGTACACGCGATTGCATTTTACAGCCACCATAAAACTTTTGTTATTTTTCTTGAATTAAAGTGGTTTTTGAATTATTAATATAATTAAATGTAGTCTTGTCTTTTTCCTTTCTATAATTTGATGTATTTTCTTACTTATGCTCAATGAGACTGGTTTAACTTTGATTTTTAAACCTATAACAATATGTTACAAAACCCCCTTTTTTATAGCAACAAGCGCAAATGTAGCTTGGCTTTTACCTCCTAAGGCTGAAAGTTTAATAAAATATTGAGTAATGATCCACATTTGGATAATGATGTATCGCGTTATGTAAATTGTACTTTTATATCAATAAAATTGTTTTATATTCAGTTTTATTTTCATTTATGTTGGTATTCCTACACTCCCTGATGTTTTCTTCTGGAGCAGAAGAGCAGTCAGTCAGAGAACGTTTCAAACGCCAGTCATAAAGATGGCCTGAATTCTTGTTTATTTTCATTTGAAAACAGGTTTGCTTTTGTATTAATGCTTAGGTAAACAACCCAGTTTAGTAAATAAATACAAATTATTGCATTTTATGTGATCAATAATAAGCATGATAACTATTAACTTATACTATTCAAAATACTCGACTCGAAAAAACTCGAAACTCGCGGGTATTTTTTAAAACTCGACTCGACTTCAAAAATCAATACTCGCACACCCCTAGAAATAAGCCTGAGTAAAGAATCCTCGGAGCATATCTTTCCATGTAAAACTTGTCACGACCATTTGAACATGTTCACTGTGGGCCACTTGGCACTTGGCAAGACTTCTCTAGGCCCGAAACTATGCCATATGGTGCTGCGCCCATGGTGAGACACCATACCTGAGTAGTTGGGAAATTATTGTCTCTGTTTTGTACATCTTTTGTACTTGAACCCTGTTGAACTTGAAACTAAAATTTCCCGTGATTTAGCTTACCCATCTCGCAACTTCGAACTTCGTTTCTTAGATGTACCATAACGTTTTTGTGCATGAGGCCGGAATTTCAATCGCACCTGCCGAGCTTCAAAATGGCCGCCCTCGTAAGCGCCGCAGCGAACGTGTTTTCAAAGAGCTGCTCATTACCATTAAAGATAAATCTTATCAATCCAGAATGATTACAGAATCAGGACATTGTCAAATTGAGCTCCATACCTTAATAGTGATGTCAAATCTTTTAAAATTTAGAGGACTAGCATACCACTTTCATACCTTTCCCCTCCAAGGAAGTAAGGACTTACTTTTCAGGACAGAGTTTTGACTCGTGTTTGAATTGTTCAAGATAACAATTGTTTGAAGTAGCAAATGGTATTGGAATTTTTTTCATTGTGCTAAAAGAAAATTAAAATTGAGTTCTCATTTAATTGTTGCCTTTCCAGACTTTTTTATACAACGAGATGTTCATTTACAACATAAACAAAGGGGATTGGACGATGGTGAAAGCACCTGCGGGACCCCCACCGAGATGTTCGCACCAGGCGGTGGCTCTGCCGGTGGGCGGGGGGCAGCTGTGGTTGTTCGGCGGGGAATATGCCAGCCCCACACAATCACAGTTCTACCACTACCGTGACCTGTGGGTCTTCCACTTTGCTACCAACCTCTGGGAGAAAATCAAGTAAGCAGAAGTTAGCTTCGGTTGTTTTAAGTATTGTGCAACAGCCCTCAAGTAATGATTGCACTTGTTTTCTGTTTTGAAATTTTAAGGTGTACACATAAGATAATTTTGACAAACTGTAGTTTTAACACTTAAAGTTAATTTTAAAAAAAATCATTCTTTTTTTATAGGGTTGTCTCTAAATTACGTATGAACACCGCTGGGTAAGGGGGTTTGGCAGAGTTGATAATACAAGGTAGGGTGAGAGAGGCGTTTTGTAACTTCTAAATCTCAACATTTAAATTAGGCCTAGGTTAAATTCAATTGAAAATGGACTTGTTTTCCCTCTATAAATATAAATGCTTTGTAAAAATCGAGTACGGTGAAAAGTTATTTAGGCAGTGGAATGCCCTGAAATCCTTCTAAATGTTTTGTTTTATTCTGTGCGTAAGTAAATTACCATATTGAACTAAAGCTTAAAAATATGAATTACGGTTTAGTATTTTATGGGGGGAGTGGTATCACAATGTCAGGTAATTTTTAAGTGGGGGCACTGTGACCGTTACCAGCCTGTACAAGGGGGGGGGGTCTGAAAAGGCAAATTTTAGTAGGCTATTATGTAATTTAGGTTAAGGATACTTTATATCCGTAATGGTGCAAATTAAATGCCAGTTATTTTAAATTTACTAGAAACTTATGATTAAATTATTTACGGAATGCAAATAGCGCCAAAAACAGTGAACATAAACATTATCTGTTCCTGTAAAAAATTCCCAAAGTAATATATGGCTTTTTCTAAACAGATCAAATATATTTGGTTGCTTAAAAATTGTTTATTGCTCCGATTTTATTCTTAAATTGTCTGTAAAAAATTGCCTTTAAAAAGACAAGTTTTGACAGTTTTGTCATAGCTAACTTAATTTATTTTTAAATAAATTTTTTGTGCTTTGTCGCCAGTGCTTCAGGTGCACCTTCTTCCCGAAGTGGCCATCGAATGGTTTGTGTCAAGAAACAGCTGATCGTGTTTGGTGGATTCCATGATAACCTCAGGGATTATAAGTACTTCAACGATGTCCACGTTTTTAATTTGGAGACACGAACTTGGACAAAACTAGAACCTTCAGGTAGTTCAGTTGATTATACTCACCATTCCATATCATTGCGAGCTTTGACATAAAACATCTAATCCCTCTACCCCATAGTGGTGTTGCTTTGATAGCTGTCAATGATTCTGAAAGTAATATAATTGGCATGTCTGCTACAAATGAGTAAAAGCAAATCTTGCAATTTTATGATGATGATTTTAATATGATTAAGAAGATATTTAAAATGAAAAAGTAATTGCATCACCTCACATTTTAAGTTTTACTTATGTTGAGAATCCGTATTTGTGTATTATTTTTTAATTTTACCAATTTTTTTAAAATGAATAATGAATTTAATTAATTCGATACCATTACATTTAACTAAGCAGTGTTTAAAAATTTAGGCGCAATATTGTGACTACAAGGAAAGAGGTAGTTTCTACAAATAAATGGTAGAATCCACTTCCATTTCTCATTGCCTCGCTTGATTGGTTGCAGGAACCCCTCCCGCTCCAAGGTCTGCCTGTCAGATGGTCGCGACTCCCGACGGGAAGGTTCTGGTCTTCGGTGGTTACAGCAAAGTCAGGGTCAAGAAAGACGAGGACAAAGGAACAATTCACATGGATGCTTTTCTCTTGGGCCCTGATAGTAATTATCTTTAGTTAAAAGGGGCTTAACTCATTTCGTATTAATCAGTTTTACCATGGCAAACATTTTATGTAAGCTAGTTTTTTTTTCATTTGATGATAACTGTTTTCATTAATCAAAAAATTATTGTTAAAGCTGCCTGTATTGAACAAGACAACTTACATAGGAATACCAGGAATGAGAGGAATAACTCCTTGCAGTCATAAATACAATTTAAATTAATTTTGCTCATCTTAAAAATTGTTAATACAATAAATATTACAGTATTTTTTTACTATTGAAGTGTCAAATCACAGGAAAAAAATTTAGGTGATGGTAATCGGTTAAAAACAATAATCAACCTAATTCATACTCAAATTACCAACCTTAATTCAGTCATTATGACTAAAACCCTTTTTATTTGCTGTACCAAACTCATAAGTAAAAAAATTTCAGTGCATTGAATTTGTTACTATACACTAACTTGTTTACTAATGGTCGGCTCATATGTGAGCCGCTTGGTCACTTTGGTAGTTCGCAACGCTACAAGAAATTAAGAAAAACTTCCTGGGTAGACCTAAATGGTACCCAGAGGCCTAGATGCCTCTATCAAAGTATCAAGCCTCTAATGTAAACCGATATGTCCCTGGCTGGGCAATTCTTGGGGAATAATTTATGCATGGCAACATGTTAATTAGGTTGCTGAATTAGGTCTTACTGAGTTATTTTGAGGTTAATATAAATTACTGGTGGGTGAAGAAAAGCGATTCCTTCACTTCAAGTCTTAAGTTCTTTATTTGTCACTAAGTGAAAAAGGATGTCATTAGACATCATTGAAGATATTATAATTACAAATTTTAGAATGTAGACCAGCGCCTATCCCTTGTCAATGACCAAGACCTGCCATCATCATGAGAAGCCCAAAGGCACTTGGGTTTATTGTCGAACCGTGTATTTTAATCAACAGGTGGCAAACTTCATATTATGAAGTAAGCACTATAACTGCACTGTTTGAACAATTTACTCTATTGATATCTAGCCAGCCACTCTCAAGCTGACTGTTTGTCCAGAGCACGACACGACGGGGCAGAAGTGGAAGTGGAGTCAGGTGAAGCTGGGCGGGGCCAAGTATTCCCCCCGCTGTGGAGTCGCTGTCACTGCCGCGCCGGGGGGTCGAGCCTACACCTTCGGTGGTGTGTATGATATAGAGGACGACGACGAAGACGACATTAAGGGCGTATTCTTCAACGATCTACACTGCCTTGACCTGGAAAAATTGGTATTCAGGACAGGTAACTTTTGATTCTGGTATATTATTATCTATGCTTTTACTGCATTTTTTATGTTACTGTATTAATTTCAACGGCTAAAGAGGTAATAACATTCAAAATCTAAAATATTAGTGTTTTTTTTTTTATATTTTAGGTAGTTTCAAAAGTTGTGTTAGTACTCATCTTTCATATTTATCTTTTGGTGGTTTTCAGTTATGATTATGATATCTCATGTTGCAAATAAATAGGTAAATTATTTTAGTAAATTTAAGGTAGATTCCATTGTGGCATAAAAACTATATTATTATAAAAAACTTTTTAGCAATATAAAATATATATTCCATCTTCTTTGGATATTAAACATGTTTTGATGATTTATTAATCGATAAACTGAGGTATTACAGGTTTTAAACAGCTGTAATGTTTTAGTGTCTGTGTCCGGCAAGAAAGAAGGCTCTAAACCAAAGAGAAGGAGACGCAAGGAAAACGGCAAAGATGATGAAGAGGAAGAAGTCTCTGATGGGGAGATGGAAGTAGAAGACAAACCAGTCGTAAGTTCATGTATGTCATTTGCTTCTTAGGCTTAGTGTTTTACATTAGAATTTATTAATCATTAACTTATAATCAATAGATTTTTACATTTTAAAAATTGTTGACATAGGAGTTAAATTTCTGAGGGCATAACTCCTTGGTTTAATCGAGAGAAATTACTAAATCGTGTGTTTAGATTGCCATTAATAAAATATTTTGAATTACTGACCTGAGCACATTAACTGAACGCTTTTAGATTAAAAGCACTGATCTCTACATGATGTCATCAAGCTCCTGCAACTCAACTTCAAAAAGGACAGTTAGCTTATCGTTAGGCCCTTAGAATCAGAGTCCCCATGTGTCACAATTTATTATGAATTTGGTAAGAAAATAAGGACTTCAGCATTTTGTGTACGTACAAAGTACCTTTCATACAAAAAAGACACTTCGCTTTAAAAAGTTTTTTCAACGCTAGGACACTCCAGAAGTGCAGACAGTATCGGACGATGGAGTATTTACAGTGACGGTCGGCCCAGCACTCGCCTCCACTGCTGCCAACCCAGCGGCCACAGGAGACAGCGGCAGTGCTGCCAACCCTACCCTCCCCTGCCCTCGGATGAACTGTGGTCTGGCAGTCAAACACGGCACTTTGTTCCTCTACGGAGGTCTGTTTGAGCAAGGAGAACGAACTTTTACTCTCAGTGACCTGCATGCTTTAGGTAGGATTATAAACTCAGTAAGAATAATTTAAGAAGAAATTTTAGGTAGAAGAAAAGGCTTATATAGACTTATTGGTTAGTGCAGATTGCCCCCTGGTTTTTGGATCCAGTATTGGTCTCTTTGTCCAATCTATAATCCTCTTGATCTGAAACTGTCTTAAACTAAAACATTATCTGAAAAACTAACCTTTTGATTGTATTTTGGAGCTTTATGTGTTTGGAGTTGCAGACATGGCTTTTGTTACTGCCTAAAAGAGTTTGTTTCAGTTTTTTATCACCATGAAATGGTCAGTTTATATAAAAATATCGTATTTAAAAAAAATTAGTCAAATTAAAAAATTTTAAAAAGAGAAACCTCGGCTCAACTAATTTTTTTCTTTGTTTGCGGGATCATTTTTCTTATAGCCAAAAATTTACTGTATCATACAGTTTATTTTGATTTGAGAAAATACTTGAATATATTTTACCTTATGTACACCTCTCAGATTAATTGGACCCAAATTTTTTGAATGAGGTTGAGAAACAGAATTAAGTTTTCTCTTGAGTATAGCATTTTCAACAACTTAGTTTCAACAGAGCTCACGCTATAATGTGCGTACTCACAAATTATTATTTATGTAACCGAGAACATATTTTTATTTACATAACATAGTAACATAGTAGCAACATAGCAACATGCTAACATGTTAGGTTTTAGTAACATAGTAGTTTTGCATCAAACCTTGATCTCCAAAGTTTGACAGCTGAATATAAATTGTGCTGAACTTTGACTCAACGCATAGCGGCGAGACTTGTTTGCGAACAACGTAGATATGAGATTCGTCTGCCACAATCCTGAATAATTATAATTAAAAAAATTATGATAATTATTAAAATACAATTTATTACTGTAATGTTATGTATTAGAGGTGTTCTTGAGTTCAGAGCAAGTATAAGTATATCAAATGATATCAACTAAGTTAAGACAACTTTTTAGTTGAAATCTCTTGAACTTGATTTGGCTTTCCTGCATTTTCAAGTAAAATGACTATCACTCAAGCCATATTAAAAATTATTCCTTCATAAAACCTAAGTCAATTTTTGGTTAAAATAGCATCCTATCAATATTGTAGGGTGCTAGATTTCCTGTAGATTGTCGAAGAGAAGGTACAAGAAATAATTTCTAACATTAGAAAGGAGTAAAGTAGATTAAATGTATCGATATGAACAACTTTATTAAAGTAAAACAAAGGTTTTTCGATACTTACGTATTATACCGACCACACCCGTATTTGATCGCAAAAATAGAGAATGGATCAAATTAACACAACTGAATGAAAAGACAACTTCTTAATGAAGAATTTATAAACTTACTTCATATTTGTATTGTTGGCTGGTTTACTGTCCTTTCCAAAACTAAATGATGTCGCCAAATAGTGTGTAGAACGGATCGCCGCCTTCAACTGCCACTATCGACCGGGCTGGTTAGGTTAGGTTAGGTTAGGATAATTTATAATAGATAATCAACGATAATAGATAATCAACGATAATAGGATAATCAACGAATAAGATAGCTCAGCAAAAGCGACGCAATACATGCTCTGACAGTCAGGCATTCCTCTATTATCGTCTGGTGAGGGGAGGGGAATAGCGATAAGACTCGGCGGCAGAGGGGAATCGTATTGTTGCGAATACACAACAATTAACTATTTATACAACAACTAATAGCATTTAACAGACTGACAGATACACAATCTGTTATTAAAAATATCCATTACCTCACGTTCTCTTATAAATTCGGGTGTGGTCGGTATAATATGTGAGTACAGGTTTTTTTACCGATAGCAGGTAAAAATGGGTATAAAAAACTACTATAAAACCGAACTAGGCTTGAACTTTGAGTATTTTTGATAACTTCGAGACGAGTCGAGTAGTGTAAACTCATCTTGAAAAAAGCAACCCTCGACATAAGAAAAGTTATCATCGACAGTGATTTTTGATTGATTTCTCACCCGGAAGTTTCCCGTTGACAGATCTGCACAAGCTGGACGAGTGGCGGACCCTGGTGACGTGCGACGTGGCGGCGCAGGAGTGGCTCGCGTCGTCCTCCGAGTCCGGGGACAGTTCCGGCTCCAGCGAGGACGAGAGTGAGGACGAGGAAGAGGAGCGGATGGACACGGACTGAGCGCGTTAGTATACAACCATACTTGGGAATAACGAATAGAAATTCTAGTGATTAGCGATACTCATTCGTTTTTTCGGCTAACTTCTGTCATATTCGTTAGATTTTAAAAAGTACTCGAAATAACTTCTGCTCGGTTAGATTCTAGCTAACGAATAGATAATATGATCGTTAGTAGTTTTGGAGTTTCAGTAGCTAGATTTTTGGATGGGCGGAAGTACCTCAAATACGAATGTGTTTACGTGATCGGTGAGGGTTGTGTGCGGCAGTGCGGGAAGCAAAGAGAGGGGTCAGCGCCCTTGTAGACAAAGAAAGCGGGGGGCCGAAACATTGTCTTTGATTAATGTTCATTCTCTGACAAGTGTGAAGTCATTTTTTCTGTGGTAGCAAATTGTGATGCATGATTTAACTTTCTTAGTGTTAAGTTGTATTATAGTTTAGTTGTTTACTTGGTTTAATAACTTTGTTGTATTAAGAGTTTGTTGTTGTATTTTAGTGACGGTTTAGTAATAGTTTTAATAAGTTATTAAGGTCAATAGTTTTAATTTAGTATGTGTCCTTATTTCATGTCGTACGAATTCCTTTGAAACAACTGCCCAGCAGCAAACTTCTCCAAAAACTAACTTAATTTTCTATTAGTTAGTTTTTTAACTAACTAATAACTTCTATCAGTTACCTACTATTAACTAACTGACTAATAGCTTCTATCAGTTACTTTTTACGGGACTAACTAATAACTTTCAATTAGTTAGAATTTTTGACTTACTTTCCCAACTATGAAATACAACTGCGCTGGCAGGTTCCATTACCAACCCGAGACACCTCACCCCTTATTTCTTATATTACATCCCACACTAGGAGGGTACGACTTTCATATCTGATCTTCTGCCATTCTAACCTCACTGATGGTCAGCTTTAGTAACTGAACTCCTCACTGAACACGATGTTACAAGGGCGAAACGTAACTTTATGTGTTTTAGTGTGTGCCGTAAGGAAGATCAGATACTAAAGCCGACCCATTGTGATCGATTTAATATACTGTTCCGACAAACATTAGTAATGAAAAGAAACATTTTGATAGCCACCAATAACCGAAATTAAGGTCAAGTTCAGTATTCGATCCTACCACAAAATGTAAACTTACCTCAAACTTACCTCAATATTGTAAAACATCAAAAAACTAAACTAAAAATCACACACTTAACCGAAAACTAAATAAAAATATTACTAACAAAAAATAACTAATAAACTTACCTTGTTTCCCATCATTCACCATAACTTGAATTGAGGTACTTTTGATAACCAATAACTAGGGGTCTGCGGGTCCCCGAGTTTTTCGGGTCGGGTCGGGTCAAAGGCCGGCCCGAGACATCGGGTCAAGCCAAAAAATAGTTCGGGCCAAAATCGGGTCGGGCCGCACCTGATACGTTACTCCCGCCGTTTACCCGGCGATCGAATTTACGTGCGACCTATGTGTGTGCGATCGAATTTTACAGCCGATCGCGAGTTACGCTAAGCTGCATTTAGTTTACTTACGATCGGCAAATACACTCGATCGTTTTTCGCGACCGACCGCGACTTTTGCAAGGCTACATTTGCCGATTATCGGCGATCGGCAAATACGCGCGATTGTATCTCGCGGCAGATCGTGAGTTTCGAAAAGCTACATCTGCCATTCATCTGCGACCGATAGGTACGCGCTTTCGTTTTTCGCAGCCGTCCACGAGTTTTTCATAAAAATAACCTCAAAAATTAACTCATAGAAGAATGAATTTCGACAGTTACCTAGAAATACCACCTCTCAGAATTTGAAAATTGAAAACTTACACCTATATTTAGCTCTGACCTTGCACTTTTCAACTTCAAATTTATATTCATAGTTCATATTGTTTATTGGCGTTATGGTCGTTGTGATAAAATGTGGCTTAATGATAATAATCATTGATTGTTGTGGCTCTCAGAGTTTTTTGGCTGAATTTGTTCACATATTAGTTGTTTACCTTAATTTCTTGTCGTAGGTTAAAATTGAATTATGATATAATTTTAATCTACTAAAAATTATTAGGCCTCAATAGATAGTTTGGTAGTTTTCGTCTGTTAATTTTGTATTTAATTTCTTGATTTAGCTTCTTTTTAGGTTCTAGTTAATTCATACGAAAGTAATTATTTAAATATTTTTGGCCCGACCCGATTTTGGCCCGAGACCCGAAAGCCAAAATTAAAGGCCCGACCCGACCCGACCCGACCTTAAAAAGTCTGGCCCGCAGACCCCTACCAATAACCTTATACTTTCATAGAATGATAAAATAATCGATAAATTTGATGGAGTCATATATTGAGTTTTTACCAACAAACTATTTTATTTTAGCCAGCTTAGGAGAATAAACTCAACTACAAAACTATTTATACCGAAATTTAACTATTGGTAGATTGTTCGATATTGTTTTCTTGAAGACCATATGTTGAAATACAATTCAGTCGCCTGCTATCGGAACAAACGGCAGAAGGTCAGATATTAACATCGTACCCTCTTGGAGTCCCCGATAGGCGAACCACACCTGATTTCTTCCGGACCGCAAAACACAAAACACTTCAAAAAAATAGATTTGTTGCATTGTCGATGCGTCAAATAAGACTCACACAGCAAAAATGAAACCTTTCTTCTGGCTAATAGAATACTTTTTTATGTATTCTTTATCATTTTATTTTATTCATAAAAAATGTTACTTTCAATATTCTTAAGGTAACATGTGCTCCTAATTAGTTTGGTTTTATTTTAAAATTAAAATGGTATTTTTTTGTTATCTTTGGGTTTTTATTTGGCAGCTCTAAACAAAGTCTTGCGTACAGGAAGCACAAAATAAAAACAAAAAAATTTTGCACTATTATTATGAAAACATATTACCAAAATAATAGTTAAAGTAATGACAGAGTAATGTTAAAATGAGGACAAAACAAGGTGTTCAAATTAAATTGTTGAAGAGCATTTTACTAAAACTCCCGGATAATTTAAATGAATGGAAATCCCAAGGGGTCAGCTTTAATTAGTATATATCTGGGGTTCCCTTGAATGCTGTTATATGCCTCTAAATTGCCTAAAATCAGGCTAGTTGAATTTAGAGATATAATTTTCTAAAATTTCTCAAAGAGGGATCCTCACATTCCTCTGTCTGCTGTGCTGTAGAGTACTCTATACCCCCTCCCCTCCCCCAATTGATTGAAACCCAAATTATGGCCCGTAACAGTCTCATGGAAATTAAAATTTGGACCTCCATTTTAAATAATTGGTGATCACTGCCCTATGCTGTAAATCTTTAAAAATAACTTTTAATGTATTTTGTAGCTATGTAGCTATTTTTAAATCGTGAATGAAACTTCATCTCTGCTTATTACAATTTTATCAAATTCAACTGAAATGTTAACAGTTTTCTTTTTTTTAGGTTTATGTCCTCAACCAAAGGAGTGGGTGAGTTAATAACTAATGTTGAATTTTTGTATATAAAATCATGAAATATAAATTTTACATTGGATCGAAGCCTTTTAATTTCACCCCAAAAAATCGTTCTTTTTAAATGAAAAATATACAGACTGTGAAAATAAAAATAATGAATTTTCATTAGCAATAATTTTTTTGTTCCTAATTTGATGGTTTAAACCATTATTTTTGTGAAAGACTATTACTAATCATTTACATATTTTAACAAAAACAAAAGCACACAAAAAAGTGTTTTTGTAGGTTAACAAAAACTCTTTAATAGGCCAACCACGGGCCGCCACACCTAAAGTGATTCTTCATGTGGTGCTTGTCGGTAGTGAGTGTGTTAAGCAAACACAAGCTTGAATTGAATAAAACTGCAGTAATAACAAAATATAAAAACAAATTTATTGCTTAAAATTAGTACATGGATTATAAAAAATGAAGTCCTGCAATATAAAAATTACTTTACAGCTTGAACCAGTTTATCCAGTCTTAAGTTAAATAACCCGGATTAGTCAGGTAAGTTTTAAAACCACATTTATCATGCTGAACAGAGTACTGGTAGTTAAGTCAAAACCAATTGGTACTTCAAGATCAGTGCCATATGAATGAATCATTAAGTCTTATTGATTATTGAGCTTGACCTTAAAGTGCCAATTGACTTAAGCTTACTGTGATAAAGAAATATGCTAACAATATGTTTGTGGTATATGACTTATGTGTGGTATATGTTGTGTTCCGGTGTGCTGCTTATGTTCATTTCTAATTATTGATGCAATGAGTTATGTTAAAACCGGTCCAAATTTCATTCATAGCTGAGCTGGAAGACATTTTAAGTTGGAATAGTTTTTGCTAACAAGCGAGACATTTTTATAAAATATTATTGTTGACGTGTTTGGCGGAGATGTGTTTCTTGAGAGAGACGCTGACAGAGAACGCCAGAGGACAGTACATGCAGCTGTACGGCTTCTCTCCCGTGTGTGTTCTCATGTGAACGCTCATGCGAGTCTTGATCGACTTTCCGCACACTTCACAAGTTTTCAGCTTCACCTTGCCTTGGTGCACCTTCGAATGTGCAAAAAACGATGTCTGATGCACAAAGCTTTTATCACATTGATTACATTTATAAGGTTTTTCACCGGCATGCGTTTTAACATGTTCCGACAACAACCTTTCCTGGAAGAAATTTTTAGCACATACATCACATTTGAATATCGTTTCTTCTTTATGAACCACTTTGACATGGTAGTTTAGATTGCCTTTGGTTTTAAAAGATTTGTCACAGTCTTTACACTTGAATTGCTTATCGGTAGAATGAGACAACATGTGAAA
Source organism: Flexamia atlantica (assembly GCA_035578135.1). Lineage (NCBI taxonomy): Eukaryota > Metazoa > Arthropoda > Insecta > Hemiptera > Cicadellidae > Flexamia > Flexamia atlantica. The sequence continues at coordinate 3,386,531 of JAQJVK010000030.1, read as the reverse complement.
ATTGAGATCGGAAGGTTTGTGGAAACCTTTGCTGCAAACGGTGCACGAAAACTTGTAAATACCTGTGTGCTGAGATTCGTGTCTCGATAACTGGCTCTGTGAGATGAAACTTTTACCACATTCTTCACACGTGTACAGAAAGTCTTTGTTGCACAGTTTTATATGATTCCTCAGGTTCGATTCTGACACGAAAGTGTGTCCACAATATTCACATATAAACATACGAGCACCGGTGTGCTTGTGGCTGTGAATCTCGAGTGATATTTTTTTGGTAAAACCTTTTCCACAGGTCTTACACCTGTGAATATATTCTTGGGAGTGTACTTTTAGTAGATGGGTTTTAAAATTATTGCTAGTGACAAACATTTCACCACAAACTTCACAAAGTATATCTGCCTCTTTCTCCTCACTATTGTGCCAATCGAGGTGTCTCTGAAGGTTGTACTTCAATGGGAAGCCCTTGCCGCATTTTTCACAATAGTAACAGAAATCTTTGGTATGCTGCTGAAGATGCAAGTTCAAATATTTTTGAGATGATAACAGTTTGAAGCAATAAGAGCACTGATATTCCGGTTGTTCAATATCACTGGTAGAAAGAGCTTTTTCTTCATTTGGACATTCATTTTCATCCTGAAGCAAAAATAAAAGACAATAAGAGGTTTAAATTGATTGTTATATAGTGATTCAGAGGCTATCCCATGGTGCAAAATAAAAGAATGTCATTATTGATGGATAAAGAAAGTATTATTAGTAAATATATTTATTACAACTTTTACTTAAGGTAAACACACCAGTGCCTGATAGATTAAGGAAACGGGTACACTTAATAACCTATGGTTTCATAAAAATAAGGATTGAACCTATATTATTAATTGCACGGGATCCTAAATTTTAGTTTAGTTTCCAAAATTATTGGAATAAAGGGTTTTTAAATATAATTAATTCTTTAGTTAAATTTTTCAATTAAACTCAACCTCCGTCCATTTTCCAGTGCCTGGTGGTAAAAAAAGACATACCATAGATAAAATCATATTTTTTACTGTAAATCATTATAAAGGTGTAATAATGAAATATTTAACCTAATCATTTATACTACTTATGAATAAAATTCACAAGCTTACTTATCAATAAAATTCAAAAATCCAAAGCTGTCTCCTTAACGATTCTGATAAGGAATCAAGGAGAGCTCCGAAAAGCAATGTTATCAAATAGTGAAGAAGACTTAAAACAACCACTATTTTTTAATAAGAGCTAAATCAAACTCAATTTTTATAAAAATGCCAAGAATTAACATATTTTCCTTCAATCTTGTCTATCATGTTATAAGGCACAAAAATCAAGACAGTCAGCTATGGGGGCAGTGTCGGCAAATGGTGCATTCACTTAAACAAAAATAATCCCATACCATTAAATCATTTGTGAAGTAAATTAATAAATAATGCATGTCGTGCTTTGTTTACATTTAAATCAACACCTTTTCAAGTAGAGTACATAATTAAAAATTTTAAATAAGTCCACCTAAAGAGATCAACACCACCAAGGGAAGAAATTAACATTTTATTATTAAGAATTTTGAAGAGAACCTTCATTTCACATACAATCGACTCTCACTCAAACCAAAACTCCATGGGACTGAAATTTTATTTTGACTGATGTATAGTTCGAGCTAGACCCTACAGAGGTTGTTCTTGATGAAATTTGATTTACAGAGGTTATAGAATTTATTCAAGATGTAGAAATTAACCAAAATCAAATTTGAGTTATGGTTAAGAATAGGTGCACTGGACCAGATATGATTCAATAAAATATTGTGACCTGTACACTGGGGTTGCAGCTTACAGAGGTCTGTTGAAAAAACTTAGAGATTTAGAGGTAAACTTTAACTTGTAGTAGTAATGTTCAATTGACATTTTTTTATACTTTGAGTTATAAAGGGAATGTTTGTATCCCTTCGACTTATAGGGATAAAATTATTTTGAGTCATGAATGGCTATTCTTTTGACAGACAGGTTTTCTCAAGGGGAAAGAAAACATTTGAGGATAATGAAAATTTAAAGTTCGAGGTTCGAGTTAGTGATAGTCGGCTTTATTAATTTTAATGGCGTGTAATTCTGATATGGTCGTCAACTCCAAACCCCTGCCTGATCAGCTGGCATTCTGACGACAGTGAGGCATTTTTATAAAAACAGTAATGAAACAGCATGAAAATAAAGGTGATATTTCAGATTTGCTCTTTCAAGTGACGTTTATACTAGACTTACAGTTGTAGGGACAACTGTTTCTTATAAAAATTGTATTACAGCTGTGTCTGCAATAATATATAAAACTGCTAACGTAATTTTCAAATTTGTTTCCAAAACTTCTTACACACAGCTATAAATCTGAATAATACCTATTGCTGAATCAGCAGCGATGATAAGGTAGAAAACCATCTTATTTTCTAATTTGTTTCCAAAATTATGTGGAAACCTATAAAAATCAGAGCAGGCCTACTTAAAATGTATATCGCTGTAAGTAAAAAAATTGGTGTTCACAGACATTTAATTAAGCAAAGTAGCCAATAAATAACAAACTTACTGAGTGATCTTCTAGCTCCTCAAAAGGCTTGGGTATTGTTGCATTTTCTACCTGTGGTAATGATTTTGAAATGTTTTCATTTTGTAATAGCTGATCAACATCTTGAGCACTGACTTCATTATCATGTATAATGTGATCTAAATTCGGTAAGAATTGCTGAACAGTCTTTGAAAATTTTTCAGTAAGAGACTGTTTAGCTGTAGACAGTTTAACTTCAAGAATTTCAACTGTTTCAACAAGGTTGAGGCAACGGCGACACATGAAACTGTTGTGTTTCTTGAGGTAATGCTTGAAGTCCACAGGAAGTATTTCCACGAGTTTAGTCCTTATTGGTATTTTTGAAGATGATGTTACAGGAAATGATTCATTCATATGGATAAACTGGTTGGCAGGTGTTTGTGAGGAAGTAGTGACATTACATATCAAGCACCTCAAAAGAACTTGGTTCCCATTGGCTTCATAACTCTTCTTGATTTCTTCAATTGATATCTGGAATGAATTAAGGGGTTAGCATTTTAAAAAAGTGAACAGGTATGAACCAGCTATAAGGTTTTTGCTTTGTATTCAGACACGAAAATTATGGTATAGTTATAGGCCTATTCTACTGTGAGTTGCATTCCATTTATTTCTGGTGATACATGTTACTGTTTATGAACCTAAGGTATTTCAAACATAAGACACGCTTATTTTAATTTTTCTTTAAATTCACCGCTGGCCCTAGTCTATTAATTTATGGTCAGTTGGCTATTTAATCAGTTGGTCTATTAATGGCAGCACCAAATAAGGCGGGTGAGTAAGTGCACTGCTGGCGAGGTTATTGTTTATATTTTTTTGGGTAGTTAATCAACTATATGATCATATGTTGAAGTAAACTTTAATTTACATGTAAAAGGCCCTGAAAAGCGCAAACAAAGCTTTGATGGTTCAACAAAAACATTGCATTATATAGTCATTTCAGGAGAGGTTTTGATAAGTTTATTGTTTTTATTGCCCGCCTTATATTTTGTACACCCTTCGGATGATTAGCCTGTGCGTACAAGTACCAGAAAATTAAAGTTAATTAATTGTATAAAATAATTTATTTTTGTTTAAATTAACTGTTATTGATTTTTTGAACACTTGTTTATTGTAAGGAGGATTAGGAAGCTTTGGGTTGCACCAACCCATAGAAAAATCCTGTGAAAGTAATTCAGTTATTTTTTTTTGTCATTTTGTATAGCTACTAGAAAGGAATGAAAGCTTCCCTTATAACATTCCCTAGGCCCAGGGGCAAACAAGCAGCTTTAGAAGATTAAAGGCCAGAGATTCACCTTAATGCCTATGGTTATGAGCCTCAAAGGGATACTAAACCCTCATCTTGGCATCAGTATTCACATTCAACCTGCTGTTATGCCCAGTCTCTCCTGGTAGAGAACTGAAGTTGTTCAATGAAAGACAGCTGCAATACCACCGCCAATCGTCACAACTTCTATTGCTGTAAAAGTATTAAAACTACAAAAAACCAGTACCTAAACTAACAAAAGCATGTTGGGATCCCACTCGGTGGTTCTGAATAGGTAGGCTACTTGCTGTTTAATATACATTTTTTATGTTGAGAATTTTATTGTTGGAAAAAATTACTGAATAGGTCTTTTATGATAGAAACTAAATATGAACATAAAATTGCACATTGGCTCATTAAATACGGAAACACTAACATTTAAACCACCACCACTGACTCACCTCACTCTCAATTTCTCCTATTTCATCCGATTCTTCGACAATGATGTTACTTTCATCACTTTCACTTGAGACAGTTTCAGAACTTTTAAAACCCCGTTTGTCAGTTTGATTGCTTGCCTCTAGTAGTACTGAAGGTTTGTTTTCTTGGTTGTTTGTTACTGATGGAAAACAGCTACTTAAACCAGAATTAAGTTCTGGTACTTGTGATTTATTAATTTGACAACAATCATTCAAAGAATCATTGTAATTGTCTTCAGATCTGCTGCCCTGGTTTTTATGAATAGTTTGTAACTTTCCTCCATCTTTCAAGAGTTGTTTGGTGGGGTAAAATGAATTTGGGATGTTATGAGTTTGACCAACACTTTGAGAATTTGAACTTTGATTTATCTTGGCTTGTCCTTGACTTGTAAATGAATTTTGCTGTGAGGGTAAGTTCTCACCACGGATATGTGACAACTTTGTCTGGGGATTGAAATTGTGGTTTTTATTGACAAATGTAGAATAACTATTATCTTGAGCAGAGTAGTATGAATTTGAAGGCTGCATGCTGTATTGCGCAAACACATAATTATCTTGAGGTTCATTTATTGTGTTAAATACATTTGGGCTTGAAATATAGTTCTGGAATGGAGCTTTCCAATCCTTAGCCATAACACTGGTTTGATAAGCACCCTGTTTTGAAATCAAAGCATTTTGATCTTGCATGGTTGCTTGCTTTATGTCAATCGTAAATGAATTTTGTTTTGTACTACTTGGTACTTGTTTGTTTGTGGGGTTACTTATACTCTCAAAGCAAGTATCAGGACTTTGCATACACATATCATTTTGCTTTAAATCTGACTGGTCGAACATCGGAAGGCAAATTTGAGATGCCACTGATATCTGTGTCGCTGCTGATATCGGGATATTATAGCTTTGAGATACTACTGGAACTGACCTTTCACTATATTTGCAATATTGCTGGTTACTTGAAATCTGTGATGGGATTGGAAGATTAAGCCAACTTTGAATTGGATCCATCATATTCATTGTTAGTGATGACTTGTTTTGAAAACTTGAAACATCACAAGCTGACTTGGCTTGATCGTGAGGAACCGGAGAAGACATTCCCAAGGAATCGAGCATTCCAAATCTATTGACACAACAAGAGTGAGAAGTTTGAGGAAGTGAATGTGTTGTGGAGGACGCAATACTTTTGTCAGGTATTAATTGTGTGTGTTGGTTTGGAATTCTAGTTTCTGACAACCATTGAAGATTGTTTTCATAGCTTGCTAGTGAACTATTAAACCCAGGACTACTGTATAAACTTCCAAAAGAAGGGTTTTGATAATTTAAAATAGAACTTGGTACTGATGTTTGCTGGCCTGAAAGAAGGTTGGGTGTGTTCTGGTTAGAGTTATCCATAATTCTTGGAGTCATCTGGATATCTTCAGGATTTCTTCTGTGTTCCGATGCACTGAAATTGGCTTTACCTTGGTGATTGAAACTACTGGCAGACATTATTTTTGTTTGGTAGGCCTAGTTTAGATAGCCTTATGATCTATTGATCCAAAGCTAATCAACTGAGAAGACAAAACATCCATTCTCTCTATTTCCAATCAAGCAATGTCATAGAGTCAATTTCGTAAGTATTTTTTCAACGATTATTGCAATTCATTAGTTTTCAACAATCTATCATTTAAAAAGTAAACATTGAAACCAACATAACCACACAAACAATATAAAACTTGTTTTTAACTGACAATGACAGAAGTCAGTAGTACCAATACCAAGTATCGTCTGTAGTCTGTGACAATCAAGATGACAACATAACTGATAACATTTTGAAAACTAGCAGTAAAATTTCAGAGAGTATTATGAAATTTGTAGTGTAATATGTGATTTAAATGATTACGTTTTGTTGCGTGGCTAAATTTGGAACATATTATTTTCTAAAAGCCAAAAGCCTCGGCAAGATTCAATGCCGCCAAAAAAACGCTCAAAATTATCAAAGGCGGTGCTTTTTTGACCGCTCAAAATTATCAAAAGTGTACTTTACTATTACCAAGGAGGTTTGTATCAAATTGAGGTAACGCGCAATATTATTTTTGTAGCCCTCTGTTTTTGTCAGTTTGGAATATGAGAGGGTGTAGTAATTTTGTTCTTTATTGCATTTCAAACCCTAAATCAAACAACCCAAGTGATTAATGGGAGTCAAGCCATTAAATTAATTGAGTACAAAAAAGATTTTCAAAGATCCGAAGTACATACATTAGCTTAATAGATTCCCCGTACGGAAATTCAAGAAAATACGAAAACAGTTAATGAAATCAATGAATCCCAACCTTATTTTTAGTGTTTTGTCTACCACATAAAGTGTTGGACGTCTGAGGCAAAGTACTTGTTTTTAGTATAATTTTTCAGTTCATCTGAAAAACAGGTATATCTGTTTCGTTTTGATATAGGGACCAGCCGGGGTAAAATATCTTGGCCATTCATATGCATAGGGCACTTATTACTCGATTGGGACTATATTTTTACCCTATATCAACAAGGCGGTACTAAAAGGACAAGTCAGTTTGTTTTGTTTTTTTGAAAAAGGGTAGCGGCCTCTTTTTTACTTTGCATTTGACCCCCACATATGGTCCTAAGGGCTGCGCGTGGAAAATATCAAGCAGAGCAATGAGTGAGCCTATACAAGGGTGAACAATACTACACTGCTAAAAGTATGCGACAGCTTCGAATTCGAAACTCGAACTTGCAACACTTTTGCCATGATTCCGAGGCCGAGTGCGCTACCAACTGCACCACCGATGCAGGAAACAGATGTCTAGTTTATTGTATATTATCTATATTATGTGTCCATCTTTTGTACGTAAGCTTTCGTATATTTCCTAGTCTAAGCTTAGAAGGAGTAAGGCTTATTAGGGTCGTATGACACTAATTCAATATTGCTGGCGAAATTTGGTCTGTGCTATTCATATTGTGTTTTAGAGCAATTTATGGAAAGTAAATTAATATGGGTTCATATTTTCATAAAAGTTCTTTACTAATAAATTAATAAAAAGAATTTTAGTGTGGTTTGAATTACTTCGCTTTACATGAATATTTTAATTCTTTTTTGCACTGCACAGTACAGAATTTGCTGCAACATTCGCATATCGCATAGAACATGAGTGTTGCCATGTATTACGGAGGCGTCGCGACGTGCGCGGCACGGTTTCCCCATTGCCCCGAAGTAGACTGACTAATGGCCCACTGCACACAGAAGCGGTGTGACGCGGGCGCCCGCACCTCTCATGAAACAACCGCCATGCCTCTTCCTTCATACAAGTGGCGACCGGGAACGACGGGACGATGGGAACCGAGCATGCCTTCAGTGTCTCCAGATGTGGGGATTTTTCCCCACATTGGGATTTTTGACGCTGAAAAACATGAACACAGGCTGGATTGTAAAGTTGAAAACTGTGGTTGAACCGTGCAGTTGTAGTTTAAATGAACTAATAGCAGTAATTTTACAGAGTCATGCGCAGTTTATGTTGTATTTATTCACTGACTTCTTCCTTCTCCTGACGGCCCTGCCGCCCAAACCTTTCATTTTCGTTCTGCCTCCTTCTCCTCTCCTCTGCAGTTGCTTCTGGTTATAGGCATCGATATATCGATATATACTTTGGTTATACGTTATATTTCTCGAAAACAGTGAAAATGGTTATCAGTGTGTCACTCATTAATTTGTAGCCAACGGAATGTCGCATATAAAACCAGGGATTCCTAAAAGTGTAGATAGTGATCAGTTTTTAAAGTGATACAAAAGATTTTCTTTCCTTAACATTGGGGAATTGTGGGAAAAATTAGGACTGCAGGTGGGGAATTTTGGGCCTGCTGGCTACCAGCCAGCAGGCCCAAAATTCCCCACAATTCTGAAAAAAAATCAAAATCCCCCACTTGGACAAGTGGGGGATTTTAATTTTTTCATCAGGAGACACTGATGCCTGTAGCGCGCCCGTTATCACCACAAGGAGCAATGCTGTCGTAGGTCGTAGGGACTCCGTGCCGCCGATGCCGCGTCGGCGCCACGCCTTCGCCACATGCCCGTTCAGTGTGAATAGTTGTGCCTTGGATGAAAAGAGCAAAGCCAATAATTCAACAGAGCTTAAAGAAAAAATGGTCTAGCATTGACATCACAAGCCCTGATTATATATTCCAAAGACACATTTAGGAAGAGAAGTAACCCTCCTGTTATTATCCTCTTTTCTCTACAGACTTACAGACACAGACCCTGACCCTGGCAAACGCAGTGCCAGTGGCAGTCGGCAGTAAAAAAATTTTCAGAATTTTACATACATAAGAATCGGCGTTTGTTCATATTTTAGGTGTTATGTGACTGACTTTGTGGACTTCAATACAAGTTTTAAAATGGCTCAGAGGTTTTTACTTACAGCTCAGAAACTCAAGTTGTTAAATTATCGTGGGTCAAGATATGGGACGATAGACCAGATTGATGTAAGTTCCAAGTATAGGTTATGTAATTCGTTTTGTTGTTTCCAAAAATAATTCGAAAGGGTATCAAGGGGGCTTAGGTGTGATGATTAATAACATAATTTGAAGTAATTACTTAATATTATAGCATCTTGTTTTCATTTGGTTAACTGGGCACATATCTTACATAAAGACCTGTGAGATGCAATACTTGGTTGTTGCTGTTCATGATTCACACCTCCACAGCATTTCAGTTTTACCACATCATTTATTCCTGCCTGTCATGAACAGTGGGCTCTTTGGGCTGTGTTATAATCTGGGCTCGCCACTACATCCCCACCCACCCTGCCATCAAGCAGCCTCCCTTGGGGGGGAAACGAAGTTGTTAACTGTTTGACAGCTAGTGTAACTGTATCTTCGAACTTGCAAAAGCCATTAATGATCCTACTTGGGGATTTGATGCTTTAGTATTGTCAAGTTTTAGATAGCCTATCTTGACCCTATTTTGCACCACATAAGCCTAGTCTATATAGCTACAGATGGCTCTCTGACAGGTTTATACCAATACAGAGGTCGACAGTGGCTACAGTAATTAGAAGCTGTCATTGTTCTGGTAAGTCTATTGGCTGTCCAGATTGACCAGCTTTCTGATTACCTTGTCTCCTGCGATCTTTGATTCCCAGCTGAGCTTGGATACCCAGTCAGGTCTGAGCCCCGTAGAGAGTTGTGGATCGTCCTGGCCTGTCCATCTGGGAGGGGATGAGGGACCTTTATCCAACCAACTTCTAGGTGTTTGCTAGTCTGGAGGGCGAACTGACCCATGTGAGACTCTTCACAACAAGGAGAGCTCCCAGGTGGAGGTCCTTGTCTGGGGATGCTTGAGAGGTCTCGGGTGAGAGGGTGAGTCGTCCCCAGAAAAACCTGGAGGATGGGTTGGAAATGAATCCCTCTTCCTTCAGAGGCGAGGCTGACTGACCATATCATACCTTTCCCATCCTGGCAATCCCTTCCTTCCGTAAGCTGTCGCACAATATCTCTAAGGAGACGTGCCTAGCTGGCAATTCTCGGGCTTTCATTCCTCCAGTCTATGTAGGCCTACACTTAATCAATAAGATATGACAAGGTATGACTAATTATATAATCGACTATTTATACTGGTATCTATACACATACAGTCCCGCAAACTCGGCACTCTATAACCCGGCAGCCCGGATAACTCGGCCACCACGTACATCACTTTGAAAGATTCTCCCGCACGCAAACCTGTTCAAGGTCATTGTCCCTGGTGGGCAGTTTAGGCCTATTCCTATGTCATGTTGTTGTTCAAAGCCGTAGCCAGGAAGTTTTTTCGGGGGGGTTTGAACAGGACGGGCGGGTGTATTTCCGGCTCGGCAAAAGTGGTGACCTTTTGGGGGAGGTTCCGCCTATTTTGGGGGGGGGGGGGGTTTCACCCCCATTTACTACGTTTTCAATGCTATTTCTACTATTTGGGGGGGGGGGTTCTGGCCCCCTAATCCCCCCCCCCCATTGGCTACGGCCTTGTTGTTGTTGTACTACGATGACCAGATAAGTTACTCAGTTGTGATGTAAATATAAATCAAATTGGTGGTTAAAGAGCTTAAAAATTGTGTTGTTCTTATTTTTAACCCTAGTGCCCGATAAACCGTCATTTCACAAACTCGGCACCTTTCCAGTCCACATTACGCAGAGTTTGCCGGGGCTCTAGGGCCTAGTGTATTAATCAATTTAATGGAGCAGGATTTTTCATTCTAATGAGCTGGAGATATTGTGAAAAATAAAGTATTGTTCATTTTGTGACCGATGGCAATACGGAAAAACCCATAAAATGACTCACCTGTATTTCAAAGGTTAAAATAGCCTAAAGAAAATAAAAAGCTAGTATATAGTTGACTTTTGCCAACTTGAAATCTTCCTTAGCCTCGAAAAAATCTTCTTTCTTTGAATTTACATTCACTTTGCAAAAGCTTATCTAAGTACAGTAAAAAAAATTATTTTGCGTTTACATTTTTCCTCTGCCTATAGGGCCTACTTCAAATTTCACTAGATTAGATTTGCGCTTTAACCCCTAACGTTTAAGTGTCACTTTCGACTTTGACCATCTGTAACTCAGAACAAATGTAGTCATTTGGGATTTTGAGATAACGAGAGCTTTCTTTATTTAACACATGTAGTTAAGTATACCTTATGCACCAGACCTGCATACTCAGTGAATTTAAAATGCATAACAGAGATGATATGTTTGTAATTCCTCCCCCATATAATATGGAGAAAGTTTTGTTTTCATCAAAATTTTTGAATTTGATTTTTTAGTGGAAGTATTAGTTTTACTGCTCTGGAAAAACCTGGTTTTCGGAGTGGTGACTGTCCGTCGGTGTGGATGTTCGTGTGTGTATATATGTGTGTTAAACAAAGCTAGAGAGACGATACCAGTAATCTGATTTTCATGAAAAGCATGTAGGTATAACGCCATGATATCTCCAGGCGTTTTTTAATTTTTTTAATTTTTGATTTTAAGGTTAAATTAAAACCCATAAAAAACAATAAAAATCCAAATTTCTCAAAAATGGCTCAAACCACTGTGATATAAATTTCATGGTTTTTAGTGCCTAAGAAGATGACAAATAAAATGACACCACCTGTCTGTAAAAATTCAGGTTCAGAAGTTTTAGGGGTTTAAGTTTTAAAAAATTAAATTTTTTATATTTCACAAAATCTATAGCCTAACTTCTAAAAATAAACGGTATCAAGAAACTGACACATACTTTCTCCCTTAGTCATTTAAAATTAGAAAACATATATAGGTCTTAGTGAAAAAAAACAAATTAACAATTAACTATCACACAAATATATACCAAATTTTAATAGCTGTAATAGCTTCTTCCCTACAAGGGAAATTTGCTATATAGAAACATATTACTAGTCAATCAAATATCAATCCTGTAATCTGGCGAATATTGTCTATTTAACACTTTTTAGCAAATTTCATAAGTAGGCCCTGATATATTTTTTTTCCAGTTGAGACGCGGATGGATGCTCTTGCAAGGTTCAAGCCCTCCATTCTTAAAATCTGTTTTGAGGCAGTTTCGCCTATACTGTCAACAGAAACCACCCAAAGGGTTTGAAAAATATTTTAAGCCTGGAGGCGCTAAAAAAGATGCTGCTAAGAATGAGGGAGCAAAAGAAGGGAAGCAAGAGACGCCGCCACCTTCGAAGCCGTCTGCAGGCCAGTCGTCCAGGCCTGGACCCTCACGACCAGGGGACCAATGGCCTTTTGGTGTTTTTGGGGGAGGTTCCAGGTAACTCACTACGTAGTATTAATGGTTTTTGATGTCCTCAAATAACTTACTTTTTTTGTACTGTAGTGTTTTGCAATATTCTTTGTAATGCTGGATTTGTTGGAGGCTTTTGAGTTTTGAGGAATTTGTGTTTTTTTTATTGCAGAAGGTTTTTATTAATCTGCATCTCTATTTATTTAAAAACTTAAACACGTTTAAGTTTTGGTTTTATGGATTTTAGGTACAATTTTGCTGAAAGAAAATTTAAAATCACAACAGGTTCTGATATTGCTTAATTTATGAAAATCCATTTCATAAAGAAGTTTTTTTTTAATTCATGACAGTGAAGGATTTTTATTGATTGTTTGATTATTTTGATTTTGCTATTCCAAAAATTCCTAACACTAGAAGCGAATGGAAAAGTCCAAATAATTACATAATTAATATAATGGCTATATGCGAACCTTAGTTATATAATTAAATAAATCAGTCTCATAATTGTAATCAGTATGTTTTTAAGCTGAAGATAGGTTTAGAATTGCAGTCCGAAATATACTGTTTTACATAATACCTTTTATTATGAAGTAATAATCAAATTCAAGAATAATATATGCATAGGCCTTTTGTAATTTTTTCTGTTTGTCAAGTTGGTAGCTGCAGGTGTCCTACCTCGGCCAAACCGCTCACAGTGGCATTGATATAGGATGTGCTGAGTTAGTATTTTTCAAGAGACAGTCTCTTGTCGTTGCAGTCATGTTCTTTATGATTTGTTTTATTATTTCTTCGTATTTCCTATACTTTTGCCTCGTCCGCTGTTTTTGGAAAAGCCTTTTTAGGTAAAAGTTATTTTAGTGTAAATTATAGGTTTTTTTGTCTTTTTTTTAGATTATGTATCAAAGGATTTATGAGTTGTGATTTGGGTGTGTCCTTCAGTGGAATTAATACTGTAAAACACTAAACGACTACAATTTTTTAAGACTTGTAGATAAAGAATATTTTACATCATAGTAAATTTAAGAACTGAATTTTGATCTGTATCATACATTTTTTATTGGTAAATGCAGAAAAAATTTCCTGGCTGTAAAAGAAACAATTTCTTGTTCAGTTACATTAACAAATAATTAAAAATGCCTAGCGTTGCAATTAATTTTTAGTTTAAAAATTTCACATTTCCATTGTACATTGTACATAGTAGCAGCTGTATTTTGCTACTAAAGCTGATTTTTTTCTAATGTTCTTAAATAATGCCTAGAAATAATATTTTGATCAAAAATTCAATAAATGCATTTATTACTTTATTGAGTATTATTCTTTTTATCAAATCAAAATCAAATCACGATTTCCCCATTGGAAACAATTTAAGCTTTAGTAAAACAATAAGAACTAATTCGTGACCTACACCACATCCTGATAAAATCTCCTTTGATCACAATGTCTAATGTTTGCTAAAAATATCTTAATTCTTTTGTGCTAACAAAATAAACATAATAAATCGTTACAATACCATGTTTTAGGACCGGCCCAGGGGGCGGCAAACCTTTTGGAGAGGGAGGAGAGAAGGAAAAGTGGATTTTGTTTGGAGCTTTGGGAGTCGTCGGGGTTGTCGGAGTATTGGCATATTATGAAATGGGATACACAGAGATAGCTTGGAAAGAATTTGTAAACAAGTAAGTAAAGCAAGCTATTACTATATTTTATTGTTTAGTATGAATCGGCTTAGATGATTTTGGTTGGTTAAAGCAATCGAGATGGGTGGTAAGGTGTTGATCGTTTCATATAAATTTATCGCTATAGTTTTCAATACATAAATAAATAGAAAATTATTAGTTACTTTAAGCACGCTAGGGCTCTGATGAATATTTTTGAGGAACACAATATCAATAGCAATTTGTTGACTGTTGTTTTGAATTTTTAATGTCAGAATACATTAGATACATTAGCTGAAATGGCGACCTACCCAGGTAGGTATTTTAAGCCAAGTATGAATGACAGATGAGTGAAGGATGATTGTGGCGCGATCTTGTAGTCTTGTTACTGAATAAGGCTGACATATATTTATAGTAGAATTAATACAACTGTGAAGCACGAGAGGGATAGAAATTTCACATATGGTTCTCTAGCGCCAAGCATGTCCCTCAGAAAATAAACGAAAATCAACGCATGTTATTCGTAAGATCCCACTAAGTATATCATTAGCTGGAGCATTTTGGTCTTTTGTCACGATTTTGTTTCCTATTGGATGAACTATTTTGTTTGTTGTTGTTTATATCTTGCCTTAAAAGTTTATTGATTGTCCGCTAGATAGACTTTGGAAGTTTCAGATATTTCAGAACTCCTCTTGTGTTGTCTGCCTTTGAGGGGTTGGCCTGTCGCTGAAGAATGTTAAGTATACAAATTTCCCTCCCTCTCACACTTCATAGTTAGTTGTATTAATTCAAGTATAATATCTTAATGTCAGTTATACTTCGGCAATGATCTTGTTATACTTGAATGTTTCAATATTGCTAATATCGGTTTCAGTTATCTTTCCCGAGGAATAGTCGAGAAGTTGGAGGTTGTGAACAAGAAGTGGGTCCGAGTCAAACTTCAGCCCGGAAATAATGTCAATGGTAATGTAAGTATGTCTTTTTTTTACCAAGCCTAAGAATCGAGGTTACTTTTAAAAAGTGTGTTTTCAAATTTAAATTATGAACGTTATCTTCATAACAGATTTTGGATTCAATAGTAAATCAGAAGTACTATGTCAAGAATCAATTGGTGTTCAGTTTGCGCAGTATATTTCCAGCTATGGCCACTACACTACTAACCGTGTCATGTAATATTTTTAGCGTATGATATTGGTAAACACAACATTTGACAAGCAGCGGCGTTTTAGAAAATGTATTTAGAAAAGTACCTCGTCTCCCTCTACACCTTACTATCAGCTGACTCGGCCATAGCCAGAGATATAATGCATGAACTATACCTGGAGTTGAGCGGGCCATCAGAACACTAAACTGAATACAGGAAAGAGAAAAATATTTTGACAAGGTTAACAAGGCCTTTCTCATTTCTTTTTCTTGGTAAGGTCCACACAAAGTGGGCTGAAATATTGTACTCTTGCCCATATTATGTTTTGATGCTCTACTCAATTTCAGGTAAGCTAATTGTTTGCTCTGTATTGAAATTCATTATTGTAGCCCCTGAACTGTGGTAAAGAATAAATTAGGTACATACCTTATGTCAAACAGTTCAAAAATAGTGCTTTGTCACTACATGTTTCGCCGTGTCTGCTTCCTGTCAGTGCCATGGTCATACGTAAAAGTAGGTCTACTATATATTTTTGTTTGTTTTTTTGTAATATAAATGTTTGTGCCAAATGTTTAACTGTTTTCAACGCGTCCTCAATGGATGATCAGTTTTTGTATGCGAATAACTTTGACTGTTGTGGTATGAACCAATTTTAGTTCGCTCTATAATCCTAATGTAAAATATATACAAAGTAACAATTATTATTTTTGTCACTGAATATTTAAGTTAGCTGTAATAAATGCATTTAAATGATTTAATTTTATCTGCTTAAAATTTCAGAGCATACTCTGGTTTAATATTGGCAGCGTCGATTCTTTTGAGAGAAATTTAGAAAACGCCCAAATGGAAATGAACATTGAGCCAGCAAATTACGTTCCAGTTATCTACAAGACTGAAATTGAAGCAGCAAGTCTATCGGGGATGTTGCCCACCCTCCTCATTATAGGTAAAATCACTTATTTTGTTTTATTTTGGGAAATTTATGGTTTAAAACAACTAGGAGCACAATAATATCCTAAACAATTTTTTCTAACAACTTCACACTTGCTCAACATTACCCCTTCAATAGTTTCAGCAGCGACTCTCAGCTGGTTCTCTTTTGTTTCTACACTATGAGAAGGTCATTGCAACTAACACCTTGCCATCCCCTTCGATTCGATTAACTTATAAATCAGTATGGAACTAAAATACCTATACTATAACAATATCTGCTCTCAGCACTTACCTATTCGATATTTCATGAATTTGCTGCATAGTTTTCTTCTGAGTTTTCTTTTATGCAGTTATGGTCTGTTATTCAGTTTTCAGTGGAGATCTCTGACCGAATTTTTAAGATTATATAAAAGCAGGTAGATAAAGCAGGTTTTGTTGATTTAGAATGTTACCTTTTGAGTCCAAGAAAAAGGGAAATAAATGCTTAGAACATGTAAAATAATCTCAAAACTTACTGATGCCTTGTTCTCCAGGTTTCGTCTTGTACATGATGAGGAGGTCCGCCGAGATGATGGGAGGAAGGGGAAGGAAGGGCGGTGGCTTGTTTGGAGGAGTCATGGAATCTACAGCCAAACTCATCAATTCAAATGACATTGGAGTCAGATTTAAGTTAGTAGGATTTTTTTTAGTTTGTCATTTTTGCTACTTTAGAACTAGATGATGTTAAGAATAACTCACCAGATTAGCTATCTATGAATTTTTTTTATTGTTTGATTTAGTGAATACTCTCATTCGAGTCTCAACTGGAGGTAACTTATGTCCAATCATGTGCATCGGTTTCTAATAATTATTGTAAATGGTGTGTTGCAGATCATATATCTCAAAGGTATTCATCGAAACTTTCTAATTTCTTATTAAAGGAACCCTAACTGTCTGAAATGTAAGTTTTGTTTTGATACTCCTATCAGTTGGATACAGAGGTGAAGCTCACTTCTTAATCTGAAGATGCCTTAAAAATCCTGATAAATATCAAAAGAAAATGTTGAGATGGTTTGAACTGGACCCAATTGTCATTTGTATTTGGGGTATGAAATGTTGACAAGCATAGGTTTTGGACCATTCCAAAATTTTATTAAAAACATTACAAATTCCATTGATGTTAGAATGCAACAAAGACAGTCTATCTTAAGTGACATTTTTGAACTTGGTTTTTATAATTTCAGGGATGTTGCTGGTTGCGAGGAGGCCAAGGTTGAAATCATGGAGTTTGTCAACTTCTTAAAAAACCCACAGCAATATATTGATTTAGGCGCTAAAATTCCCAAAGGAGCCATGTTAACAGGTAAATTTTTACAACGGTAGTTCTTATAATGCTTGTAATTTGTGGATGCAATTTCTAAATTTTCTATTTTACCTAACTTCAATTTTAATGCAGAAATCTTGGGTCTTTAAAGAAGCTTTGTTATAAAAATTAATTGAACAATGTAAGGATGGAAGTAGTTAATTTTTACCGAACTTAAATTTTAATTAAAAAAAATTATTTGTAACTTTTTGATCAAAACCTGCAGCATCATATTTATCAATCATTCATAAGTTTTAATATTATACTTAACACCACACACATTACATTTTAACATCATTAATAACGTACATTTTTATTAGGGGTGTGCGAATAGTGATTTTTGAACTCGAGCCGAGCCGAGCCGAGCTTTTTCAAAAGTTTTCGAGCTCGAGCTTTTTCGAGCCGAGCTTTTTAAGAATCACCAAATTATTAAAAGAAATTATGAAGCTTGATTTTAATTTTTAAAGATACAATAGACTAATGTTTGCATACCTTAAGTGACCGCCAGCTCAAAAATAGAAAGCTTATCCCCAAAACAAGTGAATTATCTGATAGGTTCATCAGTATTTTGTATTATGTTACATAAAATTAATCAAACTAGCTCAACAAATAATTTATGAAGAAAAATACCAAATTTAAAATCTACATTCATCTACATTATATTTAAGTAATAACCAATCTCAAAATACTTTACTTCAAAATAAATAGTTAAAATTACATAATTAGACTAGTTACATATAGGTACTACAAAATTTAATTTCAAGAGTAGAAAGAAGTAGTTGAAAGGTTTTAATAGTATATTTCACTACTAGTCACGAAAGTAACCCATTTCAGGGCAAGATAGTGTTTTACTTGCGAGGCGTAAGCCGAGCAAGTCAAACACTATCGAGTCAAACACAGAAGTACCATTTCGGGCCGAAATGGTACTTTTGTGACGAGTTGTGAACAGTACTTTTCATCACGATGCAAATAAGTGACCAAACTTATAAAAAATTATCCAACATTTCATAATTTAGTCATTTTTCTATAAGTAAACACAATACGGCTGGACTGTCTATTTTAGTTTATAAAGTCAGCTGGTTGAACTGTCAAATTAAGGAATTCGTTTGTTTGGGTACGGCAAAATTTTGTTTTGGTATGGAAATGGTTTGTTTGGGTACGGGAATGAAATGTTCGGGTACCGAAAAAGCAGCTGATCATTACTTGTTTTGACTTCAGGAAATCGAGAGTTTTCGTAGATCTCAGCTGTACGGTAACGGGCAATTTTTGTATACAGAGTGATGAAAAATAGTTATATCTAGTAAAAAAATCACACAATTACACTTAGTCAGACACAAGATTGATTTTTTTATGTTCACTAAGTAAAGATGATAAAAAATTAAATAGCAGTCCCAATTGTGGCCTAATATTCATGGCTAAACTTATTATTTCAGAATATAATATATGAATGAAATAATATTTGATAACAACAATAATTTATTGAAATCCTAAAATTAGTTGCATTTCTAAACTTTTGTGAAGAAAATAATGTACAATTAAGAAGAAGAAAGATCATAAATAAATAAGGACGGAATAGAGAGAAAGAAAGAAACAGCTACCTCTCTCTCTTTCCTTATCAGTGGCCAGGGAGGGGGGGTGGAGGTTGTTTACTTCAAGCCCCTTCCCTGTTTTTTGGTCTTGTCTGATTCAGTGCTGAGTTAATTAGGAGATAATGAATCCTTACTACAAAATGCTAAAATACAAATTACTTGCCATACAACTATAAATGACGGCTCATATTTTTTGTCTTATTTTTATAAATCAAATGAGACCAAAATGAAACTTGTACTTGATAAAACAATAGACTTAAATGCTGTATTTCACGTTCCCCAAGGTCAACTAAATATAGCTCCGATTTCCTTCTAAATGGAGATAATATTTCTTGTTACCTGTCAATGTCCTTTCCTTATCACTAGGGAATGTTTTTTGCTTGTTTTTCGTGGGAGGGAAACCTCTTCCGGCTTAACGTGTCCAAAAATAGATTGCAATAATTATCTTTCCGATAAGAACTCTCTTATCAAAAGCTCGGCTCGAGTGTCGAGCTTTTTAGAAAAAAGTCGAGCCGAGCCGAATACTGAAAAGCTCGACCTAAAAGCTCGACCGGTCGAATACTTGCACACCCCTAATTTTTATACTATTCAAAACCCCGATTCCTGTCGTTACCATGCTGCTACAAAGTGTCAGTCAATGTTTTAAACTTTACATTTCATTAGCTTGTCCGAGCTATGTTCAATTCAATCTAAAACCACTTTATTCTTGTCATTAAAATACATTGACAATACACATGCACATGCACATTGACAATACATGCACATGTGTTTTCTCTGACAGCTTCACAAAATTTAAATTTAATACAAACACAATTTGGTGCTCTCTTGTAAATAAATTATAATTCATTTTAGGGCCTCCTGGAACAGGAAAGACGCTCCTTGCTAAAGCGACGGCTGGTGAAGCCAATGTTCCTTTCATAACTGTCTCGGGATCCGAGTTTCTTGAGATGTTCGTTGGTGTCGGACCATCAAGGGTATGTTTGTTTTACTCTTTAAGTGTAGTGGCTCGTGAAGAAAAAGCACAAAATAATATCTTCACCAAATAAAGAAGTATGAGTTACAATCTTACCATGGAGTAGATTTTTTTTGTATGAAATGCCGGTGGTTTTTTCGTTTATGGACAGAGTGTGGGACCTGCCAAAGCCCTACCCACTAAACCACCTCCTGGGACTGTTTAGTACATTAATACAGGGGGAGGCCCGGAGCTGGAAAGCTGCACACTGGAGACCGCGATCTGTCAGAAGAGGGAACTACAGCCCTCTTCTCCTAGCTGGCCTTGACTGGCGTTGGTTTTCGGCCTCTTTGGTGTTTTCCAGGGCAAGCCTAAGAACTCATCATGCCCCAGAACAAGCGATGTTGTCGCACGCACACTACACAATGTTGCCACAGGCCCTGTGGTGATGGGCCGATATTCTCATTTGTGAAGATGTTCTTGTGCATTCACTGCAGTGGTCCCTGTAGCCCAGGTACTAGAAGCACCTGACAACCAGGGTTCGAAGGCGCACCACGCAGTTCAAATAACCCACCCAAAGCTTCAGGACTTGGGTAGAATAGGTCCTTGGATCGAATAGGGTATTCATATAAGTTATAGAACAAAACACCAAATTGTATTAAATTTGGTCGATAAGTCAGGGAGGAATTGTTTTTTTTATATTCTTCATAAAAATAACAGTAGACAAACTACTGTGATTACTGTTAAACAAAAATTCAATTTTCTGCACATTTTAGTAGACATGTACTAATTAACGGAAAATTCTCCACACAACATAATATTTGGAGACTCCACATATCATGTTTTGGGGGAGAAAGTAAAAGGAACTCAAAAGTTCACATGTACAAACAGAGTAAAATAGGTTTGGGTCATTATATCAAAATAAATCACAAATTTCTTAATTATTAGAATACCTATCTTTTTTCATTTAAAATAATAAATTTTGTAAGTGTAATACTTGAATAGTCTCCTAATTGTGCAAGACGTTTTATTGATGTTAAAATTATTTGTAAAAGTACAGATTTTGACGGACAAATCCCACATTGTCAAACAAAAATGTTCCTCAATATCAGTGGTTTTACTCTAGGTAAGGGACATGTTTGCAATGGCAAGAAAACACGCTCCCTGCATCTTGTTCATTGATGAGATTGATGCAGTGGGAAGAAAGAGAGGAGGAAGAAGTTTTGGTGGCCACTCCGAACAAGAAAACACTCTTAATCAGCTCCTAGTAGAAATGGACGGCAAGTGTTAATTTTATCATAATCATTTCATAGTAGAGTAAAATATTATGAAACTTAAACAAGTGATAAAGTTTCAATGTACGTGTCTTGAAAACAGGATTATCTGTAGGCCTAAAGTCTGATTGGTTAATCTTGTTTTAGTATTGGTTTTAATCTTGTCTTATAGTATTTGGTCGGCATTTTGGATATTTGTCTACATTCTGGGACGTTAGATGTTGCCTTGTTTACATTTTTATTTTAGGCCCATAGTTGCTTTATATTGTTAGTATAGTTTGTTTGTGAGCCAAGCAAAAGGTAAAATGTTATGCTTCCAGTAAGAAAGCTAATGATACAACTAAGCATACATAATTTGGTTATTGAACAAAATACCTTAGCTTTTATAAACTTTGCAGTTGTATATTTAAAACAAAATGTAAAAAAATCCCTTATTATCTTTTAGTTTTCGATGAATCTTTGCTAGGAAACATTTATATATACTGAAGCTTGGCATAGCTAAAAACCATTGCCATTTCTGTTGAAAGATTCAAACGGAGTCATTGAATAAAACATCATGTTTTCGCTCTAATATAATGGCTTTCACAGGCTAACTGAGGTTGAGTTCACTTTGTTACTAACATAATTACCTAACATATTCATTATAGCAATCATAAATGTGTCACTATCTATGAACATAACTCACGTGTTTTATTGTATAAGTATTCTAAGCAAAATTTTAGAATACAAATTATGGGCGTTTGGCTAATTACAGGATTAGAAAAGAGAAGTGGTTGAAAAATGTTCATGTTTTAACTTTTTTTCTTAATTTAGATGTAAGTAATCGCATCTTGAAGTTTAGCAAAGTTTTCAATGGACACCCCTCATATGAGTTTTGATATGTAATAAAAAACACCAGTACTAAAGCTACAGCTATAATGTGACATTCAGAGTAATCAATCAACTCTCCCACAGGTTTCAACACTACAACCAATGTTGTCGTGTTGGCGGCCACCAACAGAGTTGACATTCTCGACAAGGCGTTGCTGCGGCCGGGGCGCTTCGACAGGCAGATCTTCGTCCCTGCACCGGATATCAAGGGCCGAGCTTCCATCTTCAAAGTGCATTTGAAACCGCTGAAAACCGATCTGGACAGAGACGATCTGGCGAGGAAAATGGCTGCGCTGACCCCTGGTTTTACAGGTGTGATGTGGACTTTTAGCGTGTTTTTTTCTGTTTTAGAAGTATATAAGGGTGATGGGGAGTTACGTGATACAAGAATAGACAAGTTTATTGTAAGTAATTTGATATTGACGTTATCAATCTTGTTCATGTAAGAGATTGGAGAGTTAATAATAATAATATAGGCACGTTAAAGATTGCAATCTAATTTAATTTGAAAGGTTCATTTAAAATATGTTTGTAGATTTTCTTAGTTTTAAGAAAACAACAGTCCTTATCGAAACAAAATTCCTTAATAAATACTTATTGTGTTCTTAACATTTACTTAATAAAAATGGCCTTTCTAAAGGCCACCATTTCTATCAATCGTTACTAACTTAGCGATAATACTTATTGTGTTATTAATTATCTGAGGCTTTTTTTGACAATAAACATAACCATCTCACACGGAACATAAGTAATTTAAATGAACGTTCCCATAAAAAATCTAAGGAAATACATTTTTTTACAACCATTAGCATAGTTGACTACAAAATTTTCAGGCTAAACAACTGGAGAAAATTCTCCCTCCACAGGTTTTTTTTGTTTTTTACTTGACATGATGTAATTCTGGAAAGTAAGATGTGTATTGACAAAACTATTGTTAAAAGTTCTTTTCCTGAAAAACTTGAGTGATAATAAGATTTATCTCTCAGGTGCGGACATAGCGAACGTGTGCAACGAAGCGGCGTTGATCGCTGCCCGAGACTTGCAGACGTCAATCACGATGAAGCACTTCGAGCAGGCGATCGAGCGGGTGGTGGCCGGGATGGAGAAGAAGACGAACGTGCTTCAGCCCGAGGAGAAGCGAACGGTCGCGTATCACGAGGCGGGGCACGCAGTGGCGGGCTGGTTCCTGCAGTACGCCGACCCTCTGCTCAAGGTAACCAAACTAATCATTTTAAGGGCGTTGTAGATTATGTGAGTGTGCACAAATTGGTAAGAGCTGACAGGAGTGACATCGGTTATAAAAGAAGGAAGAGCTACTTTAAGCTTGAGGGCTGGTGTAGCCCCAAGAGACTCTGAATAGAAGTTATTTGTACCTTTTAACATTCATCAAAAATTGCAGTGACAAAATTACTATGAATTTATATGTACTTCCAGTTTCATTCATTATTTGGAAGAATAATCAATAGAATGCTATATTGTAATCAGAGGTCTTTATAATTTTGTGACGACTTTCTCGTAAAAGGAACAAAATTGTTTTTCCTAACGAGAAGTCATCTCAGACTTATACCAGCAGAATCGCTCTAGTCTGGCTGCTGGGTCTTTTCCTGAGTACTTTAATTTAATTTTGAAAAGTAACAATTGGGTTTGAATAAAAAAAATTGAGTTTTTAAGTTGAAGCAGTTTATCGTAGGTGCAATAAAGATTGTATAATTAAAAGTCGTTAAAATTTATCTGGTTCGTATATCACAATTCTCGGCTTACCTAAACAATGTGTACTGAACCTACAAAGTCGATTGGCATAACAGAAAGGGAACCAAGGGTGGCTAATGTCATGTTTTGTACGACAAAAAACTCCCTCATCGTAATAATATTTTTCAAATTTGATACTGTGTTTTTTTACCCATAAAACCTCAGTGACCGACAGTTTGTTTTATAGGTGTCCATCATCCCGAGGGGCAAGGGGCTGGGGTACGCGCAGTACCTGCCCAAGGAGCAGTACCTGTACACCAAGGAACAGCTGTTCGACCGGATGTGCATGACGCTCGGCGGCCGAGTCTCCGAGGAGATCTTCTTCAACCGCATCACGACCGGCGCTCAGGACGACCTCAAGAAGGTCACCCAGAGCGCTTACGCTCAGGTGACTGACTATGTTTTTACTCTAAATCGTATACCCTTACATGAGCAATGTTTCTTGCATGCTTGCTTGGATGGTTGGTTGTTTGTTTGCACAATTATCTCATCTCAAAAACGAGGATCTACATAATAATAAAAAAATCATTAACTACGTTGCTACCTATCCATCTATTTGTAATTTGAGTTTACCATTTTCCAAGTTTTCTTTTTTCAATCAAACCAATTTAAATCCCTTAACCGCGGCGTAAGTTGGCCCCCCCCCCCCCCCCCAGTTTCGACGTGATCAGTGCCCCATGGTTTAATTACTTAGTAAACACGAACACGCTGGGTTTTCGTCTCAACGCGACGAAAACAACTACATTTCATACTGCAGAGCTTGTGGCGTGGACGTATTTTCAGAAAAATACACTAGAGTGCAGCACCTAACGGTCTGCCACTTATCAGGGTCAACTGAACAGTCATAGCATGAAAAAAAACTAGTAGAACAGTTGCCCCAACAAAATAACAAAATAAATCAGCTTAGAACGCCAAATCTGAGTATTCTCGGGCGTCACGGATAATGAAACAAAGGTGATGCACGAAATATCTCGTGCGCTGCCTTAGCATGTACAGAATACTACCACGGGATAACTCGAGCGTCGCAATTAAGATGTTAAAAATATCAATTTTCCAATGCATACATTAATTTTCACCATCTATATAGATAAAATTAGAGTTTTGTCTCTACATTGTTCATGAAATTATTGGTTATTTTTGCATTTTGAAGGTCAGAGAATCCAAATCAGGCCTTAACTCAATTTCTGTCACTCTGTTGGTAACGCTCAACATCACAAATTAGACTGCTTTTCATGCAAAAGCTAGAGTACTGGTATGGCTGAAACTTATTTTATGTATTGTATGCACATATGAGAAGGTTTTAGACTAATTAAAACTAGCGTAAGTCTTTTTGAAATTAAACAGCAAGCTTCTAAAAAGCGATTGCTGAACAACTTCATCAATTTGTGAAGTTGTCATGGCAACCTTGTAATGAATAAAAAAGTGTTCCTCCCTCTGAAAAATTGCAAAAGTGGTCACTCTCTAGCACACAATAAATCACCTCAATTTTTTACCTTTTCAGACACCAGCGTGCAGTGGAAGCCAGTCGATTTAGTTGAGTTTTCGGTGCTGGACCAGAATTAGGAAAAAATGCCCAGAGATCCTTGGGGATCTGGGGAGAATGTTTGGTTTTCTTAATACTACACTGAATTTAATTTTTACAACCACTTCTTGAAATAAGAGATCAGTATTTGATCAAAGCTTGCTGTGTTGAGAAGATTATATTTGAACCATATTACTTGTTTAATAAAATTACAGTACTCAGTTTATCTGATATGTTGTAAAAGGATGTGAATATTACTGAACTGGCGCAAATTATAAAATTTAACAGAAATCTAAATTACTAAAAATAATCACAATGATCTGTCAAATGAAATATTTGAATGTAAGACTGAAACAATGAGTTACACTGTACTACAGCAAGTAAATATGAAGATGATATTAATTAATTAATAGAACTTTATAAATTTAAACTGAGCATATTCAATATATGTTACTACGAAAACACTGCTTCAAAAGGATTAATTATAATGTGTACTTTGCCACATTACCTTGAAAACACAGGTTAATTAAAATGCAGGATCCTTTAACATACGTATATTGAACCAAAAACATACATATTGTAGACAATATTATGAAAACGTTGAAGAGCTGACATACAATATTTATTGGTCTATATTCACTGAACTTTTCTTTTGCACAGTGTCTGAATTTATTTTATTAATACTGAAACTAAGTTGAAAAACAAATTTATGCAGTGAGGGATTGGCTCGGGACCTAGAGATCTATGTAATGACTCCCTATTTATTTATTTAGACTATTTTGAGGCTGTCGAGTACCAAAACATTATTTGAGACAACTGGCCAGTTGTTCGATATGGCAAAAGGGATAATCAGGTGGAATTAATCACACCAGCAGTTGTATTTGCAGCTTCAAGGGGGTTCAGGCTAGCTCTGAGCTAAGCCTAAAAAGTTGTTAATTTATTTTGTTATTTTTATGAAGTTAAACGGTACTCATCCTTACAGCCTATAAGACAATTTGAGATTGCAACTGTTGTTAATATTTTTAATCTAGGTTACCCAAGATTGCCATCCTCAAAAAAAAATTATTTTGCCCCAAAAATATTCAGACACTAATTTTTTACGAATAATAGACTTGTCAGCAAATGTATTATAAAATGTCAAATCACAGTTTGAGTGTTGGATCCTTTGATTGAAGTTACAAGGCTTAATAGATAGAATACTGCAATAATTTAGTGATGTTAAAAAATATATAATAAATTACGGTATTTTAAATAATTTGGCTCTTTAAGAAATATCACAGAGAATATACTTGGCGTTTACGAGACCATTTTGAATAGATCTCTGAATAACAAGATTGTAATAAATATAAATAATTTAATTTCAATAAATAAAATTCTTAATAAATAATGTGCTTACTCTAAATGCAATATTGAGGGGTGGCTCTGGCTGAACTAAATATAAGCAAACAAGACTTACGTTTTTTGCGGGTCGACCCTCTATCACTATAACTTAAAAATAATATAATTAGGTGGGAAATTATGGACAGGTTAAGCAGGCTTACCTTTGAAAATGTAGGCATCCCAGATAGAACACTTAATAAACACACAAAAAAGCAGAATATTTCGAAGCCACTGACTTCTTTGTCAACTTGAAGGAGAAAGGAGAGAAAGTTGAGACTTTAAATATTACTGGTCACTGGTTCAGGTGTGCCAACACACGTCTTTAAAAACCACAGGAAAAATTAAAACATATAGTCCTTGTGTATAATCACTTCACTAATTATAATATTTACATATATATATATATACAATGTCTAAGCCTGCTTGAGGGTAAAGGTAAGGTAGGGAATGGTTTATCTTAGGTTCAGGTTTGGGGGTTCTCTTGATTTGGTGAACCACTGATATGAAAGCTCCCATCTTCTGAGTTGTGATGAATTGCAGGTGGGTGGGAAGGATCTGATAACTTTTGAGTTGAAGCAACTATTGAGATCAGGTATTTGATGACTAACAGCATGGATGGATATTGGTTTTTCAGGATGGTTGACTTTTATATCATTTCTGTGATTGTTCATTCTGGTTCTGAGGTTTGTAGTAGTTAGGCCAATATATTAGGCTGGGCAGTGGGTACACTGGAGTTGATAAATTAAATTTTTTGTTGAGCATGAGTTCTGTCCTTTGATTTTGTAGGTTTCTTGGGTGACTGAGCTTGTGAATGTTGTGCTAGGCTTGTTTATTTCACATGTCTTGCATGACCAGCCTAGATGCAAGACATGTGAAATAAACAAGCCTAGCACAACATTCACAAGCTCAGTCACCCAAGAAACCTACAAAATCAAAGGACAGAACTCATGCTCAACAAAAAATTTAATTTATCAACTCCAGTGTACCCACTGCCCAGCCCAATATATTGGCCTAACTACTACAAACCTTAGAACCAGAATGAACAATCACAGAAATGATATAAAAGTCAACCATCCTGAAAAACCAATACCCATCCATGCTGCCAGTCATCAAATACCTGATCTCAATAGTTGCTTCAACTCAAAAGTTATCAGATCCTTCCCACCCACCTGCAATTCATCACAACTCAGAAGATGGGAGCTTTCATATCAGTGGTTCACCAAATCTAGAGAACCCCCAAACCTGAACCTAAGATAAACCATTCCCTACCTTACCTTTACCCTCAAGCAGGCTTAGACATTGTATATATATATATATATATATATGTAAATATTATAATTAGTGAAGTGATTATACACAAGGACTATATGTTTTAATTTTTCCTGTGGTTTTTAAAGACGTGTGTTGGCACACCTGAACCAGTGACCAGTAATATTTAAAGTCTCAACTTTCTCTCCTTTCTCCTTCAAGTTGACAAAGAAGTCAGTGGCTTCGAAATATTCTGCTTTTTTGTGTGTTTGTTAAGTGTTCTATCTGGGATGCCTACATTTTCAAAGGTAAGCCTGCTTAACCTGTCCATAATTTCCCACCTAATTAGGCAAAAAGCCCTTTCCAAACAAGACTAACCTCAAAATAATATAATTAAATACTGTTGTCGGTGGTCATGGTGACTATACGTTGGCGAATTTAAATTGTTCTACCGAAACGAAACAAATTATTTATTCTCGCGTTTCCCCTGGTCGGGTTCTGCGGTCTTATAAAACTTTTAACTACTCAAAAAATCGATTTTAGAAAACCATTTTTACGACAATTGTATTTAAATCAAACACAGGCCTGATACAGTGATATTCTAATTTACACCGCGACCAAGAACGCAAAGAACTTTAAATAAATTTTAACGAATTTACCACACACCCTAATCTACATTCGACCACCGGACCACCGACTTCGAGTTTGCCGGCACATCAGGTGATCATCGACGCTGCCCCCTCCCCTCGGACTTTTTAACGGTCAGACAGCTGATTGGCTAGTTTGAAATTAATATTTCTTGTTTGCAGGAATTGTGATTTTCATGATTTTAAATCCAAATCGGTACAACCTAAACATTAAATCATGAATCCAAGGAAGTTTTTCTGTTTTTCCACAGTTGAAATCGTGTTGATCAGCTAGTAAATACTATAATAATAATTTAAACTTGCATCATCAGCCCAGCCAAACATTTTGATTTAACATTTTTTAGAGAATCGTGGGACAAGTCCATATCACAATTGGCTGATATTAGTTTACTGTAAGGTCTCATTAATTGAAGATCTCATAATCTAAAACACGTTGACTGCAGGTGGTGCACTTCGGCATGAACGAGAAGGTGGGGAACGTGAGCTTCGACATGCCGCAGCCGGGCGAGATGGTGCTGGAGAAGCCGTACTCGGAGAGCACGGCGCAGTTGATTGACACCGAGGTGCGCAAGCTCATCGACTCGGCGCACAAGCACACCACTCAGCTGCTGAGTCAGCACAAGGAGGATGTCGCCAAGGTATGGCTGGTTGTTTTAAAGTTTTTAAGCTTGATTAAAACTTATGAAAACATATCTTTCGTGAGTTTAAACTCTTAGGGCCGCTCTCTCCAAACTTGGTTAACCTAAAAACGAGGTTTAACCAGGTTAAACCTCGTTTTTAGGTTAACCAAGATTGGAGAAAGCGGCCCTAATTGAATAACGAATAAATAAAATACGTAGTATATTATGTATATTTTTATATCCTATACTTTTATATGAGCAATGTTTTCGTCCGTTCTTGTTTAGGCCTACCTCAAAAACGTGTTCTATGCAGATAACTCGGCCAGATAAAATCTAATAACGTAATAAAACGAATTTTAAAGATGTAAAATTTTAACATTGGCCTTATGAGTTGCCGTAATAGCAACGATATAAACAGGAAAGTGTAAACAAATTTAGTAATCATAAATCATAACAGCTGTTTGCAAACGACAGCCATCCAGGGAGAATACAGCGTGTGGCATAAATATTGCATAGAGTAATAAAAAGATTTTTATTTAAAAATTTTATTATGCTGAGATATTTCATAGTAATTATGAACTGATAAACATGAAAAAATACCAAGCAAGGCTCGGTTCACCAGGTACCTAATAACTTAACACGTTCGCTGCTGGCCAGTAGATGGCGCGACTGCGCCAGGAGCTGAACTAGTGTGCGTGTTGCTACGTAACATTGCCTCTGTTACACTGAACTATGGTGAAAACAATGAAAGTTATGTCGGATAGCAATGTTCACTATCAAACCGGTTTTGGACTTAGTACTTGTTGATTCTGATAGATAGCAGAATTACCTAGGTTGCAGTTAGTAAATTAGTGTTGCTATTTAGGAGGAAAGTGGTGAGACAAGCCCTTATCTAAATGACACTGGTGGTAATTTTTGGAAATAATGTTTTTAATTGTGAAAAGTATGTCCCCAAGAGCTGCAAGGAAATATAGAACGCTCATGAGGAGCTGGTTAATCTTTTACAAAGTTAAACAAAAATGAACGGTGCCGTTCATGAACGTTCCTAGCTCCTGTCGCCATGTTCCCGGTGACGTTCCGGAACGTCCCCAGCAGCGAATGTGTTATTAGACAAAGATAAAATTATGTCAACAAAGCATTAAACTGTAACCTTAAATATATTTTGACAACCAAGAAATTTACTTTTGTTTTGCAAATTAGCTCACTTATTTACAGATACTTAGCAGCAGTGAAGGGGCAGGGTTTGAGAAGGGGATTAGACTCCCCTCAGGATTGCGCTGGTCAGGATTTTCATGCATGAACTGTTGCCTGTCGTTGGAACCTATTTATTGCCATACTGTTGTCTGATGTTCGCATGGTATTTCAAGTAAATAAACAATCAGCTGCCTTTCTACCCTCAGACGGAAAAGAACCATTTTCGACCTCCATATGACGAATGTAAAACAGGTTATTTTGTTGTAGGGTGGTGAAAACAATTGTTTTTTGTCGGCTCAAGTCTTTTGGAAATTATCAATGTTCTCAACCTATTAATAGGCCTGTATTCCAAAATTTTCTTGGCAATATTTACAAATTTTTATCTTGAGTATTGTTATATTAAATGGAGCTTGAATCAGTAATTTGTGAATTTTTACTTCTTGTTATAGGTTGCCGAACGATTATTAAAGAAGGAAATTCTGAGCCGGGATGACATGATCGAACTGTTGGGAAAACGACCTTTCCCTGAGAAATCGACGTACGAAGAGTTTGTCGAAGGCACTGGTTCCTTTGAAGAAGATACAACACTGCCAGAAGGCTTGAAAGATTGGAATAAAGAAAAGGAGACCAAAGATACTAAAGAAAAACCTTTGGTCGAAAGTTGAATGTAGGGCATTGTGATGTTAGTTATGACTATGTCGTGCCTGAACTCTTAGCTCTAGTGTATTTTCTTTTTGTACATAAGAACCAAGATTTTGTATTTATTTGTCAACAGTAAATAAAAGCGCTCTGTAACTGTTATTATTTAGTTCATTGTGTACATGTTGCAATAATTCATCATCAAGGTAAACGGTTAAAAAAATTAATGCACATTGAAATTTTAAATTTATTTGTACATACTAATGCATTAAAAGATTGCAAAAATGTTGATACTTCAGTATTATTTAAATGTATTTTTTGTACAAACATTATGTTTTCATTTAGTGCATTGTTTTAAGAAAAAATAAAAGCTGTTGTGATATTATTTGTTCGTCAGTAACACGACTTATAATTTTTCACCTGTATTGTTGCCAGCTTGCGTTCAAACAAATGTATCTATAAGTAATATAATCAGCAATGCTTTTCGATTAACTTCAAATGATGGTTGGCATTCAAACCATATTAACTTATTGGCTTGGAATCTTGACATTAAAGGAAACCACTATTTTTATAAAAAGACAGATTAGGAAAGTAATTGAAACCCCAGAAATCAGTAGATAAAGAGCACCTTGGGCTGTTTTTTTATTTACAACATATATTACACAATTATCATTACACAAATAAAGATAATCATACAACGAAGGAATTATTTCCATCACTTACAATACAAGGTATATATTTAATCTCACATGAACTTAAAACTTTAATCTCACATTTTTAAAGGCCACTTGCAACTTAATAAGACACTTTCTGGAAATGTTGAAAATAGGTTTTATCACAAGTATTCGTTTATGTTATATGAATATACTTTTCCATGGAAATTTTTTATTTTCCTAATTCAACAGAAGAGCATCGATTTCTATACGAATAATGAAACAGAAGAAGAAATCAAAATTGATCCAATATATCCTCTGCTCATCTAAAATCACAGACGACACCATCTTTAGTATTTGATATCAAGAAAATATCACAAATATCAAGAGGCCCGTCTGTTACATCTGCGAGTCATCTTTCAACATGAAGTCTACAGACTACTGTGAAGATGATATTTATTCAATTTAACCAAATTTATTTGAAATTATGAACTTTTAATTCAATTACATTGTGGATTGCACCTTGTTTTCACAGATCTTGTAAATAAATTATTGAGGATAAAAAAACATGAATTTTGTAAAAGTTTTCATTCTTGAAGTTGACATCTAAACTGTTTCTGAAACAGAGTCAGAATAAAATTGTTATAATTGTGCTGATCCTGAAACATGAGAAACAAGAATATTTTATTTTCGTTTGACAAAGTTATTGCAAAAATTGACTTTGAATATAAATTAATTGTAATTGTAAAAAAATGAAGATGAATTCATAGCTTTATTTTAGAATATTTAAGAGGAAATACAACACAAATGTACAATGACTAACTTTAGAACAGTGATTCAATTAGCAGTTAAGATTACCAAACCTAAAACATTGTTCACTTTCAAACTTTTTTTAAAACTGAAGTTGGCAGAGAAATATTTTGTATTTTTTTATATTTTAACAGAGTTATAATTTACTATGAATAACAATAAAACTTAAGAACAGTTAAGAATATTTTATCAACCTATTACTTAAAATTTAATACATTTTAGGAATCCAGCTAGTAAAGTAAAATAAGCTTGATGTATAAAACTTCAACTTACATATCTGTACAGTTTTTTTAAATATTCACAGAGCTCCTAAAACTTAACAAACATTTTGATTATTCAAGATCTATGCTTATATAGCCTGTTGACGAGCTAATATCATTCACATGACCAAATACATGACCTTTGCCAACATATGATTAACACAAATGCATTAAAGTATCAACAGTTAAGTTCGATGTAAATGTTTACTGTTAACATTCGCATAAAAAATATCACTGGATAAAACATCGGGGAAAAAATAAGTAGTGTACTAGATATTATGTAAGTTACTTACGAACTATGGCAGATTTTCACATATTACAAAACTGACGATTATCACATTACTCAATAGTATTGCACACAGGTGACTGTTGTTCTTAGAATCGACTACATTTACAAAGGGGAGATGCTTGTGTCTTACACGGTCGAGTACTGAATCTCGCATTAAATCTGAGTAAATGCATAAATGAGCAGCATATGCCAGGTAACATAACGTAAACTCGAAGCCACTATTTGTGATGAAGGATGACTAGCAACTGACGGTCAGTGTTGCCAATGTTTCACCTCGGCTCGTTCAGTGTCTCGCGCAGGGCAGCCAACTGCTCTTCTCCCAGCTGTATTTTATCAGCGATTTCACGAGAGTCGATGAGCAGTTTTGCTTTCATGTTGATGAAGTGGTCATAATCCGCATACTCCTCCGCAGTTAAGTACTTATACAGCATGGCTGACACCGAATCGCTCCGTTTGTCGATGTTTCGTTTCAGCTCTTTCGCCTCTTCCAGTTGTGTTTGAAGTTTGTCCCTCTTGCCTTCCAGGGTTTTCTAGAATGAAAAAATATAACTTGTAATGATATTGTATGATCGGGTGCTGTAAATACATGTTTTAAATGCATGTTTAATGATGGTCTTAAGAAATGTTGTTGATTTTAATACCAGGCTCATGGTTTACCATGCCTTGTTTTCATCAATTTTACAATACACAATTGAACTTTGGGGTATAACTTCAGAGGATTATCAGCTTTTTAAACTACAAAAAAATCCAAAGAATAGTACCATTCAAACTAGCAAAATATTCCTGTAAACAAATTTTCAAAGATTAAAAAATTTGAACTATCTCTAATCTGCATATTCTTAAATGTTTGTTGTATGTTAAATCAAGTTTATCTACGACCATTGCAATAAGCACCAATTATGGTATTACAATAAACATTATAATGATATACATTAAAACACCAAAAACCAAGCAGTACTCTAAAGACGACTTTAGAGTCCCGGAGTCACTTTAGAGTACTGGTTCTAGACCAATGAGAGCTCGGCATTTGACGGAAGTAGTGTCATAATAACAATTACGCAATTCGCACATCAGCTGATTGTTGCATTACGATTCATACACTCGTGATGCAATAACATTCATACTCGTGAGATATTTACTTACATCTCACTCGTGGCTTAAAGGCATGCATTATACAATCGTTGCATAAACTACTATTTGAAAATAATCATCACAATTACAATACTAAATTTTATATTGATTTACAATCCTGTGCAAAGAATAAATCTCTATGAAA
Organism: Flexamia atlantica; assembly: GCA_035578135.1. Classification (NCBI taxonomy): domain Eukaryota; kingdom Metazoa; phylum Arthropoda; class Insecta; order Hemiptera; family Cicadellidae; genus Flexamia; species Flexamia atlantica. The sequence continues at coordinate 3,352,441 of JAQJVK010000030.1, read as the reverse complement.
AGACCTCTTAGATGGGTAAAAAAATGTCCAACAACTTGCTAGGTTACTACAAATCTATTATTGGCTCAAAATCTTTTCAGGATAAAATAGTTGAATTTTTGTTGGATAAAAATTATTATAGTATTAACAAGTTTTTAGAGGATGGCTCGATTTGAACTTCCTGGTTCGTTGGCCAGAGTTTATTTTATATGCATGTTTGTACTTGACAATGTCACCTGTTTTGTATGGCTCTGCCAAAAATTTAAAAAAAAAACGTTATGTGACAATAAAGATGACTTGTGACTTATAAACAAAATAAAAGTAGGGAAACCGAAAGTGTTCCCAAGAGGCCTTAAGGAGTGCATTCATATGAAATTTTGACTAGGAACTTCAAAGGAATATGTTCTTCAATTGAATTATGGATTTTATAATTCGAGGGTTCTTGAGAAAAAACGTGAGTCAGTCACGGTTAACTCAAAAATCGGCTCGGATCAACTCAAAAATCCAATGTAAATAATTTAGTTTTTTCTCAAGGACCCTCTATAACGGAAAACGTTTTCCCAGGTTTACCATAACGTCGGGTATTTATGTGTGGCGTATTATGTGTTTTTTGTCTTTTAAATGTGGCAAGTGGACTGGATACAGATATCTTCAGTCTTCGCAAAAACTGAACAACGCCGTTTACCTAATGGTGGGTAGAGCCCAAAAGAAACAAAAATATAGAAAAAAACCCGCCTAAAAATGTTTTTTAAAGAACATAGTCGGGTTGTTTGTCCTCACCCGGTCGCCGTGATCATCAGGCAGTGTCAGCAGAGCGTTCTCGGCGCGCGCGAGCCGCCCGCTCAGCCCGAGCAGGAGACTGGTGATGTGGCCGACCTCCTTGACGTGCAGCCGGAACTTGGTCGCCTCGTGGGGCGTGGCCAGGGCCGCCACCCGGTCGCCCACGCCCGCCCCCAGCGCCTCGTTCACCGCCCCCTCCTCCGCCACCGCCACCGCCTCCGCGCGCAGCACAGCCAGCTTGCGACTCAGCCGCGACATCAGCTCCTCCTGCGCCATCAATCAATCAAATTTTCTTTATTCAGTTATGGCACATTGCATGTCATGAATAGCGTCATACAATATACATGAACAAAAATTATAAATCAAAAATACATTCATTACCACGGTTCAAAGCAAATATTGTCAAGTAAATAATTGAAACAGCTTCAAGAAAACAAAAGACACAGAGACCACAACAAAGAGGTTATGACTGCATCAGGCTTCACTCCTTGGATTTCAAATGATTGACTGATGTTTTGAGTTGAAAAATTCTTGAACTGAGTAAAATGGATTCTTTACTGATAACTCTTTAAGCAACCTTTTGAATTTATTAAAATTACTTTCTTGTTTTAAGGGTATTGGTAATTGGTGAAGGAATTTAATCCGGCATAAGATTTTTTTGTGTGTTCTTTGATTAACTTATCAAACACACTGGAGATCAATCAAATCGAGGCAATGCAATCCCGGCGGAAGTTGCATCCAGACTAGTCATTCTGGATCCAACTTCCACCGAGATTGTATGTCCTTGTTTTTTTTTTTGTAGAGTCGGCCGTCTTTTTGTATGTAAATGTCTGTTGTCGCTTGTGTTTTTATTATGTTTTTAATGTTTATCGGACATGTGTGCGTACATGACGATCTTCTATGAAGAGGAATAATTTTACATCTAGAGAAGCCCGAAGATGCCTACATGATTAGGCGAAACTAGTTGCTAGAGCAATTGAAGGATTACCTAAAAGCAGGTATTTAAACCATTTAATATTTTATGGTAATCCTGAGGTCACACCAATAAAAATTAAATCAAAACATCTCTTTTACAGCATTTAATAGGCACAAACCTTCTTCTGATGCAGGTTGGTGTTGCCGGGCAGGGGTGGTGGTTGGTTCTGGGAGCTGAGGAGAAGCCTGGCTTTGCACTCGGAGGTTGTGAAATAAGCAGAATCCGACGATAACCTATCACTCCGTTCCTTCTCTTTTGCCTTGTCTTCCTCTTTGCTGTAAATATAACATGCATTATTGAATAATGTTTTGGCAAATGCCCAGCAAATTTGATTTTGCAAAATTTGTTAATGAACGGGCCATCATATTTACCGTGGATGTTATAGTACGGGTAGAGTTAGCGAGGCTTTTGATAACTATGCAGAGTTAAAAAAAGACTTCTTTTCATTGCGTTACTTCGCAAGGGCTAAGCTGTCCTTGAAAAAATCTGTGATAATAGAGTTTTTCCATGACTTTTCCTGAGCACTTCATAAACTGGTCTGTCTTGATAGCAAACCTCTTGAAGCATTAAATCATTTTTCACAGGAAAATAATGCACAAGGCATCTGGCTATATCTTAAAAAAGTTTTGTTAATAATTCCTTTAACTAATTTAAAGGGTTAACAAATTAAAGACTGTTGCAGTGGCGTATATAGGACCTTTGTCAAGGGGGGTTTTATCAAACAGAAGGCTAGAGGTGAAGAAAGATAGCAAAGTTATTGACTATTTTTCCACAATTGGTAAACACACTTTTTTACGTCATTCACAACTTGGGCTCCTGTTAACGAGTAATAAGAAAATAATCTATTAATTAATATTTTTAGTTTACCCCACAATTTATGGTTGTCCGTGTTTTTTTACAACCACACTCATGTTTGTAGTTTTCATTTTTTTTATTATTTAAATTATTTGACTTTTTCCCCCCACCCGCTATGTTTAAACACTTTTTACTCCTTGTAATGGGTGAATAAAATAATAGTTTGTCTCCCAGTGGGATTAAAGTGATTACTTTGCCTCCCAGTAAGAGTAAAGTTATTACTTTGCCTCCCAGCGAGAGAATTTCATTTTCCACAGAAATATTAGAAGTTTCAATAACAAATATCATTCTTCTAGGTTTTAGCCAATAAAAAACACGCCTAGGCTTGATAGCAAGAGGACATTGTTACCTGGGGGGGCAGTCGGAGGGGGGCAGGGAGACGGTGGTCTGGGTGGTGCTGGCGACCGAGGCCCGGGACCGTGGCGCCAGCTCCAGTCGGAACAGTCCGCTCACGTAGTCCGTCGACCGCTTCACCTCCGGCCCCGGCACTGTCATACATCGACACAATCTTAACAAGGGCCAAATGCTATTTTGCAAGAAAAGTGGCAGTAAAATTTCATTTTTTACAAAAATATTAAAAGTATCAGTAAAAAATATTATTCTTCTAGGACAGTTGCTGTTCGATACAGATCAAAAATAAAAATAAAACATATTTCGACATTTGTCATTCCTTAAATTTTTAGACTCATTACAATTTTCCTATTTTTTGGGGGGTCTCAACTGAAGAACTCCATTTTGATTTAACTCGTTACTTTTTTTATAATAATAATAGTAATGAAAATGCAGTGGCCCAGATTCAAAATTTCAAAGATTTACTCAACTAAATTAGATGTTAGATTTGACATCTGCATCTGATTAATGTGTAAAAACTACTAATATTCACTTTACTGACAATTAATGATAAAATCATTTCAATTACATGCATCAAAATACTTTGCGAAAGTATTCAGGTGTCAACTGCTATTGGGTGTACACATCTCGGACGCTGGCCAGAGCGTCCCAATCCCAATGCATGTTATCTTATGGCAAATACAGCAGACAGTGGAGAGGGTGCTTTGACGTCATTGCTGTGTTGTGCTATAGGGCGTCTGGGGCTGCGTCCAAAGGTGCACAACACACAGAAGAATCAGCTGTCATAACAGTAGCCAGTGCAGCCACCACAAATTAATGTTGGCGCAACTGTTATTTAGCTATTTTAGTAACCATAGCAACCAACCAACCTCTCTAACTTCTAAACCGTCTTATAAACGGTGAAGTACGGGAGTTTAAAGTGAGGTTATGAGTTTTCATGCCTTGTGATTCATGTGTCTATTTTACTTCCAATAAATCAGTAACTATGAATAAGTGATAATTATGATTTTAATATTGAATTCATTGGCTATTGATAATATTAATGACCATGAAATGTTGAATAGCAATCAAAGGAAGTGTAATACACAAAAAGCGTAAAGCTATTAATGTAGTTATTAGTAGGTGAGTCCTCCTGTTTGTTCATTTAACCCACCAGCCGCCACTGTGAAAATGTTCAGTCAATAATTTGCAAATCATATCGAAGACATAGGCACTATCACTACATATCCAGCAGTAGGAGCTTAAGACATAAAGCTTCCATAAATTTAAAGGTGATAGCTGCTTTGGTAGTTTAAATTTAAGGTAATTTAAGTTGTTTGAACAGTATGGCGATTAGTGTTGGAACAACTGATCAAGCAAAAGGGCAAAAGTAGTATTTTTAACAACTGTTAACAATTATTTTAGCATTTTGGAGCAAAACTATACAGAAAAAATTGGATTTCAATCAGGATACAAAAACATTCAACTTCTACATAAAACGCCCTAAATACATTCAGCTTTCTACAAATAAATTACCGTTCCACACAATTTTTCATTTCATACTTAACTATTGACAAATGAGCTAATCTTTACTTTGAATAAATTCCCAATATGCTAAATTAAAAAAGAGCAATGCCGCAAAGGAATACTTGTATCAACAAGATTATACTAAATGGAATTAGAAAAACAGAAATTGCTTATGAGAAGGAAAGCTTTCTAATAAAAGCATAATAGCTTAAATACTTTCTCATATCAATAGATATTGCACGACAATTCTAGTTTCAAAGATAGATTCAAATAGATCCCTTAGCAGGGAAAAGAAGCAACGATTTTAAATGATTGCTTTAAAATGTTTAGGCACACTGAAACCATTAAATACTATAAGGGCAGTTAGGATATTACAAAAAGGAAACATATTTATCCAAGGTGACACTGAAAAAACAGGCCATATTGCTACCTACAACATATGATGATAAGTGACAGCTATCACGTCATCATTGTATCGTAAGCGATCGTCTTTGCAATTTGTTTTGATGGTTAGGTGGAAATAAAAGTATTAAGGCCTTAAAAAATCTTAGCAAATTAATAAAAAAAATGATACACAATCATAAGTCTTTCATATTGTAATCCTGTCTGCCTAAAAAATTACTCAAACTATTCAAGCTACAAATATATCCACAATTCATTTTCCAAAACATTTGGCCAGGAAAGAACTTCATCTAAAAATTTCTTTTTGTGTCAACGAAAGGAAAATAAGACACAAGCATTTTTGTTTCAACGAAAGGAAAATAAGACACAAGCATTTGTTAATGGTTTTATACAACAGTTAAGGCTATTTGAAATTTATGATTTTTCAAGGAGCTAGCAGCTAAATGACAAATGTTTCATTACATCATAGCCGTTGCTTGAGATCATATGTTGTATTGAACATTATGGCCTGATTTTTTTAATAAGGTCTTGATGTATCATGCTCACAAAAAATGAAAAACTAGGGTTAATATAAAAATGTAAAACTTTTTTACAATGATCTACTGGGAGGCACTTCAAAAGTACAATGAACATGTTACCTTTAACAGGATATTCTGTTGAACTACCTGTTTAAAATGTTGTTTTCAGTATTGGTGTTAGTAATTTCTTCTACACAAGCTTATTAATTGTCCTCTGAGAGATGCAAATTTTGAGGTCAACCATTGAATTTTTTTTTAATTTTTTAATCTTAATTTATTATGAAACTATGCATTTGACCTACCTAGATGAATGGTATTTACGGATTCATATTTATATATCTTTTTGTAGCTTTAATTCTCTATACAATTACACAATAATAATTTAATTTTTGTTGTTTTTGGCTCAGAATCACGATTGTGACTATGTGACGACTTCAACAAGGATGACTATATTTTTTGTGCTAGCCTGAAAACTGTGTCTTGAGCATCGAAACCACAGTGCTCTTCAAGTGTTACTGTTTTAAATCACAAGGCAGAATAAAGGTAATTTAACCTTTCTAATTTCCTTTCTTTGTGTATCCTGTTAGGTAAGCGATGTATTTATGCGGAAACAGATTTAAAGAGTATTAGGCACAACAGTGTTGGTCTTAGTAAACGTATACCTGGCTGGGCACATAACGTGCTTTTGTAATGAACTACATGTCCTTTCAGGTGCATGCTAATGTAACTGATTGGGTGTTCAATTTAGCAAATGTGTTATAGTTCAGACAACATTAGGTACAACGCAGTAAAAAAAAAACTTTTTGTGTCTTTATCTAGCAATGAGTAGTGTCAAGAATGATCAGTAACTGTACGTCAACAATAATGTATGAGAGTAATGATTTAAGTCAAATGATACATTAAAATACCTACTGAAAATCTATACTTAATATGATATTTCACAGAAACTTTTGAAGGAAAATCACGGATTATGCGCAAGGGACTCTGATATGCAAGGCAATCAAAGAGAAACTAAATAGCAATTTACGAGTCATGTTTAACCCTAAAGAATCTTACCATAGATAATAACTGCATAGAGTCACTTATCCACGCTAGTGTATTAATCAGAGATTTTTATTAAATTTGATACAGTAGAACCTCGATCAACCGTCACTCTCTATTATCCCTCACCACTATTGTTCTTTTAATGTGTCGTAATAGACGCCATAAAAACAATGAACAAGTACAACTTATAGCGTAGCAGTTCTGTTTTACAATAGTAAAAAAAGAGCAATGATAAAAAAATTGTTTGGTTAATTTTTTTAGCTATAACAGTCATAACAACCAACCCTCTCTAAACCGTAATATTAACTGTGGAGTAGAGGAGTTTAAAGTGAGCAATTGCTTGTGTGCAGTTTAATAAGAAATATGTATTATCCACTTACACAGGGTATAACTTCTTCCAAAACCATTTAAATCTACACTTACTGTGTAAGTTTATAATGAAAATCCTGTTATCCATCTATTCTTTTAACCATCGTACTCTCGGTCACAAGGATGACGGTTAACAGAGGTTCAACTGTATTTTGACCATAGGATTTAATTCAGACTGACTTAAAATGTTCTGAGGTTTAGCTAAAGACGGAGGATTGTCACTCACCGAGGATGCCGTGGAGCCGGTGGGAGGGGCTGAGGTGGCTGGCGAGGTCGCGGCTGAGTCGGTCGCACTCGAGCTCCTCGCACGGCTGGGGCGGCGGCAGCGGCGTGGCCATCGCGTCCGTCTGGCAAGCCGAGTCCGTCGTCGGCGCGTTCACCCGCAACGTAACTTCCGTCCTCTGCACCAGACGCAGTGGCTCCTCGACACTCGCGCTAGAGTCACTCGCCATCGTCTCTTCTGTCGAAGCAGTCACTCTCGCGCTACAGTCACTCGCTCTTGTCTCTTCCATGGAAGCGGTCACTCTCGCGCTAAAGTCACTCGCTATCGTCTCTTCCGCGGGAGGAGAAACTCTCGCGCTACAGTCGCTCGCTCTCGTCTCTTCCGTGGAAGTGGACGCACTCACTGACGTATCGGTCGGCTGAAGTCTTTCACATACATCCGATAGGATGTCGGGCTTGGGTTCACTTGCTTTCGCCACTTCTTCGATGACTTCCCGCGGAGTGGCTTTGATGGGGTCGGACTGGGTTCTGGGGGTCCTCATCGGCCTCTTTGTGGGGGACAATAAGGATAAAGGGTAGTTTCTAGGTAGCGTCTTGGACATTTCGATGTTGTCACATGACGAAACTGTGGAACTTGCGAGGTTCTCTTGACTAGGACTTTTACTTCCTTCGGAATACGACTGTTTATCGTCGAGCCCGGAATCTTGACTCGCTGACTTCTCTTTCATCGGTTCTGTAACAAAAATACATATTGATTATTTAAATACCTTTTACAAAAACAATGCCTAAGAAAACTTAACACTCCTTTTCTTGCCCTGATATACTGTATAATTATTCCTTTGATCAAAAGATAAAAAATTACTCAGCAAAATCAGAAAGGTGTTGTTGTGAGACTTATTTAAGAAAAAAGAAAAATTTGATAACTCCTTTAAGATTCCCTTCTAAAACAATAAAGCAAAATGAATGAACAAAGGACAAAGGATCATTTGGCCTTCATATAAATGAATGGAATGGTTTACTTCAAAATAAGACGACACCAAAACAAAATTACACAAGAAATTATTCTGAATTGACCTAAAAAGGGCTGTTGCCTGTATGTACTTATGTAATTAGGAGAAGACAACTTGACAACTATTAGGCCCCTACTACACTAGGTGGCTGAGCAACACCACTTAACAGCAATGCCTAGGTAATACTGAAGAAAGCCAGGTAGTTTTCTAAATCAGAAAAATAGCTACCCTCATTTAAAAACAAATAGGTGATTTAGCGATGCTATGCTAAAATGAATCGTTGGCGCAGTTGGTAGCAGACTTGGCGTCGGAACTGTGGCAGTGGATGTCACAGGATCGAGTCCCGACATTGTCGCATACTTTTAGCAGTACTGTTCATCCTTGTACTGTACCGGCTCACTCCTTGCTTTTCTTGATAACTTACACACACAGGCTTTTGAAACACACACGTGAGGGAGCAAATGCAAGGTAAAAAGAGGCCGTGACCTCTTTTTTTGAAATGAAAAAAGAAAAAATGCTGGCGGCAAGCTTAGCCATCTGGTGCAATAAAAGGGGCCTTACCTTCAAGTAGAAATGAGTGAGGAACATAAAATGTTGATTCATGCACAGTTGAAGGACGATGCTTCTCCCTGGAACCTCTCCTGAGTTTAACGTGTAATTTATGGCCTAGATATAATTTATCTTTGAAAAACGCGAACATTTTCAGGAGAAACTGTCACTAGTGCACACAGTTGTATACTTGGTGATCGCAATTATCTTATCTAGGCCACCTAACATTCTCATGACTAACAGTGACATAATCATGCAACTAAATGTTATCACCATTGCAAATTCAAGTAATTTATAACTTAGTAATTTTTTTACTGGGGGTTTGGATGATTAGCAGTAATAAAATATTGGGCTGTTAGTCTTAATTTACTTAATTGCTGCATATATTATAAACTGTTTGCTTTGGGCAAGCAATAACAAAGAGTTTATGCATAAAGTATTTGAGAAGTACTGTTAATTTTAGCATTCTTTGATTAACTTTGTTGATTCAATAAAACTTATTGAATCTGTAACAAAATGTTACAGACATACACAGATGTTAAAGATGTGTGCTTATTGGAGCAAATGCTTTACTTAATTAACAGCTATATTTTTAAAGATAAGGTTGAAGTTAAAAAAATTCTTTTGGATGAGTAAACAAGTATTAACTAAGGCTAAATTAAAGATTTAAGATTTATATTATCTTTAAGCTCTTACAAAGTTCAACTGGCAAGGCACACAAACATAGCACATCACACACATAGCATCTTATTAGAAATAAGTTATACATGTAAAGATGAAGAAATTAAGGAAAATCCAATGGAATTTATTTTTCTCTTTTGTTATGTTCAGGATTCCACTCGAATTAACTTTGGATAAGGAAACGGCAGTAAACTGAGTGCTCAATATGAAATGGAAAGTCTTAATAGCTTCAATCATAACTACATACCTATTAACTTAACATTTCAAATCACTGCTTTCACTATCCATTTCTGTGTGAGACCAAAGTCGATACACTTCTAACGGAATAAACTTCTAATTTCTGCTCTAATTCTTAAGGAGAGCCTAGCTATGAACATTTTTATCGTAGGATAAAAACAATTCAAAAAGAACTTTTCTGAAATTGTTTATAATATAACTGTTGAAAACAAGGTGATGGGCACTATTTCTTATCAAATGTTGTTATTGGTGGAGGAAAAGATCAAATTGTTCACACCTGTAACTTCACCACACAACAATCTCTCGAAATTAATTGGGGACGAGGTCTCATTGGCTTCTCATGAATCATGCTTGTTTTTTTTTCTTTCTAGACACTCTCTTTTCTGGGATATATTTACGAAATAAACCTTATTAACATTCTTAAAACTTAAAGGGTCAGTAAAATTGTTCCTTACTAAGATTGGGAAAGGAGTTTATTGTGTTTTTAATTAAATGTGCTTAGTATCATTCTCAAGAATTCCAGCAAAGAACATCTCTAAGTTTCAGAGGGTTCCTACTTTCATTAAAACTATTAGCTCTTACAACCTAACCAGTTTACAGGACCAAAAAATCTGTTTTATTAAAAATTAAAGCCTAAGGAAAGTAATATATTTTATTATTTTATTTTTGTAAATCCAAATTCCTTTGCCAATTCATTTATTCAGGGGGTCAGCACCACTTGACAAGCTAATTATAAGGCTATTAGTTAATAATACAATTTTTGGCGTTGCTAGTTTCTATTGAAACTAACTTATTTTTTCTAGTGGCTGAGACACTTGGGGGCCATCCACAAATTACGTAACGCTAAATTCGGCCTTTTCAAACCCCCGCTCCCCCCTAGTAACAGACTTGTAATGCTTAAAATTACGTAACACTGTGCTATCACCCCCCCCCCCTCAAAAAAGTAAAAAAATTTGTACTTTGAAGATAATTGAACATTTTTAAAGAATTTAAAGTACTAATTATTAAGATTTAATAGTTACATAACATTGTGTAGAACCCCCCCTCCCACCCTTGTAGCGGTGCATAGTGCTGCCAAACATCCCCCCTCCCCCTCCCTCGTAGGGGTGTTACGTAATTTATGGACGGCCCCTTGACTGATGGAACAGCTGCATTACCAGAGGAGTGGATGATGTGGCCCCCGGAAGGTGACATGGTCCGCTTGTAACTCCCCTCGAAGTTGGGCAGCCCTCGCTCGCGCTCCCGCGGCTCCCTGCGGTAAGAAGCTAGGTAAGACGCCTTCGACTGACTCCTGCAACAATCGTAACAAAACCTTTAACACACTTTCTCATAATATCAAAAAAGGTGGAGCATATTTTCTGAAAGACTTGAGAAAATTTCTTCTGCGAGAAACATATTTTTTGATAGACACAGACAAAGAAACCATTTTATTCAAAATATAACTTATATAGTGGATTACCATGCAGAAATGTGAAGAATTAGGTCAAGCAGGATTTTCTTTATGCTGAGGCAATCTGCTATTCATCATGGTATTGGTTACTTGCTACCAAGGTTTTCGTTACATGCTATAGCCAGTGTGAAAAGTTAATTAAAAAAAGGTTCAACTCGACAAAAAAAGTGTCACATAAAAATAAGCCTGATCTTTAATGCAAAAGGTGTCTAGCTAAGACAATTTCTGAACCTCATATATTTTTTGACAGATTTATAATATTTGAGACATTTTTTCTTGATTTATTCCATTTAATCTATTGTGACTCAAGAAATGTAGCACTGTGGGCTGTGATGATCCCTGGCTGTTAAGGTAAGGTAAAAAAAATTATGACAAAACACTATTTTTGAAAGTTTTTTTGTGAGAAAAGTGTTTTTTGTTGGGTTTCTCTATTCTGTCACTGTCTCTTTAGAAGGAGAGGAATGTTTTTTAAATATTTTCTTTAATGATTTTTACGTAACTCCACACTAATTATTTCAAAATTATTATACATTAACTACTTTGCAAAGACCTTGGGAGTTTATTAATTGTGGTTTAAATGAACTCTAAAACGTAAATTTTATTTTAGTGTCTCAATAGTCATTATTGTTTGAGAATCTTTATTATTTAATCTAAATTTTAAAAAATAAATAAAACTAATTGTTAAGAAGGTAGGTTTTTCATTTTAGCAAAATTCATAAGTAGTACAAATGAATAAGTTCAATATTTCATAAAAATACACCTTAATACGCTAAAAATTATGATTTTCATAATGGTCATGGTGGGATTAAAATTAATATTAGTGTAGTATACTGGACAAAGGTAAATATAAAGTATTTAACAAACAATTTTTTATTTTTTACGATGATTTTGGGAACAAAACTAAATTTAGAATCGCAAACAGTGAATAATACTATATAAATTAAATTCCTATTTCTACGGCAGGTTATTAAGTAAGTGTGCATGGTCTCACATCAACTCTCAGGCACTAGTGTTGACTATTGTTAGCACCTTACACCTTAGGGCTAAGCAATGAAAGCTGAAATTTTAAGCTACACAATTGCATGGAGCGGAATTGAAAACTACTCTGCCAAAGAAAAATTCTTATTTCCGATCTTCAACAAAGGGACCAGTCAGCTGTTATATTGTAAAAGGGAAGGGAATTAATATCGGAAGATTTATTCCAGAATAAACGCCACCAGCTCTGTCATTAATCGAACGGTCCCGGAGCGACGATGAGGATAGAAAGCTGAAGACCGGAGCCGCAGCTTCTGGGTTCTGCACCGAGAAAGTCGCCCAAACCGCAGCCGCACACTCTAGTGGCGCCGCAGCGAACCCTAGCCGGGTATCAGCTGACAGCGCCACGCGCCGCGGCGGGAACTGATCAGCTGGTCCACCATAGAGTAGCAATTTCCGGCAGGGATGTGCGATACGGCCACCGGTCTGACACTTAAATGGAGCCAAGTGGTAAGCCTAACTAAGTGCGGGTTAGTTTGAGGCACTTTAATTTGATGTCATTGTAAAATCATGGTTTTCTTCTTCTTCACTGAATCAGCCAATCAAAACCACGATAACGATCTGCTAAGTTCCCGTTCCGTTTCCCCTGATTTTTTGTCACGACGCGACGTGTACACAACCATAACGAGTTGGAATTAATTTGAGTGTGCGAAAATACCTAAAATACGTTTGCAGAAAGTTGTTCTAGTGTAAGTTGTTTCGCGAAATACTGTACTGCGTGAAACAACTTGCACTAGCGGCAAACATACTTAATCTAAACAAATCGGTAAAGTCATTAAAATTGAAAGTCTAGCAAACAAAACAAGAAAACTGAAGTATTAACAAAGCAGGCGACGACGATCGATATATCGCATCGATCTTTTTAGTTCGTAGCACATTTTTAACAGATAGCGCTGCTGTTCCCTTACCACCGAGTTAACATGGAAGTGCCAACTCTTACGAAGTTCATTATTACTCTATGGCCGAGTATCGCCATACGGCGATACGATACGTATCGGAGGTCTATATGGTATCGTCCGTATCGTATCGCCCCTAAATTAAATATCTAAAACGATACGTATCGAATCGTATCGACCAAAACAGTTTACCGGTAACTAAAATAAAATAATAGTCAACTCAATACTGTAACACCCCCGTTGCATACTCAGCAAATTGCTAATGCTTCAATAAATAATTAAACTGGTGCCTCACATCAAGATTTTCCAACGTACCTACGTTCATAAACAAGCATGCAGAATATTCTTCATAAGAATAACATGGGATATGATTACGCAGGTGTTGCCATTGAAATGTCAAAATGGGGAATTTTAGACTATAATCAAGTAGATCTCAAGTAGGTGAAGTTTTATTAAGATGTATTGAGAAATAAGCGGATTTCCCATAAAAATTCGAAAATATTGAAAATATCATAAAATATTGTAAATATTGTCGATACGAGATCAAATATCGTTTTTGGCGATACGATAAGTATCGTTTTCAAAATATCGTATCGTCCCCTGTGTATCGCGATATTCCGATAAGATACGATACGTAGGCCTAACACGACAGAGGACAGAGAAGTGGTATCGCACATCACTATCACAGAGTTGCAATTTTCGGGCCCGGGCATTGGAGCTAACTAAATGAGTTCGAATGCGAAAAAATGAAATTTTAAATTGCATTACTGAATAATAATCTTATTTGGCTTACAACATTAATTTCGAAATTTTTGTCAACTGTACATTGGGTCTTTTCCGTTATTAATTAGTATTCCTGGTAATTTATCAGCTGGTCTTTACCACTGACAAAGCTTAAAATCCACGCAAAAGGTATCCGAGAATGAAACGAAACAAAGACTTCATTTTTTATTTTTCATCTTTAATGATTAAAAAAGTGTATTAAATATTAAATAAACAAGATAATCACTAGTCCTCCAACAAAATGTTTGAGTGACCTACATGTTAATGTTTAAATATGACAATAAAACGTATTTATCTCTTAATTACTGTATACAGACTCGACCTCTTAATAATAGATGCCGTACATGGAACACCCCGATCCTTGGAAGCCCGCATATGGAAACTTGTTAAGTACGGCACAAAGACCGAGTGCGATACAGACCGTGCGGGTAAACAAAGGGAACCGTGCGGGTAAACAAAGGGAACCTCGCCATGAGGTCAGGACCGATTGTCTAGTGGAAGTAGATATTGTTTTCGTAGCTGTGACGTCCGTGGATGGTGTGGTCAAATTGCAATTACAAATTAATTCTTCTTAATTAGTTCTTGGCCTTTTACCATGGCTCCCATCCCAATTCCTTCGAGGGCGCGGTACTCTATGGTGGACCTCAACTACGTAGAAGAAACCATACAAGAGATATACCATATGTAAATGATATGATATGGTAAAAAATAAGGAATATATTTGATTTTATTCATTTATCATGATGTTAAAATTAGGACAACGATATGATATTTCACATATAAAATGACACAGAGAAATAGTTCACAAAATTAGTTGTTCATTTAAATCCGAATTTAACGGTGCAAACTAAATGTTGATGCCCTCCCTTACAAAGATCCTAGGCTGGGCTGCAAACTCGTCTGAATTATTGTTACTTTAGATGTATCTGCCAAGTTTCGTTAAGACCAATCGTGCCCAAGTACCAACATGCACGTGATCGAATGGTGGTTTTTCATCTCGGGGGAAGGAGAGGGAGGACAAAGAAAAGATACCTTGATCTCGGACTTAGATCTCACCATGAGACCTACAGTAGTAATAAATTCTTCCCCATAAAGGGGAAAATTCGCTAAAATAACAAAGAGTCATAGAATATTTGGTCCTGATCGTTTTTGGAGGAGTACAAAACACGAATAACCGATCGGATTCGGACATGAAAGGTACTGTACGCAGCGTTTGAACCTCGTTCTTTTGTGCTCTTTGAGCTTTCCCCAAGCTTCTTTGACCGCGTAAACTGTTGTATTCCGCGGGTTCAAGAGGCCCGAGCCCGAGCTGTCACTGTCACTTTCTCGCGGTTATCGCCGATAAGATGAGAGAAACTGCCGCACAAACACACATGATTCACATAGCCTGTGTGAGTAAGGAGTCGCCCGCGGTGGCGAAACAGGAGTCCGTAGGGTTTGAGAAGATGGTGAGATAAAACATACCGAACAATGCAACGAAAATAAATGATTCTGGTCAAAGGTGACGTTTTGGATCCTTGCTGACAAACAATGGTGGTCGTTTGTAAGTATTATGAGAACAAATTAGTTCTTCATCGATCGAATTAAGTCCCATGAAAAATTGGACTGATAATCGGTTCAATTAATTATATTATCGTTATCTCAAAATAGCCAAACCCACTATTCTATTTATGTGAAAAGAATGCGTTTCCAAATTATTTTTCACGATCTATTTGTTGCGTGGCTTAAATACATGGCTGATGTATTCCAAATGTCCATTGGAAACTGGAAATGTGGAATTCCTGATTATTACGCGTTATACCTAATTAACATGGACGGCTGCCATATGGCTAGCTATAAGACATAGCCGGTCAAATCTTAACCCCACAACCATTTTTAAACCCAATTTTAGTCGTGGGATGTATTGGCTGATTGTTTTCTGCGTCTATACCGAACACTGCAAACCCCATTCCTGATCCCCAAATGTAAATTTTTGCTACATACCGTACTGAATTGCGGAAAATTGCAGCCTATGGTGTCAAAACAATTTTCGTGTGGTACCGATTAAGAGTCAGTGACGACTCATCTTCAGCCACTATCTCGTTATTTTCACACTTCTGTGGTCGTCAAAATTTCAAAAATAATTATTATAGTACATTTGACACTGAACAGTCAGATACATGACACATACAGAACAATTGTTTTGACACCATAGACTGCATTTTACTGCGATTCAGTAAGTAGTAATATACAAGGCGTCTAGGATTCAAAAATAAATTGTTAAAAACGTTGACTGACCTAAACCTTATTGCCTACAGTAGGATACAACTCATCAGATCAATATTAGTACTCCTTCTCACCCATAAATGGGCAAAAGAAACAGTTGCAAAAAGCTTTAAGAGTCCTCCCTACCCAGCCAAAAATGTTCAAAAACAGCTCTAAGGCGGACCCATGTAGACGCCCCATGAGGTAAGGGGAAATTTTAAATTCAATATAGTTGTAACGGGAAATGTCCAAACTACTAGAATTGCTTTTTGGAATTTCGATAACTTAGCCTAAATATTTTTTTCCTATAATCAATTTAAAATAGTCAACTTTGGAACTTTGGACATTAATTTAACGTGTTTTATGACTTTTTTTTCAAAAAATAACAAAGCAATTCCAGTAATTTAGAGTATTATTTATTTAAGTACAGTAATATCGCTTAGTATGGATATTTAAAAAAAATATGGGCGCTAACGGGTTCCGCGCGAAATATTTCATCGCAAAATGTGCATTGATTAAGCATGGGCTCCTATAGAGCCGAAGTTCTAAAAGTCGCCGCTAGTGTCGCAGAAAAACGAAAACTGCCGTGGGTAGGGAGGGAGACCTACTAAACCTATTAGCCTATAGGATACAACTCATCAGGTTAATACACATAGATAGATACATAGAACACATAACAAAAAGTAACAAACATTTGCAAAAAGCTTTGAAATCGAAAGCATAAAAATCTAAAAATAATCTGTCATAATATGTGCCCAACGGACTGCTGGGCGGCGCGGCGCCGGTGTCGGTTCACGAGGTTAGTCACTTCTGCGTATACTTTCCCCGGATCGGCTATCTCGTAATCTAGGAGCCGCGGCCGCCGCGTAATTGGATACTTGGACTTATCGCCGATCGAAATTATCAATTCGCCTCAGCTGTTAGTTTCCCTGGACACTATCCTTGCATTGTATTGCCTACTTCTCCTAGGAGCTATTTTTATCGTGATAAACTTCAGATCTTGATTTCATTTATATTATCGTCTAGCATTATTACTGGGACTGTGGCGTGTCCTGTAATCCAGCTACTTGGAAGACACGAATTGTGGATAATTGAGCGATAGCTTGTGGACGCGGTGTTCCTTAGTGGGGATTAACGTCCGCATTATAGAATACTACGTTCATAGAGCCGTCCTCATAATTAGACCAGTTCGTCCAACTGTTCACTGAGGAAATTGTGGTTCGGATTCCACGTTAAAATGTAGGTCCGTTAGTTGCCATTGGCTGTTGGGCTATTAATTAACAGTCCTGTCTAATGAACATGTCGGCCTTAGTAACAAGATTACGAGATCGCGCCACAATCATCCTACACTCATCCTTCACTCATATATTCCGGTTAAAATACGCAGCCAGTGCTGCGTCCCGGTCTTAAGAGGTATTAAAAGTATTAAAAGTTATTAAAAGTATTAAAGGTATTTCCTAATATGAAAGATAAGTTTTTTACAGTATTTATAACTGGTCACGACATAATTTTTTAATAGAAAATCGTACTCGAAAACTATTTCTCGAGTAGTATTACAACTAAAAATGCCCTATTGAAATGCAAATTCTGACAGGAAAGAGCTGTAGAAAGTATAGAGTATTGAGCAGATCTTCGCAGGTAGGACGTAGATCATGAGTGGCAAAACTCCAGCTATTGTTCTTTTAAGGTCACCCGGCAAGCCCTGCTGAATACTCGATGGCCCGCCTTGGCTCAGCGACCAACCCTGCACTCGGGTCGACAACCAGAAACATTCGTACATTTCCTTGGTTTTATTTGATGAGGCATTCGAATTTTTGATACGAGAATGTATTAAGGGCGGTTTTGGTAAAATGAAAATCAGATGCTCTAAAACAAAAAAATATTTTAATAAGTAAATTCGGTGATGCTTGATTTTTAATAATCTATATACGGGGGATTTTTAAATCTTTGCAGGGGCGAACCCAGGATTTAATGTCTGGGGGAGGGAATATCCTATAAGAAGGGGGAAGGGGGTATTTAGGTAAAAAAAACTCGTACTAGTGTGATGGTAGACAAATAAAGTCGTCGCGGTTGGCGAGTATCGCGTCACAATAGACGAATATGGCATATGGACGTTGCGGTAGACGAATATCGTCTTCGCGGTAGACAAATATCGTTATCACGGTAAGCGAATATAGTAGTCGCGGTCGAATGTCGTCATGGTAGATGCCAGGTAGACGAGAATCGCGGTAGACGAATATGGTCGTCGCGGAAGACAAATATCATTGTTGCGGTAGACTGGTAGACACATATTGTTGTCACGTCGCAGTAGACGAAAATCGTCATTGCGGTAGAAAAATATCGTTGTCACGTAGACTAGTATCGTCGCCGCGGTAGATAAAATATCGCGTCGCGGCAGACGAATATGGACGTAATGAACGTCGCGGTACCAGTACGCAAAGATCGTCGATGCGCTAGAATAGAATAGAATAGAATCATATTTATTTCCAAAATATTTTTTTACATAATATAACAAAAATTTTGTACGGAAAAAAAAGTTCTCACATGGGCCTGAAGGTCTGTGCGTGAGAACGAGTTCTTAGACTAAAAGTGAAAGTGTGTACATTAATGACTAATATGAAAATATAACATAAACCTTATAACAGAAAGAGAGAAAAAAAAACTGAAACAGCTACAAACAAAATACACAAAAATTTGCAATTGGTAAAGGCACGCTTTACTCTCTAAAAAACAACCAAAAAGAGGAGGAAAAAAGAAAAAAAATTAATAATTTTGATGCAACAAGTGGCACTGAATTGATGCCAGTGAGTGACGGTCAAGTTTAGTCATTTAGTCAGTACAGTAGGCCTACTATGTATTAGTCATTGTAGTACTCTGAACGGATGAGGACCTCAGCATGCTCAGAGCCGACCTCGAACAGCCAGTCGTCAACGACTTTTTTAAAAACTTTAAGAGGAGCCTGGAGATTTCTAATATCCGTTGGAATGTTTCTATAGATAAAATTCGCTATAAAATATGAGTTAGAATGACAAATAGATCTTACTGCCCTAGGCACTTGTGAACCAACATTAACAGAGTTTCGTGTTCTATAACTGTGTACCACAGGAGTAATGACCATTTCTTTATGAGTGTAAGTGTAGAGCTAGAAGAGTTTCGTCGTTGTGGTAGACGCTGCGAGAGATGAATATGATCGTCGCGGTAGACGAATGTCATTGTCGCAGTAGACAAATATCGTTGTCACGGTAGACGAAAACTGTCTTGGCGTTGCGATAGACAAAAATCGTCTTCGCTTAGCGGTAGACAAAAATGGTAATCTTGTCGTCCAAAATGTCTGTTCTCCAAAATTTCGGGGGGAATATATCCCCTTTCCCCCCCCCCCCCGGGTTCGCCCCTGACGGCTTGAGCCGTGATTGTGAAGTCATAAACTGGCTGAGATCAAATTTTAAACAAACATAAGTGAAGATAATTAATTTTAACGTGAGATGAGGTCCGTCGGGCTGCACTGTTTGTTACCTTCGGTTTGTGACATCGGCGCACGGACCTCAACACCGTCGTTGGATTCCAAGACAATTATGCTTGGCCTCGGTTGAACACTAGTAAGTTATGGTTGTTAGCAATAATTAACCGTGGGAAATTCACTTCCTGTAGATATAAAGTAAATTCTACCACTGTCCCACTATTATTACAAGTATCTCTCGGATTCTCAATGGCAGTTAAAAACTGAAGGTCAACACGATTACTGGTTACATTACCGTCAATTACCAGCGACGCGGTCGTCAGATTGGTAACCCGATCGCGTTCCGCTGCGACTAGATCCACGCAATTAAAATTTCTAATAGATTTCTCTGTACAAACACAGGCATAGAGACTCACCGGTTGAGACTTAATTGCGAACAGTCCAGATTGCGAACAGTCCAGATTTCGAACAGTCCAGATTGCGAACAATCCAGATTGCGAATAAGAGTAAAAACGTCCAGATTGCGAATACCTCAACAATGCCGAGGACTACCTGAACATGAGTCGTCCAGACTGCAAACACATATTTGAAATCTGATGTAAAAATAGTTGAGTCACTGCTGCTAAACAGGAGAGGCTCGTAGGAGGAGTACGAGGAGTAAGATGGTATATAATGTCGGGAAGTTTTTATATATTGTCATACGTTTTGAGACCAATTTTTTAAATTACTTGTGCAGTTTTATTTGCTTGTTGATGTTTTTAGGTAATGTTTGGGTTGAAAATGTGTAATGACTGTGTTTGAGAATTTCATTTAAATTGATTTGCACCAATCAGATTATTACGATATTTTTGTTTGTAATGGTATATACATGTTATTTTGGATATGTTAAACTACAGTTTAATTTGGAATATTTGAACAATAATTGAAACAATTGTTTTATGGCTTTCATTTTTAAGATTATTTAATCATTATAAGCCAAACGTATCGTAATTGATTTTAAATAAACGGCCACTTTAAATATTATCAGAGCAGATTTGTGATAGAATCTGATGATCTGATAGAATCTGTCTGTTAATATACAAGCGGCTTTACTTACAACGTCTCATGAAGATATGTGTCTTCAAGAGCGCTCAAAAATCCAGTTTTGATTTGTGATTTTGGCCAAATCACTTTGTTAATATTTAATAAGGGCCTGGTTTTCTACGAATGGGTTGAAAGGCCCGTCCTCTCAAAATGTGTTCGCAATCAGGAATCCTCCCCACCCCCCAGTTGACCCCCTCCCCCTCCCCCTCGTAAACCCAAACATGTTCGCAATAGCGATGGGCGATTGCGAGATGTTCCATTCGAAACGTTACGATTGTTTCATCCATTCGAAACTTTATCGAATGGTTATTCTACATTCGAAATGTTCATTCGAAAAAGCTAACATTAATTATATAATTTTATATGTTTCGTCATGGGAAATAAAAGAAAAATGTTTTTTTAATACACACACATAAATTGTACAAATAAACTAAATCAAGAGTTAACAAATAATATTGTAAATTACGTAATAAAATTTGTAATTGCTGAGTAAAATCAAAATTATTGTAAAAATTTAACCAACTGACTGGAGGAACCAATTTCATTTCATTTATTTAATTTATTTATTGAACATCTTCATACAGAGTCTTGGCCCCACCAAGTTATGCATAACTTGTCGTTGGGGTCCAACACGTATCAACAAACGTATCAACAATCAAATATGTAATACATTTTTTACAATAAACAATTAAAACTATGATCGAGTTATGGAACAGGATAAACAAACACATGTTATTGTCTTAAAGCAGCGTTCGCGAAAACGAATTGATTTTTTTCGAATGAATTAATTCAAATGCATCGTCGGAAACATTCGAAACGGAACATTTCGAAAATGAAATTCATTCGAAAACCGAAACATCTCGCAATCGCCCATCTAGTTCGCAATCTGGACAGTTCGCAATCTGGACTAGTTCGCAATCTGGACTAGTTCGCAATCTGGACAGTTCGCAAACTGGGCTAGTTCGCAATCTGGACAGTTCGCAATCAGGAGGACACCGACTCACCGACAGAACAGGGCGTCGATCCAGGAGCTGTCGTCCATGTTGAAACACATGTCAGGAGTGAAGAGTGAGGCAGGCCTCGACTCACGAAGGGCTTCTGGGAAGCCGCACCGGCGGAGACGTGCCGCAGGGATCGATGGCTTTAAATACCGTAATGAAGTTAAAGTAATGACGAAAGGTCCGGGAATAAAACATAAATGGATTTAAAAACACCGATGCCGAAGTACGAAACATTACACTGATAAAAGTGGATCGCAAAGAAAGACGATCTGCATAAACTAGTCACACTACATTACTCTAGCTTCGCTCGCTACACTTTTGTGATTTTTTTCTAAATTGCTGCACTCTTGGTTAACCTTCGGATCTGTTCCGTATCCTGACATTACAGTTTTGTTGTAACTGTAAGCAAAGTTAATTGGGTTTGATTTAGTGTCGACCAAAGCGCTACTGAATAGAAAATGTTCCCCTTTAATGTACTTAACCGATGACCTTATTTGAAATTAATTTTGAGACACATTGGCAAATCTTCATAAATCCTATACTCTTATATGAGCAATGTTATCGTCCGTTCCTTTATGCTTGCTTGCTTCTTGCTTGCTTGCACATCGACAAAAACGGCTCCGAGGATTTCCTTCAAAGTCTGTAAATAAGTAATTTCTGACTCAAAAACGTCTTTTATGCAGATTACTTGGCCGGAGAAAATCTATTAACGTAATAAATCGAATTTAAAAGTTGTAAAATTTTAACATTGGCCTTATGGGTTGCCGTGATGGCAACGAAAATAAACAAGGAAAGTGTAAACAAATGAAGTAATCATAACAGCTGTTTGGAATCTACAGCCATCAAGGGAAAATACAGCAAGTGGGATGAAGAGTCCATGGAGCAATAAAAAAGGTTTTTATTTATCAATTGCATTACATTGAAATATTTTATAGTAACTGGATGAACTCGAAAACATGAAATAACACCGAGCAAGGCTCGGTCCACCAGGTACTATACCTTTAATCTGATACATCAAATGATAATCCGTTAATCGTCAAACTATTCTCAAGTTATACTGTGAAAAGAAATACCCGCATGCTTCAAAATGTAATAAACGAACAGCCAAAACAATTACACATTATGAGCATGAAATCGAAAGCAAATTTAATGGAGGTTAAAAGAGTTTGGTGTTTATTGGACTGATCCGCTAATATCCTTAAAAAAACCAGAAGGACAGACCGTTGGAGACCGACCAGCAACTAAAACAATGAGAGTTAATGAAGAACTTGCACATTTTCCTCTGCAGGAAACGGGTTCTAAACTGTCAAAATTATAACAAAAAGACCTTGTATCAAATTCAGAGGATGTAGTTGCAATTAAAAATAATTAGTGTACTGTCAAAATTATAACAAAAAGACCTTGTATCAAATTCAGAGGATGTAGTTGCAATTAAAAATAATTAGTGTTCGGAGGTCGATGTTCGATGTTTTTTCCATCGATGTTAGAAATTCGATGTTTTTCTCTACCATCAATGTGTTTTAAATGGAATTTTAAGATAGATAGATTTTTAAGATAAATGTCTTTTTTCGACCTCTAAATATGAATATTAAATAGGCCCAATGTTAAATTTCCATTTTGTTTTCAGATAACGGTATTAACATTTATTTGCCAAAATAGTTTAAAACTTAGTAGCTTTTTACAATATAATATTTATAGTCTAAATATAAACTTAAATTAAATATCTTTTGTGATTTAAAATTGATTACAGTGAACTATAATACATATGATTTGAAATAACGCATTTGTTTTTTATTGTTTTATAATATTGAATACCATAGTCAAAGATGCATTTTTTTGAAAATGAATAACGGTATATCGAGATTAGCAAGTTCGACATGATTTAGTTGAAAACATCGACGTTTTTCGCCGATATTGTTGAACCGATGTTTTTGTAACATCGATGGTATTAGTTCGATGTTAATATCGATGGTAATATCGATGGTGAACTATCGATGTCCGAACACTATCATAAATCAGCAATCCTTTGTTTCCAGCAGAGAGCGGCGCGGCGCGCGGCGTGTGCGGCCAGTTGTGACCTTGAGATCGTAAAACTTCATGTAGATTGATAATTGCACGATACAACGGGTCGTGAATCATACGACACGTGACCTCGGGTGCTCGGGACCAGAAGTTCACGGCGACCGAGATCTCCAAACATCCCAAGGATCATTGGGCGATTATCATAATTATACGGACCGGCTCATATCGACTATCAGGACAAAGAAAAGTGTATGTGGACTGGTTTTCATGTTTTCTTTGCCCCCCTAGTTTGCTTCGTTTTTGGTCAAATCGATGAATATGATTAAGTCAGTTGATTCAGTAAAAGAGATTTTTTTTAAAGTTTTCTGTCTAAGAACAATGTCAATAGTGGTGTACGAATTGGTACATCAAAATGAATATACAAAACCCCCAAAACATTTGTACTTAAAATTTGTAAACAGTATTACCGTTCAGTTAAAATTAACCCTAAAAAGTTAAAATTTGTACCCTTTATTCTTAGGCGATATATTATATTAGACCAAACACTCATACACCAAAACATCAGTATGCCCTTTTCGATATCCTAAGGCGGATCTAAAATATCGATACTAGCTACATATTTATGTTACTTTGCCATCCCTACATGCGACAGCTCGGCTCTGCACGGCGACGTTGGCGTTACTTTGCCATCCCTACATGCGACAGCTCGGCTCTGCACGGCGACGTTGGCGTTACTTTGCCATCCCTACATGCGACAGCTCGGCTCTGCACGGCGACGTTGGCGTTACTTTGCCATCCCTACATGCGACAGCTCGGCTCTGCACGGCGACGTTGGCGTTACTTTGCCATCCCTACATGCGACAGCTCGGCTCTGCACGGCGACGTTGGCGTTACTTTGCCATCCCTACATGCGACAGCTCGGCTCTGCACGGCGACGTTGGCGTTACTTTGCCATCCCTACATGCGACAGCTCGGCTCTGCACGGCGACGTTGGCGTTACTTTGCCATCCCTACATGCGACAGCTCGGCTCTGCACGGCGACGTTGGCGTTACTTTGCCATCCCTACATGCGACAGCTCGGCTCTGCACGGCGACGTTGGCGTTACTTTGCCATCCCTACATGCGACAGCTCGGCACTCCACGGCGAAGTTGGCTCTACTTTTGCCATCCCTACACGCGACAGCTCGGCACTACACGGCGACGTTGGCATTACTTTGCCATCCCTACACGCGACAGCTCGGCTCTGCACGGCGCCGTTGGCGTTACTTTGCCATCCCTACATGCGACAGCTCGGCTCTGCACGGCGATGTTGGCGTCACTTTGCCATCCCTACATGCGACAGCTCGGCTCTGCACGGCGATGTTGGCGTCACTTTGCCATCCCTACACGCGACAGCTCGGCTCTGCACGGCGACGTTGGCGTCACTTTGCCATCTCTACATGCGACAGCTCGGCTCTGCACGGCGACGTTGGCGTTACTTTGCCATCCCTACATGCGACGGCTCGGCTCTGCACGGCGACGTTGGCGTTACTTTGCCATCCCTACATGCGACAGCTCGGCTCTGCACGGTGACGTTGGCGTTACTTTGCCATCCCTACACGCGACAGCTCGGCTCTGCACGGCGACGTTGGCGTTACTTTGCCATCCCTACATGCGACAGCTCGGCTCTGCACGGCGACGTTGGCGTTACTTTGCCATCCCTACATGCGACAGCTCGGCTCTGCACGGTGACGTTGGCGTTACTTTGCCATCCCTACACGCGACAGCTCGGCTCTGCACGGCGACGTTGGCGTTACTTTGCCATCCCTACATGCGACAGCTCGGCTCTGCACGGCGACGTTGGCGTTACTTTGCCATCCCTACATGCGACAGCTCGGCTCTGCACGGTGACGTTGGCGTTACTTTGCCATCCCTACACGCGACAGCTCGGCTCTGCACGGCGAAGTTGGCTCTACTTTTGCCATCCCTATACGCGACAGCTCGGCACTCCACGGTGACGTTGGCGTTACTTTGCCATCGCTACATGCGACAGCTCGGCTCTGCACGACGACACTGGCGTGACTTTGCCATCCCTGCATACGACAGCTCGGCACTACAGTGACGTTGGCGCCCAAGATGGAGTGAGACAGGCAGGACGGGTTCACTCTCTCTGCGAGGAAAGTGCACTGCAGAGCGGTCCAGGAATGTCGCCTCGGCCGATCTCGCCCGGCATGCACCTGCATGTAGATTGTAGATTGTAGATTGCATCTACTGCGGCCGATCGACTCTGCAGGGGGCGGGGTGTGTAGAGCTGCGGCAAGTAACTGTGAGCTTCAAAATTACTTAAGCAGATAGATGGTTCCAAAAATAAATTATTATATTTTAGAATTACATTCCATTAAACATATTTGAAGCTCACATTTCATGCTGCCTGATATAGTAGGAAGGCGAATGCAAAATTTTACATTAAATATAGGACTAGCGATTCGTATGTATGGCTATATTTTTTTGCTGGATTAGATAAAAAATGTTATAACTATTACTAATCGATTATGACTCTTTAAATGAAAATCTAAGTTCATGCTTCTAGCTTCTAATTTTAAAATTTTTACCTTCCCGATACTAGAATGTTAGGTCATAAAGAGGATTCCCTTTTCGTCAATCATACTTCCCTCGTAACACAGCAAACTACCATGCATTGCTATGCTACATTGCCGCATTGCCGCTGTCAGACAGAACTGCTGAACTCTCTTCGGAATCATTCGAAGTCATGGGAATGGAATGTGTGCGTGAGGGTCCGTGTGTGTGGGTAAATGTATGCGGGAGTTGCCCGTGTAGTATGCGTGTGAGCGCGCGAGTGTATGTAAAGTTTGGATGAGTTTCAGCAAAGTTTATCGGTCATTAAGCTACGTTTAGCAGTCTAATTTTTTTATAACTCATTTTTTTAACTTAAGAGTATTTTTTCTGTTGAACTGATCATTTTGTTGCTCCACAAATAATCGTTCATAATATTTATAATTAAATAAACCTGCTGTTACTGTTTTTCACGTCTTTTTGTATAGTCTTGCTGAATTAAAACTCGTTCCTCATACAAAGGCGTTCCCTATGTAAGGAATACTTCCCGTATTATAATGAATTCTTATGCCTGTACATATTTTTCTTGGAATTTAAATTCATATTGATTTGATTGATTGGATTACAGAATATCGCAGCTATAGTTTACATACCTCAACACATTATATATAATTCTATATACGTTGCTTTAATTTGATATTAGACACTTTAAGTTTGTATTTTTTAGTAAAAAACCTCATCGGATTATTTACTTAAAGTAAATTAATAAACCACTGGCAAACATATTTAGCTTGTTTGCAAACCCGGTTCTACACTAAAACCTGTAAATTACATCAAAGATCGGTTGTATAATTTCCCCAGACAACGTTAGTCACTAAAAAATCATAATAAATATTATGAACTCTTTTAGTTTTTCTGCCCACGAGTTACATCACACTGAAGGATAACCGGGGAACTAAGAAAAAGTGTTGAGTTTGTATAAGCGTTGTGCTCACTGAGGCGGGGTTAATTTCCTATTCTTATCCTTACCTAACGCCGTAAAGAACCAACCGAGATGAAGACTTTGAGAAAGTGAGCAAGAAAATAACTGTTTTACCACACAATTTCCGATTGAGAACTTAGTTTCAGTGAAATTACTTAAATAAACTTATGGTATTTTGTTATTATAGTTATATTTATATTTATAGTATACTCATATTAAATAAAGAGTGATTTTGATTTTCTTGTTATAATAGCATAATCTTTAGGTGGTTCGATATGTTCTTATTTTATTTGCTTTATTGCCTTTTTATTTGTTTTCCGAACAAACCTCCCTTATCGCCATAGTGCCAAGTTTTACTATTGAGTTTATTTAACTTTTTAAAGGGATCTTCACTTACTAGTGAACACCGAGTCGCCATTCAAACAATAATCATTATGACGTAATGCAACATTTGCTAGTCCTGCTGTGCAATATTTTGTCGATGTAATAACAGTCGTTGTTGGTTAAATTTATCATTCAGTTGATCAGTGCTTTCCCAAAGTATTTAGAGAATAGCTTAAGGAAGCAAATCAAAATCGTGTATTAAGAATTAAAAAAAGGATTGCTTAAATTATTTTTAAATTTTGTTCGAGTAAGCTTAACTTTGGATTTCCAATTTGCTAAACGTAGTATGCGTGATTATTCAACTGTTAATTAATACTGATTTAATTGTTGAGTAGTTCAACATCTCTAACAAATAAAACTATGTTCTTAAGACTGCAATATTCCGGAACCTTTGCGAAAAATAGGGAAACCCAGTGTATCGCTGAGCTACATAAAACATTTTCATTATTTGACCTGGACTGAAAATTACTTCGAGGCAGAAAGTGGTTTTTGTGACACCACAGCACACAAATACGACTTTGAAGACCGGCGGAAGAGACCAGAAAAACTCTGCTAGGTCTTGGTATTACTTTTAGATAAAAAAAAACATTCAGTAGTATTGATTCTGTACCCAGCTACACAAAATAGATCCCAATTGTGGACGACAGTGAAGCGAATAACAAGTCGAAGCCACATGGTAACTGGAGCGGCGGAGGCGGAGGACCGCGGTAGAATCAGTCCGGAAAATCAAAGATTGCCACGAACAATAGGTCTCCGCATATACCATGCACCCATGCATTGCGGTAAGGTGAAGAACTGGTCACACTGGACTGGTAGATACCAGTTGATGGTAGGGGGCGAGTCAATAAATAGGTAAAAATATTCAAAGCTTGCAAATGGGCGGTCCTAGGAGTTGAGAGGAACGTTTTCTTGGAATTAAATTATGGCTAGATTCATTTTCATACTGATGGATATTGAATCAATCATTAAATTAAATTGTTACCTTATCAATCCACACACGAAAACCAGGATATTGATAAGGTAACAATTTAATTTAGTAAATTGCATTGGATTTTGAAATAGGCAAAGGTATACCTATCTGTTTTGGTCTGGCAGATGGTTAAAATAAAATGAAAATTTATCCCATGTTAGTTAATCAAGGAAAGTGGACATTTGGTTTATTTTATTCGGATAAACTGTTGAATAGTAGGCCACTAGGCCTAATGGCAACTGCTGAAACGTTCCTGTTGATTCGCGACTGCTAACAATAACTTTCACGTGAACCTTTCTGTTTTGATATAACTACTGATAACAGTTTACATTGACAAAGTACCTTTTTCGTTTTCTATTTGATGGTGAGAGAACCAGCAAAATGTGGCCAATTTGGAGAGGCTGTAGACTTAGTGGTGGGGTTAGTCAGATTGTGAGTGCTTAATTTAATATTATTTAAATGAGAAAAAGGCCAAAACGCTTCCTAGAGATTGGACAGGAATAGGCCCACTTTCGCCTACTGCTCAAGAATAGGCGAATAGTGGCTTGTCTCATTTTATATGCAAACTAGTGAAGTGGCAAAAGTGAAACTGAGGTTCGGAATTTCGACACGTTGGAAATTTCCTTTGCCTTTCGCATCCCGAAAAAATCACTTCATAAACTTTGGAGGTGTAAATCCTAGTTAAGTAAGAAATTATTAACCATAATGTCAAGTTTTAAACCAAATATAAGATTTTTTAGGTATCGTCAAACTCAATAACAGGGCTGTGATGAGGAATTTTATAATGATGGATTATGGATAAACTTATTTTTGTGGGTTTTCTTGTAGTCCCCTTACGTTAAAAATATATATAGCCTGGTAAAATTTTGAAAACAATCAATTTTTATCAGTGAATTTTCTTGCTCTGCCCATTGTTTTTCTCGAGTTATATAGAGCCTGATATACGGCAGTTCAGTTATTTTTCAACTTTAAAGTTGAGTAACAATTTGAGTTTTCAAATCTCAAAGTGTGGGTTAAACCCAAAAGGGGTATATAATAGAACTTCCGATTGTCACAAACAAATGCGTGCACTAACTAGACTTAAAACTCAAAAGTACTAAATTGTCAAAACGAATTACAGAAATTGTTTTGATTCTGAACCACAAAGAGCGTTCGGAGATTGTTCTATACGTTGCAAGCATTCAGCTCTATACGCATTCCTCGGTTTGCGACTAGAATTCACGATGGAACATTTTAAACACGTTAAGTATCTGTCTCAAAATGCACAGTGCAGTAACAACAGTGCAGTAAAAACTGAAACTATGTAAAGGATAAAGGGTCAAATTGGCAATATTTAAAATGAGGAGGACTCTTTATCTATATGAATTACATTTAAATTAATCACTACCGACCCTTTTAAAATTTATGGAACTCTATACAAAACAAACTACAGTATTTAGCTTTTTAATTTTTTTAATGTAAGATTAAAAACCCATCCAAATAAAATAAAGAGCGCACAACAATCCAAAGCGAGTCTTAAAAATTCACCCATACCGGGATTTAACCGATACCTACACACAGTTTGATTTTATCGGCCCATTTTCTAATCGTGGGCGTTGCAGGAGTTCACCCCGGGCCGCGGCCCGTGCCTGCGGTGAGGCCTTGCGCAACTGAGCCGTTGCTCCACCGCAACCACGGAACTGGGCTAGGGCTCTAAATTATAGTCCCGCCCAGTGTTGCCAAAAACCGAGTATTTACCCGGCTTTCGGGTATTTTGGAGGCCGTACGTGGATTTGGCGGGGATTAAGAACAACCGAATAAAACCGGGGATTTTAGCCTTGGGCTGCGGGGATTTACCCGGCATCCTAAACGCATAAAAAACGGGTAAAACAGGGTATTTTGAACGAACTACATAGATTTTTTTAAACACTATATATTTTTAGTTGGAAATATGTAATTGGTATGGTTTTATTGGTTTCAGTGTTGCCAGAAACTGGGTATTTGCCCGGTTTTCGGGTATTTTGCAGGTCGTTCGGGGATTTTGAGAGGATTAACAAAAATCGGGTAAAACCGGGGATTTTAGACTTGAGTTGCGGGGATTTACCCGGCATCATAAATACAAAAAAACTGGTAAAGACGGGGATTTTTGAATTATGATTTGCTTTTCAAATATTCACCGTTCATATAAGACGAGAAGAATAATTTGTTTTCATGGTTTTGAGAACAATACTCAAGGTAAATAGACATATTTTGGTATATAGTGTGCAGTTTATTAATGGAAGAATTCCCTTTTTACCTAGTAATATTAGTAAACTATGCTACTACTAAAGTCAACGGGTGTTTTGAAAGTCATTGGGTGGTTTTCCGGGTAAATTACCCGGGGTAATTACCCGGTTTTTGGTAGTTGCTGGGATTATTGCCGAAAAACCGGGAAAAGTGGGGATTTTAAATGGAGTTGGCGGGTAAAATGCCAAATCCTGTTTGGCAACACTGGTTCCGCCTGCGCCTCGCCCGCCCGAATATTTTATAATTATACCCGTCGGCCGAACCCGAGGGTTACCGGGTCGCCGATTATCGGCTAAATTTCGATATCGATCCGGATTGCGAAGTTCGCCGGTCCGGCGACGATAGACTGTTAGACTTTGGAGGAATGAAAGCCCCAGCATTGCCAGCTAGGCACGTCTCCCTAGGGATATTGTGCAGCCTACGGAAGGGATTGCCAGGATGGGAAGGGTACGATATGGTCTGTCAGCTCGCCCCTGAAGGAAGAGGGATATAGATTTCCAGGGCTCTTTCGGGGACGACTCACCCTCTAACCCGAGACCTCCAAAGCATCCCCAGACAAGGACCTCATCCTGGGAGCTCTCCTTGTTGTGAAGAGTCTCACCCAGGTCGGTTCGCCCTCCAGACTAGCAGACACCTAGAAAGTTTGTCGGATAATGGCCCCTCATCCCCTCCCAGATGGACAAGCCAGGACGATCCACAACTCCCAACAGGGCTCAGACCTGACTGACTGGGTATCCAAGCTCAGCTGGGAATCAAAGATTCCGGAGAGAGATAAGGAGGAACCAAGGTGAACAGGAAGCTGGTCAATCTGGACAGCCAATGGTCTCACCAGAACAATGACAGCTTCTAATTACTGTAGCCATTGTCGACCTCTGTATTGGTAAAGACCTGTCAGAGAGCCATCTATGTCGTCTATCGACGATAATCGACGGTCGAAATTATTGGAGAGTGTGAGTTTGTGGTTTGTGTCCGGTGAAAAGCGTACCACGGTGAATCGATAGATGTCCACCGGGATCTCGCTTGTTGACAAGTAAAAGCAAACAGATGTCCTTTGGGGATAATCGGCGAGAAATCGCGCCGTGATGTACCGTGTGGTCTTCGGTCGGTCGCTATTGAGGATTCGGTTTCGCCTGATCGTTCTGTAAGAGGTTTCTTGCTCGGATTTCGTCGTTCTTTGGGGGCGAGTTGAGGTTTTTAGAGCGACTATTTACTGCTATGTGCTGCCGAGAGATTCTTGTTTTGGGTTTTCACAGTTGTGACTACCAATGGCTTCGTATCTTCGTGGGTAATTTTTTAAAGTTTCGTCTGAGTTAAACAATTCCCCTTATTATTATCTGTTTCTATATGATTGACGAAAGTTAGAAATTTATTCAACTACTAGCAGTTGCCCGTGAGTTCGCTCACGATAAAAATTACAGTTGATCTTATTTTAAGCTCTTTGAACTGTCAAATTGTAGTATTCACAGCTGTTTACATTTCGGTATTTGAATGTTTACATCCTTATAAAATGTAAACATTGAAGCTAAGGACGTTCACGGGGCGTAGCCCGAGGGGATTTTAAGGAAGTGAATAAGCCTATATGTTTCCCAGGTTCAAGATCTACCTCTGTGTGAAATTTCAACCCAGTCGGTTCAGTATTTTCCGAGTTAACTTGTCCCATACATACATACATATATACAGAAACCACCTCTTCTTTATAATAGTATAGATAGATATATCAACATGAAAGGAGAATTTTTTGCTTCGATGAAATGTGAAAATTACCCCTGAAGATTCGAAACCGGGTAGTCAAAACCAACCAATTCAAGGATCACTCGGCATATCAGGAAGATTATTCCCTTTTGGTAAAATTCAGTGACTCAGAGCTTCTCCATAGTGAAAGCGCAATTTTAAAACATCGATAGAACATTATTTATTCATCCTCCTAACTAGCATGTTGGACGATAGATTAATGATATATGAAATAATGAATCACATTAATACATATATATTGCGTTAAAGGCGGTTGCTTACAGGTTTTAAGAGATCAATGCAAACCAAAGTCTTATTACTTACAACTGACAACGGATCGAACCGATTACTTTCTCCGATGTTATCTCGATCCGGATTGAACCGATTATACAGTTCGATTTTATCATCCCATTCACTAAACGTTTGCAAAGAAAGGTTAAATTACCTTATATCCGTCATGTGATTCAAAAGAGATTAGTAGCAATGGCAATAATATTTTTTGGATCACATGACGGATATAAGGTAATTTAACCTTTCTATAAAATTGAAATCTGTGATTCGGAGCCTGCACAAGAACTAAAATAAACGTTTGCATTGCAGGAATTTTACATAGTTTAAATTCGGTTTCTGGAAAATAACCAACCTATGCTTCAAAACCCTTGCCATTATGATGGTAAGATCATTATGTAAATTGTCAATTATATATTACCCTTTACTTAACAATCAACCCGCACAAATCCAGTAAGTAGTTCACGGAAGTTCACCGACCGATTTTTTCAAACAGCACTATTTTACAGTAAGTTCTTGCCGAAGCGACATCGCCTCTGCTCTGACCGTATCATGACCGGCACCCCGCGCTCGCTAGCAGGGTCCTAGAAAGTGTCCTCTAATTGTGTTCTTCCTTGGTGACCAACAGCTTTATTTGGAAAGCTATTAAATCGTTATTGCCGATTAGTTTCGAGGCGCGGTATCGTTCGATTAGAAAGTGCAGGCTGTTTTCCCGGCCGCGTTCGTATTTCCTCCGTTTCCGATGATTTTTCCATTCGATGTTTCTTTTTCTTTTGTACCTAAGAGAAAATAGTTGAGTCAATTATTATTAAAACTACCGGATGTTGGTCACAGTGGCAATCTTTACAATACCGACCGATATAATACCCACATTAAACACACCGAACAATTACTTCACTTTCCATCCGAGAAAACTTGAGTTGAGGTGAAATGTGTTATTCTTCTGCGAATATTTTTCGATGATTTTTTTTAGTTTTTTTTTTAAATATACGATGATTTTTCCACTTGATGTCTCTTTTGTACCTAGGAGAAAATAGTATAGCTGAGTCAATTATTATTAAAACAACCGGCTGTTGTCACAATGACTAGTCTTTACAATACCGACCGATTTAAAACCGACATTAAACACACCAATCGATTACTTTCCATCCGAGAAAACAGCACAGAAAAAAAAAATTGGTGAAATCAGCAAAATCACATTCGTTGAGCGATTTTTACCAATTTATTTGCTGATACAGCAAATGGTTTGGTCGGAATTACCAAAAATATTTTGTTGGATTTACCCATCTTTGTTAAAAACACCAATTATGTGTATTAATTTTGGAATACACATGTATTGGTATTTTGGAATGTGTATCTTTCCCATAAATAGCAATGTGTATTCCATTTATAACAAACACATTGGTATTGCCAGCAAAATGTTCCATACTTTTGCTATTCTAACACTATATAATTTTTATAATTTTGTTTGCTACAATCACCAATGTTACGTTATTCCTACAAATTAAATTTGCTATACCAGCCAATTTGTTCTAATCAAATGACATTGGTAAACCGAACAATAACATCAGCAGGTCGTATATCTGGAAATGCTTTTTGCTCGGTTTACCAATTTTGTTGTTGTTCCAACAAATCAATTTTTTTGTGTGGAGTTGAGGTGAAATGTATTATTCTTCTACGAATATTTAGTCAAACCCACGACTGGGACGCGTCCCAACTGCCATGGTCGGAGACTTCCGGTCCACTTGGTTGTTCCGGTGACCCAATTATCGCAATCAGCTGATCGCCGGTGGCGCGTGAAGTGCGATCAGCTGTCACCTAGCCCTTGATGCGGACGTTCCTTCGATAAGGCTTCGTTCTGGTTTGGAAACTTCTTTTACCGTAACGTTTTTGCAAACGGGACCCCTCCGTCACTTTCCCGGAACATACGAGTTTTCTAAACTTTCGTAAATGCCTATTGATTGGATATATCTGATTATTACACTGTACTAATTTTTAATAGGGTCCAAACAGTAGTACACAGTACTTGTCGTTACATACTTGTATACCGTATAGAGAGAGGTGGCTGGATAATCCATCCAATTGGAAATTC
Source organism: Flexamia atlantica (assembly GCA_035578135.1). Classification (NCBI taxonomy): domain Eukaryota; kingdom Metazoa; phylum Arthropoda; class Insecta; order Hemiptera; family Cicadellidae; genus Flexamia; species Flexamia atlantica. The sequence continues at coordinate 3,317,726 of JAQJVK010000030.1, read as the reverse complement.
TCATCTGCGTACAGTTTTAATAGATTTGCAGCGTTATAGAACTGGCTAAGGAAGTACGGAAGTACAGCCCATGGACCTTAGTGACGTTATTTGATGCCTCAATAAGCGATCTATAGCGTGTTGTATCTGTATCATTTCTTGTTTTATTATACAGGGTTTGGCAAAAGTCTGGAATATATTAAGTAACTTTTATATTATTTTTTTCAGAAAGTAACGAAACGTTACAGTTGTGTATCTATTACAAATATAAATGTTTTGGCATATTTTCTTAGTTTTTTCGCACGGTGAGGGGATGACCCACGTTGGAAGTCTTGAAATTCTTAAATGTAAGCATACCTTGAGTTGTACCTCGTTTTAAAGGTCTTAATTAGTAGATCATAACAGCGCAAATCGCGCCTCAAAAGGTTAATCCAATTAGAAGTTACAGCTCCTCGAAGATTTCAATTGTTGGCCATTAAACTCTAGGCTATGAAATCAAGGAAAAAAGTATAATTACTAATAAAGCACTAATCACGACTAATCACGAACGATGTAGTTGACATAACGATGAAAATACATGTATTTCTCATTAATAAGGATAATTTGACGTAAGTTATTACAAAATCTACAATTAAATTACATTGTTTCGAATGCAAAATGAGGTACAGCTCGGGCTATGCTTACATTTAAGAATTCCAAGACTTCCAGAGTGGGTCGTCCCTTGGTCATGCAAAAAATCAATAACACACCTTCAAATATTCCTATTCATGACTGAAACACAACTGCAAAGTTTCATTACATTGAACAAAAAAATGTAGAAGTTATTTCATATATTCCAGACTTTTGCGGAACCCTGTATAAATAAATCCGGTAGTCCAACATCCTTAGATAGTAAAAAAGCTGTCCTTCGTCACATAAGATGGAAAGGTAGACGAAGTCTACTTGTGTGGTAAAGAGCTGTCCTTCGTCACATAAGATGGAAAGGTAGACGAAGTCTAGTTAGGTGGTAAAAAGCTGTCCTTCGTCACATAAGATGGACAGGTAGACGAAGTCTAGTTAGGTGGTAAAAAAGCTGTCCTTCGTCACATAAGACGGAAAGGTAGACGAAGTCTACTTGTGTGGTAAAAAAAACCCTGTCCTTCGTCACATAAGATGGAAAGGTAGACGAAGTCTAGTTAGGTGGTAAAAAAGCTGTCCTTCGTCACATAAGACGGAAAGGTAGACGAAGTCTACTTGTGTGGTAAAAAAAACCCTGTCCTTCGTCACATAAGATGGAAAGGTAGACGAAGTCTACTTAGGTGGTAAAAACCCTGTCCTTCGTCACATAAGATGGAAAGGTAGACGAAGTCTACTTAGGTGGTAAAAACCCCTGTCCTTCGTCACATAAGATGGAAAGGTAGACGAAGTCTACTTAGGTGGTAAAAAACCCTGTCCTTCGTCAATTAAGACCGAAAGGTAGACGAAGTCTACCTAGGAGGTAAAAAGCTGCCCTTCGTCAATTAAGACAGAAATGTAGACCAAGTGTACTTGTGTGGTAAAAAGCTGTTCTTCGTCAATTAAGACAGAAAGGTAGACGAAGTCTACTTAGATGGTAAAAAGCTGTCCTTCGTCACTTAAGGTGGAAAGGTAGACCAAGTCTACTTGTGTGGTAAAAAGCTGTCCTTCGTCACATAAAACGAAAAGATAGACGAAGTCTAAAATGGGAACAAGTGAACCCACAGACAGTTTTGAAACGAGAATTCCTCGAGCGCGTAACTCGGTGGCGGTGACGGCGACGGCGCACGACCGAGCCTGAGCCCCTATCACGACACGACGCGACGCCCGGAGCCCGGGGCCCGTACCATCAGGACGTTCACCCTACACCTGCCGTTACTTCCGCCCTACGTGTGATAACGAGCTTATCACCATGCTAATCTATTCTACGGCCCCAGGCGCCTCTATGGCCTAACAAGCCATTAGCCATTATAGTTTACTGCTAGTTAGCCGCGGGACGGTATGTTGAAGCGCCGACGCGATATCGTAAGCGAGAACATAATGTTAATGTAGTGTGCTTCATCGAGTTGTACCATGAGGTCATAATAGTCTGAGCATAAAAGTACGCTTCATTGGTGCACTATAAGCTTTATAACGCGCTCCCGTAATCAATAAAGTCTAAATCAGGCACATCACAAAACAAGCACTGAAACAATTTGTTATGGAACACCCCTTCTACAAATTCTCGGAGTTTTATGACCTAACAGTTTACCAACCTAACCTAATCTAACCTGTGCCCTTGATTCATGATTTTTGCGTTTACTTTGCCTTTATTCTTAAATATTACCAATACCTTGACCTACAGTCTTACGAACAGTGGCGGTAAAGAGGATATGTCAAGCGATCTTCTATGGCTACCCTGAAAGGTGGAAGTGACGGCGCTGCTATAAGGTTGGAACTCGCAGAAGTTAGGTTGCACTCGGTGCTCTGGGGTTACAATTATTTTGAAGGCCCGTTTTAATAGATCACGAAAGAACTGTGGAAGACGCTTCATTCTATCCAATTCTAAAGTTTTTTGTACTTATCCTTAAAGACCTCATGTTCTATCAAAATGTCCTATCGAACTAATTGAACGTATTTTAAAGATGCTTAACGTCTAAACCACTTGAGATCTCGTTGTTAAATAAATTAATCTTAGTTATTATTTTGAATTTACACTGCCCAACTATTTTACGATGGGTAGGTCGACTTTAGATAGTAGTCATTACATAACGAAACCGATTCGTTAAAGTCACAAAACGAATTGCAAGAATTAAACTTGATTCCTTTTCTGACAAGTGCATCAAGTGTGTAATTTTCTTTTGCGATAAAGCCTTATTTTCGTGCGAGGCGCAGTAGCTTTATCTTCACGGCGAGTTGTGTGGTTGTGTTGACGTTGGCGGTTTGCAAGGCAGTCGCAGAAGCCGGCCGATCTCCCGGAATATCCGGCAGCGACGTAACAATTCTTTGAAGCAGCATTGTTTACACGTTTATCGCTTCACGCCTGTTCCGCAGATGAAAGACCCGGAGCTCCGTTATTTATACCACTTCAAGATTTGGTAATCCGGTCGTTTATCTCACCGGTGTGTTCGAGGTAAATAAAAGAGAGACACTAAACCACAGGGCTTCTGTTTTTAGTTAGGGTTACATTTGAATTTACGCTCATCACACATCGTGAATAGGAAACTCCTAATTCTTTGAACCTTTTGCAGGGAAATCATCGGTTATAAAACAGTTATTAAAAAATAGATTTCATTTTGCAATAATAACTTCGGCACGGTATTATAAGTCATATTACATCAAAAACAGCCAAAGCGGATATTTTAGGGTAGGCAAAAACTGCACGACTTATTTTGAACTGCACTGCCGAAAACCAATAACCTAGCAGATCTATATCTTGGTTTTCAACCTAGACCTTAATGCAATTTTCAAAGGGAAATGTATTTAGATATAACTTTGAAAATATTTAAGCCTCTTATTTCTCCCTTGATCTCAATAAAATAATAACAATGATATATTTAATTCTAACGCAGTGAATTAGAAGACTCATACCTACCACACTGTTCACACAAATTCATAACCAATTACGTAATGTTTTAATTGATCGAAATGGATACAGTAGAGAAATTACAATATATTCCTAACTATTCCGAGTACTGTATAGCAAGAAGTTACTTGCTACACCGACTTCCTCCTACAGACGACCTCCGAAACTTCGAGATCTCACATTTAGCCAGCTTGTCTACAGCCGCAGCTGTGCGATCGAAATAACATCGGCCGTTACAACTCCGCCTTCCGAACAACACCTTGCACCTTGCAAGACAACGCTCTCAATCCCTCTGAATATGCATGCGGCACGTAGCCTGGCTGACACCGCTACGTCGGAGAAAGGAGTGCAGCGATGCCAGGGCGAGTAGAAGAATGATTTGGAACCCAGGATTTAATTTCGGGGAGGAGGAATTATCCTATAAGAAGGGGGAAGGAGGTATTTAGGTACTCATAAAAACCCCGTACTAACGTGACGGAAGACAAATAATGTATGCGCGGTAGGCGAGTATCCCGTCACAATAGACGAATATGGACGTCGCGGTAGACGAATGTGTACCGAATGTGTAGACGAATGTGTAGTTGTGATATACGCCATGATAGAGAGTATCGCGTCGCGGTAGACGAATAATCGTATGTTCGTCGCGGAAGACAAACATTACATATCGTTGTCACATCGCAGTAGACGAAAATCGTCGTCGCGGTAGGATATCGTTGTCTGCGGTAGACGAGTATCGTCGCCGCCGCGGTAGATAAAATATCATCGTCATGGTAAACGAGTATCACGTCGCGGTAGACAAATGGACGTCGCGGTAGGCAAAGATCGTCGATGCGCTAAACGAGTATTGTCGCTGTGGTAAAACGCCCCCCGCCGCTGAAGACGAATATGGACATCGCGGTAGACGAATATCGTTGTCTGTCGCAGTTGAACAAAATCGTCGTCGCGTCGCGGTAAAAAGTCGTATTTTTGCGTCGTGGTAAACGAAAATCGTCTTCGCTTCACGGTAGACGAAAATCGTAACCGCGTCGCGGTGCCCGAAAATAGTCGTCTTATTGTCCAAAATTTCTGTCCTTTAAAATTTCGGGCGGGGGGGATATCTCCCCTTTACCCCCCTTGGGTTCGCCCCTTGAACAACGCCTTGCAAGACAACGCTCTCAATCCCTCTGAATATGCATGCGGCACTGTCTGACACCGGAGAAAGGAGTGCAGCGATGTTGGAGCGAGTGGAAGATTGCGTTGCGTGCAATTGCGCAATGCATGAAGCTCTCGAGACAAAGAACTGTCCGTCAGATCACGATGGCTTTCACTCCTCCGATCGTATCCAGGTCGCGATCGTACTTGCGATCGTATCCAGGTCGCGGCGTTCGATAAGTTCGAACACGACGATGAGCGCCGATTAGGCGATTCGGATGAGCCTGCTCGCCGGGTTTCCTCATCGATGCTCGCTCTGTTTGCTTTCACACGCTCATCAGTTATTACAGTTGTTCTGTCGATGGTGATTGATGAATTAACGCTTTGGGTCTTGTAACTTGCAGTAAGGTTAAGAATTGATTATGATAACAGATTGTAATATTGAAACTCCTCGCTGCGTTGCAGTCTAATATGATTGCGATTTGTATAGGCTTTATAGTTATTCTTTGTTTCCCCTTTCACACGCACATCAGTTGTTCTGTCCATGGTGATTGATGATGTTTAACGCTTTGGGTCTTGTAACTTGCAGGTAAGAATTAAGACTTGATATTACGATAACAGATTTTAATATTAAAACTTGTCGCTGCGTTGCAGTCTAATATGATTGCGTTTTGTATAGGTTTACAGTTATTCTTTGATTCCCCTCTTTTATAATCGTCTTTTCTAACACCTTAATTACCTCACTAAATTTTGAAGTGGAGTGACTTGAATTAATATTGATTGCGTAGCCTACAATGGCAAACTGTCTGTTATTAGAAATCTGTATACCCTACTTAACAGATTAAAACTACTAACAACTTCAGTAGATGTACGTGTTTATGATACTTAACAGGTGCGTGGTTTTGAATGTTTGCTTCAAAAACCTAAAAAAAACACGGTGAAGTTACGTACTTTACACGCTGAAGTTATTTATACTGGTAGATGTGTTTCAATAAACATAAACGCCCATAAGTTAATCAAGATGATGAACGTATACAATACCCACAATACCCAACTTTTTTAATACATTACACTTATGTTATCATATTATACCATTACACCGATTGAAAGTAGTCAGGTTTTATTTATATAAGCAAACAGAAACAAGAAAAGAAATTTGTTGTTATCTCATCTCAAACATCTCATTCCATAGCTTAAACAAGCCGTGGAATAGCTGTACAATGGTTTCTAATTAACCGGCGGGTTAACTCCGAATGCAAATGAGTGTTGTGTTTCCTCTCTGGAAGGCAGAGACAATAGATGCGAACTGGTGAATCACTGCAGATTTCATCGCACACGGCACTCAAGGCCCATACCGTCCCGTTATGTCAGAAGTCAGTACGGTTCCAACGACTTCTTCAGCGGTAAAAAGCTATGCTAATCCTTCCAGCAGTCGAGATAGTTCCAATGGTCCTTAACCACGGAGGACGGAGGACGGCACGAAATCCAAACGAGACAGTTCCGTTGTGTTGAGAAAAAAACGGAGACAATGAGTCGAGATGTCACCAGTCGCCAGTCGGGCGGCTGAGCCGCTCTAGTTGTTAGCGAGCGGTTAGCAGCTAGCTGCTGTTAGCTGCTGACAGCCCGCGGCTGAATTAGCAGCAGTGTTTGGTATCGATATCCGATACGTCGGAAATATCGATATTTTGGTTCCGATATATCGATATTTTTATATCCATATTATATTTCCGATATTATCGAAATATCGATATTAGACTTCCGACATTATCGGAATATCGATATTTTACTTCGATATTATCGTTAGTATTGATTTTAGCAAATTTTAAAGAATAGTACATAGATAAAATACAGTTTAACCTCTTCTGCACTTTTTCATTTGTAGTAATTAAATATTATTTGATAAGTAAATATTGAAGATATAAATTTGAAAATAACTTGTTAGCTAAAGGAGAGGGTTTTAGTTATTTTTTATTATTTGTTGTTTTGTTGTAAAGATATGGTTATCCACAAGAATTTCAAAAAACTATCTTGGCTATGTAGGCTACTTGAAACAAGAGTCTTTTGGAGTAAAATAATATTCGTTATAATGCTTCAAAAACAGATGTTTTTAATGCATGTTTTCCGGACCTAAATACACTCTTTTTATTCCTAGGAATTAAAAGCTGATGTACTCGATAACAGCTGACTCTTTATAGTCCTAGGACTATAAAAGTCAAAAAGTGCCGAGTACGTCGTAATAATCGAACAATATTCATTCGATTACAAATAATCGAAACATTCATTGCTGTCTGTTTAATCAATTTGTGAAACTCGCTCATCTCACCAATCGATTATTACATGAGTTCGATACGTCGATAGTTGTTCATTGGTGTCAGTCTACCCTTACACAAATGAAACAGACAATCAGCTGATTGCTTCAAATAGCAAGAACAAGACGGTGGCATCTTTTGAAGGCATCTTTAAAGGCAAACAAGCTGTAACATTTTGGTTTTCTTAAGTAGTTTACGTATTGTATTGAGCAATATAACGTAAAATATAGTTCATCACACGGACCTAAAGCTGCTTTTCGTTACTCGGTCATTTTTCAACCTCGGCTTACAGCTTCGGTTGTAAAACTTGACCTTGTACGAAAAGCGTCACTTTAGGTCCTTGCAATGAAATATACTATTATTTTATAGTTATTGATCTAAAATTAAACTTCAAAATATAAATTGGAAAAATTTACGTCAAATTGACATGTAGCTCACAGGTGTGCTGCTAACTGTTGTGATACATACCGTACGCATTCGATTAATTTTTAACAATATTTTTCTGGAATACCGATATTTTTCCGATATATCGATATTTTTGATCCGATATAATCGGAATATCGATATTGAGGGTCCGATATTATCGTCGATATAGGCCTAAATATCGATATTTTCTTTCGATATCCAAACACTACTGCTAGCAGCTAGCTGCTGCTGACAACCCGCGGCTGAATTAGCAGGCAGGACTGCAGTTTAGCAGCGGAGAGACTCGACGCTGGGGGCTACAAGAAACGCACTCTCTCCGATGAAAAACTAGCTCCACCGTCCCATCTAGGAGCGATCTCCGCCCGTTGATGTGAAATCCTCCGGTTTAATTAGGCAGATAAGGGTATTGCAGGATTACTCTGAGTAATTAGTCATAATTTTGACGTATGTCCGTTAGTTCCGGGAATAAGTAAGTTTTAACCGGGTTTTAAGTTGAACGAGTAAAACCTGACAGAGCTCTTATAGAAGTTAACCGGGTTTGATATGTTGTGAATGTATAAGGAAGGATTAGCGAGTACACAGGTGGAACAAGTTTTAATTTCCGTTTTAACAACTTTTTTTGTACATTTCAAATCCACTTCCTATGTTCAGAATCTACTAGTTAAAAAGGCTTTTGAAAACAAAAAAAATTAAAGTTGATAAAAGCAATTACCGTTGTAATACGATATTTCTAAACTTCAATAGTGATTGTTGTTGCTCGAAAGAAAAGTCACCCAAAGACGGAAAATAAAGTTTCAAATAAAATCGGAGTGTGAAGTCTAACATGATGAATTTGCAGGGCGTAAAGTAAGCCTTCGGAACGATCGTCCGCGCGGACTGGCCGGCGCCGGCGAGGAGTTCGTCAGCTAATTATCAATTCAGGAGCGTAGAGAGTTGGCACGTGATAGTTTTAAATTGCGGTGTGACTTTCGCTCGAGCGGCCGCGTTGCAACTCAGTTAGCGGACGAACAGCCAGGGTTCCCAGATTTACGATAATTAATTTCCCTGAATTGTACGATGTACGATAGTACTACCTATCGTACGCGAAAATGTACGATAATTGTCTATTACTAGTTGTTATATGTATGCAGCGAGCGGACGAATGGCCTTTGTTTGCGTGTAAAGTAGGTTTCGTAAGTTATTTCATGGTAATTTTGGTTTATGAGAAGTTTTTCATTTGTTTTAATACAATAAGCTCAGACAACTAATTCAACTTAACAGTGCTACCCACCTTTATGAAAAAGAGAAAAAAGGCATTTTCTTTGAAGAATAAATAATGCTAAGTTAAACCATAGATGAAGATCATTATCATAGATAAACTTAAACTTTCGTACAAATTGTAACACAGTTATTTACGTATAATATAAAAATCAGATAAGACTTCAATTTAGTGTTTTAACTGTGAACATGTGTATTCATTTACATTTTTTCCCAATATTAATCATGATTTTATTTTTACTGTTTTCATTCCAATGTGTGTAATTTATTTTATTTTTTATTCGTACATATACGCATCTAAAAAAAATGCTATTATATTACATTGTACCATAAAGATAGTTCACTTTTACATAATAAAATCGTATTTGTACCTTTGTACGATAAATTTGCAGGAAATACGATAATTTTAGCAGCTGGCGTACGATAATGGGATTTTAAAATCTGGGAACTTTGCGAACAGCTAGCTGGGGCTAGGAGGACCCAGTGGCCAGTGACAGTGACACTAACTGTGACTGTGACATGTAGCTGTGACAAGAGTGTGACTGTGACTGTAAGCATTAGTGTTAATGGGATTTTAAAATCTGAGAACCCTGCGAACAGCTAGCTGGGACTGTGAGGACCCCGTGACAGTGACACTGGCTGTGACTGTGACATGTAGCTGTGACAAGAGTGTGACTGTGACTGTAAGCATTAGTGTTAATGGGATTTTAAAATCTGAGAACCCTGCGAACAGCTAGCTGGGACTGTGAGGACCCCGTGACAGTGACACTGGCTGTGACTGTGACATGTAGCTGTGACAAGAGTGTGACTGTGACTGTAAGCATTAGTGTTAATGGGATTTTAAAATCTGAGAACCCTGCGAACAGCTAGCTGGGACTGTGAGGACTCCGTGACACTGGCTGTGACTGTGACATGTAGCTGTGACAAGAGTGTGACTGAGACTGTGGGCATTAGTGTTAATGGGATTTTAAAATCTGAGAACCCTGCGAACAGCTAGCTGGGACTGTGAGGACCCCGTGACAGTGACACTAACTGTGACTGTGGCATGTAGCTGTGACAAGAGTGTGACTGACTGTAGGCATTAGTGATAATGGGATTTTAAAATCTGGGAACCCTGCTAGCTGGGACTGGGAGGACCCCGTGACAGTAACACTGGCTGTGACTGTGGCATGTAGCTGTGACAAGAGTGTGACTGAGACTGTAGGCATTAGTGATAATGGGATTTTAAAATCTGGGAACCCTGCTAGCTGGGACTGGGAGGACCCCGTGACAGTGACACTGGCTGTGACTGTGGCATGTAGCTGTGACAAGAGTGTGACTGAGACTGTAGGCATTAGTGATAATGGGATTTTAAAATCTGGGAACCCTGCTAGCTGGGACTGGGAGGACCCCGTGACTGTGACACTGGCTGTGACTGTGGCATGTAGCTGTGACAAGAGTGTGACTGTGACTGTAAGCATTAGTGTTAATGGGATTTTAAAATCTTGTAACCCTGCGAACAGCTGGGACTGGGAGGACCCCGTGACTGTGACACTCGCTGTGACTGTGGCATGTAGCTGTGACAAGAGTGTGACTGAGACTGTAGGCATTAGTGTAACCACCCGTCATTACGCCGCATCACGCCGGCAATCACGACCGTTACAAAACCAACGGTTGGATGTCGGGAGACATTCCGCTAAACCGAGTCTCTCAGCCTCTGAGTGAATCTTAGCCAGATGGTGATTTATGATGGAGCGACCGTCAAGCGGTCTGATACATGATGTAAAAAGAACTACTTAATGAGTCTTTGCGATTCATTTTCTAATTAATTTAACATTTGGAAATACAGGATGTTTTTGTTTAACACAACGCAATACGTTATTTTATCAGTGAAGGATTATCCCCCCCCCCCCAAGATCACCGGATTTGACCTCTCTATATTACTTTCTTTGGGGAAACATAAAAAGTAAGGCCTACGAAAACAATTCACCGGATATTCTCAGCACCTCAAAACAAACATAAGAAATTTAATGCAAGAAATTCAATGAGGTATCTTGCAACACGTGTTCGGGAATTTGATGGAGAGAGCACAACATAATACAAATGCCAATAGCGGATGATTTGAACAATGTAAACTAATCAAACTTAAAAAAAGGTTGTATAAAATGTAAAGATCAATAAAACAAAACTCTCCCAGATTTATGTGTCAATTATTCAGATCAATAAAACAAAACTCTCCCAGATTTATATGTCAACTATCCAATCTTAAAAATGGGTTGCGTTAAAAAAATAGCCTATATATTTTAGATTTGAGTAATCCATCATAAGCTATGAGTTTCAAAATGTTAGTATTCATGTAATCGTATCAATCACTATGTCCTTCTCAAAAACTGTGCTATCTAGCACGAAATTAAAAACTTATTAATTATTGGAAAAAGGGTTTGGGTATACACAAGCAAACTGCGACTTATCTCCTAAATAGAAGTCATACTATACGCTCATCCGGGTTGCGGGTTGGAGATTGATTACTTTATGTTTCCAAAGGAATAAGTTAATGAAAAAAGTCGACAACGCAATATTTAGTGCTTACAATAAAACATGTTCCTGTTGAATTAATTATTCAGAACCTCTTCAGAAAACTTTTACCACGTCGCGCTTACTTGTAGTTTGTTTACTATTACTTCTATCAAAGCTTACACGGTTACCTGTCAAAACACTTTCGTGTTAAATTTGTTTTGACATGAAATTTCACCTGTCATCGATATTTGGACCCGCCCGAGTCTTCTGTTCTCGCTTGTCATCGGCCCTTGGATCCTGGTTTCACTTTTCTTACATCAATTGTTTTAGTTCTCTAATATAGGCTATCATGACTTCAATAATCCTGTCTTGCTTCTCAAATGCATTATTAATAAAAGTGCACCACAAAGCGCTCAAAAAAGTTAAATATGTACAGCGCAAAGGATGAGCTCGATTTAGATAAGTGTTAAATCGATTTTCAAACAGAATCAATTACACTGAAGTGAAAAAGATAAGGTACGATTTTCTTCGTACAAAACAGCGACCACATTGTACAAACATACATTTTCACTACAGTATAATCAATGAATACACAAACGTTTGTGTATTCATTTGCTATAATGTAATCGCTCGTACAAAACTAGTGGTTATCAAGGGCAAAGCCCTAGCCGAGAAAAGTTTTTTTTTTTTGGGGGGGGGGGGTTAGGCTCCGCGATTACAGGAAGTTAAAAAAAATAACTTTAAACCCTTTAATTTTAACGCAATTTCAAAATTTTCGGGGGGGGGGGGTTTGACCCCCCTGACCCCCCAATTGGCTACAGCCTTGATAAGGGATCAAAACTGGGATTTAAACTAATCAGAGTTGAGACACATAACGGAGTAGATAACACTTTTGTTATACAGACTGTAAAGAAACCTAAGTCAAATTACAAATCCAACGCACACAAATTCGTATCTTCGCATTATCGTTGAAAATTATTCGATAGATGTATTGACGCAACTACCTTAACGCATGGTACCGGATTTAAATGTTATTCTTCACCAAAGCAAACGCAAATATTGATTTACAACGTGTGAATTTGATTAACATGTCGCTGCAGTTGCGATGCCGTCACCGCAGCTGCCGGAGCTCGGCTGTGTACGTATGTACGTCACTGTCGGTGTAATGTTTACGTCAGAGCAACGTTCTGACCCCGCAAACCGTCACTTCGACCGTAACACCTTCTCGGTCTCTTCCTTGTTTTCTCTTGTTACCATACAATAACACTTACACTCTCTAATCACTCTATGGATTTAATGAAGGAGTGATAATCAAACGTATAAATAGGGATAGTAATAATATGCAACTATTAGTCCTTTTCAAATGCATTCCCAGTGTTTTACTGTGTGTCAATCCTATTTTTTCGAACAAATAGTCTATTTATTAGCAATAAATTACACTGTTAATTTTTAAAACGTTATTCAGAAATTGTTAGCTAAAACCTGTGACTGCACTTGTCTTCAAGACAGTTTTCCAATTCTCTCTAGTGAAACTCTTAATTCTTGATTGAGTCCGAAGTCCGACAAACGACAAAGTGCCCACGAGCACAGAGACACGAGGAAGACAAAAAATACAGTTTACTTTTTTAAAGTGTGTTACTTAGGCCTATTCACTTGCGAGTATTTTAATTCAAATGATGAACATCTCTCCGAACCATAAATAATAAAAACATAAGTTACTTACGGTCTTGAACGGACCAAACAAAGATGTTAACATCAAGATTCAGTCAATAGAATAGAATACATTTATATTTTCTCAAAATACAATATTACAAACAATTTGATACAATTTCTTTTTGCAAGGGTCGAACACAGTTTTTAAATTGTCTAAAAAATACTTTATCGGTCACACTTGCCAGGCTGAAATATAAACATAAATAAAACTTACACTTACTTGAGAAAATAAAATAGGGCCTCTTTAGGCAATGCCAGTTTAGAGCTACAAAATCACTATAGCTTCAAGAGCACTATTCATTGCCCTTTAAACAGAATCCCATTCCCAATTAATTTCAGAATCACATAACGCTGAATCATCAGCAAAAGAAGTTAAATTACCACGTAAATTTGCTTCAAAAAGATCATTAATACAAATTGTAAATAAAATTGCTCCTAAAACGGAGCCCTGAGGAACCCCTGTTGTAATAGTTTCAATTTCAGAATTTATTGAAATACAGAATTTATTCTGACACACTGTTAACTCTTTAGTAGATAACATTCGAGTACTTCAAAACCCGAAAGATAAGATAGATAAGTAAACGCGTACATCCAAAAGCTCCCTCGCGTGGTATCGACCCGGGACGATTTTAATTACATCAGACACTCCAGCTGATTATTCCCCAATGATTGCTTTCCCCCAAGGTCGACGTGCGACTGCAGACGCCCCGGGCGGAAGAGGAACCCCGCTTCGTTACCCACACAACACGCCACTCGCCACACGCGTGCACTGGGCGGTGGGCGGTGGTTAGTTCCGGCAAGTAACCTTACCTAAGCGACAACACGACTGTGCAATAAAACTGACAAGGGCTGTTGGTTTACCTGGTTTGCAGAGCTACGACTACACGACTGTGGTGCAGCTGCGAGGGGACACCGTCGTGTAGTCGCAGTCTGCACGGCTTAATTGGGGTAAACCTTGAGGTTAGGTTAGGTTAGGTTTGGTTAGGTTAGGTTAGGTTAGGTTAGGTTAGGTTTGGTTAGGTTAGGTTAGGTTAGGTTTGGTTAGGTTAGGTTAGGTTAGGTTAGGTAAAAAATAAATACAATAGTTTGATAGTATATAGATACTGTAGATATCACGGTGTATTTAATTACGTACAGTAGTATTTTGCAGTCATTTCTTTGTTTTCAGTGTAATCAAATGAAGGTAAAAATGTTGAGAAAAGTATTATATACGGCTAATTTCTTAGTTAGTATAAAAATCCCCTGTGGTGACTTAACTATAATCATAAAATGACAATTTACACTTATGATTTACACATAAACAATTATGTGAAGTGATTTTAAAGGAGTAAATATTTTCTAACTAGAAACTCAGTTATGGCATGGATAACGTTTTCTTCAAAACAGCCTCGCAGGTAGCCGCGGGGGATTAGCGGCTGGGGGCTCGGTGCAGACTACGTCTATACGACTGAGCCGCTAATTAGATTCGACACCGTCGTGCTGTCGTAGCCCTGCAGATTTGTTTATTGGCTCCCAGTGGGGTCAGGTCGAATTCAGTCGTGTAGTCATACAACCCGTGTAACATGTGACGGTGGACTGTTTGAAGCAGTGACTCAGCTAAATACTTCAGAAACTGGAATGATGATAAATTAAAGCTCTAGAAAATATAGGGTGTTTTTTAACGCAACCCATTTTTAAGATTGAAAATGCACATATAAAGACGAAAGGAGTAGGGCTACTGTTTTGTTAATTTTTACATTTAATATCACCAATTCAAGTTTGATCACATTCAGCTAACATTATGAGTCCAAACAACCTGCCATTGACAGCTATACAAAGTTGTGCTCTCTCCATTAAATTCCTGAACACGTTTTGTAAAGTACTTCTTTGGTTTATGTTTTGTTTTGAGTGCTGCATATCCTGTGAATTGTTTTCATAGGCCTTTCTCTTTTTAGATCCCCTGAGAAAATAATGTAGTGGGGTCAAATCCGGGGATCTTGGAGGGATAATCCTTTACTGATAAATTAATGTTTTGAGTTGCGTTAAAAAAACTCCCTGAGCTATGTCGAAAATGCTGGGTTACACTTCTGGACGTGTAGAACTCCTATCAGCCAGGGAGTGCGGTTGTACCCATTTACAGGAAAGTCGATCCTAAAAAAATACACCACATATTTTCGAACGATTTGCATCCATCTGAAACTTCCCGAGCAAATTAAACTGATTTTGAGGATGTAACAGACTAATTTTCAGACTGAACTGTCGGAATATTTTCGCCTGCAAAACTGAAACTAATCTCGGATATTGAGGCATGATGAGGTAGCAAATTTCTGTTTCAAAACTGACTAAGCATGTCGCTGACCAGTGTATTTACACCTCCATGTAACTTGTGTTACTTACTAATTACTCGTACTATGTGAAAGGTTGCATGATAATAACGAACGGTACCTGCATTGCATCAGTTAGAGTGGTGAGACACTATCGATAATACTATCGATAGTATCGATAGTTTAGCAAGCTGTATTATTGTTCAAAATAATACAATTCTATCTATAACCATGACATAAATTAATAAGATTGTAAAGAATATGTCCATAATACAACTCTACGATGATTATAACATTTCTTTGAAGTGATAATTGCAGTTTTTTAATCACCATAAACTAAAAAAACGGAAATTTATAATCACCAATACCATCGATAGTACTATCGATAGTTTTTTAAAAAAATATCGAAAACTATCGATGGTCGGACTATTGATAGTATTTCAGCACTAGCATCAGAGTATCGCTGACGTAACGACCACATGACTGCATCAACTGCATCAGCGCATTTTTACCCCAGACCGTGTGACAGATGGTAAAATGTCTGTATCAGTACCCCGGCTCGGAAATGTGCTGAGGTCCCGAATACGACATACCGGTGCCTCTCTGTGACTCCTACAGGTGCCTGTAACGCGAGTGTGTATCAGCAGTATCAGCACCAACGACCACATACAGTACAAATAGACGGAGCACACGAGGCGAGACGTCAAGTCAAAAATTTGCTTCTAGTCCCTATACAATGAAAAACAGGCTACGTAAAAAAATTACCAATATAGTATCAAATTAAAGGTCTGAATCTCAGAATTACTATACTGTAGTTCTAAATATAAATGGTTTACAGCAGTCTACAGGTCGTGAACACTGATAACCTAGAAGCTTGTCCTGGCATGTTTTGAGAGAATTTGCCACCACGGAATGCACCTGTAACGTTCCTATGATGTGTAGTAAGTGTAAACTGCTTCTAAACCATTTATAATTGGTATCGTAGTAATTTTGAGATTCAGACCTTTAATTTAATACCACAATTATTTGTATTTTTGTGGTCGACTATATTTTTGTAAACAGCAGTTTAGGATTAACTCTGTTTTATGCAGGCGCCGCACGGAAAAACTCTCCCACAAAAACTAAGTTATCAACCAAACTACAACAGATTGTTTTTGAAAAAATAAGATTTTAAAAATTTAAGTCTTCAGCAACAATTGTCACAGTTTTTTTTTAAATTTTACCTGACCAAAAATTAGCAGCCGACTACTTTTTTTCATGTGAAGATTTAAAAATTTAATAAACACTTGTTAATTTTTCCATTTTTTGCAATAGACAAAATAATTACTGTTTAAAACTAAAGGATTCTTCAAATGTAAATTTTCAACCTTAAGCCTCAATACTAAATGGTATAAACTACGAGTTATTTGAAACGTGAGCACTGTCGTATTACGCTGTATCAAACGCCGAGGCGTTTTTTGTTTCTATATGCCTAGAAAATATGGCGGCCCAGACTTCATTTGCTGCAATGCAGGTAAGATAGGCATGCTCCGTCTATTTGTACTATGTGGTCGCTGATCAGCACTGATTCAGCGAACCCGTGACGTAACTCGTCACATTTACACCTCCGAGACGCGTGACGAGTCGTGACGAGTGTGCAGTTCGTTAAAAGATAATCATTAACTATCGCATGTCCCAGCGACTTACGACCGGCTGTGGAGATAAACAAGAAATAAATAAGCGTAAGTGCATAATGGCGTAATGGATAGTTTTGCACACGCGACTGTTATTGTTGACTCGCACTTTTCCACCCAGCACTCGGTTTCCGCACGTCATGCGTCACGGAAGTTGGAATTGTGCGCAGAGGCTCCTCTCCAGGTGTAACGCTTTAACTTTACATGCGTTTTTTCAAGTTATGTGAAAATTCGTGACTAGAATATATGTGTATTTTTTTAAAGAACATTTATTCTATCAAATCTCGTCTCGGCAGAATATGTTTGCCTAATGTAGCCTGTATACTTCGATATAATTTCTATCCGGTAAAACCAGCGACCACATAGTACAGTTGGCGCGTTTTGAAGATTCGCCCCCCCAAAACAGGTAGACGGACCGTCCTAATCCCCTGTTATCAAACAAGGCCTTCGTTAGGGGTGGTCACCGTTGTGCCGGCGGTCACGCGCCTGTATTCCAAGAAAATTCCGCGTAACTTGCATTTCGAATATTGCGATTTATATTGTTATGCCAGTAACCGGAATTTCAGGCGGATGCAGAGAGTCCTGGCCGGCCGCCCGTAACAAAGGCACTAAGGCATTGTTTGTCAACAGGGGATTAGGACTGTCCGTCTACCTGTTTTGGGGGGGCGAATCTTCAAAACGCGCCTACTGTACACCACATTTGGACTATGTGGTCGCTGGGTAAAACCAACTGTGACAATCCTATATTTTACTATTATAGATGTGAAAGTGTGGATGTTTAAGTGAATATGTGTCTTTTAACCACGTGAAAAATACTGGACCAACTCAGCTGAAATTTTGCAGGAATATTGCCACTATATCAGAAAAGGACATAGGCATATTCACTTCCCTGTGAACGTCCTTAGCTCCAATGTTCACATTTTATAAGGATGTAAACATTCAAATTCTGAATTGTAAACAGCTGTGAATACTAAAATTTGACAGTAAGTTCAAAGAGCAGAAGTAAAATCAGCTGTAATTTTTATCGTGAGCGAAGCCACGGGCAACTGCTAGTAAATAATATACATGGAAAATAACAATCAAATTTCTATAATCGAGCAATTTGTATTTCCACACAGAAGTACTTCACCATTCACCATGTTGCAATAATACAATCGTAACCAACAGAAATTAGCGAAATAAAGATCGCTGATGACTTCTGCATGTCATCAGACCAAATGTCACATATGATGAGGCTCTCCCATCACAGACATTACACGGGCGACCGCCCAAGGACGCCGTTATCAGCTGCAGGCGGATGTTATCAGGAAGATCCTTGCCCGAAGGCTGTCGAATGACACCTCAATCATGCGGGGGTAAATGCAGTCGGTGAAAATAAAATCGTCCCATCACTGCCGCCGCTGCCTGTTCGTCCTCAAAGCGTGTTGTGTAAAGCAAAGTGATTTTAAAACTCAAACTCATTTTATTCGTTCTCAATACATTGTACAGAGGAACACGTCACAATAATATATACCACAGTAATTACATATATCAAGTAGATACATGAAAGATTCTTCTAAAAATTTAACCTACCATGGCATCATTTAATTTGTAATAACATTTATCTAAATAAAATTCTTTTAATTTTCTTCTATGAACTAAAATACTCTGCTCTTCTCGGATTCTCTGAGTGAGTCTATTGAAGAAGCTACAACAGATGTGGGTAAGGCCCTTTCTCAAATTTTTTAGTCGAATGCTCCAAAACAGTTTATAAGTTTCTCGACCTTGTTCAATAGTTATGAAAAAAAACCTTTGTGAACAAACTGATTCTCTTTCTTTTTTACAAACATGCAGGCTTCAAAATCAAAAAGCCCTGCCAGCGTTAAAATGTCGAGATCTTTAGAAAGGGGCTTACAGATTTCAGTTCTTAATCGCCCCATTATAGCCCTAATACACCATTTTTGTAAATTAAAAACCCGGTTGAAATTGCCAACATTAGATTTTCCCCAGAAAAATATTCCATACCGAAGAACAGACTCTATACATGGGAAAAATAGATGTTCGGAGAACACCAACACTACACATTCTGGCGAGGCGGCCCAAAGCAAAGAACATAGTGCGAAGTCTACCACACACATGCTCAACGTGATCACACGTAAACCAGTCTTTGAATCTTTGATCTTTCTGAGTCTTGAATCCACACGTAAACCAAGACATTTTACAATAGATACTGTTTAATGTTTATTTTGAGACGGACCGGGTAATGAATGCTTTGTTCTGAAGAATATTTCGACTAAATACTGTACTTTTCATTATTCATAAGCAGGGGCGAACCCAACAATTAAATTCTGGGGGGGAAGTATCACAATAAGGGGCGTGTCAAACTTGAATTACAACACGCTCCATTGTTAGTGAGTGTTAAAAAATATCGATTAACTATTATTTTATTTTTTTAACATTATGCTGCCATTATTCTCAAGAATATTGATTTTTAATGTATTTTAAAATCTTGAAATAAAATCAACAGAAATTTCAGGGGATATTTCATTCCCATATCTCCCCGGTTTCGCACCTGCGGGCCTACCTTAATAAAACTAGTTGATTTTGGTTTGGTTCGCAGATGGACTATTTACGCAACAAGAAGATATTAACACACATCTGCGATTTCCACCAAACGTTCAATCGTTCGAAAACACTAATTTACTAGCAGAGAGTCGGTGGAATTTTTAACAAATGTTATTGACGTTACAATTCGACCTGAGTAAATAAATTATTTGTCATGTACGTCATTGGAAGAGTTTGGTCGACTACTTTACACCAACAAATTCTCAATTGTTGCAGGCCCATATTCCTATCATACGGAGTATTGATAGCACTTTCATCTCTAAAAGAATCGTGTTTAAATATTTAAAACTAATTGAGTATCATTTCCTGAGCTTAAATACTGTAAATAAATTATTGAAAACTTTGGCTTTGGGCAGTTAATTTTATTCTGAAAACTCGATAGGTACTTTCAAAGTAGTTCGATTATTCTTTGTTTGAAATTCATTGTTAGTGATGGTGATTTTATGTGTTGATTTTGATTTTTGCGGACATTTGCCATCACTGCTTTTACTAATCAGTGATGGTAAATGTCCGCCAAAATCAAAATTAAAACAAAAAAATGTAACTTCAAACTGTAAAAAATAATAAAGGGTCTCCTTCAATTATTGATTAAAAATTTTGTGATTGTATTGTATTCTATTGCCTTGTGCAGAAAATGAAATGAAATAATGTTTTATTTAAATACATTACCAAATTGTATCAATATGACCCATGTGCTTCAAGCACGCGTGGGTCTGTAATAAACATTGAAAGTTACACAAATTTTTTTATTTCGGCAGTCTTTTTCTTTCTTCAAAACATGCCCAGTAATGTCATGTCATGGGGCTGAGTTTCAATGTTAAAACGTCTCATTACAACAATTTTAGGGTGCTCGTTTCTTGTTTTGCTCCTTTGTATACATATCAAAAAGACAAGCAACAAAACTAACCTTATTCAATCATCACAGTTTTTATTTTTTTATGACCAATTAATTACGATTGTAGATATACTTGCCTATCGAATCTACTCGTGAACCGAGATTTCATCCATTATAAAAATCATAACTGACAAACTTATGAACTTATACGTCACGAATTTAGCAAGCAACAATTCAGAATTGCTTTATCGCTCTACGAGACTTATTTACTGCTAATTTCAAGTAGCGTTGACCAGAACATTCCTTCCACTAAACTACCAAGAAGTACTAAAAGATAAAAGAAACAACCGCAGCTCTAATAGAAATTCTCTACTAATAAGGGTGACTCGAGTTAGTTTCTCTACAATGACTGGCGAGAGATTATCACCCAGGAAAAGTTTAACTGCATCGAGTTAAAATTCAAATTACACTTTTCCACGCAAGGATTTACAGGCTTTATTATTTTCTGGTTTGTTTATAGATCACAATTAACAACATCTTTAATTTCGCCAACAATTAATGTAGTAATAATCACCAGTATATTCTATTCTGTGGTGAATTGGTCGGGGTGTCAAGAAAGCTTAACTTGACTTTCTTCTTTAAATCGTGAAGTGAATCTTTACGGTCAAAGATAGTAGATAACAACCATCTAGCGCACAAACCCCATGCACACATTGCGATATTATTTCATTCTTTGTTTAAAGTCCAAGTCAGGTGACAAGGCCCGCGATGTCCGCAAGCCCAGTATTAAGTATAGTAGGCGCGTTTTGAAGATTCGCCCCCCCAAAACAGGTAGACAGTCCTGATCCCCTGTTGTCAAACAATGCCTTTGTTAGTGGTGGCCACCGTTGTGCGGGCGGTCACCTGCCAACATTCCATGAAAATACCGCGTAACTTGCATCTCGATTATTGGGATATATATATTGTTATGCCGGTAACTGGAATTGCAGGCGGATGCAGAGAGTCCCGGCTGGCCTCCCGTAACAAAGGCACTAAGGCATTGTGTGTCAACAGGGGATTAGGACTGTCCGTCTACCTGTTTAGGGGGGGCGAATCTTCAAAACGCGCCTACTATACCAAAAGTAATCAGTCTCAAGGACGAACTGGTCTAAGTTATTTAACTTGGACTCAAATCTAATAAAATAATTCTTTATTTGCAGATATAAAAACAAAAATATAGAAGTTACAAAGTTAGTACAAAGTTATAGAATCAAAAATTTAGGACTCGGACCGGAGGTTTGGTTCACAGAGATCCACGACACAGATCAAGTACGGTATCCGTTGAAGTGAAAATATTCCAATTATTAGATTGAGTAATTTTATTGAAGTTTAGCCCCAGAACTGGATATGAACATAAAATTGTAGTGTTACGTACCTGATCAATCCAGTACAATTCTTATGAAAAACTCATGGGATTATCGCAATTTCGGCATAAATGCATCATCAGATCCTTTGTACGAAAACTTAGCTTCGTTTAGAGTTTTAAACTTTTAAAAAATAAATAAAACATTTGAACTTATTACATATTTTATTGATTTTTTAAGTTGACAATTCTAAAAGAAGCTACGTTTTCGTATAAAGGATCTGATGATGGCATTTATACCGCAATTGCGATAATCCTATTAGTTTTTCATGAGAATTGAACTGGATCGATCAGGTACGTAGCACCACATTTTTAAGAGTTGCCTAATTTTGCTAGTTCCATCTGTTCAAGAGTGCAACATGCGGTGAATTAAACATGTTGATTAGGCCTAACATTAACTGAGGTATGCATACGTAATAGTTGCTTCTATACATTAATCATTAATTTACTGTAATATTATTTTAATCAATAAGTTATTAAGTTCATATCATGCGCATTGGCTAGGAGCAATTAATTTATAAACTAAACAATACTTTTAAAACTCATTAAAACTCTCGACAAATAATTAATCACAACACCCCACATGTATGTTTAACTAGAAACTCTACCTACCTCAATTACATCATGGGCGCGGTGTAATTGAAACCACTGATTGGATAGTATCGAACAAGGAACCGCCCAATCTATCGACGCGTGCTCGCGTAAAATCGCGTTTAGAGACAATTTACCGCTGGTGCAAGCTTGGAGAAGGAAATCAACAATAAACAAAGGCTGGGGTTCAATAGACGATGTTGTGTAAGACATTTCGAAACTCCATTGTCAATTAGGGGCTATAATTGTTATAAACATTTCACCCGTTACAGCATCGAGACTTGTGATAAGCCAGTTGAAGTTGAATCGCCAAAATATTGAGGTGATTATCTTTTTACGGGCAAATATTAACGCTATTTCATGTACGAAATGCATCATCAGACATATAATAAAGCACGTTGGATAATTTGATACTACACTCGGTGACATATTTTTATTGCAGACTTCGACATTTGAAGGGATCAGATTTAAACATCGTGTCTAAGCTTGGAATGATAAGACACCGACACCGAACAGCATCAGTGTGCACTCTCGAAAATATTCCAGCATTGAGTACGCTGCAGCAATTCGAAAGTATGCCTTTCCATTGCGTATTCGGCAGCTTGTCAAAAAAACGTGTAAAGATAGGTAGACGCTACTGAGATTTAAATAAAAGCAAAATTTTAATATCCATTGTACACCAACTGTTTGGGAAAAGGAAAACCAAAAGGCTGTGAATTTCAAGTGCTTGCTAATAATATAAACTGTTTATGTGTGATAAAACGAGTTAAAATATAAATTAGTAGTAGGTATTGGTAACAATTCAGTGTCCAAGGAGTAGAATGTAGAAAATGTTGTCAGAAATTTACAAGGAAGTAGAATTTATTCTTTCAAGAAAAACATAGGGGCTTCAACAGCAACGTTTGCTACAAGGGAAACCCGAAACCCTACGTACCAGCACAGATAAAACAAATAGGTTATTTGTGTAATCTGTGGCTCCAGCTTTGAGAACATGGATCACAATCACATTAGGCAAAGCATAAAGTCTGTCTTAATGTTTATGTTTGCTATATTTAAAAACTGTTGTCCATGAGATGATCGACAGAATGGTTGTTTGTCTATGCTGGTAACACCATCTAAATACACACGTTTGCTGCTTCAGGGACAATACAAACGAGGGGGATTTCAATCCAAACACTGTAGTTTGATCATTTTTGAAAAGGTTCTTATTCAATTGTATTCCCAAAACGTTTTTCAATTGATCCGAGATGCAGTGTTGTTCCTAGAAGGAACTGATTACTTTTGCAGCACTCGACAAAAGCAATATCATTCGATTTATCTTATCGTGCTTTTAAGCTTTAACTTTATATACCACTTATTAATGCACTCAAAACTCTCTGCAGTCACTTAAATAAGGCATTCAGAATACATTTATTTACGGACATAAAATAAACTTTTTGACGTTTTTCCCATTGCATGAAAACAAATTTGTGTGTGCCTGACTCCTTAGCCAGGTTTACCCAAACTAGCCTAGCAACTAACAACTGCCTAGCAACTGCTTAGCAACTAGCAAAAGTTATATTATAACATTTGCTATGAGTTGAAAAACTTATTTTGATATATTTTGATTCACAGTGTAAACAAAACCCCGCTTTATGGGAGCGTAGTTAAGAAAATGTTAGGTATGGGATATTTTAATTTGTTAATTCTTCAAGCCAGCTAAATTTCCTGTTATTTGAAAACCCCGTTTGGGAACATTAAATGTTGTATTTTAATGTTTTGAAATTACTATCTTACATATCCTTAATCCAACTTGATTAGAACTAGGGAATATTGGGCAATGATTCGACAATCTTGCCAAAATAATCAGCCACTAAGTGTTAGTGTATTATCAAGACAAACATACCATCTCATGTCCGTCAACATGCCGTTAATATTTCCCTAACGCCAATAAATTTAACCAAATTGGAATAAAAAAATATATATTGCTGTTCACAATAACACAATGATTAAAATATCATTATTAATTACTGCTTATTATTTAGGGGAGGTATATTTACTACTAGGGATTTATTCTGTACTTTCATGCTTTATATTATCAGCCTGTAAGTCCGTTTTAAATTAACAATTTACCAAATATCTTGTTCGGTTTTAAAGCAACAAATTGCACGTTTATAAAATAATAACTAGGAGACTTAAGTCCTACCTCCGGATCCGGAATTTATTCCCACTGCCGAACACCATAATGGAATTGAACATGACACAGCATACACGAAACGGATAATGCGGTATACACCGGTTCACATCACTAGCCCGCCGGCCGCCACTACCTCTCGACAGCAACGCCGCCGACACACTGCTCGCGACCCGACTGTACCGCCGTACACTCGCGGCCGCCGACAAAAGACCGTACGTGACTGTACCGCGGTCGCGCAAGGACGGAGCGGGGCGGCGAACCGGCGAACTGAGGAAATGGGCGCAGCGAATGCGCCGAATGTGACCGGAGCGAACGACTGGTGAGAAGCGCGGGCAAACAGCCGGGGAATCGACAAACTACAAACTACACCGGGTGTGGCGCTGAGGTGGATGACGCACAGGACATCCCGTGAATGTGAACATCCCCCTCGGACTAAAATAATATATCGAGGTACAAGATACAGCAGGTACTTACTGGCCGGCCGGTTTACTTTTTTTTTAATATAATTTGTGGGATTGTATTAAAAATTTAACCTTGGAATAGGAATACACATCTGAACACCGTCGGTTTATGAATCATCTAAGTAAAAAAATACACCCGTTGCAGCAGACCTGCATACTAAGCGAATTTCAAGTGCAAAAGAACATAATTCAATCCAACAGAGCGAAATTTGTCGTGTTTTGTAATCTCCATAAGAATAACATGGGGGATGAGTATGCAGGTTAGCTGCAACAGGTATGTTAAAACTGGTTGGTTTTAATTCATTATTTAGTAGATCTTGACTAGAAGAAGCCATGTACCAAGTTTTATCAAGAAATGTTAAAAAATAAGGAAGATATAGAATTTTTTTATTTCCCATAAGGATAACATGGGGAATGATTATGCAGGTTTGCTGCCTCAAAAATGGAAATTTCGGGGGTTTTAGACTAAAATACATTAGATCTCATCTAGATGAAGCCACAAACCAAGTTTTATTAAGATATGTTGAGAAATAAGCGAGAAATAGAATTTTACTTATTCCCTATAAGGTTAACATTGGGACAACGTACTGTGTTTACCACTTTCAATATCTCGGTAACCAACGGAGATAGAGCAATGATTCAAGATACTAAATTGTTTGTTTTTTTGAGCTGAATTCAATGGTGCCAACAAAAATTTGATTAATTTTATTTTTCTATGTAAAAAACTCAAAAAACCCATTTTTGGGGGGTTTATCCCCCTTTACCACCCTTCCGATGGTCCGATCGGGCTGGTTCACGAACTCGTCCAATCGATTACCACTTTACATCTCTGTACCAAATTTCATTAAGATTGGACCATATTTACTGCCGCTATCGTGCTAACAGACAAATATATATATATATATATATATATATATATATATATATATAAATTCGAACGAGTGGTGTTTTTTGCTTCTGGTGGCCCCAAAACGAAAAGTTATCATGGTCTCGGGCTTAGGTCTTACCATGAGACCTACGGTAATAGCTTCTTCCCTATAGGGGAAATTCGCTAATTCCCTATAGGGGAAATTCGCTAATAAATGCATTAAATAGGAAACACAAACAAAAGTAACAACCAAATGTGAACAAATTCTCCTCCTTATTAAAAATAACTCAGCATAGCCATTGACGAAAGTTGAAAGAATATCTGGCATATTTAAAGACAATTTTGTAATTTTATTAGTAGTCTTACAATCGATTACATACTTCTAATCGACATGGTCTAATCGATCCATTGACTTTAATCTTAAATCTCTCTTTACGTATGAGATGTAAAGTCAATGATAATACAGAATCTGAATTCTAATTTACCTTCAAGTGCTATGGCGAAAAATCTCAATCACTATTTAAGTATTAAAATAATTTATGATCTAAAAAATAAGGACATATGATCTAATATGGACATTTTAGTAATACCAATGTCCATGATTAGATATTTTAGGGTGCAAATTGTACAGGCAGACATGTTTTTCATCACAACTTTGAAGCGGTGGTGTAGTCGAGGTCCATGCCTACGGATGCGTTGTGTTTAGGCTGTGTACTCAGGTGACCCTATTCCCACAATTAACAATTAAAAAGCCATCTGTCCGTCCGGCCGCTTCTCTCTTTTCACCTTCCATCACCTTGAGAATGAATAAACAAAAGGCGCAAAGGCTCCCACATAACCTCCGATATGACTGCTGTCCCCCGCACGAAAGTATGTGAAAATGTTGCAACTGCAGTCAACAGAAACCCCGCCCCTTCAGATCCATGAATGGAGTCTCCCTTAGTACCGATTTTATCGGAAGAATGGTGTAAAGAAAGACGGAGGCTATAAACATTTACAGATGATCACGGCCTTGGCCCTGGGTATTTTACGATGCAAGATTGCGCAGTAACTTTTATACTTAGGTTTACTGCGAAAAGACGGCTGACCCCTTATCAAGTGAAGATCGAGGTGTGACTGGTGTGACCACAGGCACAAAGGCACTTCACGGCAAGAGGATTGTCCTGGCCTTGTCAACACATGGGGTGGATTTGAATTATTGTCATTGGCTTATCCAAAGGTCATCCACTGGACTATAACTGCGTTATTTACACTTAACACCAAAACGTCCAGACTCTACAAGTTAACACGTGTACTGATTTAGTTAGTTAAATAAAGTCTCGTTTTCAAGTTGGTGTCTTCACAAGACAGCCTTTATAATATATGATCTAATACAATTTTTACAACTTTCTCACACACACACACATATAAGTAATAAATGTGTATCAGGGAGAAAGAATAGATATACTGTACGAAAAAACAGATTTAGCGTAATTATTTTGCAATATATCTTGGAAAGGTATTTTGTAATGGCGGCTACTACTGTTGTAGCGGCGGAAATGTGTTTAAAATAAAATGCTTCAAAATAAAAAATCAAGGTTTTACTTGAGACAAATCCTTGACATATCGGCCCCCTTGAACCGATCCGTTTAAACAAAATGTGGTAAAATGAACATTTTAGGTTTTTGAGAACTTAAAAGAAGTATAGGTGGTAGCCAGTTTCTTTGGGATTATTTGATGGGTAAGCTGGAAACCTTGGACAGGTTAAGGATCTGCCAGAAGGCTTGATCTTGACCACTCTAACACAGCCATCGGATCCAGGGGAAACTTCATAATTCGTCCCATTTTCCAAACCAGGAGCGGAGAGTTGTCCAAGCCAGGGGTGGAGAGTTGTCCAAGCCAGGGGTGGAGAGTTGTCCAAGCCAGGGGCGGAGAGTTGTCCAAAACAGGGTTGGAGAGTTGTCCAAAGCAGGGGCGGAGAGTTGTCCAAGCCAGGGGTGGAGAGTTGTCCTCGTGTATGATCTAAGTCTCCTTGAGGTTTTTGAGTCAAATCAAAACCACAAAGTACTTCGATTCAGCCACCGACCAAAATCTCAGCCATCCATCGGGCCGCGTGTTCAGTTACTCTTTTCACCGCCTGTGGACGCATTGTGTCGTGAGAACGGCGCGACAGTTAGCGACGGTAGGTTCAGTACGGTGCGGCCATTACGTAGCGGTCCGCGGCTGCGGCTGCGGCGGCCGCTGCGACAGTCACATCCGCGGGCAGCAGCTTTGTTGTGGGAATAACTGTTTCGGCGCGGATGCTGTTGAGAGGAAGGATATCGTGGTCGGTGGTCGTTGTTCTTGGATTATGAGTCCGAGTAATAAAATATAGTAGACTCCCTTTTATCCGGGCACCTCGGGACCGAGACCTGTCCGGATAACGAGTTTTTCATTTCAACCGACGTTCCCAGAATGATAACTCCGATGCATTACTGTATGTGCTAAAAGTCTGTTAACGAAAGTGATTAACGTTTTCAAATATTTCCCACGAGAATCTTTAATACACCCTGCCGATTACGTTCAGTTTCACCAACGACCAACGAGATGATAAAAATCGTCCGGTTTACAAGATGTCACTTCCGTGGAGTGTGGTCCGGTTAAACCGATGTCTGGTTAAAAGGTGTCCGGATAAATAAGAGAGTCTACTGTATTTTGAGCTATTATTTATTGGTGATACAGAACTGTTACCTATTGTCAGAACCAGTGGAACTTTAACAAAGAGGAATCTACAATTACAATTAACAGTTTTAGGGAAAACTCTTCAGACACATTAAATTGTTTATGGGCATTTCTATGTTCGCTGACCGCAGGTCCTCGAGTCCTAGAGGACAACCTCGTAGTCATTTATTTGAGGTCCCCAATGTTAGAAACTATCTGACAAGTATTTGAAAGTTCTCTTTGTATACTGATAAAACAACTGTTTACAATTATTATGCCGTGGTCTAGAGGCGATACCGCGGTTTGGACTAACTGACGAAATGTTGATAAAAAATAACTCCATAATTAGACAGTAGAGCGGTGATATTATAAAATCTTTATGTAATAAGTTATAATAACTTCCATTCGGCATCATCCACGTCAACTTGGGGGACCTTCCTGAGATAACTGAAAACGCACATCAGAGGGATTTTAAAATATTTGACGGTATTCTTTGCCCAATTGCCCATACCACCACCAAATAAACATCACCAACTCATAACAAAGGATGGACAGTTCAATTTGAACAGAAAAACACTAACAATAAATTATGGAGTTTAATTATTTGGTTGAAGCTTTTAAAAAGAAACATTACAAAAAATCACTATTTAATGTATTTTTTAAATTTTATTTTTAAATTCTGAACTCCGATAATTTTAAATAACGTAATAAATTAACTAAAAATCTGTTTTAGGTACACAATTAAACTAATACAAATATAAAGCTACAATACAAAGCCACAAACAAGAAGTCTTTGATGGTAGCTATACAATAAGCTACCATCAAATATAAAAAACTAGCAGAACCCGTGGCTTCGCTCACGATAAAAATTATCGTCTAACCTTGATATGAAGAATCTAGAGGACTGAATAGAAAATATTTATATCAAGGAATATGTCATGTAGAGGTATGTTTGTTTTATGGCGGAATGTAGGATAAAATGTAGACACCACAGTAGGATGTAGGATACCACAGTAGATAGTGAAGGTTTTATTTTCACCGTTATAACTCGAAAACGGCCGGACCGATTTTAACACCAAATGTGTCGATTTTAAGGTACTTTCTTGTAGATTTACCATTACGTCCCTGGATTGCCTAGTAGGGCATCAATTAAGTACAGTAAAGGGCTGAATGTTCGAAACAGTTATGGTGCTATCCGTGGGTAGTATTTCAAACTCGATTCACTTAGTTTTTAACTTAAAATATGGACGGGTACGAATAATTTAAGATCAACCACTGATTGCAGCATTTATTTTTCCGTGAAAAGCCGGGACACCGTCGAATTAGATGAAAAAGGAATTGGCCAAATTATTGTAACTGGCATGATTGTAGTTAAAAAATTTAAGGACGGCCTAAGGAAATAACTATAGCTCCCGCTGCCTAAAAAGGTGGTACCACATTATGAGCTTATGATTGAACGTATAAGGTGCGATACTAAACCAAATGTAACTTTTATATAGTACAAATAACCTAACAAAATCATCAAAACAACCATAAAACCATGATAAAAGGAATCAAATTATAAATCAGCTGTAACAACGTATCCGTTTGTGAAGCTAATATGCTTGATTGAATAAAATTGGAAATTTAAACAAAAGATCATCCATTACATTAATATGGGGCATTTTCAAAGCTTCAGCTCCACGAAAAACCTCGAATTAAAAAAATCCGTTCTTGGTGAATGTCAACACTCTGTAAGGAACGTCCATGCAAATTTTCAAGGTTCTAGGTTAAGTAGTTTTGGCTGTAGGATAGGTCAGTGGTATTTGACAAAAATACAGTAGAAAAGATAGTATAAATATAACTTACAATCAGGGATTTGTATAATTTATAAATTTTTACATAAGTAGATCAAAGAATCATATCATTTCAGCACATTCTATTTGTGACTGAAAAACCACTGTTCTTTTCTCTTTCCATCTTACCGGGATTTAGTCTCAGCCACAAAAGGCAGTATGCTCTTCACGTTTAAAACTGCGTAACTCCCGCTACCGAAATATAGATGGTGCCACTTAACTAATTAATGGTGGATTTTATCTAAACTAAATGTAACTTTTATATAGTACATAATTATGTCCTTGAAACAAATCAACAAAAATCAATGAAGCCATCCATGATCAAAGAAATCAATTTATTATCATCTGTATCAACGTGTACATTTCCGAAGCTAACTACCAGCTGATTGTTTTATGAACATTAAAAATGTAAACAAAAATCGTCCAACATACTTTTAAATGGGAAAATTTGAAAAATTCGGCCTCGCCAAAAACCCCTTTATACTACGAATTTTGTAAAATCCGTTCTTAGCGGATGTCTACGCCCTAAGAGGAACATCCATGCAAAGTTTCAAGGTTCTAGGTCAAGTAGTTTGGGCTGTACGATGTTTCCACTGAGTGGTATTTGACAAATATATAGTAGATTAGGTGATGACAAATTTAAAAAGTACATGAAGACATTCTTAACAAATCATTGTATTTATGATACAAATGAATTTTTTAAGCTAAAATTTTAATAATGTTATAATATATATATAATGAATATTTTGTAAAACATTCACTGAGAAAAATGTTAAGCCGTAGTCAGACATAAAATGTCTGCAGCAGACACTATTTTCATTCACGTTTAGTTATGTCTAAAACAGAAGTGGTTATGTCTAATACAAACATTTCCTATGATCTTACGAAGAAAAGGTTATGTCCGTTTAAAATATTTTATATCTGTAACTTACACTATGTTACGAAACCCAATATAATCAGTGCAATCAGATATAATTATTGTCGGAATAGATATTAGGCCAAAAGTGATTTTTATCAGTGTTGTAAAGCACCAAATGGTGCCATATACAATAAAGAACTATACAATAATTTTCATTATTATAGTCAAAAATACAAAGGTCTTATTTACATTGAGATACAATAGATCAAATGAACGATGCTTTACAAAAGACGTCCTCGCCACTGAATGTCATCTGATCTGGGTTCAAGGTTCAAGGGGACAAGAACAGACAACGACGCTCTGACATTCGTCACCACCACCTGGCATTTCACCCCTCGCCCTTTACTTCCGGTACATCAGAGCTCACTTCCGCCCCACTCCCTCACCTTGGGGTGACCCACCCCCTCCCCCACCAACACATGTGCGTGTCGTAGATTTAATTATTAAAGGGCTTGTGAACGCGATCAGAAATACATCACTGGGTGTTTATTTATAAGATTTCATGTTATTATGAAGATGTGTAAACTTTGTTGCCAGCATCACTGAAAGAAAGTAACAATGGACAATGTAATGCACGAGATGAGATTTTACTGTATTTAATGAAAATTTGTGGTCATCTATTATTCTGTTAAATTATCCTTTACAGATACAAAAATGTTATCTGAAGGTTTTCATCTCATATACACATTTCTCTCTCTGCCTTTGATATAAACATTATCCCTTTTCTGTTTATGGCTAAAAGTCAAACAAGTTATATCATATATTTAATTTCGTAAGGCAATTCTTTGCGTCAAAATTGTGGGCGTCTGGCAAGTCATAGAAAGATGGGAGAGGGCTCAAATTAAAGGTCTCTATTCCGTGATGGCGGGAAAAATAATGAAATTTGCTTGAAATTAATCAGAAAACGAGAAATAACGTAAAATATCTGCCATTTAAAAAGCATTGGGATCTAAAAACATGCTTTGTTTACATAAAACATGTGATGCTGATACTTGATTGAAAACTATGAGGTTGGCTAGACATCAATATAGGCTTAAGGTGGATTCAGTTTTCTACGAAGGTATTTGGACTATAATAAATAAGGATTGTTTGTATTTTCCCTCATTAGGGGCTTTTAGCCCCTTCAAGCCACTAATAATATTTAATTATGCAGGTTATAGTATGCAAAAGTGGATTCAAAGGTGTTAGACAGTTGAGGAATTAAAAACTATTCAAGGAATATAGTGTGCATAAAAGGCGTGAAAATATTGTCATTTGTAGTTTTAATGAAGGATGGTCTTAACATGTTGAACGATAATAACATTTACAATCACTATACAAGTTTATTGTATCTATATATACATGTAAAAGTGAAATTCTAATCAACACCCTGGCCAAACTGTTTGCAGGCACAAATATTTTTAGCCTATGTATACTGTTTTTACAGCGTATAGGCACCCCTAAGAATGTTTTTTTTTTTAATTCCTAAAAGGTTCATGTCATAAAAATACTGAAAGTTTGTGTTTTATTTTTATGGAGGATAATTAGTTTTGATTTTTTGGTTTGATAGGTTTGGTAATTTCTTTTGATATGTAATATAAGTACAGTGGACCCCCTCTTAACCGACCCTGACGGGACCGGACCTAGGTCGGATAACTTAAAAGGTCGGATAAAGCGGGTAATCCTCTAAACACCGAAAAATAAAAGCTCTATTAATTTAGGGTTCCATTAAAATAATTTTCAAGCAGTTTGTGGATGTTAAGAAAATGAACTATAATTACCAACCTATTTTCAAAATATTTACTGTATAAATGTCACATTTTATAAACTAAATATTAAACGAGGCGAAATTTTTTTTATGATGACACTTTTAAATAACATGTTCATATATTTTTAACAAATTTTACGTAATGACTGTCAAAATTAGTGATGGGGAACAAGCAGTCATTGCATTATTACGGACTAGGCAGTTGATTTATAGTTTCTTACTGGATACTTAAGTCACAAAAACCCATTGCAAAAACTTTGACTTCGAGTGGACTCCCCCCTCTTACCCACCCACACAAACACACAATGTGCGTGTTTTTTTTGTTTTTTCTTTACTAATGAATTATATGATGGCTTCCGGATACGAAAACGAAAACTCAGATGTTTATATTACTATGCGCTCTGAAAAGCACCTACTGTACGTTTAAATACATTAATGAATGCTGTATTCAAAATATTTTAACCTGTAACGAACAACTTGTGGAGTTCAGCGTAAAGTTCCCATCGTCGGATCTGGGAACGGAAGTGCTGCAATTTCTAGAAAAGGGAGGTTAAACCGAACTGTTATCAAAATAGGGTCGGTTAAAACGATCTTTAATAACTGACCAGCAAGGGCGGTTAATCCGATCGTCGGTTAAAACGAGGTCGGTTAAGAGGGGGTCTACTGTACTCAGCAAAGCGAGCTTAATATTATAATAAAAAACATAACTTCTTGATTAGTATGATACATGTTGTTGTATTCACCGGATGTAAATAAAAAAAACGTCTTACAAGTCTTAAAATATATATTTACACTATTTTCCATCATTTTTGTGTATTTACCATATCGTGTGTAAATACAGTATAAGTAAATATATTCTTAAGTTTTGTAAGACGTTTTTCTATTTACATCCAGTGAATAAGAAAAGTAATGAACAAAATTAGAGTGTAATGTAGGTTCAAATTGTAATGTTTAGGATATTAGTATTGGAAACAATCTGTGAGCTTCCACTTTATCAAATGGTCAATAGCTTTTTGAACATTTTTATTTAGAGAATACTATAGAAATTTTGTAGATCTATTTTGAAACCTGTACATTTTTTCCAGTGGACTAAATTAAAAAATAAACATTCATTTTAAAGGGTTAAGTA
Source organism: Flexamia atlantica (assembly GCA_035578135.1). NCBI lineage: Eukaryota > Metazoa > Arthropoda > Insecta > Hemiptera > Cicadellidae > Flexamia > Flexamia atlantica. The sequence goes on along the minus strand of JAQJVK010000030.1, from coordinate 3,283,634 downwards.
AGACAAACAGTTTTAAACCAATTAATAGAAAACAAATTATACATATAAAGCGAATATATAGAAATAATAAAAATAAAAAATCCCAATATTTTTGAATAGTCAAGATCAAAGTTTTAGACTGCATAGTGACATACAATGAATAAGCTTTATTGCCAAAGTAACAATAAGGCAAGAAACAAAAGAAATCACAGAAAGCAAAACAGGGAGAAGGGAGTGAGAGAGGCAAAGGGTTCTTTAGGATGAGTCTGAGAATGGTCTGAACCAACAAGAACAAGAACAAAAACAAGAATGATCAGAGCTAAATCAAGCTGAGCTTGTAGAAAATGGAACTTCCATTGGAAAATGGAAGGTTGTAAGAGGATTTTTGATACTTGCTAGTGTTTGGCTAGCATGGTTGTCATCTATTACTAATGAACCATTTGATTCCAGGGTCAGCGCCCACAGAGATTCCAGCTATTCAAAATAAATGGGATCAAATCCAGATACAATACACGATTGTGCTAATTGATTGAGATCAAATAATTTATTATCACCAAGTAAATTGTGTAAATATGTTGGAAATAATGCTCTATTTCCGGAAATGATAGTTTTTATTGTCAGAAAATGTTTTAAAATAATAACAAATCGTAAAAACAAAACAAAATATTTTTTAAGGAAATAGGTCACGACGGGACTCAAATTGTCAGGGAGAGCGATCTGACGAAGAATATGCTAAAATGTCAAGATTTGATCAATATTAACGGAAATACGCCATTTCCATACTGTTTCTAACTGTAGCAAGTGCTGAACGTTGTTTTTCGCGTTTAAAACTAAAACATGATTGAGAACGACTAAGTCTACAGATTTTTTGTTAGCGATTCTGTTAATTGAACGTGCCATGGTTATTGAAATGATCTTTTATGACCTTATACGAATGCGAGTTTGCTGAAAGAAAGGCAAGAAAAGTTGCCTTAATTAATTGGATCAAAATATAAACAAATCATAAAATAAGCAGTCTCCTTTAATTCCCATTAAATATAACAATAGGGCTGATTTTGTGATCAATAATATTGTTTTTGTACAATATTATATTACAAAATATTGTAATAGTACATTTCGCAACAAGGGCCGAAAATGAGGTCCCTTTAATACCTTTGTTTGTTGTTTTTTGTCACAATTAAACAAGGAAGCTCGTAGTGCCCGATAACAATGTATGCCGAAATTTTTTTTCTATAAACTTCAAATTCATATTATTATCTAGTTATCAGATTAATTATTAAAAATAAATTATTAGCACTAACACAATAACACAATCTATAGTAATGTAGACTGAAGCGCAAAGCACTGTACACCTACAACTTAAGCACTCGCTTACACAACGGCTCGAGTGTTAAAAGGCCCCACAACTCAGATCGGCCCAGGGCCCCGCAACGGCTAGGGCCCTGTTCATTAGCCTTGGGTGAAACTACACAAAAGGAGTTTCAACCTGATTTTTCAGTGAGGGGAGAATTAAAGCAAGAGTCATTTATTTGTTGAACTCAAGATTGGTAGTAAAATGTTGTAATTAGTTCTCGCCCACTCAAACAAAGGTTTAAACCAATTTTGTTTACATACACCTCCCCCCCCCCTAACTTAGTAACTTGCACCCTCTAAAGGTGTGCTGAAAGTTGATGCCTTGATAATTTTTGTAGGGGAAAATTATAATGTCACAGTTGATAAACAGAGCAGTTTCTAGTCCTCTGAGGAAATGTAAGCATTCCAAGAACTACTTAAAATGATAAAGATATGCTATAAACGACAGATAAAAGAGATAGTCTTTTGTAATAGAAGTATTTATAACCCTAACACTTTCAAGAGTCTCACAAGATCAGTTGATCCAACATGCATGAAAATCTGTTGAGTATTTAACTCTTATGATCAAAAGTAGTTAGATATGACTTTCCCAAAAAAGAAGGAAATTACACCACACTACATTGTATTATTAAGGAGAAATCGTATCAATAAATTTTATCAGATTCAAGTAAATATAAGTAAGACCAACATAATTATTTAACAATAAGGTAATATTCATTAAGTTGAATATAATGACACATTAAAAAGTATATATTGAAGATACCGGAATTACTTGGAGATATTTTGGGGTAAATGAGAATGAATAAGGTGTGTAATATTAATAGGTGTGGCAAGTCACAGTTCTAGCGCCAATGACAAGATTCAACTTTATGCCCTTCCCATTGAACAAACATAGGTGTAAGAGTCCAATGACCCTTCTTCGCAATAATTACAATATTCTTAATCGATTACAGTATTCTTACTACCCCAATAATTATACTTTGACAAGAGCATTTTGATAATATTTATTTCCTGCAGTCTAATGATGTTATTCGTTTGCTGTGACCTTACGATGATATTCGTGTAAAGCAACGCCATGGACAGATTTAGGTCTTAATTTTTGAGGGTGCCAGATCAACTCACTTATGAAGTATTGTATGTCCAAATTCAAACATCAAACTCATATTCTAATAATCTATTTCTAGGCATACTCCAATAAATATCTGTTTATTTTATTTGACAACAACCCTGTTGTTTCCCATTATCCACCAAACAATCAAGAAACAATCAGGGGGTGCCGGGCACCCCCTGGCACCCCAAGAAATCCGTCCATGAGCAATGCCAAGACAGTATTTTTCAACTGTGTTGTGTTTTTTATTCTATTGCAGTCCAGTACAGTATGATGTTATTTCATGAATTACAGTACCGTTAGTTTTTGTCTCTGGGTGGTTTTGAGTAATGGGCAGTGGTGCAGTGGCAAATTTTCCAATGGAGAAACGCTTAACATTTTGGTCTAATGATTAGAAAAGTTTGTATTTAATTATGTTCTTTTTTGGAAAACCAAAAGGGGAACGCCACAACCCAATGCCATACCCTGCCACAACACCAATGGTGATGGGACGGCAACAATACGCTCACTGCTGTTGTTGGTCACATGGCCAACTTATGCCTCTTTTAAGAAAAACTGGATTTTTCATAATTCTGATCAGCCATCTGCCGTATTAGTTCTGATTTTTTTTAGAGAGATCTGTATTAGACTAAGTCTGCAATCATATTCTGCCAGTTAATTAATTCTATTACATTTGATATATGATTGAGAATAATTTTGAATTTCCATTTGAATTTTAAGGATTGCTTTCTTCAATCATTACGCAAGGTTGTGCTATGGGCAGTGCTGTGTCTACAACTTTCGAGGGCCTAGGCAAAAATTGCTGTGCCCTCCCAGTCCACTCAGGAGATTTGATATCGGCCTTATAAAAAACATTGGTGTATTTTTTCTTTTTGGCAAAATAAACCCAAAAACTACACAAACTAAGGGCTCTGTGCCTACTGCTACACATGGTGCGACTTTTTTTACTTAAGTTTATATCTTCTGAAGAATGAAAGTTACATTCATATAAATGTTACAAATGCAACCTCTTTTTAATATATGAAATTTTTTTTTGTTATAAAAATTGTTCATCCAAAATAACACAAATTTGAAATTCCATCCCTTTTGAGCATAAGGTCCTGAATGATTTTGTAAAATTTCTATTGGATGTTTCAATAAAGTTTTTGCTATATTGGGACTCCTCTCTATAAGCGATTACTTGGGACATCAGGGGCTAGGGGGTTTACTTGATTATGCATAATTATGTACTAATAGGTGTTAACTGATTTACTGTGACCATCCCAAGAAAATTTATTCAGTAAGCCCAGAAAGATTTATATTACAGACTAATCGTTTGCAGTATTTCTCTTATGTACGGCTTTAAGCTGTTATTATGTTACTGAATGTAGTACTAAAATACTAAGCTAGCAGCATCTGGTATAAGCCTAGCAAAACAACTTGTCGGATGGCCGAAAACAGCTGGATGGGTTCTTTAATATGTATCGTATGGGAACTTGGTTACTTTTCTAAAAACATTGTTTACTTTCTGTTAAAGAGTTTCATAAGTTTACTAGACCAGATTATTATTTAAGCTACTAAATAGTAGTGAAATCTCATCCGCCAAGTTATTTTGCGACCCTTTTAACAGCACAATCCAGACTGCACCTCGTTTCTCAAACTGCCTTGAAGAAAAGTTTGGCATAGAATATATTCCCGCAAAGATAGAAGAATTGTGGCAAAATACCTAAAGAGCTCGATGCAAAAAGTTCCATGGCTTATCTAAGATGTATCCCTTGTAATTAAGTTCACATCACGTTCAATGAAGACCAATATTGTCAAGTTTCATAAACTTGGCACTTGATAACTTTGCAGACTCGATGACAGTGAAGACATTTGTCTAAAAACATTGATGTTTATGAAAAAGGACAAACCATAAGCTCAACAATGGCTTGTTAATATAATTTTCTTCAGTTCAATAACCTCTTAAGCGTGGAGTAATTTGCCCCCCGAGGTTTATTACGTGATCAGTGGCGCGGAGTTTAATTACATGATCAACATGAAAACGCGGAGATTTAGTTTCAATGCGACGAGCACGATACTGCAGAACTCATGACGTGGACGTGGTTCCAGAAAAATCCACTAGAGTGCAGCACCAAATGTTCTGCCACTCGTCAGGGTCAACTGTACAGTCGTAGAATGAAAAAACCTAGCAGAACAGTTGTACCAACATAAATCAGCTGAGAACGTCAAATCCGAGTAAACTCGGGCGTCGTGGTTGACGAAGCAAGGGTGACAAACGAGATATATCGTGCGCTGCCGTAGCATGTACGCAATACTACCACGAGCTAACTCATGCGCAGCCGTTAAGGGGTTAAGTGATTTTATGATAGCTTGTAACCTCAATAGATTAATAAACATGTTTAATACAGTACACTCCTGATTATCCGAGATCGTCAGGACCGAGGCTGCCTTGGATATTGCTTATATTTTGAGGTTAGAGTGTTAACAGACCACAATAGTAAGTGTAGTGCCAGTCAAATATTGGTTTTAACAATATATTAAGTGTGTAGACTAGTAAAAAATAATGTTGGTCAAAAAAACTATTTAAATACAGTAGCTTTTTAAGAAACAACGAAAAACAATCAGTCATTACAAAATACACTTTATTAAGAACAATCGTCATCTGTCATGTAGGTCTGTCTACATTCATACAATCGTTTGTTTATGGTGGGAGTTCATCACAATCAAGCAAGGGTGAATCTAGGTAAATACGAAACGTGGGACTGTATTTTTGCAATTGGAATGACTTGTCACTCTTTTAAAGGCCTCATACAGCAAATAGTTTGCAAGATTCATATAAATTCGTCGATACTCCAGCCAGCCTTAAATCCAGCAGACGACTCGGTCAGTTCGTCTTCTTGTGATTTTGATTCGAAATACAAATTTAGGTTATTCATATCATAAATATATGCTTTGGACTTTTATTTAAATCTGTAACTTAAAATAAATGATAAATTAACAAATTACTGATAATTTTATATTTACTTTAAACAAAATACAAGTTAACCGAATGTCATTATTATATTCCGACTGAAAAAAAGCTTTGAAACGAGGGATAACAGTGGCTTGGATAATCAGGAGTGTATTGTAACTTTAAAAATAAGTATATCTCTCTTGTGGCTTTTATTTTTACTTCCTGGTAACTTAGCACCTTGCTCCCATTATGTAAAACATCTCTGCACAAAAATTCAAATTATTGATAAAAGTAGTAAAAAGGACTCACAGTTGAAGGCTGGTGGGCAGACACTGCGCGGGCAGACTCGGAGGCAGCTGTCGGAGGCTCGGAGGCTCAGACGAGGCTGCTGGGTCCGGACTGTACTTGGACGGCAGCAGCTTGTTCAGCGGGGACAGAGGTTTGGAACTCACTTTGGAACTCGACGTATGATGTTGCACTTTGGTCGGTGGTGACAGCCTCCCGTTCTGCACCGGAGTCGGATGCACAGTCTTTTTTGAATTCACCAAAAACTGTTGTGTGGTCGAATACCTCAACGACTTCCTCTCGGGGTTCTGTTGGAACGGTTTACAACTGTCGGACTTCTCTTCGTTCGACTGTGAGGAGTGCAAATCTCTCCTTACGCTGGCCGACCGGATAAACTGATTCTGTATATGGCGGAAAGACGAGTTACTTTCTAATGACCTAGGAGGGTTGTTGGAAGATAATCCGCCGAAAGGTTTCGACTGAGAGGAACTATGTTTTTTATCCACAGGGGTCTGCGGACCGGGCTTGTTGAAACCCTGATTATGACTTTCGTGCAGAGAAATATTACTGTCTAATGAAGCGGGTTGGATGTCCTCGTAGTTTTTCAAACTAAGATCGGTTTTGGCCGGAAATAAAGTCTCAATACTCCTTCTATCTAGATTAATTCTCGGTCCTACTGGAATTTGATCGTCTCTAATACCACAGTCTTCTTTTAAACTACTATTTTTAAAATAACTCTCTAAACTTTTTTGGCGTTGATATATCGCTCTACTTTTGCTTACGTTCGATAAATAACTCTCATCACGGGCCTTCCTTTCGCCAAGCCTCTCTGGGTCTTTCTCCCTACTCGACATGAAAGAAGCCCTACAAGATTCTCTGACTTTAGAACACCTCCTTAACTCGGGCTGGTTCTCGTATTGAGGTTCGGGTTTCGACCTCTCGGCGTAATACTTCTGAGAGTCCAAATGGAAAGATCTAGAAGGTTCTAGACTGGTTGAGCCGTCCGAGTACATTCTGTTCGCGTACGGAGGCTTGGAGTCTTGAGATCTTGGGTAGGATGAGATCAGCGACTTGAGGTCAGGGAGTTGGTCCTCGGGAGGAGGCGGAGGCAGGGGTTCGTCCGACACGAAGACTTCGTCCTCCACGACGGGCGGAGGGGAGGGCGGGGGCAGGTCCGGGCTGGAGGTGCGCGGGGCCGGGTACGCCGCGCGGAGGTGCGGCTTCTTGGGTGGCCGTGCGGGCACCCAGTCGTCGATGGAGATGGCGGGACCCATGATGAAGGGCCCGGACACGGCGGCCGACAGCGACCCACAGCTGGAGCTGAAAACACAACAAATCAATCCTAAAATAAGCTAAACGCTATTTGTGTATTAAGAGCACAAAGTACAACACTGCCGCTCGAAAATGCAGCCAAAGATTCCAAGAGCGGCAATGACTATTTGTGCTGGTAATACACACAAGATTTTTCCTACCACCATTATTTAAACAGTTCAACTTATTCACTAGCCTGTACACAAAAGTTCATTGAGGTTATGTTTGCTTATTCTATTGGAACGAACCGGAAGTTAGTGTATAGAAATGCCGACTGTGAAATCAGCTGATTTAGAACTACTAGAATTTAGTTTAGTAGTTTAGTATTTCTAGTAGCTGATTTTAGACAACTAGAATTTAGAGTACAGTGAGTGTCATGGGATTTCTGACCAATAGAAACTGGTCTTTGGTGTTTGACGTCATAGTTATCTCTCTTGTGTGCCTCTTAACCTAATAAGTAACCTTGATTTAGCGAGCGGGAATGAAATGAGAGCGGAAATGAACCGTTTTGCGTACTGTTTACAGGTGTGGCAATGTGATTATTTCCATGCAGTGGTAGGAAAAAGTTATTTATGCAACAAAATGCACAAACTGCCACTTTTCTGCATTGAGAGAAATGTTAACTTCAATAGTTTTTCACATGTCAAGAAAAAAAAACAGGTTGAAAATAAAAAATGAAATTAACTATATTAAAAACAAGTCAAGTGAAAGGGATCGAAAAAAAATCTTGCCCCCTTTCCCCATCAAAAACATCAAAGCATCAACCCTGCCATTGTTAATCTATTCAAAAAATGCAAATCAACAATACTATTAATCTCAAACATCAAAAAGAGGAAATCACCTGTGCTGATGTCTTGTAGACAAGTTCCCACCATCCTGCTCTGTGGGAGAGGATTTATCCTTCCCTGCATGAGTCAACTTTGCCTGAAACATCATACAGTACTCAAATATTGAAATATCTCAAGAGCCGAATGACCGAATGTTTGCTATATTATTCTGTGATTGAATGAACTTACAAACATTAAGACATTATTTGTTCTTTCCATTATAAAATTCGGAAAAAAATATTTTACATAACCAAGATCACTCTAGATGTGAGACTTGGTATTCATTTTTGTTTTCATTATAGGCTGGATCATCAAGCCAAATCGATATCCGGCCTAGGCTAGATTTAAACCAGCCAGTTTATATCCCATGGTGGTGTATAAAATTTAACTTGTGGAGCTAATGAAAAAATACAATTTGACTGATCTACTGTACTCCCGGTATAAAGAGGTAATTTTTGTGTCTATTCCACTTTTAGCGGTAAATTATACATGAATTTTTTGAATTTTGTTTACTTAATTTTTTGATTTAAGAAATATCGTGTTTCTACCTTCTCCTTCCATTAGGTCAATGTTAACTTTCAAATTTGGTACAGCCTCAACCAACCAACCAGTCGTTGATTTATAGCTCATCTGAAAGCGCAAAAAATTACCAAGTGATTCCAGTGAGAAGAATCACAAAAACAATTTTTGGTTTAGTCGGAAAAAGACACAAAATTTGCATTTTTGCAATTTTTTATCAATTTTACTCAGTGTTATCTCAAAATTCAGCTCCCTGGAATAGCTAATAATTTTGTGCTCTAACAAATGAGCTTCAAACCGATGATTTTGGTTGATTAGTTGAGGCTGTATCGAATTTGAAAGCTGACAGTGCCCTTATGGGAGAAGCGGGTAGTCACGCTTCACGCTTCCGTAGGTAGGGAACCTTCTTAAGATGGCAGTTTTCATGTTTCTGTGACACCAGCGGCGACTTTTGGAACTTCGGCTCCATAAGAGCCCATGTTAGATTTGTGCACTTTTCGCCGCGAAAGGCGGTGCAGGGGTAAACGCGGTGACATTTAGCGTCTTCAATTCTAAAAATAATATTTTTTGGAAATACCATTGTAAAGATAAAAAGAGTTGTAGAGTGTTTGTTGCTTCTCCAAAATTGTTAATACTCTCTCATTAAAAAGATACATGGCGTTAAAGTTGGTCAACTTCAACGGAATGTATCTTCAGAATGCGCAAATATGAAACAATTTGCAATAAACATTCTACAACTCTTTATCTTTGAAATAGTATGTTAAATTAAATTTTTTGGCACAGAGCATGTTTTAAATATATTTTGGCGTAAGTAGGGAACCCTCTTAAGCAAATTTCCCAAGTAGATCAGAGTTATCGAGGTTCAAGTCAGCGAGAGTAGACGGTACCCACCTCTCTCCTGGCAGAGGCCGCGTAGTCACTGGCGCTGGAGGACCGGCGACTAGCGGCCGAGGTGGAGGGGGGAGGCTTGGGCCGCGGCGGCGGCTGCGGGGGACTCAGCTGCGGCTCCGACTTCCACGCCGAGTGGTGTCTCTCGTAGAACGACAGCAGCGCCTTCTTCTGGATGGCCTTGAGCGAGGCGTGGTCGTGCGGTCGATCGTGTGGTCGATCGTAGGTGGAGTAAGGCACTCGTGGTTGCTGAGGCGCCGCCTGCTGTCGCTCCAACTCACTGATCCGCTCGGCCACAGTCATGGGTGGCGACCTGGTCAAATAAATAAATAAGTGTAAAAGTAGATAATTGTAATTATTTCCGATGAGATCTCAGCGTGGGTCGGAACTTGGCCTGTGGAAACAGCATCACGTTGCATGATGCTCAGAGAATTCAGAAATACAGAACACAGCTGTGCGTTTTGATTTCTCTCTGAGGTGATATGACCTTGTGTCTGTGTATCGTGATGCTGTTGTCATGCTCCGTATGGGAGACTTATGCAAACTGATGACCAACTGCATGACCCACAAAATCCTCCCACTTAGGGAACCTCAGTACCTGAGTGTGAAACTCCAAGATCGAGAAGAAGTTTCACAGTGTGTCGGCTGAGACTGGAAGCTTCACTTCCCCAGAGTGAAACTTGAGATGGGACAAAAAAGTTTTTCTTATTTTGGCGCAAGGTATTTTAATGACCTGTCTGGGACCGTTAAGTCAAGTTCCGTTCCTGTTTTTAGAAAAAAAATTGAAAGTAATGTATTTAAATTAAAGAGTATGAGTCCCAAAAGAGTTTGTGAGTTTGTTTGTTTATTTTTTATGGAAGTTTTCTGTATGTTTGACTTGAGTTGCCCTGAAAAGCAGTCTGTGACTTAGGAACACTAAAAAATAAAAGGCATTTTATTTATTTATTTAACTACAGATCACCCTAAATGGTCTATCTAGCTGCTTTTGGTAAACTAAAATTATTTAAACAAAACTTTGTTTTTGGTGGTTGATACTGTTTTTTTTATTCTTTGGCAAAGTTTAACTACTAGAACCTTTAGTTTAAATTTCCATTTTCGAAAATGAATTCTAACTTGAATAGTTGTACTTCTGCAAATATTGTTGAATTTTTTGAAAAATATTTTTTTTAAATTTTTTTTTAACGTTCATAATGTTGAGCATTTTTTCCTCAAAAAATGTCAAAGGGACCGTAAAATTAATTATCAGCCTTTGAGTTTGATTAATTAATGTAATTAATGTATGTTTTTTGAGTAATTAATGTAAAGTGAAAAAAACACTTAAACAAATAAACACAAATTGCTAAAAAAATCAAATAAATTATAATTAAAACCCCAATTTCCAACATATAATGGGAAGCATACTGACCTGTTTACTGAGTGCTCCATGATCTGAGAAGGTGGTCCGTCTTGTTCTAGATCAATTACAGTCATCTCAAAAGTGCTTTCAAGCACTTTACCCTGTCCGCACAAGCAGACCTGTACTGACCTGGGTGAGATCTCCTGGCTGGGCTGTACAGTGTAGGTGCTGACTGGGAACAGTTTCCTCTGGTTGTTGAGTTGGTTGTTCCTCACCAGTTGACTGAGGTATAGGACACTCTGGCTGTGGTGGCCACACAAGCAGACCTGTACTGACCTGGGTGAGATCTCCTGGCTGGGCTGTACAGTGTAGGTGCTGACTGGGAACAGTTTCCTCTGGTTGTTGAGTTGGTTGATCCTCACCAGCTGACTGAGGTATAGGACACTCTGGCTGTAGTGTCCACACAGACATGTACTAACCTGGGTGAGATCTCCTGGCTGGGCTGTACAGTGTAGGTGCTGACTGAGAACAGTTTCCTCTGGTTGTTGAGTTGGTTGTTCCTCACCAGTTGACTGAGGTATAGGACACTCTGGCTGTGGTGGCCACACATGCAGACCTGTACTGACCTGGGTGAGATCTCCTGGCTGGGCTGTACAGTGTAGGTGCTGACTGGGAACAGTTTCCTCTGGTTGTTGAGTTGGTTGTTCCTCACCAGTTGACTGAGGTATAGGACACTCTGGCTGTGGTGGCCACACATGCAGACCTGTACTGACCTGGGTGAGATCTCCTGGCTGGGCTGTACAGTGTAGGTGCTGACTGGGAACAGTTTCCTCTGGTTGTTGAGTTGGTTGTTCCTCACCAGTTGACTGAGGTATAGGACACTCTGGCTGTGGTGGCCACACATGCAGACCTGTACTGACCTGGGTGAGATCTCCTGGCTGGGCTGTACAGTGTAGGTGCTGACTGGGAACAGTTTCCTCTGGTTGTTGAGTTGGTTGTTCCTCACCAGTTGACTGAGGTATAGGACACTCTGGATGTGTTGGCCACACAAGCAGACCTGTACTGACCTGTGTGAGATCTCCTGGCTGGGCTGTACAGTGTAGGTGCTGACTGGGAACAGTTTCCTCTGGTTGTTGAGTTGGTTGTTCCTCACCAGTTGACTGAGGTATAGGACACTCTGGCTGTGGTGGCCACACATGCAGACCTGTACTGACCTGGGTGAGATCTCCTGGCTGGGCTGTACAGTGTAGGTGCTGACTGGGAACAGTTTCCTCTGGTTGTTGAGTTGGTTGTTCCTCACCAGTTGACTGAGGTATAGGACACTCTGGCTGTGGTGGCCACACATGCAGACCTGTACTGACCTGGGTGAGATCTCCTGGCTGGGCTGTACAGTGTAGGTGCTGACTGGGAACAGTTTCCTCTGGTTGTTGAGTTGGTTGTTCCTCACCAGTTGACTGAGGTATAGGACACTCTGGCTGTGGTGGCCACACATGCAGACCTGTACTGACCTGGGTGAGATCTCCTGGCTGGGCTGTACAGTGTAGGTGCTGACTGGGAACAGTTTCCTCTGGTTGTTGAGTTGGTTGTTCCTCACCAGTTGACTGAGGTATAGGACACTCTGGCTGTGGTGGCCACACATGCAGACCTGTACTGACCTGGGTGAGATCTCCTGGCTGGGCTGTACAGTGTAGGTGCTGACTGGGAACAGTTTCCTCTGGTTGTTGAGTTGGTTGTTCCTCACCAGTTGACTGAGGTATAGGACACTCTGGCTGTGGTGGCCACACATGCAGACCTGTACTGACCTGGGTGAGATCTCCTGGCTGGGCTGTACAGTGTAGGTGCTGACTGGGAACAGTTTCCTCTGGTTGTTGAGTTGGTTGTTCCTCACCAGTTGACTGAGGTATAGGACACTCTGGCTGTGGTGGCCACACATGCAGACCTGTACTGACCTGGGTGAGATCTCCTGGCTGGGCTGTACAGTGTAGGTGCTGACTGGGAACAGTTTCCTCTGGTTGTTGAGTTGGTTGTTCCTCACCAGTTGACTGAGGTATAGGACACTCTGGATGTGTTGGCCACACAAGCAGACCTGTACTGACCTGTGTGAGATCTCCTGGCTGGGCTGTACAGTGTAGGTGCTGACTGGGAACAGTTTCCTCTGGTTGTTGAGTTGGTTGTTCCTCACCAGTTGACTGAGGTATAGGACACTCTGGCTGTGGTGTCCACACAGACCTGTACTGACCTGGGTGAGATCTCCTGGCTAGGCTGTACAGTATAGGTGCTGACTGGGAACAGTTTCCTCTGGTTGTTGAGTTGGTTGTTCCTCACCAGTTGACTGAGGTATAGGACACTCTGGATGTGTTGGCCACACAAGCAGACCTGTACTGACCTGTGTGAGATCTCCTGGCTGGGCTGTACAGTGTAGGTGCTGACTGGGAACAGTTTCCTCTGGTTGTTGAGTTGGTTGTTCCTCACCAGTTGACTGAGGTATAGGACACTCTGGCTGTGGTGGCCACACATGCAGACCTGTACTGACCTGGGTGAGATCTCCTGGCTGGGCTGTACAGTGTAGGTGCTGACTGGGAACAGTTTCCTCTGGTTGTTGAGTTGGTTGTTCCTCACCAGTTGACTGAGGTATAGAACACTCTGGCTGTGGTGGTCACACATGCAGACCTGTACTGACCTGGGTGAGATCTCCTGGCTGGGCTGTACAGTGTAGGTGCTGACTGGGAACAGTTTCCTCTGGTTGTTGAGTTGGTTGTTCCTCACCAGTTGACTGAGGTATAGGACACTCTGGCTGTGGTGTCCACACAGACCTGTACTGACCTGGGTGAGATCTCCTGGCTAGGCTGTACAGTATAGGTGCTGACTGGGAACAGTTTCCTCTGGTTGTTGAGTTGGTTGTTCCTCACCAGTTGACTGAGGTATAGGACACTCTCGCTGTGGTGTCTCTGTGGTGTCTGCACCTGACAGCAAACATTTCGACATTATGATATTAAGATTACTCGTCATTATTGTCCATGTATGCAGAATGTGTGTATATATGATATATATCTTCTTTTCATAATACATATGGTGTCTTTTCATAATACATATGGTATTTTCACATTATTCAAACCATCAAAATAAAAAATCCAGACAACTAGTTACAAATAAAAATTATTCATGAGAAAATTTTTCCCCAGTCTTCATTAATTTTTAAAGTAAGATTCGTTTCATATTTAGTAACCATATGCGCCATTTGTCCCCGAGTCTGGTCACTTTTTATTGTTGGCCTGGTGTGAATGGGTTCTAAAATGATCAACTAAAATTTTTACATACCACTTCCCTTTGCATGACAACAGAAAATTTACAGGTTATGCCCCAAAGTATTTGTTTTACTCAGAGGCTTAGAAGTGGGATGAAGGTTCCACAACTAGCAACTTTAGGAAAGGTAACTAGGGAAACTAGTCACTTTTCCCTCAGTGGGATCCCAACTGGCTTTTGCTAGTTTAGGAACCAATAATGGGTACAGTAACGGGAGTTGTCACGATTGGAGGCAGTGTTTCATTTTATTTTGTGTATTTCAATGCCAGTGGCATTTTTTAACGTTTTGATTGGGAACGGTCCAAACCCAGATCTCGTTACTATCTAACGGTGACCTTTTGTTAGATAGCATCATTAATTCATAGCCCAATGACAAATGGCAACTAGACCCAGTTTCGATCCTGTCAGGAATCGAACCGGGGACCATCAGGTTATGAGGTGAGCGCTTTATCCACTTGACTATCCAGTCAATTAAAGTGTTGTAGCTGTCTTTCAGTGAACAACTTCAGTTCCCCACCAGAGGAGGCTGGGCTCGACGGCAGGGTGGGCAGGGGTGTACTGACGACCAAGATGAGGGCCAATATGAGGGCCACCTGATCCCTTGAGGCCCTGTTCCAGCATACTACATTGGATACCTTTCGTATACCTTTGCCCACCCAGTCTAAGCTTGGGCAAACCCATTCCATCGACCTATTCCTTTTTCCTTTTGCTTCCCTTATATTAATCTACTAAAGGCTGTGAGGCTAAGGTATAATTGATGGGAAGAATAAGAATAAGAATAATTTAATAACGGAAAGGAAGCTTCCTTTCCAGTAGCTGTACAAAAAGACAAAATAATGGCTGAAGTGCCCTCACAGGATTTTCCTGTGGGGCGAAAAAACACATAATGTTAGTGAGATATTAATAATTCAGGAGACAAATAAAATGACAGAAAAATGTATAGAAAAGTAATCCATGGTGGTTGTACCTTGGCGGAGTGGGCGATGAGGGGAGGACAGGTGGAGCCGCCGGCACTCGACACGTCACTCAGCGACCCGTGCCACTTGAGTGTCTCACTGGACGAGCCCGAGCTGCCACTCGACTCGCCCTCCAGCCGCGCCGCCTCGCTCTCCCGCCGCAGCCTGTCGCACAACGGGGGTCAACAATGTTGCAAAATAATAATATGAAATCACTCTAGGAAGTTTTAACTATGCATACACCAAAATGTGCCTGAAACATGCTCCAAGCAATGTCATTAAGTGACTCCAGTTAACTTGTTCAGCCCGACAGAAGTCAACAGTCAGTTTTTGTACTTTCCATAATCCCAACATGCGCAAACTGCAAACACACACACACACCAAACTGCACAGAAGTAAATTTTCTGTTGAATTTTCTGCACTGCACACTGCAAACTTTCCAAAACTCCATGGAATGCTGGGGCACTGTTTCCATTTGATTCAATGCTTTTTCACAACGCTTTCGGAGCTTTGCTAGGTTATATTATTAGTGTGTTGGTATTGTAGGGTTGTGTAGACACACCGTGGCCCCCGGTGGCGCACGTGTAAACAAAAAAAAAATGTTGAAAAGATCAAGGTGACGTAAAAACACCAAAAATGGTGGAAGGGGCGTAAGAAAACCTGGGAAGTGCTTTACTCGTATTGAGGTTACAATAACTAACAGTGTATCGTTCGCCACTTCACCACCTGCCGCGCCATCGGCGAATCATGCGTAAATTAAAAGCAATTATTTACCTTCGTCAGTCAGCTCATGAAGTCATAACAAATGTTACGGCCGTTTCAGCATCACTGTGCCATCCTCAGACATTGAAGTTCAGCCATAAGGCGTCGTTAAAATATAAAACTGACACAAACACAAAACACATTATTTAAAAAATGAATTTTACAAAAACAGGCCTGTTCAGTACTGCACATTTCCATATCCGAGCACGCAGTTGACTCTCATGCTCATAATATAATGAGTCGACTGCGTGCTCGGGTATGGAAATGTGCGGTACTGAACAGGCCTGTTTTTGTAAAATTCGTTTTTTAAATAATGTGTTTTGTGTTTGTGTCATTTTTATATTTTAACGACGCCTTATGGCTGAACTTCAATGTCTGAGGATGGCACAGTGATGCTGAAACGGCCGTAACATTTGTTACGACTTCATGAGCTGACTGACGAAGGTAAATAATTGCTTTTAATTTAGTCAAAGGAGCAGCTCAGGGGCTAAAAAATATGGATTTGAATCATGCGTACCTGTGATAATTTCAGTATGCCCACCAGAAGACACGCGCCACCGGTGGTACACTATTAAAATCTATTCATTTCACTCAAATTAGCTATTTTAGCTATTCACAAGGTAAAATCAACGGATATTTTTAAGATTTAGTTAAAAGTACGACTCATGTTAGTTTTGTCTTTTTGGTCAGTTTACCGATTATTGCAACTGTTATTGACCTTCTGTTTAATAAGGTCGAAAATCCAGTCGTGTACCACCGGTGGCACACGTCGGGCTTAACGTGTTAATGCCGTGAGTATTCTAAATGAGTGAAGATAAACAATTTTTCATCAGCAATAATCAGTCAACAACTTATTGCCTGACGAACTTAAGGCCTGCATCTGGTGAACCGTGGGCAGACTGGCTTCGTCATAGGCTCTTCTGTACTACTCACATACTTACTCTACGTCTATAGTTGCATTACCTGTCCAGGAAGGGTGTGGTAGTGGTGGAGTCAGTACTGCTCACGTAGCTGTGGTAGCCCTCGCTCTGCGCGTACGAGGCCTGTGTCTGGTGTACTGTGCGCAGACTGGCTTCGTCGTAAGCTCTACTGTACTGCTCCAGCTCTGCTTGCGTCAACTGCGACTCCAACTGCAAGCAGGCAGATGCATTAAAATATTTCAACCAAAAAATAACTGGAGTAAAAATAATATTGTATTTCTGTAGAATAACTTCAAAATTTCAGATACATCTCAACTACAGACTCAAAGAAATACATTACTGCCAAAACAAAACAAAAAGTTTGCCTTATATAGCCCAAGCACAAATCCCTTTGACAAACAATCCAACGGTGTGTCATGTCTTAATATTATTTGTTAAATCATACAGTTTTGTAGCACATGATTCAACAATCCAGCAATAATAAGAAAAATAAGTTTTGCAGTGCCTGAGTTGCCCTGCGGACAACTAAAATTCATGACAGCGTATCACTTTAACCAGTTTTTAGGAAGTTGACGCAACTGGAGCTATGGAAGACTGGGATTGTGGCATGTCCTGTAATCCAGCTAGTAATATTTGAATGGTTTAATTCTCAATTTTAATATCCTTACACCAATAACTCTTTGCAGGAGCACCTACAGGTTCAAACCATCTTTACCTTTGGATGATCTTGTCTGTAACTTATTTTTATTTGCATCTAATTGAGAGTACGTTATCACCCTCAACAAATTATTGCTGTTATCTCATTATATCACAAAATGCTAATCATAGTTTTTGCCATTACCCCATTTATATCTCTGAAATCGTCTCTCAATTTCTTCCCACAACTTTTGATTGGCATCACTCTATTGCTTCAGTCTATAAATTTGCCGATGGAAATATTCATCAAAAAAGTGCAAAGGAGGACCTTGAAGATACTTTTTACTGACCTAAACCGATTAGGAAAATGGTTTTTAAATAATTATACCCCATTAAAACATGTAAATTATAGTTCTGTAGTGCAAAACTCTAATCTCACAAACAAGTTGACTGGGCAAAGACCATAAAATAGCTCCAGCTCCCAGCAAGATAATTTGCATTCATTACTTGCAAATGGCATAAACCAGTCACAGGAAAAACAAAACAGTTATTACACCTACTCCAATCAAGTATTATCTAATATGCAAAACAGCATAAAAGAGAAAATAAATTACTGCATCATTTTTATCTTTACTTGAGAGAATAAACTTTATAAATTGAACATTTTTAAACCCTATATTGTACCAAGTCTTTATTACAAAATCATCACAAATTATAAGCATTTAAATCCGATTAAAAATGAACTCTAAGAAAATGTTATTCAACATTTGTCAACTCAAGCAATTGTAAGAACCAACAAGATGAATTTCCTTTGACACTGTGTTAGTATTGATTATTTTAAGAGAGTTAGTACGCACGGTTAGTAGATAGACCTTTTTATAGCCTTTGTGAATATTATGAAGGAGATTTTAGCATGATCAGGTTTTAGGCTAGCTAATCCATAATTACATGGCTTATTGTCTGCAGTGATTTTTTCTCTCTCTCTATTTTGTCAAGTAAATTTTTGACTAGGCATGTATTTATTGTTTGAGTTATGAATCCTACATTATTAATCCTGTATTTCTTTATTTTGTACATTAAATGTACATAAATGACGAGATCAATTACATATAATTATGTTTAAAGAAAGACCAATAAACTGCCATTACTCTCTTTACTCACTACACTTCATCGACAATTCCTACACCAGTTCATTCCTTCCAGTTTGAAGTGTTACTACACTCTTTTAAGAGAGGAAAAATGATTTGTAAAATCTCATCTATTGTTTACCAAAGTTTTACTCATCTTCTTAAATTCAGCTGTGATTACAATTTATACATGTTATTTTAGGAAACTTCTATATCTGATACCTTCCCCTGAAACCAACAAATTAAGCATATTTGGGTATATGGATTAAGCATAATGTTTAATTTTTCTCCATAAGAAATACTGAGATTAAAGCTGCCAAAATTTGCCTCTTACTTAATTTAAAGGGAGAAGATTTATAGGGTGTCCATACATGTATCTTCTTAAGGGGGGACTCAAAGCCAATTCAGTGTCACCCTCGCAGGAGAGATACATACCAACATTACTCCACGTTGATAATGGGAAAAGGTGCGATGATAGTGCGATGTAGTAAATAACCAGTTTTCTTTTTCTAAAATTATGGTCTTAACCAGCATATAAATTACTCTTTTCTGCTTTTAATGTCCAAAGTATAGCTTCAGAGGCTGATATAATGTCGTCGCTCATTCATATAAAAATTCAAACCGTGATGAATGTAGTAAATTATTCCTCTGCGGGGTCGGCGATCAGCGTGTGTTAATGTTCACGTAGTCCAAAATTATGGCAATGTATTTTAATTTTGAGAAAATAATTATATTGCACGTTGAAGGCAAATAAATTTAATGTTAGGTTCGTAACCCGAAAAAATAACGGCAACACCCTTATGTGTGATAACTCTATTCAAGTATAGTTTTTGATCGAAAATCATAACGCCATGTGTTGAATTAAAGAGGATAACAAATCCTACAAAATATAACCAATTACTTTCACGATATACCAATAGTGTAAAAGTAATCAGCCTCTGAATTTATATAATCAAATTTACCTACTTAACATCACGTAAAAATGAAAAAAAAAAAAAAAAATTCATCTGTTGAAATTTAGGTGTGATTAGTCTTTTACTTTTCTTAGAATCGTGAAAGAAAATGGTAATACATTATAGAATTTTTTCTTCTCTTTAATTTAATATATATATATAGTTTTTTGATAGAAAATTATTGTCGGTTGCACACAAAGGTGTTGCAAAAAATTATTACACACAAAGGTGTTGTAGTGATTTTCGCAGGTTACAACATCCCGCAAAACCCTTTCTTGACTTTACCTTTCAGTGTACGGCAATAAGCCACGTATACAAAACTGAAAAAATAATAAAATCCTCACAATATGCATTTTTTATTTTTCCGATATCACAAGAGTAACTGGCGTTCGAGTTCGAATAGAGGGATTTAGCTTGTCGATATTTTGAGCTGAAATAACTTGGAATTTTAAAATGAAAATGAAAAATGTATTTCACGAACCTAGCATTGAATTTATTTGTCTTCAAGGTGCAATCTCTAAATTAAAAGGTATTGCCTTAATTTGCGACCGCGTGAACAACATGCACTGATCGCCGACCCCGCAGAGGAATATTTACTACATTCATCACTTTTTTGGACTCCTATAAATGAGTGACGACATTATATCCGCCTCTGAAGCTATATTTTGGACATTTCAAGAGGAAAAGACTACTTTACATATGCTATTTAGCACCATAATTTTAGAAAAACTGGCTATTTACTACGTCGCATTACCTTTTCCCATTATCATTATGGAGTAATGTTAGTACATATCTCACCCGTGAGGGCAACACCAAATTGCCTTTAGCCCCCTATTAACTGTTGGTTTTTGGTATGTTAATGATATGAGGATTATTATAATCATAATAATAATTATGAGGATTGTCCAACATTATGAAGGATTAACTTATCAGGATTGTTAATGTTGACTTAAGGATACTACGAGCTAAAATTGTTCAGTGTTTTGCTAAGTAATCAATAGCATTTTAAAATATCACTAGAAACTAATGAAAGAGATATAAACCTATCTTTCTTACAGTTTCAGAGCACATGACAGTAGAACCTCGATAATTTGAAAACCTCTATAGTTAGGATATTGTAGGTTCCCTTAAAAAACCTCTAATATTAAAAAAATAATACATCGATAATTCAAAGTGTTTTAATGAATAGTATAGCCCCTGAAATTCAAATATTTGTCTTCTCGAGCCTCTAGAATTAGAATTTTGTTGCTTAAATTCGAATCATCACTTCTTAATACCAAGTAAACAACCAGATCACCAAACTGAGATCACCATAAGCCTTCGAAACACAAATTAAGCATAAAAACAAAACCTGTTGAAAAATGAACTTCTGCAATCTGTAATCTGAATTTATTGGCGAGTTTTCTTTACAACGTCGAACGTACTAGAAGAAAACAGACCTTCATAATTTGTATTTCATTCATGACAATCTCTATAATTCTAACCCTCCATATATCAAACTACCTAAAATTTGAAATAAATTGGCTGCCCCCTGAATTTTGAATAATTGAGGTACTACTGTATCAAGACTAGTCGTGTACCCCCAGTTGGATCCCAACTGGCTTTTGGTAGTTTAGGTATCAATACTGGGTACAGTAACGGAAGTTGTCACAATTGGAGGCAGTGTTGTGGCTCTCTTTCATTGAACAGCTTCAGTTCCCCACCAGGGGAGGCTAGGCTTGATGGCAGGGTGGATGGGGGTGTCCTGGTGACCAAGATGAGGGCCAATATGAGGGCCTCCTGATCCCTTGAGGCCCTCCTGATCCCTTAAGGCCCTGTTTCAAGCATCCATTGGAAAAGTCCATTGGTTCGAAGCTTGGCCGAACCTATTCCACCAACCTATTCCTTCATCCTTTTATTTCCCTTGTATTTATCTAATAAATGCTGTGAGCCTAAGGGATGATGCAAGGGAAGCTTCCTCTCCTTTCCGGTAGCCGTAAAAAAAGACAAAATAATGGCTGAAGTACCTTCACAGGATTTTCTTGTGGGGTGAGGAAACCCAGACTACATAATCCCACTTACAAAAAAAAGACTAGTCGGGTACCTGGGTGTAGCGGGTGTACTCCTCCAGATCGGCCTGGGTCAGACCCGTGTCGCGCTCCGGAGGTGACGGCACATCGTAGTCCAGCGTCCCGTCACGCTCGGGCCGCGGGAGGTACGACTCAGGCCCAATCTTCTCACACCTCTCCATCACTGTCTTCAACTGCGGCAAGAAACACACTGTTAATTCTGCTGAATTTAAAGTTTTATAATTGTGTTAATTCAATTCAATTCAAATTTTGTTTATTTCCAGAAAAGTACAACATGTGATTTACAAATATAAGGACAAAATAAACACATTTTTCTTACAACTAATAACAAAAAAATCGTGGAAATAAGTCTACATGGGCAGATTGCCTGTGCGTAGGTTTAGTCGTTATTAGAAAGCCTATGATTAATTTAGAAAAATGCAATATTATGTAACTATTATTTTAATATATATATATATTTTTTTTAAAGGAGAATTTTTCAAAGAGAATATAAGGTTTTGCAGAAGGTTTGTGCATACGTAAAATGAAGGAGGTCTTGCTGTTTAAATCGCTGGGAAGGACGATTAAGCATTATCTATCTTTTGGTGAGGGAGGGAGGGTGGGATGAGTACGAATTAATTACTCTACTATGTTAATTTACATCGAAATATATATTACTACATTACCATACCATATTTACCACCATACCATACTATACTACACCATACTACATTATACTACACTATACTATTCTTTTACTACATTACCATATTTACTGTATTACTACGAAATACTGACACGCTGCATTACCCAATCCACAATATGAGTCTTTTGGCAAATAACTTGAACTACAAGGGGAGGTAGTTGTACAATAGCTTACCTAACTATATAAAAGAAACCAAAACTGATTAATTGTTTGCAAAGAACGTTTAATCATTTTTAATTCAAATATGTTTCTACAGTGTAGAAGATTATTTAAATGATAAGAATCTTACTTGACTAAGATAATCTCACTATATTTGTTTTTATAGTAAATTTTCATAATTTTACAATAGAAATTAATCCTAGAACTGACTAATCACCTGCCAATGTGAGTGTATTACTCTTGTAGTATACTATCTTGGTGTAATGTGATCATTGTATACATAAATAAATAATTTACTCTTTTAAACTATGTGTTTAAAATCATTGGAAATGTATGTACATAACTAAGATATTTGGAAACTCAGACTACTATGGTTGTTGCCCAATGTAATACATTGTATGTGCCCCCTTCTAAAAAGCTTTGGCTGTTGTGCCTTTGGTCTTAGGTATAATAGCCATAAGACCAAACCATTCCATTATGTTTGAGCACCATTCTAGATATGTGTACCATACACCTAGGATGATGCTGAAGATATGTCTCAAACACTCTCTCCTTCCGTTATCATTTTCTAACTGTAAACCGCATGCTGAGTTTCAGTTTCCGGGTTTATTAAAATAATTTAGAATAGTGTGATAAAAGGTAGGAGTTGTTATCAAGCGAGAGTGAAGCAATGTTTGTTCAGAGATAACCTTCTTTGTCACAATTTGTGTCATGAAGCCCCGTTTTGTAATAAGGTGACATCCCATTAAAAATTTAACATAATTTCTTTGGAGGATATAACTTTAAAAACTGATTTTGGATCCTAAAAAAGTGCTTCACAAGCATTATTAATTACTTCTTTTGAAACCATGATTATTTATTAATTCCGACTACAAAAAATCTAAAAAAATTAATGTCTCTACAATATGTACTTACATACAATTCTGTGCATACATAGTGATGCACTTCATTCATGTGAGAGTGCATGAATATCTCATTAGCTAGCTCCTTTTTCATTAACGAGGAAGAAAAAATGTTAACTGTAAAAATATTATTGGGAAACTACCCACCTCTAGGCAAAGGTGGGTGCTACATACATCACTCATATTTCAAGGAAAGAAAATGCATTATTAAATGTGCATAGAAGATTAATTGACCTGATTTCATCACTGAACCAAAAACAATAGACAATAGACAAGTATTCTTTATTTACACGAACATTGAGAATGGTATTGGCGTCTAAGAATGGAATTGGCGTCACCTAATAACAAAGGTTTCTATGTTAAGATTAATTGATTAATTTTTAGAGCTATTTATAATCAACAGCTGCTAATTACTTAGACCTCTGAAAAAGAAACTTAGATGGATTGACTTAGAGGTTTTCAAGATAATCGAACGTTAAACACACTAGTCATATAAATATAAAGAGGGAGTCATCCATGCTACAATTTAATTGGCTTTGATGAAACAAGGGCTATAGTGGAATAGGGTAAAAGTTACAGTGTCTTTGAAAAAGTGTAAAAATGAATAAATTAAATCTTGAAAAGACTCAATTTAATTTGAAGGAGAATTAGAAAAATTACAAAATATTCAAAAGTATATTTTAACTCGATGTTATGAATTGTGTGAATTTAAATATAACTGTGATATAATGATCCTGTTCTCATATATGAGTTAGAGAAAATGTTTAAACAAGTTAGGATTAGACAGACAAACTATCCCATTTTTGACAAAATCTCAAATTATTTTAGCCAACGTGTCATCAAACTTGCACCTTCCTCATCTCTTAACACAATTTAGAGTTTTGTCCCCTTTGCTTACTAAAAGATCAAAATATATTCACATTTGATTTAGACGGTATTACCAGGGTATTACAACAAAATTGTAAAGCCATTATAACTTTAACCTTATCCAAGTTCAATTATAAATTCTAAATAGTTTCCGATACAATTAACAAACAACAGAAAGTTAAGGAACTTCTTTAATACAAAAATTTATCACAACGGGAAATCAAAAGGCAGTTTGGAAACCACGTTCTGACCGTGGAGCAGAAGAAACAGAAAGCAGGAAGTAGAGACAAAGCGTGGTGATATGTAAACTGAGTAGGTCAAGCCCGGCCTCCCATCAGGCTTTCTTCTCCCGAGATTACAGGCTGCTGCACTTTGTTATTTGGGTTGTTTGGCTAATGATTATGGGCTGACTATGAATTCATGCCGTAAACATCATTGACATCTATCTTTTACCGTTTTTTTAAAGGTCACAGTATATCCAGGATTTTATCGTACTGGTGATGTAAGCATTCTCAATTTAGATTAGATGTTTGAAACTGGTCATGGATCTCTGGAAAATAATTTGTAATATAATTAATTAATGATGATATTACAAACAGTTTTTCCCGTCAGTTTTCATGCAGACATTGATTCATTTTACGTGCCTTTAACGTACATGATAACAATGACTTTATTTATTCCTTCTTATTTATTTAATCTAAATACAATATTCAATTACAATGCAGTTATAAATATTAGTCTCTCTAGCTTAAAAGCTAATTTACTATTTATTTAAGCTATAAAAAGAGCTTCCATCAAATATATGCTTATAACTAGTTTCAAATTAACTTATGGAAACTAATGTAACAATAAAAACAATAATTCATGGAGGGAAATTTGTGTTCACTATGTGACAAGTCTACATCATTGCTTGAAGAGTTTGAGTAAGTATTACTCGTAATGCCTACTAGGTATAATAAATAAGAAAGAGGTTTCAGTTGAGCTTAATACCTAAAATCATAATTTTATTTATAGTCAAAGCTAAAATTAAATTATTTAGGTGGCTTAGTTTTTACTTATGAGTAAAAACCCTTCTAACACGTTTTCAGCGGAAGAACAACTTGTTAATAATGAAGTGGTACTTCAAACTGTACATGTTACTTTAAACTAGTTTCAAACTAATCATACATTACAATTCAACCCAGGTCTCTTTATTCTCTTTCATTAATACCAAAGTATCACAATATCCTCTCGAGTCAGTAATTAGCCGTGGCAAGCGATCCAGTAATTAAATGCAGTTCAGGCGCATTAGTGACAGGAAATTAGAAGGTAGGTGGCCTCAGGAGGTGTCGACTCCCGCAGGTCATGCACCAATCAGAGTGACAGTAGAAAGAGCTAACGAGTCGACCGTCAACACCAAACGAGGCACCGAAGGCCTCGGGCAACTTCAACCACCAGTCACCGTCGGGCCCGGCCTCGACTCTAAGCACCGAGTTATTAACTCGCGATCCGAGCAGAAATCATCAACTCTATTGACCTCGGCGTTGATTGAGTGCACTAGTTCGCTCTTGTTTTCGATTAAGTCGGACAGTGAAGCATGACTGCACAACTCTGTCACTGAGGCGTCAAGGACAGGCTCGTAGATGAGCCAAGCTATAAACTGTGCGAGTGTGGGTTTGTATGCATCAGGGTTGGTCGGTGCAGTCCGGCAGCCCACTCGCGACCTTGAAGCTGACCTCAGTCTTACAAACACCCGACCTCGCTTCCCAACTCTGTTCATGTATGACTCACTTTCTGCTCCATAACTCATGGTTCTTTAACATTTATGGTCTAAAAGGTCTAAAATAGTTTGTTTTATGAATTTAAGTCCGACCTCCCAACTTTGATCATGTATGACTCACTTTCAATATTCTCCATAATTTATGGCTCTTTAACATTTATAGTCCAAAAGGTCTATAGATGATGTAACGGCCTTGATCTACAGCAAAATGTAATGCGGTATAACATTTCATCAAAGTCCGTTATGATGTGTGAAAGGTTGAGGTTAAAAACACTACTTGTGTTGCAAAAAGTGACGTTATTCAAGAATTGAAAACGAGTTTTCAAAATAACTTTGGTTCTACGCACTCATAATGGCTTTAACTGTAGAAGAACTAAACAGTAGAGGTACATTAAAATGTAAATTGCGTATAGCCAATAGCAGTAACTCCGACGCAGTAAATAAAGAGCCACGGATTCATAACTATTAATTCACTTTCTCCGTAATGGATAGTTCATTAGGAAAGTTGCAAGTTACGATTCCAATTGCACAAGCCTGGATGTTATTCATGACTTATGCATAAACATTGTATGCTAATATAGCCCCTATGTAATGATAGCACCACTATTAGTTGTTACAATTATTATGAGGTTATTAATGTTTGACACTGACAGTAAATTAAAAAGTATTATTTAGGTGTTAATAGGAATATAACTTTTTGTTTCATTAATTGGTGTAGGAAGTAGCCAAAATAGATAAAAGTAGAGTTTTTATGTTTGGTGTAATTTTCCAGTGATTTTATACCAATATACAGATTTAAAAATCATTTACCAAAACCTTAAATTCAAATAAACTCAATACTTTGAAAATAAAATTTAAAATTAAACATTTTAAAAATGATTTTATATTTATGACAGGTTTTTAACATACAATGACATAAGTCAGCAACCTAATTTAATAGTTGATGTAGATAAGAGAGCACAGCTCTTGCCCGGAATCCCAAAGAAAATCATTTCAGCCAATATATCTGAGTTCTGAAAAGGTATGGAGTTTTAAAAACTATCTCTTTTAGAGCACTGTTAGCATTAAGTGTATATCCTACCAACCTTCTTTTTTACTCTAAAGTTTCGCTTACATCTGCTAACTTAACAGTATTTTAGTTTCATAGACCTATTGCAAAAATTACAGAAATATGGGTAGTACAGTTTAATATCCCCCCCACCATAAAAAAAAACATGGGACATCAAGTATACACAGCTGTCTTATTTTTTCTAAGGCTATCCAATTATTGTTACTGTTAATAAATTTACAATTTTTACTTTCATAATTAACTTTGATACCATTGAAAAAATAAATACTTCTCAGTTTGAGGCTGGAACAAGCTATATTTCACGAGTTAATGGTAATAATTGTAAAAATAGGATTAGCAATTATGTTGCTTTTTTATTACGATATAAAACTCCAGTTAGAACAACTGGAAGCGGAATCGGTAACACGGAAGAATAGCGGCTAACCGGGTGGTCACATGATCTTCCCCAGCTGGTATTTATTTACCGTATAAGAGAATTTTAATTGTGTCAGTAGTAAAGTGGTTAAGAGGGACCATGTGGTCCCTCATGTTGCAAGAATTTTCATTCGTTCATATGCCAAGAGCCCCTATGTGACTATGTCCCACTATCGTATTATATCCAGCTAGATAACTCGGCTGCAGCTTCATTTGCAAACACTGCAATCTGCGGTTTATCTATAAAACTATTTCAAAACATAACCATATGTTCAGTATTAAATAAAGTAAACTGAGCTTGGTCAAATGACGATGGATAGCACCACTGTTCCGAAACTTCAGCCCTATACACTGTTCTGCAGAGACGCCCTTTCTTAAAACTCTGAGATGTATTGAAAAATTTACATAAAAATTCCTTTATTTTGACACCTCAAACGTTAAAATCCGCCCAGCCATCATTGAAGTTTGACTGTGATAAGTAAAAAGCTTGCATATTAATATGTAGATAATAGCAGGAATAAACAGTAGGTTCCTTTGACTGTGTTATTAATTTGTAGTAATGCTAGAGGCACAGTCCCCGTGTTTCCAATTATTCTTAATATAATTTTGTCATTAGGGTGTTCACCCAATTAAGAAATACCCCAGTTGCAGCAGCCCTGCATACCCAATGTGCAAACTTGTGAATTTCAAATGTGCAAAAACATATTCAGATCGAACATAGACATTTAGATATGACATGTTTTTGTAATCTTCATAAGAATAAAATGGGGAATGAGAAGGCAGATTTGCTGAGACAGGTATGTTAAAAGTGGGTGGTTTTAATTAAATATTTAGTAGATCTTAACTAGAAGAAGAAATACCAAGTTTTATCAAGATATGTCAAGAAATAAGGAAGAAAAAGGGTTTTTTTTATTTCCCATAAGGATAACATGAGGAATGAGTATGCAGGTTTGCTGCCAAAAATGGAAATGTAGGGGATTTTAGACTAAAATATATTAGATCTCATGTAGGTGAAGCCACAAACCAAGTTTTATTATGAAGAATAAGTGAGATATAGAATTTTACTTATTTCCCATAAGGTTAACATTGGAGCAACGTACTGTGTTTACCACTTACAATATCTCGGCAACCAATGACCAATGGAAATAGAGAATTGTAATAATTCAAATTACTAAATTGTTTGTTTTATTGAGCTGAATTCAATGGTGCTAACTAAAATTGGATTATTTTGATTTTTTTATGTGAAAACCCCAAAAAAGACATTTTTGGGGTGGTTTATCCCCCTTTACCCCTCCTTCCAGGCTGGTTTTCAAACTCATTCGAATAATTACTACTTTTTTTTGTAACACTCATGAAATACCATTGGGGTGGTTATTAAAAGAAATAGTACAGTAAAAACAAACTTTACCTGAATTAAAAATTAAATTTTTTTTTATCTGTTGCTAAACGTGGTAGTTTGCAACTTCGTTCATTCAGCGAATTAGATGAACAATAACATTTGAAACATATGTATATTTCCCAAGTTTGATTCGTACTACGAAACGATTCTTTTACAAAATGAACCGTCAAAGGATTTAGAACCAAACTTAAAAATATCTTACTTCAAATTTGTCCTTGTAACATAGGGCAATTTATTCAAAGTTTTAATTAGGTTTTTTAGTGGGCTAAATACTGGTGTCATCGGGTCGATTTTGTTGGTTTCTGTAACTGCAATTTTATTCTTAACAATATCTTTAGTTTCATTCTAAAATTTTTGTTTAGCTTTTAAGGTTATTTATTTTTATCTATTTTAGATGATTGACGTGTTATTTACGTATGCTAGGCATGTGAAATGTAAATGATGATATAAATAATGAATAAATAAATAAACCATGATGTATTTGATTCGCTCGACGAGCCGGTCGTCAGTACCTGCTGGCTGATCCTGGGGTTGACGCGGCGGAGGTAGGGCCGGCTGACGGTGGGAGGCGCCTCCTTGGGGTAGTGGGTCTGCTCCGTCCAGGACTTGGACCGAGAGGAGCCGCCGTGGGGTCGCGGCGCCGCGGGAGCCGGCCACGACGGGAACTTCTCATGTCCCGGGCCGTAGCGCACCGCCTTCAGACTGGACACGTCCCTCACTGGCGCGGGCGGCGGCGACCCACTCACCTGCGCAAACCGACCGAATAACATTATTTCAAACGTGCAAACTGAGACGCTTGAAACAAGTATATTTCAAACCGAAAAGCTTACTTGATCAAATTGGCTGGTTGGTGTAGTGGTTACAGTGCCCGCCTACAAACTTGTAGGTAGCCGGATCGATCCCGTGAAAAGTTAGTAGCTTTTTGAAGGGTTGTTTCTGGAGCCAGCTGCCATTGGTTGTTGGGCTATTAATTAACAATCCTGTCTAAGGAACATGCCAACCTTAGTCAGTAACAAGGCTACAATATCGCGCCACTATCATCACGATCATCACACTCATCCTTCACTCATAATATTCAGGGTAACGTCCTCCATGAGGTACCTGTCTTATTAAAGAGATTAAGATTAAGAATACTGGTAAAAACTAGTAACTTGGTAAAAACTGTTATCGATCTAAAAAAAAGTTTCAAGTGCTCTGGGGACTTTAATGCTGGGTCTGACACTCTCCATTTGTCTTCTTACGAGCTAAATTATGAATGACAAATATGTTGTAGGCCTATGGACATTTTTATTAAAGTAAGTATAATATGTTGGGACAATTTTCAAAAGTGGACAAATAGTGTGGCTGCATGGGTTAGAATCCCCAAGCCAGCTTTAAAAAAAAAGCAAACCAGATTAAAGAAAGAAAGAAGTATAATATGTTATGCTTGAAAGTAGGACCCCCGTCCATCCCTGCCATCCCCCCCACAACCCTCTTCCAGCTTGACCAAGGTAATACAGTAACACTAATTTATCTTTTAATCAAATTTATTTTTGAGAATGAACTCAAACCTAGCAATATTGAGCTAACATAAATTTGTTGTTTTCTACAAATTTTAATAATAATTTATGTCTTTTAAAACATAACAGACCAACACTTAGAGGCTGTACAGGGGGGCAGAGCTTGTGACTAGAGCAGTTGTGTAGCAGAGAGAGCAGAGAGGCTGCTTGCTTGGCGGGGAAGGGGACTGTACCTGGGGGTAGAGCTGGAGACTAGAGCAGTTGTGCAGCAGGGAGAGCAGAGAGGCTGCTTGCTTGGCGGGGGAGGGGACTGTACCTGGGGGTAGAGCTGGTGACTAGAGCAGTTGTGTAGCAGGGAGAGCAGAGAGGCTGCTTGCTTGGCGGGGGAGGGACTGTACCTGGGGGTAGAGCTGGTGACTAGAGCAGTTGTGTAGCAGGGAGAGCAGAGAGGCAGCTTGCTTGGCGGGGGAGGGACTGTACCTGGGGGTAGAGCTGGTGACTAGAGCAGTTGTGCAGCAGGGAGAGCAGAGAGGCTGCTTGCTTGGCGGGGAAGGGGACTGTACCTGGGGGTAGAGCTGGAGACTAGAGCAGTTGTGTAGCAGAGAGAGCAGAGAGGCTGCTTGCTTGGCGGGGAAGGGGACTGTACCTGGGGGTAGAGCTGGAGACTAGAGCAGTTGTGCAGCAGGGAGAGCAGAGAGGCTGCTTGCTTGGCGGGGGAGGGGACTGTACCTGGGGGTAGAGCTGGTGACTAGAGCAGTTGTGTAGCAGGGAGAGCAGAGAGGCTGCTTGCTTGGCGGGGAAGGGGACTGTACCTGGGGGTAGAGCTGGAGACTAGAGCAGTTGTGCAGCAGGGAGAGCAGAGAGGCTGCTTGCTTGGCGGGGGAGGGGACTGTACCTGGGGGTAGAGCTGGTGACTAGAGCAGTTGTGTAGCAGAGAGAGCAGAGAGGCTGCTTGCTTGGCGGGGAAGGGGACTGTACCTGGGGGTAGAGCTGGAGACTAGAGCAGTTGTGCAGCAGGGAGAGCAGAGAGGCTGCTTGCTTGGCGGGGGAGGGGACTGTACCTGGGGGTAGAGCTGGTGACTAGAGCAGTTGTGTAGCAGGGAGAGCAGAGAGGCAGCTTGCTTGGCGGGGGAGGGACTGTACCTGGGGGTAGAGCTGGTGACTAGAGCAGTTGTGTAGCAGAGAGAGCAGAGAGGCTGCTTGCTTGGCGGGGAAGGGGACTGTACCTGGGGGTAGAGCTGGAGACTAGAGCAGTTGTGCAGCAGGGAGAGCAGAGAGGCTGCTTGCTTGGCGGGGGAGGGGACTGTACCTGGGGGTAGAGCTGGTGACTAGAGCAGTTGTGCAGCAGGGAGAGCAGAGAGGCTGCTTGCTTGGCGGGGGAGGGGACTGTACCTGGGGGTAGAGCTGGTGACTAGAGCAGTTGTGCAGCAGGGAGAGCAGAGAGGCTGCTTGCTTGGCGGGGGAGGGGACTGTACCTGGGGGTAGAGCTGGTGACTAGAGCAGTTGTGCAGCAGGGAGAGCAGAGAGGCTGCTTGCTTGGCGGGGGAGGGGACTGTACCTGGGGGTAGAGCTGGTGACTAGAGCAGTTGTGCAGCAGGGAGAGCAGAGAGGCTGCTTGCTTGGCGGGGGAGGGGACTGTACCTGGGGGTAGAGCTGGTGACTAGAGCAGTTGTGCAGCAGGGAGAGCAGAGAGGCTGCTTGCTTGGCGGGGGAGGGGACTGTACCTGGGGGTAGAGCTGGTGACTAGAGCAGTTGTGCAGCAGGGAGAGCAGAGAGGCTGCTTGCTTGGCGGGGGAGGGGACTGTACCTGGGGGTAGAGCTGGTGACTAGAGCAGTTGTGCAGCAGGGAGAGCAGAGAGGCTGCTTGCTTGGTGGGGGAGGGGACTGTACCTGGGGGTAGAGCTGGTGACTAGAGCAGTTGTGCAGCAGGGAGAGCAGAGAGGCTGCTTGCTTGGCGGGGGAGGGGACTGTACCTGGGGGTAGAGCTGGAGACTAGAGCAGTTGTGCAGCAGGGAGAGCAGAGAGGCTGCTTGCTTGGTGGGGGAGGGGACTGTACCTGGGGGTAGAGCTGGTGACTAGAGCAGTTGTGCAGCAGGGAGAGCAGAGAGGCTGCTTGCTTGGCGGGGGAGGGGACTATACCTGGGAGTAGAGCTGGTGACTAGAGCAGTTGTGCACCAGGGAGAGCAGAGAGGCTGCTTGCTTGGCGGGGGTGGGGACTGTGCCTGGGGGTAGAGCTGGTGACTAGAGCAGTTGTGCAGCAGGGAGAGCAGAGAGGCAGCTTGCTTGGCGGGGGAGGGGACTGTGCCTGGGGGTAGAGCTGGTGACTAGAGCAGTTGTGTAGCAGGGAGAGCAAAGAGGCTGCTTGCTTGGCGGGGGAGGGGACTGTACCTGGGAGTAGAGCTGGTGACTAGAGCAGTTGTGCAGCAGGGAGAGCAGAGAGGCAGCTTGCTTGGCGGGGGAGGGGACTGTACCTGGGGGTAGAGCTGGTGACTAGAGCAGTTGTGCAGCAGGGAGAGCAGAGAGGCTGCTTGCTTGGCGGGGGAGGGGACTGTACCTGGGGGTAGAGCTGGTGACTAGAGCAGTTGTGCAGCAGGGAGAGCAAAGAGGCTGCTTGCTTGGCGGGGGAGGGGACTGTACCTGGGAGTAGAGCTGGTGACTAGAGCAGTTGTGCAGCAGGGAGAGCAGAGAGGCAGCTTGCTTGGCGGGGGAGGGGACTGTGCCTGGGGGTAGAGCTGGTGACTAGAGCAGTTGTGTAGCAGAGAGAGCAGAGAGGCCACTAGCTTGGCGGGGGAGGGGACTGTACCTGGGGGTAGAGCTGGTGACTAGAGCAGTTGTGCAGCAGGGAGAGCAGAGAGGCTGCTTGCTTGGCGGGGGAGGGGACTATACCTGGGAGTAGAGCTGGTGACTAGAGCAGTTGTGCACCAGGGAGAGCAGAGAGGCTGCTTGCTTGGCGGGGGTGGGGACTGTACCTGGGGGTAGAGCTGGTGACTAGAGCAGTTGTGCAGCAGGGAGAGCAGAGAGGCTGCTTGCTTGGCGGGGGAGGGAACTGACTGTACCTGGGGGTAGAGCTGGTGACTAGAGCAGTTGTGCAGCAGAGAGAGCAGAGAGGCTGCTTGCTTGGCGGGGGAGGGGCTGTACCTGGGGGTAGAGCTGGTGACTAGAGCAGTTGTGCAGCAGGGAGAGCAGAGAGGCTGCTTGCTTGGCGGGGGAGGGGACTGTACCTGGGGGTAGAGCTGGTGACTAGAGCAGTTGTGCAGCAGAGAGAGCAGAGAGGCTGCTTGCTTGGCGGGGGAGGGGCTGTACCTGGGGGTAGAGCTGGTGACTAGAGCAGTTGTGCAGCAGAGAGAGCAGAGAGGCTGCTTGCTTGGCGGGGGAGGGGCTGTACCTGGGGGTAGAGCTGGTGACTAGAGCAGTTGTGCAGCAGGGCGAGCAGAGAGGCTGCTAGCTTGGCGGGGGAGGGGCTGTACCTGGGGGTAGAGCTGGTGACTAGAGCAGTTGTGCAGCAGGGAGAGCAGAGAGGCTGCTTGCTTAGCGGGGGAGGGACTGTACCTGGGGGTAGAGCTGGTGACTAGAGCAGTTGTGTAGCAGAGAGAGCAGAGAGGCTGCTTGCTTGGCGGGGGAGGGACTGTACCTGGGGGTAGAGCTGGTGACTAGAGCAGTTGTGCAGCAGGGCGAGCAGAGAGGCTGCTTGCTTGGCGGGGGAGGGGACTGCACCTGGGGGTAGAGCTGGTGACTAGAGCAGTTGTGTAGCAGGGAGAGCAGAGAGGCTGCTTGCTTGGCGGGGGAGGGGACTGCACCTGGGGGTAGAGCTGGTGACTAGAGCAGTTGTGCAGCAGAGAGAGGAGAGAGGCCGTTTGCTTAGCGGGGGAGGGGACTGTACCTGGGGGTAGAGCTGGTGACTAGAGCAGTTGTGTAGCAGGGAGAGCAGAGAGGCTGCTTGCTTGGCGGGGGAGGGGACTTCACCTGGGGGTAGAGCTGGTGACTAGAGCAGTTGTGCAGCAGAGAGAGGAGAGAGGCCGTTTGCTTAGCGGGGGAGGGGACTGTACCTGGGGGTAGAGCTGGTGACTAGAGCAGTTGTGTAGCAGGGAGAGCAGAGAGGCTGCTTGCTTGGCGGGGGAGGGACTGTACCTGGGAGTAGAGCTGGTGACTAGAGCAGTTGTGCAGCAGGGAGAGCAGAGAGGCTGCTTGCTTGGCGGGGGAGGGGACTGCACCTGGGGGTAGAGCTGGTGACTAGAGCAGTTGTGCAGCAGGGAGAGCAGAGAGGCTGCTTGCTTGGCGGGGGAGGGGACTGCACCTGGGGGTAGAGCTGGTGACTAGAGCAGTTGTGTAGCAGGGAGAGCAGAGAGGCTGCTTGCTTGGCGGGGGAGGGGACTGCACCTGGGGGTAGAGCTGGTGACTAGAGCAGTTGTGCAGCAGAGAGAGGAGAGAGGCCGTTTGCTTGGCGGGGGAGGGACTGTACCTGGGGGTAGAGCTGGTGACTAGAGCAGTTGTGTAGCAGGGAGAGCAGAGAGGCTGCTTGCTTGGCGGGGGAGGGACTGTACCTGGGAGTAGAGCTGGTGACTAGAGCAGTTGTGCAGCAGGGAGAGCAGAGAGGCTGCTTGCTTGGCGGGGGAGGGGACTGCACCTGGGGGTAGAGCTGGTGACTAGAGCAGTTGTGCAGCAGGGAGAGCAGAGAGGCTGCTTGCTTGGCGGGGGAGGGGACTGCACCTGGGGGTAGAGCTGGTGACTAGAGCAGTTGTGTAGCAGGGAGAGCAGAGAGGCTGCTTGCTTGGCGGGGGAGGGGACTGCACCTGGGGGTAGAGCTGGTGACTAGAGCAGTTGTGTAGCAGGGAGAGCAGAGAGGCTGCTTGCTTGGCAGGGGAGGGGACTGTACCTGGGGGTAGAGCTGGTGACTAGAGCAGTTGTGCAGCAGGGCGAGCAGAGAGGCTGCTTGCTTGGCGGGGGAGGGGACTGCACCTGGGAGTAGAGCTGGTGACTAGAGCAGTTGTGCAGCAGGGAGAGCAGAGAGGCTGCTTGCTTGGCGGGGGAGGGGACTGCACCTGGGGGTAGAGCTGGTGACTAGAGCAGTTGTGCAGCAGAGAGAGGAGAGAGGCCGTTTGCTTGGCGGGGGAGGGGACTGTACCTGGGGGTAGAGCTGGTGACTAGAGCAGTTGTGTAGCAGGGAGAGCAGAGAGGCTGCTTGCTTGGCGGGGGAGGGACTGTACCTGGGGGTAGAGCTGGTGACTAGAGCAGTTGTGTAGCAGGGCGAGCAGAGAGGCTGCTTGCTTGGCAGGGGAGGGGCTGTACCTGGGGGTAGAGCTGGTGACTAGAGCAGTTGTGTAGCAGGGAGAGCAGAGAGGCCGCTTGCTTGGCGGGGGAGGGACTGTACCTGGGGGTAGAGCTGGTGAATAGAGCAGTTGTGTAGCAGGGCGAGCAGAGAGGCCGCTTGCTTGGCAGGGGAGGGGACTGTACCTGGGGGTAGAGCTGGTGACTAGAGCAGTTGTGTAGCAGGGCGAGCAGAGAGGCTGCTTGCTTGGCAGGGGAGGGGACTGTACCTGGGGGTAGAGCTGGTGAATAGAGCAGTTGTGTAGCAGGGAGAGCAGAGAGGCCGCTTGCTTGGCGGGGGAGGGACTGTACCTGGGGGTAGAGCTGGTGACTAGAGCAGTTGTGTAGCAGGGCGAGCAGAGAGGCTGCTTGCTTGGCGGGGGAGGGGACTGTACCTGGGGGTAGAGCTGGTGACTAGAGCAGTTGTGTAGCAGGGAGAGCAGAGAGGCCGCTTGCTTGGCGGGGGAGGGACTGTACCTGGGGGTAGAGCTGGTGACTAGAGCAGTTGTGTAGCAGGGCGAGCAGAGAGGCTGCTTGCTTGGCGGGGGAGGGACTGTACCTGGGGGTAGAGCTGGTGACTAGAGCAGTTGTGTAGCAGGGCGAGCAGAGGGGCTGCTTGCTTGGCGGGGGAGGGACTGTACCTGGGGGTAGAGCTGGTGACTAGAGCAGTTGTGTAGCAGGGCGAGCAGAGAGGCTGCTTGCTTGGCGGGGGAGGGGACTGTACCTGGGGGTAGAGCTGGTGACTAGAGCAGTTGTGTAGCAGGGCGAGCAGAGAGGCTGCTTGCTTGGCGGGGGAGGGACTGTACCTGGGGGTAGAGCTGGTGACTAGAGCAGTTGTGTAGCAGGGCGAGCAGAGAGGCTGCTTGCTTGGCGGGGGAGGGACTGTACCTGGGGGTAGAGCTGGTGACTAGAGCAGTTGTGTAGCAGGGCGAGCAGAGAGGCTGCTTGCTTGGCGGGGGAGGGGACTGTACCTGGGGGTAGAGCTGGTGACTAGAGCAGTTGTGCAGCAGGGAGAGCAGAGAGGCTGCTTGCTTGGCGGGGGAGGGGACTGTACCTGGGGGTAGAGCTGGTGACTAGAGCAGTTGTGCAGCAGGGAGAGCAGAGAGGCTGCTTGCTTGGCAGGGGAGGGGCTGTACCTGGGGGTAGAGCTGGTGACTAGAGCAGTTGTGCAGCAGGGCGAGCAGAGAGGCAGCTTGCTTGGCGGGGGAGGGACTGTACCTGGGGGTAGAGCTGGTGACTAGAGCAGTTGTGTAGCAGGGAGAGCAGAGAGGCAGCTTGCTTGGCGGGGGAGGGACTGTACCTGGGGGTAGAGCTGGTGACTAGAGCAGTTGTGTAGCAGGGCGAGCAGAGAGGCTGCTTGCTTGGCGGGGGAGGGGACTGTACCTGGGGGTAGAGCTGGTGACTAGAGCAGTTGTGTAGCAGGGCGAGCAGAGAGGCTGCTTGCTTGGCGGGGGAGGGACTGTACCTGGGGGTAGAGCTGGTGACTAGAGCAGTTGTGTAGCAGGGCGAGCAGAGAGGCTGCTTGCTTGGCAGGGGAGGGGCTGTACCTGGGGGTAGAGCTGGTGACTAGAGCAGTTGTGCAGCAGAGAGAGGAGAGAGGCCGTTTGCTTAGCGGGGGAGGGGACTGTACCTGGGGGTAGAGCTGGTGACTAGAGCAGTTGTGTAGCAGGGAGAGCAGAGAGGCTGCTTGCTTGGCGGGGGAGGGACTGTACCTGGGAGTAGAGCTGGTGACTAGAGCAGTTGTGCAGCAGGGAGAGCAGAGAGGCCGCTTGCTTGGCGGGGGAGGGACTGTACCTGGGGGTAGAGCTGGTGACTAGAGCAGTTGTGTAGCAGGGAGAGCAGAGAGGCTGCTTGCTTGGCGGGGGAGGGGACTGTACCTGGGGGTAGAGCTGGTGACTAGAGCAGTTGTGCAGCAGGGAGAGCAGAGAGGCTGCTTGCTTGGCGGGGGAGGGGACTGTACCTGGGGGTAGAGCTGGTGACTAGAGCAGTTGTGCAGCAGGGAGAGCAGAGAGGCTGCTTGCTTGGCGAGGGAGGGGACTGTACCTGGGGGTAGAGCTGGTGACTAGAGCAGTTGTGCAGCAGGGAGAGCAGAGAGGCTGCTTGCTTGGCGGGGGAGGGGACTGTACCTGGGGGTAGAGCTGGTGACTAGAGCAGTTGTGTAGCAGGGAGAGCAGAGAGGCCGCTTGCTTGGCGGGGGAGGGACTGTACCTGGGGGTAGAGCTGGTGACTAGAGCAGTTGTGCAGCAGGGAGAGCAGAGAGGCTGCTTGCTTGGCGGGGGAGGGACTGTACCTGGGGGTAGAGCTGGTGACTAGAGCAGTTGTGTAGCAGGGAGAGCAGAGAGGCCGCTTGCTTGGCGGGGGAGGGACTGTACCTGGGGGTAGAGCTGGTGACTAGAGCAGTTGTGCAGCAGAGAGAGGAGAGAGGCCGTTTGCTTAGCGGGGGAGGGGACTGTACCTGGGGGTAGAGCTGGTGACTAGAGCAGTTGTGTAGCAGGGAGAGCAGAGAGGCCGCTTGCTTGGCAGGGGAGGGGACTGTACCTGGGGGTAGAGCTGGTGACTAGAGCAGTTGTGCAGCAGAGAGAGCAGAGAGGCCGTTTGCTTGGCGGGGGAGGGGACTGTACCTGGGGGTAGAGCTGGTGACTAGAGCAGTTGTGCAGCAGAGAGAGGAGAGAGGCCGTTTGCTTAGCGGGGGAGGGGACTGTACCTGGGGGTAGAGCTGGTGACTAGAGCAGTTGTGCAGCAGAGAGAGCAGAGAGGCCGCTTGCTTGGCAGGGGAGGGGACTGTACCTGGGGGTAGAGCTGGTGACTAGAGCAGTTGTGCAGCAGAGAGAGCAGAGAGGCCGTTTGCTTGGCGGGGGAGGGGACTGTACCTGGGGGTAGAGCTGGTGACTAGAGCAGTTGTGTAGCAGGGAGAGCAGAGAGGCCGCTTGCTTGGCGGGGGAGGGACTGTACCTGGGGGTAGAGCTGGTGACTAGAGCAGTTGTGCAGCAGAGAGAGGAGAGAGGCCGTTTGCTTAGCGGGGGAGGGGACTGTACCTGGGGGTAGAGCTGGTGACTAGAGCAGTTGTGTAGCAGGGAGAGCAGAGAGGCTGCTTGCTTGGCGGGGGAGGGACTGTACCTGGGAGTAGAGCTGGTGACTAGAGCAGTTGTGCAGCAGGGAGAGCAGAGAGGCTGCTTGCTTGGCGGGGGAGGGACTGTACCTGGGAGTAGAGCTGGTGACTAGAGCAGTTGTGCAGCAGGGAGAGCAGAGAGGCTGCTTGCTTGGCAAGGGAGGGGACTGCACCTGGGGGTAGAGCTGGTGACTAGAGCAGTTGTGCAGCAGAGAGAGGAGAGAGGCCGTTTGCTTGGCGGGGGAGGGGACTGTACCTGGGGGTAGAGCTGGTGACTAGAGCAGTTGTGCAGCAGAGAGAGCAGAGAGGCCGTTTGCTTGGCGGGGGAGGGGACTGTACCTGGGGGTAGAGCTGGTGACTAGAGCAGTTGTGCAGCAGAGAGAGCAGAGAGGCCGTTTGCTTGGCGGGGGAGGGACTGTACCTGGGGGTAGAGCTGGTGACTAGAGCAGTTGTGCAGCAGGGAGAGCAGAGAGGCCGTTTGCTTGGCGGGGGGTGGTGGGGGAGGGGGCGCTCCCGACTCCCTCATGTCCGCCGCTTGGCTCGCCCGGGGAACCATGGCGCTGGGCCCTCCATCACCGTCACTGCAACACACACATGGTACAGGTCAAAGATGGAAATGATCAGAGAGTTGCATCTCAAAAAGTCACTACGGATTAGCGAAGGCTGTAACAGGCTGTAACATTGGTCATGAGAGGACATTCTGACCAAAGTCTACAAGTTGTGATTGTAACACGAAGTCACTACAACATTTCACGAGATCAGCAAAAACAAATACTATAAAACAAAGTCACTACAACTGATCATGAGGTGTGACTGTAACACAAAGTCAACACAACTGATCATGAAGTGTGAACACATCGTTAAAGATGATCATGAGATGTGACTGTAGACTGTAATACAAACTCACTGCACAAGGCGGTATCACAAGGGTGACTGTAACACAAGGTCACCATTAATGATCACAATATGTGACTGTAACACAAATATTTTTAAGATGTGTGACTGTAACACAAATCACTACCTTGCACCTTGTGATCAGTTGATCACGAGGTGTGGCTGTAACTCAAAACCACTTCAACTGATTATTAGTTGGAGAGACTGTAACACAAGTCTCTCCAACTTATCATGAGGGTGACTGGAACACACAGTCTCTAAAACTTATCACAAGAGTGACAGTAACACAACGTCAATACTGATCACGAGTGTTGCATTAATTATTAATTTACAATTGCTAATGACTACTGAATGTTTGGAGTGTAACAGGAACGCACTGATACAATCAAAGTGCACTATAACTTTTGGTCATATGTCAGAGAGTTTCGGAAGATAAGTGTGGGGTTGAAAAATCCTTTAAAATATCAACAAGACTTATTAAACGAATAAAGCCACATAATTCATGCATCAGTTGTAATAGTAACGAGGTCCAATTCTGGAATTCGAGTTTTGAATATTTAAGTAAATAAAAGAATGACAAACGTTAGATTGTATATCGACTTTAAAACATACTATCACCTTAGTTAATTTTGTTAAATTACTGCAGTACATCTAAAATGAATAAAAAATCATGTTAATGGTAATAGCAATCAATATATTTTTAAAACCGAATTCAGGGCGAATTTCATTATTTCATTCACATTCGAACGATCGTGGTGATTAGTAAATATGAAGACGTGTGAGGCAGGCACGGGCGGGGTGAGGGGACTGGACTCCCTCCGTCATTCCGTCCCAGCCCCCCTGAAGCGCCCGTCGTCAGCCGCGATGACCGGCGCATTCCCGCGAGCGCGCGTGCAAATCCCGAACAAACGTGGAAAATCGTTCAAACCTCCCACTCTGTCGCCGGCCCGACGGTCCAGGCTTGGCGTAATTTATGGTTATGTAAACAATATTTTATGAAAGAAATCTATCCATTCAAGAATCCGAATCACGCCGGACAAGACCGACGACGACATAAATGGTTGTATAAGTTTCCAGGGTTATTTTAGCTACACATCGGATATTGTAGGGTTATTTTAGCTAATATTATTATTAAAACAATAAACCATTTTTAAATTGTATATTTCGTCTTTCTCTATATAACAGAGAGCTGTTTATAGTAGATTGTACATAATAATAATATTAATGATATTTAGCTACACCCCTCCCCCGGTGTAGCTTAAATAACTCAGAAAACATAAAAGAAACCATAATGAAAAAAATATACTCAAGGGAAATATATATAATATACTCTAAAAGCACAGAAAACGTCTTAATATATGAAACACCTACCACGAGATAGTGGCGTAATTTATATGACCGTAATTTTGGAAACGAGGCAAAAACGTTTAAAAACCTTTCAGCATTAGAAGTTTCGGAAAAATACAACTTTAGCCCAACTTCAACGGGCTTCTCTCTTTTTCATTATAGTCCACTAACACCGTGAAATGGCGGTGAGGGGGGGGAGGGCAGAGGGTAATAACCCCTCCCCCAGTTTTGAATTTGTATTGTTTTTTTAAAGATGAACAAACAGTTCAGATGGCACTATAAGTTGTCAAATGGGAAACTGTCCCCAAACTCCAGGCTTGGAACGCCATTTCAGACGATTTAGCTTAAGTTGTCTTGTTAGAAAGTTTTAATGCAGGTGTTTATTCTGTATTTCTTCAATTAAATCTTGGAAGCGAAGTTATGAAAGTTATGACTGACAAATTAAGCAGTGTAGATATTAAGTTATCGAGCAAACGACCGTAAATATTACTTTTGTTTCATCTTGACCGAGGTATATGGCATATGTCTCTTGGAATTGAGTTAAAAAACCATAATAGATGCTGTACAATTACAATTAACGTCATACAAAAGTTAGGCTTCTATTGAAACACACGTTTGACCAGCACCTCCGGGAACCTTGATCATTTCTCCCCATCATCTCACGTCTCACCAGTCTTCGCAAATATCACAAGGGAGATCTTAAGTGAAAAATCAACAATGAAACAATAGAAAAGGTTATTAAACCTCGCGTATAAGTGAAACAGTGAAACTGCGTACGAGCGGGTGGGAACAATGTGAAAAGCGGCGGATTCTCCCAGGGATGTGGATGTGGGCCGAGGGCCGAGAGTGGAGAGTGAGGCTGAGACGCGGTGTCGGTGCAGCGTGGAGGATCGGTTGGTCGCGGGCAGACCTGGATCCCTGGGTCGCGGGCCGACTGGGCTACCGGTCCCAGTCCGGCGGTAACTGTACTATGTTTATAATAACTTTTAAGGTCTTAACTGAGCACGAAATGGCATGTTACTCAATCAGTTTCTAACGTCTGATAAATTAATTCGTGATTTACGTTCCACTGGAGCTACTGTTGACGAATCTGACATCGTGTGTCATCTACTTTTAACGATGATTTCTGAATACGACGTGGCGATCACTGCATTAGAAAGGCTTTCAGTGAAGGACTTGTCGCTTAGCTTTGTAAAGAACAGGCTGCTGGATGAAGAGTCAAAACGGAAGGGAAGAACAAAATTGATAACACATCGCCTCAGACAGCTTCCCAGACTAAAAATTATCAAAGAAAAGGAATAAATATATCAGATGTAAGTAAAACAGGAAATCAAGGAAGCTCAGGAAACTCGTTTACTTTACTTGTCATCGATGTGGAAAGCCTGTTCATATAAGAGCGACTTACAGAGTGAAGTTACCAAACAATAACTCGAGAAAATTTATTAGTTTAGACTTATTACCAGACGCCAGGGATTTCCCCTGACAGACCGGGTTTCAGGCATGCGTCCGAGGAAACGTCCGGGGTTAAATTTTGTCCGAGGTTTTAGTCAGCCTTCGTGAATAAGAGAGGAGAAGGCCCTCCAGAAGGAATTGGTAATTAGTTTTGAGCAGTTATTAAGAAAGTTAATACAAAACAAGAAAAGTTTTAAATGAAAAGAAGGGATATCTTATGGTTTCACCAGGTATCACACTAAATCTCGGCCGGCGACGGGCTAAATCGTTGCGCGACAACTGCTTAACTGCGTCTTCTGCTTGGTCACAAGGCATCATTGTTTTTTAGCCAATCAGTATTCAAGAAACGGTAATGCCACGCAAAACGGCAGCAAAGTAGCCCGTCTGCCGAGTCCCTAGAATTACATCGAACCAAACTTTACCACATCATTTCATTTCCCTTGTCCCCCTTTTCTCTACCCCTTTCTTTTAGGGTCCGGGGTTGGCTCTGAAAATTCTTGGTAAGCCTAGCCATGTCGAGTCGCTGTCGTACTGTTAGTATTAGAATGGTATCAGGGATGTCAAAAGAATATCGATATATCGGCAGTATCGAAATTTTAGTTCCGATGTATCGTAAAAATCATATCGATATTTTTGTTCCGATATTTTTAGTGTATCGATGTTTATTTTCCTATACATATCGACTTAAGATAACAGGGTTTTGATGGCAAATTTGAAAGAGGTTAGTATATTGAGGCTGTTTCCAAGGCCTTATTATTTCAAAACAATATTGATCAATTGACAATATTTACTTTGTAAAATGTAAAACTGTCAATCACTAATATAGTGGATAGTCTGGGACTGTGGCGTGTCCTGTAATCCAGCTACTTGGAGGTCACGAGTTGTGGATAGTTATGAACGATAGCTTGAGGACGCAATGTTCCTTAGAGGGGATAAACGTCCGCACTATTGAATACTACGTTCAGAGGACTGTCCTCATAATTAGACCAGTTCGTAAATTGTTAACCGAGGAAATTAAGGTTCTGATCCCACGTTAAAATGTAGGTCCTTAGTTACCATTGGCTGTCGGGCTAATAATTAACAGTCCTGTCTGAGGAACACGTCGGCCTTAGTAACAAGACTAGAAGATCGCGCCACAATCACCTTCATCAC
Source organism: Flexamia atlantica (assembly GCA_035578135.1). Lineage (NCBI taxonomy): Eukaryota > Metazoa > Arthropoda > Insecta > Hemiptera > Cicadellidae > Flexamia > Flexamia atlantica. The sequence continues at coordinate 3,240,356 of JAQJVK010000030.1, read as the reverse complement.
GATCACTCATCTGTCATTCATACAAACGAATATGAAAGTATTGCAATATTGCAATATTTGTCTCAAATTGTTTCAGTACGCACAAACTTACACCTTATAAGCGAAGCTTGTAAGGTCATACTATAGCTACTATATATAGTGGGATGGTCGTGACATAGGCTACAACGAAAAGAATTTAAATAAACGAGCGAAGCAAATATGTTAGTCATTGTTGCGTGGGAGAAACTACTCCAAATCTATTAAACAAACTACTTCGCCTTCTCCATAAGTATAGATTGTTAAGGCTTAAAAAGGCTCGTAAAAAAGAAGCTTTATCATTCGTTTACTCTCTGTTCCAAATGAGCGCTAGTTTAAAATTCCCTCTCGTAAATTAGTTACCCTGATCATAAAAATTTAAAGTACAATGTACTTTAAGGTTAAAAGGTTTAAATATATAAACCTTAACCAAGACACACTCATTTGTCTTCTCATTATTTTACTTTGTTAAATCTGAAATAATCTTTAAAATTGTAATTTCAACTCAAGCGATGCAAGATTTTTTTTCAAACAGAATGTATTTCAGCAAGGTCACGCGCTAATGGCATTTTAACGTTTTGAAAGGATAAGGTCCAATCCTGGTCTTGTTACTTAAGGTCCGACCTTTTCTTATAGAGTCGTTAGCAATAACGTAATAAGAATGACAACTGAGTGACCTAGATTTTTTTGTTATGATTGTTTAAAGAACTCAATTGAGAGTTTGGAAGCCAGAAGCCAGACAATTGCCAGACTAAACAAAGCTAAGATGGAGGGACCGGTAGGAAAGGACATTGTATGAAGTCTGGAGAAAAATAAAGGCATTAATTTCTTTAGGGGAAAAATATACATAAATATCTACTATATATTTATCAAATACCGCTCACCCCAGCAAAAACTACTTCGCCTAGAACCTTGAAACTTTGCATGGACGTTCCTCTAAGGGCGTAGGCTAAGAACGGATTTTAAAAATTCCCTAACGTCCTCACTGTTAAACTACAGGGAAGCTTATGAAGTTGTCATGGCAACCTAAACATTAAAAATTATGAATCCAAGAAAGATTTTCTGCTTTTCCACGGGTGAAACCGGGTTGATCAGCTAAGATTCAATTGATAAAAACTGTGTTTAAATAAGATCTCTTTGTGCATGAGTAATTCTTGAAGTATTGAACTCTCCAATTATTCGTTAAAATTACCCCCCTCATTTTATCCCAAACCCTTTTCCCAATCCAGGAAATCAACCTTCCTCTTATTACTCCTCATCACTCTCACCCAACACTCGCTTCCCAGCCGTCACGGTTTGAACGGTGAACACACCGATCCAACCTCAGCCTTTCCACGCAGATCTCATTCCTCTCGCCAAAAGCCCTCATTTCATGGCTCCACTAACACGCTTTATACGAGCCCCTAGCGGGAAGTGTGGGGAACAGTGTTTGGTATCGATCCGATATATCGGAAATATCGATGGTTTGTTTCCGATATATCGTTATTTTTATATCGATATTAGACTTCCGATATTATCGGAATATCGATATTTTACTTCGATATTATCATTAGTATCGATATTAGCAAATTTTTAAGAATAATACATGAATAAAATACAGTTTAACCTTTTCTGCACCTTTTCATTAGTAGTAATTAAGTATTATTTGATGAGTAAATATTAAAGATATTATTTTGGAAATAACTTATTAGCTACAAAAAATGGTTTTTAGTTAAATTTTTATTATTGTTGTTTTTTTAGTTGTAAAGATATGGTTATCCACAAGAATTTAAAAAAATTATCTTGGCTATGTAGGCTACTTGAAACAAGAGTCTTTTTAGTAAAGTAATGTAATTTACAGTTATTGATCTAAAATTAAACTTCAAAAGTATAAATTGTAAACAATCTTCATCAAATGGACGTCACAGGCGTGCTGCTAACTGTTGTGATACATACGGTATGCATTCGATTAATTTTTAACGAAATATATTGATTTTCTTTATATTGATATTCTATCGATATTTTTGATCCGATATTTTCGGAATATCGATATTGAGGGTTCGATATTATCATCGATACAAATATCGATATTTTCTTTCGATATCCAAACACTAGTGGGGAAGTGTGGTGCAGCGTTGTGCAACAACGAGCGGAGAAAGTCGGCAGCGTTCGAATCATCAGCCGATACCGAATCATCAGGCGCGATAGTGTCAGTCACTTCTACATCTGGGCTGATGACGTGATGAGGCGCCTACATCGCCTGATGACGAGGCGTTTAGATGTCCAAGATGGATAACGAGATTGTTAGTAGAGCTGTAGTATTGTTGACTGACCGGATGGTATTCTTTAGTTTTGTCAATATTGATTGATAATTTATTGATTAATAAGTCAATCCACAGTGAGCTTTTGGTAGCTTGGCAATATTGTACATAGCATGTTAGCGAATTTCCTCTATAAGGAAGAAGCTAATAGTGTAGGTCTAATGGTAAGACCTAATAAGCCCGAGATCATTATAGCCTAACTTTTCTTTAGAGGCCCCCAGATACCAAAGACAATATTAGTCAAAATGTATATATTATGTGCATTATTCAATTTCAAAAATGGGTTGTGTTTAAAAAACACCCTGTATTATATTATATTGTATTATAATTCATCAGCATCGTATAGAACATTGTTTAGTGACCACAATCAAAGCTGCGGTATTTTATTGCATGAATGAGTATGGATATGGCTGTTTACACTCATACGACCTTAGTGACCGCAATCAAAGTTGACGCATTATATTGCAAGAATGAGTACAATATTGAACTGAGTGTTTTTAAATGTATAACAAACAAATCTAAAAAGTTTGTTGCAACTTTTCTTTCAAAAGTACTGCTCTTATAGAAATTATTATGAAATGAAATAAGTGTGCTGGAAACTGATTAATGCATGTGCAGGGGCTTAGAAACTCGTTTTATTTAAAAGCTTGCAAGTAATTCAAATATCAAACGTCTACATCTGACATTCATAGGTTTTCAGGCCTTCCGAGTTAAATCTGTCGGTTGGTTTTTTAACTGGCTATAATCACATATAAGACCATCTGTTATAGTACTCTGCAAAGAATTGTTAACATGTGATGGTTAGACAGCATGTTGATGGTTGTTTATGCTTTATAACATAGCCTAAAAAAACATTTTGAAAACTTCAAATTTTATTGTAGTGTAGCTGAAAACAGAAACATACATGCTATCGGGCTGAGATCTTCTTTGAATTTTTAACTAATATCACTGCTAAATTATGATTGTTCCTCCTTTACGATCATCGGTTAAAAACTATGTAATTAATCAAGAAGTTATTGAAAACTTATCAAGGAAAGAACATAAGAGAGTTTTATCTATGCTACACTAAAACAAAGGATAAGGGCCAATAAAAGAATGCCTCGTTGGCCTCTAAGCTGTGTTATTAAGTTGGAGGGCTGTTTCACCCGGAGTGGGTTTTCGATCAAGAGGAAATCCGGTTTGACTTTGGCGAGTACGCGGACCAGACTGACAGTGATCTGTGTTGGGATACACACTTCTCCGTCGAGAAAAGCCCCTCCGCCGCAAATATGGGAGATTATACTCAACGTTTTAAGGGCTCTAGCAGTTTCTGCTGGAAGAAACATGAAACAAGGCTCGCCTGGAGGCAGGCCGCAATTAGATCCAGGCAAGATAGCCGCGGGTGGTGTCTTAGCGACCATCTTGGGATATTTATTTTACATAACGCACTTACAAGAATGCCCGATAACCGGGAGAAAGAAATTTATAATATTTTCAGAAAGGCATATCACCCAGATGGCGAAACGGGAGTCCGAAAATATCCGAAGGCAGTTTCGAGGGAGAGTGACCAGAACCGGGGAAGCGTACCGGCACGCTTTGGGCATCTCTGTTCGGATCTTGAAAGCGAACCAAAGATTGCCGGGAATAAAAAAGGATTGGCGTGTGTTTATAATCGAGGACAAACGAATCCAAAACGCGTTCGTCCTACCGAACGGAGACATCTACGTGTACACGGGGATGCTGCGCGCGGTGGGCAACGAGGACCAGCTGGCGGCCGTGCTGGGCCACGAGATCGCCCACGCGCTGCTGAACCACGCGGGCGAGGCGATCAGCAAGACGCACTTCCTCCAGGTAGGCCTACGAGTTTCATATCTCATCTTCTGCGTTCGTTCCTGTAGCAGACGATTCAACATCTGATTTCTAAGAAAACAATATCGGACGATCTACCGATAGTCGAAGTTCGATGTATTGTTTGTTGTGGAGAACTTAATCCGATTCCGTTGTATTTCATATCGATTGTTTTGTTACAATATGAAAATATATTTAGCGAAAGTATTTTAGTGCAAGATGACGGATCTTGAGAAATAAGGTAATTTGTTTAGTTAGTTAATTATAGTAATTAAGTTTTTGGCCAGCTTTATTATGTTTAATGTAATTTCAGTTTACGTAATAATCATATTTACGTTTGGAATTTTTTATTGTTCTTAAAAAGAGAACTGAATAATGTAATTGACAATGGTTTCGGTTATAGTTTGTTATCGATGTTTCTTCATTATTGAGGTTGTTGAAACAATACATCGGTTGAGTTAAACACGATATGTTGATAGATGATATCGGATTACCGAAACCTAAACTGTACCGAAAACGAAACTGATCTTCGCCCATGTTAAATCATATTGAGAAGTTCAGTGACTAAGCCTGGACTAAACGTATAAACAATAAGTAGCATAAACTAAACATAAACTGTATTCAGTATGGGCGAAGATCACTTTCGTTTTCGCGTATGCTTAGATTTCGGTAATTCGATATCAACTATCAACATATCGTATTTAACTCAATCGATGTAGTGTTCCGACGATCATCAATATTGAAAGAAACATCGATAACAATCAATAACAATAACCGAAACTATTGTCAAATATTCGAATACCTCACACTAAGTAAAACATACCCAACCTAAATACAATAAAACTTAAGATTTAATAAAAGATTACAATAAAAACACTAGATTTAAGATGATTAAGTCAGCCAAAAACTAAATTAAAACGTTACTAACATAAACCGACTGAACAATTTACCTTATTCCTCATCATTCGCCATCTTGTGCAGATTCTATCGTTGGTAAATTTCCACTGAGTAAAAATAATTGGCAATAAATACAATGGACTCGGTTGTCGAGTTCTACCATAGCCATCTCTAGTACTAGAGATGGTTATGGTTCTACCCAACAAACTATAATATCGAAGTTCGTCTACCTTAGATTTTGTTTTCTTTGAAATCAGCTATTTCATCGTCTGCTTTAGAAACGAACGGCTATGAAACTCGTACCCTTCCTCCAGCTGCTGCTGCTGCTGCCCCTCGCCCTCATCTGGATCATGCTGCCGGACGCTGCCGCCATCTCCGAGAACCTGACCCACTACATCAGCCAGCTGCTGTTCAAGCTGCCCATGAGCCGCCAGCTGGAGTCGGAGGCGGACGCGGTGGGGCTGCGGATGATGGCGCGGGCGTGCTATGACCCCCGCCAGGCCGTGGAGTTCTGGAAGAGGATGGCCCGCCTGTCCGGAGGCCAGCCGATGGAATGGCTCTCCACCCACCCTAGTCATACAACCCGGTACTACACTTTGGAGAAACTCATGCCGGAGGCTTTGGGCATTTATTCAGAGAATTGTAAAACGTGAATAAAAATTCGCTCCGTGTAAACCGATTTTATTTTGTGTTACTTCGCATATACTGTACGTGCAAGGTTTGTCGTGAATATGTTTCTCTGAATAAGCTACCATTGTAAGCTGCCTGAATAAGCTATCCGTTTGTGTCGTGAATGGCTTACCATTGAATAAGCTTTCCATAGACGCTGTTGTGTATGCGTTCTTCGCACGGCAATACTCAATAGTCAGTGGGATTTTTTGTATTTTCATGATCAAAGGGATTTTATAATCTGATGCTTTTCAGCTGTGATTTAATCCCCCCTGAAATACCCAGTGGATTAAGGGGGGGGGGTCCCTGTGTTTTTATCAGGGATTTTACACATCCATTTTCCGTAAATAAAGTTTGTTCTTTTCACCGACCTTACAGACGTTAAATAACATCTCCATCCGCAATGTACTGGATCTAAAACAGACCTTTCTCTTTCTTTTCACACCTTTGTCAGTGGCCTGATTTACTACTCCTTCCCAAAAACGTGGTCGATCGTGTCGGAGGTGAGGATTTAGTGGTGCTTCACCTCTAACGTTGTGTCCGGGCGTCGGCCGTTCCGCACGGGTCGCTCCGACCGGGCGGTGGAAGGTGGAAGTGCAGGCTGGAGGTGCAGAAGTGGTTCACCTTGGTCCGACGCCCAGACTGCCCAGACCCGTGCCGCGTCCGTGGGTTACCGGGCTCGCGGCCCGCGAGATGTTTAGGGCAGGATATTTCTGGAGCTTGTCAGTAGGTCTAGCTTCCCTACATTCCATGTAAATGTTAATGGTTTTTTGGTTTGCCCTTGATGACGTAAGATTGATCAAATTGGCTGAAAAGCAAAAAATGACCTAGAAGCTGAGGAATAACGTACTGTATTAGTTTCATAATAAGACGGTAAGCATAACTTATTAAGCCTTGACCAGGACTAGAAAATACTTGGTAGTTATTGAGTGAATGGATTAGGGATGTTTCAATTTCCAGCTAAAGTTAAAACATGGTGAATGTTTACAACCTTTCATTTACGATCTCGCGAGACACATACACAACAGTTTCCTCCGCACACGAGGCTCAGCAATCGCTGGCGATAAAAGTACACTGTCAGTTGAGGATATTTTTGAGTCACCGACGCGCCCTGGTGACTGTTCACTGATGAGATAACTTTTGTAGCTGATCAATTTGCCAGGTACATTAATTAATAGCCCACAGGAAAAAGAGAACCGAATCCAGAAACAATTTATCAACAAGCTACTGTACATACTTTTTATGATCGATTACGACGTTGGAACTGTTGGTGGATGCTTTACCCTCCTCATCTCAGTGTTAGTTTCATTCACCATCTGTTTTTCGAAGCATCCAGTATTGCATAACTGACACTGAGTGCCGGCGACGCATGCGGAGTTTGTGTTGACTCGGTGAAGTATTACCGCGGATTGTGAATTTCTCGTTGCAGTCCTGTAGCCTCCCAACGTCGGCCGGTATTGTCCGGGGCCCACGCACACGGAGGACCCCAGGATCCCGGCCGCCCCCCCACCTCCACCTAACCCTGCCAACCGTCTCGGACTGTACTGCGGTAATGTCAACCAATACTGAAAAAATAATACGCAAAGAGGTCTTTTTAAAAGGCTGCGCGTGGCTGTTATTTCTATAGTAGCAGTTTGATGTAACTACTAGAGAAGTTGTTGCTACAATAAATAACCACCAGTTCCTACTGGTAAATACTGATGCTGTCCTCAGCAATCAAGAGGATTTATTGCGTGATAACTAAAGTACTCTGTTACATCACTCCGCCTTCAAATAAATTAACTCGGTTTCAGATTTTCGATAGAAAATAAAATATTTCCCCAAATGTTTCCCTTCAAACAAGCCCCCCCCCCTTCGTCCAACTTAAATGACCCACTACAGGCAGTATAAAAATCACCGAAGACTTGAAACATATATTATTCGCAAATCGCATGTAAATTGGTTGTTCATGAAAATTGATGGTTAAACCTCGTAATGTGGTAATACTAGATCCCAGAAAGAGAAAATGTAAATATATCACTTGACTTGAAGGGTTCGCTTGTACTGTCAACAAGAGGAGTACCTATTGCAGTACAAAAGCTGCCCGTCTCAGCGAACGACTCGACGCGTCTCCTGTGCGTCAATGAATACAGAAACTATTATATAGTTTCTTTAGTTTCTGTGTTCATTGTGTGCGTCGACCTCCCAGACGCGCGGAAAATAAACAACTCAACTGCGCAGCCTCTGCCGCAGTGTCGCTGCCTTCATGCTCGGCCACCCGCACTCCCCGCACTCGCACACTCAGCTATCGGTAGCCGTAGCAAAAATCGATTCCACGGCTCACTGGGTAAAATTACAAGCCGATGGTATCGGTAACTCATTTTGTTGCATGTAATGTAACGTAATATCTGGTTGTAAATAAAAAGACTACGGTAAATGCAACCGAAATAAATTTTCGACGATATTTACTCGAATATGTGTTTATTTATTGGTACAGTAAATAGCGGCGAAGTATCATTTCGGGAGGCTGATGAATATATGCTAAGCGCACAAACATGAATTAGCCAAACTGTAATAGAAAACCCAATTAGACTATACTTATTTGAGTGAACACGTAAAAAATCTACATGATGATGTAAGCGTTGATGTGTATGTGATGTAAAACTTTTTTACGCAAACAAAACAGTAGGCCTAAACTACAGAGGAGAATCAGACAGAGGTATATTCTAATGTTGAGCTCAGAGTGTGTCGAGCGCTGCCCACCATGTGTCGAAGACTTAGTTTTCCATGTAACTCCGCAAGAGAGCAGCACCGTCGGCGTCGCTGCCCTCTCCTAATTTAACTTAACTGTAACTAGTAACCGGATGTAACTGGTAACTAGTAACTTAAGTGTAACCGTAACTGGATTCAACTGTAAATGGGCGCAACAGAAGACCCATTTAAAAGCTACCTCTGCAGTAAACATGTATAACGATTATAAAAACCAAAATAATTCTAGATTTAAAATTAAGTTATAAAAACGAATCCAAACAATTTACGATTCCATAAAGTCGAACAGTATAGAAGTAGTAATTAAAACGGCTACAAAACAACGACAAAAACTGTAAAACATGACTGTTCAGAGTTCACGGTTAACTATCCTAGCTGTGTGGCAAATTTAGACGAAGTCATCAAACTTTAGTTCCCATAAACAGTTAGTTCGCTGCTCACAGGCGTCCGACGATCAAGAATTTTAACACGTGAAACCGCCGCTCGAATAAACCGGGCTACAAAACCCCGTCCGACTTGTGGAACAGGACCGGGACCGGCCGCGAGTTAAGCGCGGTTTAATGGCGAACGTCTTCAAACGACCGGTTTAATTAGAATGGGACATATCCAGAAGTAATTGTAATGATTTCCCCTTAATGATCGCAGCAATCGTAACCCGCTGAAGCCGGCACGTGCCGGGGACTGTGCGTCTACATACGGCATCTTCGACCTCCAGAAGATGGCCAAGATGATTCCTCCCTCCAGGTCAGGCAAGATGTTGGAGGTGTACCTCCCTGTTGTTGCAGTTTCCCACTCTCTCTACCAGCTATTTTGAAATCTTGTTCTGTCCCTTTTTGTCTCCTCAGTTAGCTCCTTATGGGCTCTCCAGATTTCAAGGTCCAAGTTTAACTTCAGATAAATCGGTAAATTGTGTCACAGCGCACAGGGCCTGGAGTGACTAGTCCTGTATGCACCTGCCAGACTTTTCAGGGTTTGCCTCAGGGTCTCACGAACCTTGGGAAGAAAGTTCGAGTGGTTTAGTCGGTGACTCCAAGCTCGAAACGCATACCCGATGATTGGAATAAAGACCGTTTTATACAGGAAGAATAATTTGCTCATCCTGACTCCATATCTTATCTGGATGATGCCGGCGATCTTCCACATGACCATTCTTGCCTTCGTGACCATCTTCACATGGGGCAAGAAGGTGAGTCCTTTGTCCAGGATCATCCCCAAATAGGGAGCGTTCGGAACTAATCTGATGGCCAGTCCGTCCATTCTTATAGAAGGGGGACGAATGAGCTTCCTATGAAGAAGGATTCCCTTGGTCTTATTAACCGCTATCACCACCACCTTAGCGTCCTGAGCCCAATCTGAAATGGTTCCACATAGTGCACTACCCTTGGTCTCCAGCTCTCGCCTAGTGTTTCCACCGATGACGAAGGCCACATCATCCGCGAATGCGACCGGAACAACATCAGCCGGCATCTCATCCCGGAGCAGATCATCGAAGGTCAGGTTCCAAAGTCCAGGTCTCAAGACTGATCCTTGCGGGCCGCCCTTTGTTATGGCTCGATCAACCTGATCACCGTCGTGCTCCCTCATTCAGGTAAGACATGATCTCTTGCAAGTTTCTTGTGGCATTTATTTTTTTAGCTTTTCAAAATCCGTTGGCCATCAAAACGCATCGAACGCTCCTTTGACGTCCACAAACAGGACGATTACATACTTCTTGTCGGATTCTGTTGTAGTGTCAATGACTTTCCTCATGGCGTCGATCGTGCTTCGTTTCTCCCTGAATCCATATTGATGGTCGCTCATTATGTCATATCGTTGTCTATACTCGGCAGACTCTCTGACGAACAGTAGGGCTATACGCAGTCCCTGATGAGCCCAGCCCCTGAAAAATTCCTTAGCCCCATTGGATATAAGCCGACAATCTACGATCGGCTCGCTCAGCCCGTTAGCCATTACGCGCGAGTTGCACAATCTGTCAACGAGCCGCGATGGCGCCTCGCCGCACACATTGTCATTGTGCCGCTCGTCAGTTGAGCAAGCGGCCAAATACCACGGACGATGGCGATGTGATGGCGGCGACAACTCGCTTCCTGGTGCCATTAGCGGCATGTGGTGAAATGATTGTGGGGTTGGGCGAGTGTCGAAGGTGTAATTCGGAGAGCGAAGGGTAATGTAAAGATTCTTAGAGTCTGATGTATTTAGTGCAAAAAGAGGGTTGAGTGTTAGGAAACCTCAGGCATGTATGGGTGATGCGACAACTCGACAATGTATTATTAAAACAAAATAGGTCATTCGTGAATAGGTCATTCGTTGCCTTTAGGAATCAAAAGGTTGGTGATATACGACGGGGTTGCAAAAATTCTATTCATTCGATTTAGTTGTTGGACTTAGCCTTTGCCTTTGTAAAGACATTAATGCCATGATCTATATGTCGGGTTTGTGATTAACATTAGTTTGCAAGAGTTTTTTTTTAATTGTGCGGGCAGTCTCATTCCCATAGACTGTAAGAAAGAAACCCCAAACCCAACCTCAATCATTGCCAACAAGGCGCTCTAAATCCAGGCACTGCCTCTGGCATTTTGATGATATCCAACGCCGACGTGGCGAACTGGATGAATTTTCAAGTATTCGAGTAAGTTCGTTAAAACCATCAGTTCCTCGCATCAGCCCTCCATTATACAGGGTGTCCCGAAATTATGGTAATAGTAGTTTATGCAACGATTGTATAATGAATGTCTTTAAGCCACGAGTGAGATGTAAGTTAGAACACGAGCGAAGCGAGTGTTCTAAATATCTCACGAGTGGCTTAAAGGCATAATACAATCATTGCATACACTATTTTATCTACGACCAACAATATACAACAAAATTTCCCCGAAGTTAAACAAAACTCATGACTTTTAATAATGATGGAATATGTCAACTAAACTTTGAGGTTAGGCAAATAAGCAGACTGAACCATGAATCGTTGTGGAACAATCAGCTGATGGGATAAGTAAACTCAAACATGAATCGTAATGCAACAATCAGCTGATGTGCGAATTGCGTAGTTGTTATTATGACACTACTTCCGTCAAATGCCGAGCTCTCATTGGTCTAGAACCAGTACTCTAAAGTGACTCCAAGTACTCTAAAGTCGTCATTAGAGTACTGCTTGGTTTTTGGTGTTTTAATATATATCATTATAATGTTTATTGTAATACCATAATTTGTGCTTATTGCAATGGTCGTAGATAAAATATATTAGTATATGATAGTACAGGTAAAAATAAGAAAAAAAATCATATAAACATAGGTCCAAAAGTGCTTCGTTTTCCGTCTGTGTGTCTGTTTGTGATTTTTACATATTTAATCATACCTCATGAGTCTCTTGACGTATAAACTTCAAACTTGGTACATGGATGACCACTATTAAGACCTATTTTTGTATGTAGTATCAAATTTCTACTTTGTACCATTTCAAAATGGCGACTGTTTTTTGTTTTCAAAGTTAAATATCTTAAAAACCGTAAATTTTAGAAAAATTATACAAGAGACAAAAAAGTTGTGAAATTCAATCCAATTAACGCTGATATTAAGATTATGATGATCGGACTACTAATAACGGAGAAATATTAACTTTTCTGAATAAAAACATGGTCCTTTAGAACAAACTGTCAGAAATTTCCATGTTTTTATTTGGAAAAAGTAAACTTTCTCCGTTAGTAGTGATCCGATCATCATAATCTTAATATCAGCGTTAATTGGATTAAATTACACAACTTTTATGTCGTATAATTTTTCTAAAATTTACAGTTTTTAAGATATTTAGCTTTGAAAACAAAAACAGTCGCCATTTTGAAATGGTACAAAGTAGAAATTTGATACTACATACAAAAATAGGTCTTAATAGTGGTCATCCATGTACCAAGTTTGAAGTTTATACGTTAAGAGGTTCATGAGATATGATTAAATATGTAAAAATCACAAACAGACACACAGACGGAAAACGAAGCACTGTTGGACCTATGTTTATATGAACTTTTTTCTTATTTTTACCTGTACTATCATATACTAAAATATTTTACCATAATTTCGGGACACCCTGTATAGTTTATACATTGCGGATTCTGCTTAAATTTTACAACTCAAACAACAAATTAAAGGTTAAGCAGGTGTAGACAATTTATTCACTCATGCTTACTCTTAACTACGACCATGTTCCATACAATTTAATAATATTTTCTGTTAATCAATAATCTTAGCGTTTATTTATTCTATACTGATAAAGAACAAGTTTTTCGTTCAAACACCTTCAGAACCCTCCAAATCCAAACAGCCACGGACGAACCAAAAACACCAAAAACATTTCGCCAACAAAGACCCATCGCTCCTTGGCTACCGGGGATGTCAAACACAAGACCGATCGGACCACCGCCGCCGCCGCCGCGCCGCGCGTCGCCGAGCTCCATTACATGTCAAATTATGTCCGTTGGCGAGGAATTACCGCGGCGCAGGCGCAGTGCCCAGTAGCTGTGCTGCGATTACACCGCTGATTGCACCATCGCTTGCCCACGCGCCGCAGATTGGAAACGGCCCAAACCCACAGTCATGCGTGATGCGAGGAGCAGAGATGGCAGTATGTAGTATGCAGGAGTATCACTTGTAGCTACAACTAGCCGCTCTTCCCTGCACTGTGCACGGGGCAAAGGTTTTCGGTGGCTTATGTTAAGCGATTATTTGGAGGAAACATGGCAGTACAGGTGGGGAATGATTCAAGAATTTAATTTTTTAAAGAATAATTTGTGATTACAATGCCCGGTACTTGAAACTCGTTTAATTGGAAACAATAATTGCTGGGTTCCGTTATACGTATACCACCATTCCAAATTTATCCTTCTAGCTTGATTTTAGACCGAGCACCATAAACCAGGTCAAATAATAGTTTATTAATCGTTTTTTAGTGGAAATTCCTTGTAGGAATATTTTACCTGCGGTTTCGTTATCTTATCTACCGTTATCTTTGTTTCGACGCAATAAGCCAGCGTCTGGCCGTCTAGTGGTCCCAGTTGCAGTTGGTTAGGTTAGGTTAGGTTAGGTTAACAAACCTAACCTATCCTAGCCTAACTTACCAAAATCAAACTTGAAAAACAAACCCGAAACATTGGTATACTTATAACAGAAAAGATCCGCTGGGGGTATTTAATTAAAAAAGGAACACGTTAGGATTATTTTTATTTAGTCTTGATCAACTTTAATATTTTCTGATATTTATTGTGAGACTGTCATAAATATAAAGAGAAGAAAAAAGAAAGGAACTCGCTTAATTTCACTCATAAAAACAAACTATAATGTATGGAACCCAAGACACACCTAGATATTTGAAATTGGAACAATATTTTTTGTGCATTTCAACGCCAGGGGCTTTTTTTAACGTTTTGATCGAGAACGGTCCAAACCCGGGTCTTGTTACTATCTAACGGCGACCTTTTGTTAGATAGCATCATTAATTCATAGCCCAATGACAAATTACAACTGGACCCAGTTTCGATCCTGTCAGGAATCTAACCGGCGACCCCCAGGTTATGAGGTGAGCGCTTTATCCATCCGGCTATCCAGTCAATTTTTATTATTAATCAATGAAATGCGACTAGATTATTTCTTCCTGATTTCCTGTTTATTTCTTTACTATACCAGTACGCTTGTTCGCGTCAGGATGCGCGGTAGATTGTGCAGGGTCGTGACAGCGGAGTCTGCGCATTTGTATCGAACCGTCGGTCGCGAGTGACGCCATCGCGCCGTGACGGGATCGTCGCAATCGCAATACCTATCGATGCGACGATTGCGACGAGCGTGTGCGATAGCGCAATGGTGGCGATGTTTGCGTTAGAGACGGCGAGATGTGTTCCGTGTTCCACTTCATTTTAATTGAGATCATGAAATCTACGGTTTTATATACGATTTATTTTGAATCCAGATGTGCCTGAAATATGTTACGTTGGTCAACACATAATTTACAGTAGCAGTCGTTATCGTATTAAAGTTATCGTATATCGTTATCGTGAATCGTATATCGTGCAGTATATCGTTATCGTATGAACGGGAAAGCATGGAAATATACTAACTTTTTCTAAATTTTGTTTGTGTCTGTCATAGTAAAATCATACGCATATTTTCTTACCGCTTAAGACATTTTTCTGTGGGTCTACACACCGTTATAGTTCCCATTAGGTTGATTATCGAACATGCAACAATCAAATTAAAGCTTGGAGCAATTTGAAGTTAGAGATCTTATGACTATGGGCATAGAGGTGGCCAAGCAATACAGTATGGGTTTCTCTTATGTAGAGGAATAACAATGGAATTTAATGTGAGTACATCCTTTCAGTAACAATAACTTGGATTCAAAGGACAAGCAGATATTTTAACATGTTATCGGGTAAGATGCGAAGTAGGCAATATCAACACTGCTTCATTTTTTGCATATATGATCTACGCAGGCGTCGACTAGAGAAATCAATAACGATAAACAGTTATATAAGAATGCAATATTTTAACCTAAAAAATTACCTAATTTTATATTTTCGTTAAGTTTTTTGTAACATTCTGATAAAAGCAATGGACAGGTGTGACCTATTTTGGTATTAAGCCTATGCGAAAGGCCTATGACATTGCATTTTAGTGTTTGATATTTTTCCTAAATATTGATTAGTACTTGGGTTTAATTGATTAGCAACTATATACTGTTTACTGACAGAAACGTCTAGCCCTGCACGCTTCGATCTCACCTATTATAGGGTAAGTCTTACAATAGCGCGACAGGTGGGTGTACGGTGTGTACTTCGATTTTGACTTTGCCGCAATCGTTATGACTTTTTAAACGTCGCAGCGTCGTATTGAAAATACTACGACTGGTCTCAACGCCAGATCCTGGGAAAAGGAGCAATATAATCTTCACTTTCTTGGGGTCTTGTATTTTGTATAGTAAACTACAGTAATGAAATATGTGGTATTAGGCTTGTTGCTAGGGGTATTTCACATCCGTTTCCCAAAAATTAGGTAAACGAGAGTCAAATTGAAGGGGAATTTGTCGAGTAAATGCCTACATAAAACTAAACCAGACTCGTGAGAGGTAATTTCAGATTGTTAAACCAAACAGAAGATAATCTATATTTTACTGCGCGATCTAAGTGAATATTGAGTGGGTCGTCAATTTCAGTTTAATTTCTTTGGTCGTAAAACTGAAAATATGGAGACTTTCAGAAAGTAATGACGCTAAACCACGGGTGTGGAGCAGTAAAACCGAGGAGGCCTTCACCTAGTCTAGTGCGGACGGGTTCGACTATGCCTGTGCCTCGATTCCATTGATAATTGGGCAATTACCCACTGACCCCGATAACGGAGTTAATCTTTGTCTAATACACGCAGCTTCGGCCAGTGATAACCGAGTCTTTGTCCGCTCTCTCGCTCGCACGTCCGGGAATGATGTAAATCCTGAGGGAAAACGGGAGGAATTTTTGTGAAGGACGAATTCAGGATCCTTCAGTTGTTTTATAAGTTAAAAAACTTTGCCCGAATTTATTTTATATTTTTATAATACCCAGTAGAGCGCATAAGTTGAGCCCAAATTGAAAAATCGAAAACAACTGATTTCTTAGGGGTTAGACTGGATGATAGGCTCGGCTGGGGTGAGCAGGTGCAAAGATTGGAGGGGTCGCTTGCTCGTGGGCTCTTCATCCTTCGTCGGATGAGGACCTACGGCAGCATCCCTCTATCCAAGCTTGTTTATCACAGTCTTTTTGAACAATTCATTTCATACTCAATTATATTGTGGGGTTCAGTCAGGGGCAATTTGTAAAAAATTTTCATATGGCAAAAAAAAGCCATCAGAGCCATCCTAGGAATGCCACCTCATGCTAGTTGCAGGGATGCATTTATTCAGCTTGGCCTCTTGACAGTTCCCTGTCTCTTCATTTTTGAATCTGTTGTGTATATCAAATCACAGAACATAAAACCAGTTTTTAACAATCATATTTATAACACAAGAAAAAAAGGTAGACATGCACAACAGCATCGACTCAAACTTTTTGAACAAAAGCCACATTATTCAGGTCTCAAATTATTTCAGGCATTACCACAGAATCTTCAATCAATTCAGAAAATATCAAAATTTAAAATCCAAGTTAAATATTTTTTAATTCAGAACGGTTTCTATGATATGGACTCCTTTCTGAATTTCAACAAAATTCCTTAGGTCTAGCTTTTTTTAGTTTTTTTTTAGAATTCATAGGGAAAGTTATTCTTTTATTCCATATTGGACTAACCCTTTGACCTGTCCAACTCCTCCTTCAGGACTACGGACGGAACACTCAAGTATACAAGTAAGTAAGTAAGTATAAGTAAGTAATAGAATTTCCGGTGAATATGCGCAGTTACGTCTGCGTTCTGGCGACATTGTGTCAGTTGGTAATTAGTAAAGCAATCAACGGTAGAATCATTGATTATCCTCTTAATCTACAACTGTATTGCCAATGGTAGAATCCAGTAATGAGGAAATTTGTTCTTATAGGAGTAAAACCCAAAATAGCGGGAGGTACTGCAGACTCGAAGGCTAAATCGTCGAAATACTACTCCGGCCCGGTAGTGAACAGAAGAAACGGACAAGCGCCCCGTGGGGCCGGACGGGGTGGGCGGCTGGGTGACTGGGTGACTGGGCGGCTGGCGGCTGCGGCTGCGGGGGCGGCAACAACACCCCAGCAGTGTTGCCAGACAGGCTTTGGCATTTTACCCGCCAACTCCATTAAAAATCCCCGCTTTTACCCGGTTTTTCGGCAATAATCCCCGCAAGTGCCAAAAACCGGGTAGTTTTTGAACGCTCAAAACTGGCTAGTTTCCTAAAATTACTAGGTAAGGAGGGAAATCTTACATAAATAAACTGCTCACTATGTACTAAAATATGTCTATTTACTTCGAGTATTGTTCTCAAAACCATGAAAACAAATTATTTTTCACCACACTACGACGAAATCACCTGTTTTACAAACGTCAAACGCGGACCGAAACACACCGTTTGCCGCCACAGGACCGAAAACGTTGGGGGCCCTAGGGCCGAAAGTCAGCTGATAGTTTATTTGCTTGAAACAACGTCAGAACATCACTAAATTATACGGCATTCAAGACAGGGTAGTTGCGATCATATGATTGTCATAGCTGTGTTTTGTTTTCAAGTGAGTCAAATAATAATCTTTTTTTATTATTTAGGGTAAATTTCATTGTGTAGTGTGGTGAAAAATAGTGTTCGCACCTCGGCCGAAAGGGTTTTGCAGGCTCGAGATCGTGTTTCAAATTCGAGACGAAGTCGAGAATTTGAAACACGATCTCGAGCCTGCAAAACCTCATTTTCGGCCCTTGTTGCGAAATATACTATTTCTCATCTTACATGAAGATTGGATCACGAATCACGATTCAAAAATCCCAACGGCTTTACCCTTTTTTTGTATTTAGGATGCCGGGCAAATCCCCGCAGCTCAAGGTTAAAATCCCCGGTTTTTACCCGATTTTTCTTGATCCTCTAAAATCCCCGAACGGCCTTCAAAATACCAGAAATCCGGGCGAATACCCGGGTTTTTGCAACACTGAAACCTATAAAACCATACCGAATACATATTACTAATTAAAAAATTATCTGGAGTTAAAAAAATTTAGCTCTTCCAAAATGCCCGGTTTTGCCAGTTTTTTTAATATCCAGGTTCTCGCGTAAATCCCCGCAGCCGTGTAAAATCTCCGATTTTACACGGTTTTTTCTTAATCCCCGCCAAATCCCCGCATGACCTCCTAAATACCCGAAAACCGGGTAAATACTCAATTTTTGGCAACACTGCACCCCAGGACCACGGGGGGACAGTTAACACCTTGAAGGAACCCGTTGGTGACGTCACCACAAACATGGCGGCCACCAAGGGCCTATCTGAACCGCTCGAAGGACCGATCGATTACAAACTGTTTACACCCAATCATTTCTCAAGGCGGTGCCTTCAAAATAAATTCATCTGGCGAACGCAGCGCACCATCCCTCGGCCAGTTTTGGCGTTTACGGTGTCGCTGCATGGATGGAGTGTAGATGTTGTCAAACACCCATTGAAGCCCTTTGAAAAGTAAATATTTAGTTGTTAAAAAAGTCTCGCGGTAAAGGACAAAAGACGGTAAGACAACAGGGATTTCGTAGTTACTGAGCATCGTGTAAACAAGGCTTCAAATGAGACGTTGACCAGGAAACATCAAGCATCAATATAAAACAAGAAAAACAAACCAGCATAAAACCAATCCGCGAATGTCCCTCAGCTCTTAAATATTAATAACCGATCTCACTCCACCATTTAAGTGCGCCCATCATTGTTGCATAATCAATTACACCGTATAAAAAGAAAACCCGGTTTTCATCACCGTCAAAAAGCAATGTGTGGTTCCATCCTGATATCGCAGTAAAACCAGTCCGGGGAATTAAATATTGCCAAAATATTCATACATCATACAAAAACCTTTTCAATTTACAAGGCGGTCCGACCGGACGGCGGACCGCATTCTTGCCGCGATCATCCTGGGAGCTGGTTTCCAAATGGTGTTTGGTTCGATATCCGATAAATCGTAAATATCGATATTTTAGTCCGATATATCGGTTTTATATCGATATTAGTCTTCCGATGTTAGCGGAATATCGATAGTTTACTTCGATATTATCGTTAGTTGTGATATTAGCAAATTTTTGAGAACAATACATAAATAAAATACGATTTAACCTTTTCTGCACTTTTTCATTAGTAGTAATTAATTAAATATTTGATTACTGTAGTGTCGGACGTCACCACAATGCAGGTAGGTAGGTAAGTGTCGAGATCTGAAATTAAAGCCCACCGATGTGAGATCATGATAGGCCTGTGGTAAGGTAGGGAGGGATATTTAACTGTTAATTAAATTTTAATTCAACATTTTAATAACTCTTATAGGCCTATAAGCTGTAACAGATAACTTATTTGTTGTTTTGTTGAAGAAAATGGGTTTCCTCAAGAATTGAAAAATATATATATCTTAGCTATGTTAGGCTACTTGAAAGAAGAGTCTTTTGCAGGAGAAAAAATTATTTCACAGTTATTGATCTAAAATTATACTTCAAAGTATAAGTTAAACAATTTTACGTCAAATGGACGTCACAGGTATGCTGCTAACTGGTATGATTCATACCGTATGCATTCGATTAATTTTAAACGAAATTTTTCTGATTTATCGATATTTTTCCGATATAGATATTTTTGATCCGATATTTTTGGAATATCGATATTAAGGGTCCGATATTATCGTCGATATAAATATCGATATTTTCTTTCGATATCCAAACACTACTGGGAGCTGGTTTCAAAATGTCCCCGCGCCGCCACGCCTCCGCCGCCGCCGAGACGAAATGGGGAGTTCAGGTCGTTTCCGAAAACCGGGATCACAGTTTACAGCGATGTTGCAATCACGTGCGTTGTGCCACCCACACTTCTGAATTCCTATTTTTGGAGGAGAGTTCAAGGTGGGATTATACAGAAGAGCAAAGTTGAGCGTTAGGAAGCTCACCATGAAGTATGGACAGGTGTAAGATGGTAAGGACCATGTTATAGCAAATTGGAGTAAGATACATAATACGTTTTTTATGAATCAATTTTTATCATGAGGAAATTGTTTTCTAACCTATTTCACAGAGAAGAATCAAACAGAGGTATCTTCTAATGTTGCGCTCAGTGTGTCGAGCGCTACCCAGCATTTGTGTCGAGGACGTAATTTACCATTAACTCCGCAAGAGAGCAGCACCGTCGCTGCCCTCTCCTAATTTACCTTAACTGTAACTAGTAACTGGATGAAACTAGTAATTAGTAACTTAACTGTAACCGTAACTGGATTTAACTGTAAACAAAACTTGGGCGCAAGCACAGAGGAGAATCAAAAGATAGATTCTTCTCTGTGGCGCAACAGAAGACCCATTGAAAAGCGACCTCTGTTTGATTCTTCTCTGTGCCTATTTCAAACAAAGTCTTTATACTATTTTGTTAGCATTTCGATACTTGATCAAGTTGCTTAATAACAGGGCGATTCCGATCTACTGAAAGTGCGTTGCCCTGCAGCTCTAGTCTACACAATTCGTCATGTTCAATGGTTGGAGGCAGGGCCTTTCTTTTCTTTAGGTGTAGCCCTGGGTTGGAGGTGGGTTTGATAACAAACTGTATTCATACAATCAGCTGTTCACTTGATCGACTACAGTACTATTTCTTCAGGACAAATAAACGAAACTCAAAGAGCGTCATCGGTTCTATCCTTAAGTCTGACCTTCAAATTTTCTTTCCTGCAATATTTTACGCCGAGATCCTAGATAGTAAAATCGGTCCAGAAATGTAGGAGGAGTTCGATGAAAAGAAATCCCTTGCGAATTTAACAAGTATAGATTCTATGTTTTAGCGAACATTTACTATAGTTTCATCAGTAAAATAAAGTTTCACGACAACTTTCAAAAGTCTACAACTACATAATATAAACAAATTTACCTTCATCAAATTAAATTTAAAAAAGTATGTATACTAAGTCCGCAAATAATGTGAGTAATCAACGGAGAGAGGAGATAAAATACACCATAGAAAAATAAACAGGAAATTAAACAGGAAATAAAAACAGAAATAAACAGGAATTCCTGTTTATTTTACTGTGAATACACGTAGGCTGCTTCAGTCGAAGTACATAAGAGGAAAGTGCGAAGAAAAACAGACTACGAAGGTATATAAGCATGTTGGAGGTCTCAGATAAACTATGACGTCCGACTCTTATCACAACCATACCGGGACAAAGAGCAGTAAACTGCTTAAAGTGCTCGGTGTGGCAACAATGCGATTATAACTCGAGGTAGGTATGTGTGAGTCAGGCCTGCATCATGAAAACAACGCAGATAAATGATTTTCCCGTATCGTGAGAAGAAGCTAATAGCAGAGATGAAATTCTTTGGCACCCGATATTAAATTTTCATAATTACGCGGTGCGCCGCAGAGATTTGCCCGGTTTTGAGTATAGATTCGGTTCTGACCGCTGGCCATCGTAAATCCAGGAGGAAATTGAGATTGAACAAAATTACTCCCAGTTTTCGTTCAAGAATAAAAACAAAAATAAATAATTTTCTTTGGATATTAAAAAATAAAAAGAATAAGATGAAAATTTAACAAAAACGTTATGAAATCCAACTTGAATTCTGAATTTATTTTTTAACGATTTTCAATCCTAGAAGCTACGAGATACATTAGATCATAGAAAAATTAAATTTTCTATGATTAGATACATTACTTGAAATGGCGACATACCCAGGTAGGTATTTTAAGCCAAGCATGAATGACAGATGAGTGAAGGATGATTGTGGCGCGATCTTGTAGTCTTGTTACTGACTAAGGCCGACATGTTCCTTAGACAGGACAGTCAATTAATAGCCCAACAGCCAATGGGAATTTCATCATAGAGATAGAACGTCTATATCATTCTGAGATAGAAGTTTATCATAAATCCAAACTCAGATTTCCCCTGTTGTACATTTCATGACTGTGCCATACCTTTTATTTAGATGTTAGTTTACAAAATCATTTCTGTAGTTTTGCTTTTGTAGTAAATTTTGGTTTTTTGGTCATCAAAATTGTAAGGGTTATTTGTTAGTACATTTCAATTTTCTTATAGTCATCAACATTGTAAGGGTTCTTATGCACCACAAGCCCAATTTGATTCGCTCATACAACACTAAGAACAAATGCATCTGCAACAGAATTTCAGCGGAAAATTCTCCACCAACTCTTAAAATTGTAACTACGTTGCGTTGGAACGTCGACAGACCGGCCAGCGCGTCGGCCGGATTATCTGCATAGCTCAGTAAAAGCATAAAACCATGAGTCACCTTCAGTCATCCTCCCGTGGCATTGGATTACACGAGTGAAATCCGAGGGCTAAAAACTTTGGCGCTTCTTTTGTTACTGTAGGTCACACCGGCTTAGTTTCATACGCGAAAAAGACACTTCGTAACAGTATATAATGATGTGCAGGAAGTATAGTACTTCCCCAAACTCTCTAAGGAACTTCGGGAATGTCTGGGGTAAAAAATGTGATGTAGGTAGAGTCTGTCCGGTTCCACTTTCCGGACCGCTCCGGGACCGCTCTGTGCACCTGGGATGTTTTTTTACATTAGGGTCATTTGTGGCGCTGACTAGAAAATTGGAAAACGTATTATGCTTCATTCGGAATAATACTCGTTGACGGCTATTTGGGATTATAGCTTGCAAGTCAGTGTGACTGTTTCAAAAGATGAAACTGTGATAATCTTCTTTTATTTGTGACATTATAGTCAGCAGAAGGGCTTAATATAAGAAATTTACAACTGATCGTGAGTAAAATGATGATTAAAATAAGACTTGCGATGCCTCACAACTAAACCCTCACAATTCATTCATAAAATGCCAATCAAGATCTGGTGGTATCTTTGATCGTACCCGTCCTTCGCATGGATCATGATATTTTGTAATTTGTTAAGTAATAAAACACAGTGGAATAGCGGTTTTCTGATGATTAAATTTAAAGTTAGCTGTTCCCGTTCCATTATATTTACTCATATTCTTCAATAAGAATTAACATTGAAACCCTAGAATCCCAAGGGTATGAGCCCGAAGAAACTGAAACGGGATAAAAGCCTTGCCAGGCAATTGTAGAGCAACCTCCCAAAGTTTCATGGCGATCGGCTGACCTACTGATTCATAAAAGGACAGACAGGCACACTATATATAGACTATATAGTTGACCCACGTTACCTTTAAATATAACAGCTGCTGATTTACATTTAATAACTGACATATAAAAAAGAAACATATTAGGCCTGTCCTCCATGAACATCAAAAACACATTGACCCGCTCAATTGCGAAGCCCTGAAGGAATTTCTAAGATCCCCTCTTAAGAGGGTTTCCTACCTACCCCAAAATATGCCTTAAACACGCTCCGCGCGGTGTCATTTAGCGCCTACAGTTTTCAAAATAAAATTTAATTTAACATAGCATTTCAAAGACAAAGAGTTGTGGAGTGTTGATTGCTAATCCAAAATCGTTCATGTTAACGTATTCTGAAGATACATTCCGTTGAAGTTGACCAACTTTAACGCCATGTATCTTTTTAATGAGTGAGCATGAACATTTCGGAGAAGCAAAAAACACTCTGAAACTCGTTATCTTTACAATGATATTTCCGAATAAGTTTTAGTTTAAGAATTAAAGACGCTAAATGACACCGCGTTTACCCCTGCACCGGATTGCGCGGCGAAAAGCGCACAAATTTAACATGGGCTCTTATGGAGCTGCAGTTCCAAAATTCGCCGCTAGTGTCGTAGAAAAACGAAAACTGCCGTTTGTAGGTGCCTTTACTTACCAAGAGAAGTAGCAGACCCTATATACAGGCAAAATGTATGCATTCTATGTGCAACGGTTTGCCCTAGGCGTTGATCGTGATTTCGATTTTAAAGGTGTTTCCAAGCCAAGATTGTTTTTCAAATTTAATTTTGATAAACAAGGAAAAATTGATGCGGACAATCAACTACTTTTACTAGCGATCTGCAACTATGATGAATGCGGAATGATTAATATCTGTTTAATACGCAAGATCATTTACAAATTATATTTCGTCCAATGCTACAGGCATTTTATTTTAAAGAGTTGATAAGAAACAAAGAGGGCCGACAATATTATAGACTTATAGGTACTCAGAGAATCGAACGTGTGACCTCCTGCACCGAATCCAAGTCGCCAACCGTTAGGCCGTAATAAAGCGGGTTTTGAACCTCGGGCGGCGGGGAGGCGCACGATATTGACTTTGACCTTTGGCGTTTATTTCAACAATTCAACAATGTGACCACTTGCCACTGTTTGACAACCTCAACCAGTCCTTGGCATTCTGTTGGGTCCGCAAGCACGTATTACAGACTGTTGGCTTATTGTGGGTTGTGTGACGTTCCAAAAAGGACAAATTAACGGTTCAATTTTAACGGTTCAGACAAACACTAACGAAGGACCATCATTTACCAAGTATGGATAAACACAGAACATCACATTGAAAAGGCAATAAAACTTATTATTGTCCAATAGATAAATTAGATGTAATAATAGTCATTACTCAATGGTAATAATAGGTTATTGAGGATAAATCTAATGGATCTTACACAGTTCCATTAGATTTAAGCAAATCTAAATTGCTAGATTATATCTATAATTACTAGATTAATAAATATAAATGCTAGATTTATAACAATTGTTATAAATTGTTTTTAATGGCATGGCGAAATTACATGCCATTATGTTCTACTAACGCAATTGCAGTATAACTGTATGTCAGCCTCTTGCGGATCTTACACAGTTCATTATAAATATAGGGAAGATTACAAAAAATGGATATCAATTTTAAAAGTATTTAATTTAATAATTGGTTAAATCTCTCACAAAATGTTATACAGTGATTGTTATTAGATAATCATGGAAATAATGTAGTTTATCTTGATCTTACTTGTTCTTATAAATACTCAAATACCTGGATGTTTACGAATATTGGGTATTTAGCTCATGCCCAAAAAAAGTCGTTGTAGAAAACAAAGGAGCTACCGGTAACTAAAATCTACTATAAGGTAATTTCATGCAGACACTCACGTTTAGCCATGAACTAAGTCCACCGCTGATCTGAAACAAACAACTAAGATTAACATTTCAGTTTTCACAGAACAGTGTTACATGAATAAAAATTATTTTAGTAAAAACCATTAATTGCACCCGATAGGCCTATTAAAATAGTGAAACAAGAAAGTTAAAAACAAACAAAAAATAATAGTTGTATAGAGTCTAACGTTAAGGATATTCAAGATTTTTGTTTACACATTTAAAAATGATAGGCAGCGTTTTGATGATTTGTCTACTGCTAATCTTTTATTACTCTATTCTTATTATTTTATTATTGATTTTTAATTTAAAACTGAATTTAATAAACTTGACGCGGAGGGGAGTTTTTTTATGATCGATGTGGTATACCAAGAACTTTTCACGGAGTGTTGTTTCAAATTCAACAGTTAAGGGTCTTTTTCAATATGCACGTGCGTAGTCTACAAGGTATAAAAGGTCTATTAATAATTGTGTATTTAGGCTTTTAATAACATTTTGTGCCAAATGCTGTTAAAATCTCATTACGTAATTTTAGCCATATTCGTGTGAGGCAATCAGTTCATAAATCACCTTATGGTAGATAGCTTCCGAAAATACATTTACCTTTTTTGCATTTTTTTATATTTTGAAAACAAAAAATTATGGCCTAAATAATAATAATAATAATAATATACAAATTTACCTCCAACTTTGAATTGCAACTAACATACCATTATAGTCCGAAAAACTTGAATAAATATTTACCTCCAACATTGAATTGCATTTACAACACAACTCAGCGAAATTATATACCATTATGTTCTACTAACGCAATTGCAGTATAACTGTAAGTCAGCCTCTTGCGCGGACTTGCACTCAAGCATTGCGGATTCATTCCCGCCATTGGTATAGTTTCACAGCCTGACATATCGGCGAACAATGCCGATAGTGTTGCCCAACGATTCATTACTTTGAACTTATACCGAGGTCAAGGCTGCACAACTTCATACAACTTCACACTTCAGTCGTTGCCGCAACTGGTACACGTTTACACGTTACACACAGTAGATCACACTGCAGTTGGACTGCGGTAGACATGACCGTCCTCCATATTATTGTTGTTTGATGGCCAGTGTGAACATTTCCAACTTAACAAGAAATGGCCAGATTTCGTCAAATAAGAAAAAAATTAGTTCGTGTTTAAAGTAAATTCTCAATGGTAACTTATAAATTGTTTTGTATTTAATGTATATTTAATATTTAAACGACAACAAGATTTTTATACCTGCACAAGCGAAGGTAGGAAAACGGTCATAATTGCCATGATTTATATTTTTTTATAAAAGCCCCTCTACTATAGAGCTTTTTGCATATTAGCATACCCCTAAAACGGATTCAACGCGATGACCCAAAATGCGATGAAAATGCGATTGCCCAAATCGGCAAATCAGTACTGAACGATAATGAATAAAAATAAATATCAGAAAAAACTACGAAACGCAAGAACTAAGAGTCCCTGACAAATGGGCCTGATTACGTGCATCTGTTAAGCGTCTTAAGATAGTGAATATTATAACTACGTATTCTGATAACTTATTATTTTAGGATACTTAACAAAACCCCTGCACGTTACATAAACAATATTCAAGTATCTATCAGTTTTTATTATTTTTAAATAAAACCTTTCACTTTAACAAAATAAAAATACGGAAGTACAGAAAGCTTATTGGAGTTGAACGTGAAAATAATTCCTAGAAAAATTAAGAGTGTTGTTTTCCAAATCGAATGTTAAAAATTAAACATTTATTCTGGTTTCAGAGTAAATAAGCTTTGATTATTCAATTAAATAAGGATTGTTAATTGTTAAAACTTTCCAGTAACACCAATCACACCTCTGTGCGCAGGTGAGTGACCTAATTTAATTACATATAGCTTCGCGATTCGGGTAATTACCGCAGGACGATTGGCAACACTGGTAGCCAGGTGGCGGATACGGAAGCCGGTCGCGGAGGCGGCGTTGCCGCGCAGTGTTGCCAGCCTAACTCGTCCCACCGGTCCACCGGTCCTCCCCACATCCCACATACCTTCACTCACACGCCGACTATGGAAAGTCAAGTACAAGTACACCGCGGGAGCATCGCTCAACAGATTAACGTCCGAACACTATGAGTCGCTCTGGAATCCCGGATGGAGCGGGAACGGGAACGGGAACGGGATCGAGTCCGGTGAATAAGTCAGGATCTAGGAGTTAGTTTAATCTACTTAGGATTAGGCGATAAACGAAATGTTTGTAATTAGTGTGAAAGTGAGAGGTCGGATTTATGGGGATTTGAGTCGAAACGATTGGTCTATGGACGCAAGTACGACGACGTTTGGGAAACTGTTGGGTCTTGAGATTACACTGCAAACTTGACACAAGCCTATGTTAGTATTAACAAAAAATCTTTCATGTGAAATCTACTGCCCTGAAGCCCTAAACTTGAAATAGGCCTACTGGGTTAAAAAATACAAAAATTGATATTGTGTGAAACGGTATATAACGTACAGTACATACCTTTAGCGAGTCCATTAGAGTTTAAAGGTAAGAAAAATATTAAAAATTACTTTACAATGAAGACAGATGACTCTCAACAAAAAAGTGAGGTGATAAAAATGTGCAAATGCATTATTTACTTGTTGATGATTAAAATCTTCCTTAACTGTAACGTAATCCATCTTAATCTAAGTTAAGAGTCCGACATTCGTCACAAACACGTCGCTTATTTAAGCAGTTCTTGTCCATGATACTCTCACAAAACAACGTCACTCGACACATATCGTGAGTGTTATCAAAATAATACTGGATATAAATAAAAGACGTCTTGCAACACTTAGAATTAATATTAGACTTTATACTGTACTCATACACAAGACGGTAAATATACATAAAAGATTGGTTGGTCACATCAACCATCATCAGGCCCAATGAGAGTCTCTCATTGTGAGGATGGTTGGTGTGACCAACCGAAATCGATCGCCATTTTCCATCTTTTTTGTATATTTACCGTCTTGTATATGAGTACAGTATAAGTGTAAATATATTTTAAGTGTTGTAAGACGTATTTTATTTAATATCCTGTTTATAAAATTAAAAAAATCAAAATAATTTATTGTAGTATGACAGTTATACAATTATCGTATTACAATAGTCAAACTTAAAATTAAAACTCAATTTATTAAATGACTTCTAATTATAACTTAATTTATTAAATGTATTTAACTTGTCTACATATTGCCCAAAATGCTTATTCCCAAAATTCACTTAAGCTTATATAGAGTAACACGCTCCAAAAGGTGTTCCTTTAAGAGAATTTTAAAAACTTTAAAAGAACAAAACTTTAAAAGAATAAAACGACACGTATCATGCTAATCAAGAAGTTATCAAAATAATGTCATAAATACAGTATAATTGATGTAATTTTAAATGTACCTAAAAGGTCTACATAAGATAATCTTTACAAACGGCACAATGGCATCGAATTTATTCATAGTTTGCCTCCTGGATTGATAATCGAATTATAAAAATACTAGGCTACAAACCTTTACGTCGTCAAATCAAATAGTTTTACAGAATACTAGTTTCAGGTCATTAGTTTTATTATCAAGTCCTTTTTGTCAAATAAATTACAGTACACATATCTTCATTATCACCAATAATTTAAAAAAACATTTTCGTTATACTGCTTCAAAAACAGATGTTTTAATGTATGTTTTCCGGACCTAAATACACTCTTTTTATTCCTAGGAATTAAAAGCTGATGTACTCGATACCAGCTAACTCTTTATAGTCCTAGGACTATAAAAGTCAAAAAGTGCCGGGTACGTCGTAATAATCGAACAATATTTATTCGATTACAAATAATCTAAACATTCATCGTTATTATCGAAACATTCATTGTTGTCAGTTTAATCAATTTGTGAAACTCGCTCATTTCACCAATCGATTATTACATGCGTTCGATACGTCGATAGTTGTTCATTGTTGTCAGTGTACCCTAACACAAATGAAACAGACAATCAGCTGATTGCTTCAAATAGCAAGAACAAGACGGTGGCATCTTTTGAAGGCATCTTTAAAGGTAAACAAGCTGTAACATTTTGGTTTTCTTAAGTAGTTTACGTATTGTATTGAGCAATATAACGAAAAATATAGTTCATCACACGGACCTAAAGCTGCTTTTCGTTACTCGGTCATTTTTCAACCTCGGCTTACAGCCTCGGTTGTAAAACTTGACCTTGTACGAAAAGCGCCACTTTAGGTCCTTGTAATGAAATATACTGTGACATAACACAATCGACACGCACGTAAAAACAAAATACAACACATAGATCACGCGTGGCCGGCCAACTCCAGAATTTAATGTTTTTAATTTTTTTAATTATGGCGAAAATGAAGATACGTGTACTGTAATTTATTTGACAAAAAGGACTTGACAATGGTACAAAAATGTCCTGAAACTAGTCTGTAAAAACTATTTGAATTAACGACGTAAAGGTAAGTAGCCTAGTATTTTTACTGTAGCATCGGTTAACCCTACTTCCGAAGTAATGACTCTACCTGCCTCGTTGCAGTAAGCGGCATGGCACGGGCCGCCAACGTGACGTGGTAATTGAATAACGTTCGACATGGGATGGCGTCGCGTCACCGCCGCCAACGTCGTCAACGTCGCCGCACGGCCGCGCATCGCCGCCCAGGCGAGGGGACGACACGACCCTCCGACGTTAAAAGGAGATTAACTAACTAGTGCCGAGATGGCACAGCTTCGACTGTGGGGTCCGGCTGATAAATTCAAAAGTATTTTAAGGTATACAGGGTTCGGAAAAAGTCTGAGATATATTAAATAACTTTTACAGTATATGATTTTGCAGAAAGTAATGAAACTTTACAGTTGAGTATATATTACAAATAGAAATATTTTGGTATATTTTCTTACTTTTTCGCACGATGAGGGGACGGCCCACGCTGGAAGTCTTGAAATTCTTAAATGTAAGCATGCCTCGAGGTATACCTAATTTTAAAGGTCAATAATTAGTAGATATAACAGCCGCAAACGGCGCCTCAAAAGGTTAACCCAATCAGAAGCTACAGCTCCTCAAAGGTTTTATTGTTGGCCATTAAACTATATAAGCTAACATTGACTCTGAATGTATAAGTCAAGACATTCAAGGTCAAAGCTAGAAAAATGTCTAATTACTAATAAAGCTCTCGGAACGATGTAGTAGAGTTTTAGATGCATGGATTTCTCATTATAAGGATCATTTGACGTTTATAAAATCTACAGTTAAATTACATTGTTTTGGAAGCTTTATTTTAATTACTCTGTTCTCCTTACTTAAAAAAAACATAACTTGCGAAAAAAATAATAAAACACGTTAAAATATTTCTAATTATGACTAATACACAACAGCAAAGTTTCAGTACATTGAGCAAAATAATATAGAAGCTATTTCATATATTCCAGACCTTTTCCGAACTCTGAATAGTATATAATAGAGTTTTCATTGGTTAAAAATCATTCAAAGTCTTCGCGCAAATTTAACTGCATAAAAGAGGATCTGTTTCATTAAGTCTTGGACTCTCTTATATAAGTATTTGTAATCATTGTAATGATTTGTAAAGTATGGCTTCCAGTTGTATAACATTAATAGCAACAAACAGAATTTGACACAGCAGTTGGATACCGTTAACAATTAACAGTAAATTAAACACCACTTATTAGTATGTTTATTAAAGCATTCACAAAGGAAACAAAATAATTATTCAAGAATAAATCTGTTATGAACAATACAACGCAATCCTCTTAACATGGGTCTTGTAAGAATAAACCTAACATTACACTTTATTCAACGCCCTCCTAACATTTCAAAGAGATGAAAGAAACGTGACAGGACTTCAGGCAAAAACTGCACCAGCCGTTACGCCGTTACAGTATAGTGACATATAAAATACACAGTTAGGGTCTACGGCCAAATGCGAGGCGGAGGCCATTACGCATCACTTCTTGTGCAGTCGTCGTGATGTTCGCCAGTTAAGCTTAATGTTGAATGGCTTCCCATTCCGAGGACTCGTTTTTCGGTAGATTACCTGAAGTCAGGGCTGTAGAGATGTTTGTGCAAGTAGCCTACTGGGTGTTTTTTTTTTCAAGCGCAACCCAAAACTTTATTTTATCTGATTATTCCCCCCAAGATCCCCGGATTTGACCCCACTAAATTATTTTCTTTGGGGATACATAGTAAGTAATTGTTGCGGCTACGCAAACAATTCACTTGATACTCAGTACCTCAAAACAAACATATTTAATGCAAGCAATTCAAAGAGGTACCTTGCAACACTGTTCAGGAATTTGATGGAGAGGGCACAACTTTGTACAAATGTCAATGGTGGATTGTTTGAACACATAATGTAAACTTAATGTGACCAAACTTAAATTATAGGTCGTATAAAACGTAACAATTAATAAAACAATACTGCTTCCATATTTATATGTGGATTATTCAATCTTAAAAATGGGTTGCGTTTAAAAAAAAAACCTATATTAGGTCTCAACTGTATGGGGATTGGTCGAGTACATCGATTTCATGCCTCATAAATGGCGATGTACATTTGTCAAATGGCGATCTGTACATGTTCTCACTAACACAGCATGAAGCATATCGAGAAGTCGGGCGG
Source organism: Flexamia atlantica (assembly GCA_035578135.1). Lineage (NCBI taxonomy): Eukaryota > Metazoa > Arthropoda > Insecta > Hemiptera > Cicadellidae > Flexamia > Flexamia atlantica. The sequence continues at coordinate 3,208,496 of JAQJVK010000030.1, read as the reverse complement.
AGAGAGTTTTCGCCTGGTGAGAAACCATAAGTAATTCAAAAACAATTCAGTAGTTCAATGTTTTAATCGGAATCAACCTACAGAACAAAGCGTCCTCGCCGCTTCGTATTGTGGCGGTCGGCGTAATAAAGCGAACAATAGTTATTTGTACATCTAGGGACTAAAGTGCAACTTTTTCTCCGTGAGGGAAACTGCTGTCGCCCGTTGGCGGAGCCAAGGCAATTATTTTTAATTATTATTTATAATTAAAAAATACCTCTCAAAATCTGTACGTAAGGGATATTGGTAACAACAAACTCTAAATCAGGTGCTTTTACATTCAGTGTTGCCAACTTAATTCATACAAAAAAATATTACCTGGCTATTAAGTACATACGGTTTTGTTTTCTTAAGTTGAAACACTGTAGTTCTTGAATTAAATAATTTAGAGTAAGCATATGAAAATTGACAGTATTGCCACATTTTCTCAGTGTGCATCGCGGCGTTGCCGGCCGGATTTCTTCCCATGTATTTCTTATGAGATTACGTTTAGTCCCACGGGAGAAAAAGTAGATACTTTTAATCCCTTGGGAGAAAAAGTAAGAAATAAAATCCCATGGAGAATAAACTAGTACTCTAGTATTATATTCCAGGGACTAAAAGACGATTTTAGATAGTTGGTGGAGGAAAACATTATGTTCTAACGTCAAAGCCTAGATGTCTCATCAACATGCCAACGTCATGAATGGTTGTCTTCGCTTCGACGCAGCCACCACATCGCATCACTCACCGGTCAACCGTCAAGCGACCAGTGACCCGCGGATTTCCCCTCTGAAAAATATTCCCAGGCGAAACGCGAAACTTGCCGACAATCGATTATAATTCAAATGAAAAACGTGGCAGTTACGCATCGCGGGTGCTTTCGTGCTTTCTCCGCGAATGCTAAACGTGTGGCCGTGTGGCGACGACAAGCGTCACTTTCACGGCTTTGTCCGTGGTCGTATCTCTGGCATCGCTCCAGTCCGGTCCGCGCGCCCTTGTAACGCTGAGATCACTGGATAGTCCCCTCCGCAGCCGCAGCCGCACACTCCTGTGGCCTTTGGACAAGCGATGAGTTTCGGAGGTGTTTAGGAGTAGGTGTGATTTGTAGAGTTCAGAATTGAGGGGTACCATTATCGAGGTACAGAGGCAGGAAACACAGGACCTACAGATGCATGACCTACAGTGCAGAGGACCTACACCTGTCGTCCTACCTGTCGATAGGACCTACACCTGTAGTCCTACCTGTCGTAGGATCTACAGCGCAGAGGACCTACACCTGTAGTCCTACCTGTCGTAGGATCTACAATTCAGAGGACCTACATCTGTTACCCTACCTATCGTAGGACCTACACTGCAGACGACCTACACCTGTCGTCATACCTGTCGCAGGATCTACTGTGCAGAGGACCAACACCTCTGGCGTCCTACCTGTCGTAGGACCTACAGTGCAGAGGATCGACACCTGTCGTAGAACCTAATTCAGGGGACCTACAACTGATACCCTACCTGTCGTAGGACCTACAGTGCAGAGGCGTGAGACTCCTTCCCTAATGAATATTACCCATAGAGCCTCTGCTCCCAAAAACACAAGCATACACGTTCACACGTTATAATTGTTATCGAACTATTTATCAGCAAATTAAGATGTAGGAAATTAATATAATGCTTGAGTTTTTAAAGCTCTCAGTAGTTGCCAACACTAACGCATTCATGACAATTTATGTCTTTTCAGTATTGATAATACCATAAACATTAGGTATACACTCGCCAGTCATCTGTTGGTTTTAAAACCATATAAAATGATTTTTAGCTTAAATATTTAATCAAATAACCTTAAAGTATTCATTTCTGCTTTCTAAAGCAGAATATATTTTTAAGAGAAGAAGGGCAAGAAGACATACAATCAAGGTAAACATAAATTTTAAATACCCTGACACTTAAAAGGTTGTGTAAAGTTTGTAAATATCTAAATGTTCAATTTAATGGATCAACATGGGTTTTTTCGCAAGCGCGTTTATTACATGCTTTTTTATCGAAGCAGCGTTATCAGAGCAGGTCAGGAATGTGGGGGGTAAGTTGACGCCAAGCCAGATTACACTCAAGGACGCGCAACCCTCGAGAAGCCCCACACTGGCGTTACGAGGGTACGGAGAGTATCGGGTACATCGGACTGAAATTTTAGAAAATCTTCGGATAGCTCAAACACGCAAGGGGGAGAAACAAAGGAAAAAGTCGAATTTGATACGACTTTAAACTGGTTTATACAGTATTTCAAATTGCAATTCATTCGTCTGAATTTTTTAATTACCTCAAATAATCCTTTGTCAAACCCTGGTAGTAAGAAAAAGACTTTCTTTACCTGCCCTCTTTACGGAAAAGTTAGGTGTTATTTGACATCTAGAGTTGTCTAAAAAAATAATTTAAGTGATGATAATTGTTTAATACATACTACTAAAATCTTAAGCAGCGTTTTGACTAAACCACAGCGGTCAACGTGCACCTCCACAGCAGTCAACGTGCACCTCCACAGCGGTCAACGTGCACCTCCACAGCGGCCAACGTGCACCTCCACAGCGGTCAACGTGCACCCCCACAACGGTAAACGTACACCTCCACAGCGGTCAACGTGCACCTCCACAGCGGCCAACGTGCACCTCCACAGCGGTCAACGTGCACCCCCACAACGGTAAACGTACACCTCCACAGCGGCCAACGTGCACCTCCACAGCGTCCAACGTGCACCTCCACAGCGGTCAACGTGCACCCCCACAGCGGTAAACGTACACCTCCACAGCGGTCAACGTGCACCTCCACAGCGGCCAACGTGCACCTCCACAGCGGTCAACGTGCACCTCCACAGCGGCCAACGTGCACCTCCACAGCGGCCAACGTGCACCTCCACAGCGGTCAACGTGCACCTCCACAGCGGTCAACGTGCACCTCCACAGCGGTCAACGTGCACCTCCACAGCGGTCAACGTGCACCTCCACAGCGGTCAACGTGCACCTCCACAACGGCCAACGTGCACCTCCACAACGGCCAACGTGCACCTCCACAACGGTCAACGTGCACCTCCACAACGGCCAACGTGCATCTCCACAACGGTAAACGTGCACCTCCACAGCGGTCAACGTGCACCTCCACAGCGGTCAACGTGCACCTCCACAGCGGTCAACGTGAACCTCCACAGCGGTCAACGTGCACCTCCACAACGGCCAACGTGCACCTCCACAACGGCCAACGTGCACCTCCACAACGGTCAACGTGCACCTCCACAACGGTCAACGTGCACCTCCACAGCGGTCAACGTGCTCCTCCACAGCGGTCAACGTGCACCTCCACAACGGTCAACGTGCTCCTCCACAGCGGTCAACGTGCTCCTCCACAACGGTCAACGTGCACCTCCACAACGGTCAACGTGCACCTCCACAGCGGTCAACGTGCACCTCCACAGCGGTCAACGTGCTCCTCCACAGCGGTCAACGTGCTCCTCCACAGCGGTCAACGTGCTCCTCCACAGCGGTCAACGTGCACCTCCACAGCGGTCAACGTGCTCCTCCACAGCGGTCAACGTGCTCCTCCACAGCGGTCAACGTGCACCTCCACAACGGTCAACGTGCACCTCCACAGCGGTCAACGTGCACCTCCACAGCGGTCAACGTGCTCCTCCACAGCGGTCAACGTGCTCCTCCACAGCGGTCAACGTGCTCCTCCACAGCGGTCAACGTGCACCTCCACAGCGGTCAACGTGCTCCTCCACAGCGGTCAACGTGCTCCTCCACAGCGGTCAACGTGCACCTCCACAGCGGTCAACGTGCACCTCCACAGCGGTCAACGTGCTCCTCCACAGCGGTCAACGTGCTCCTCCACAGCGGTCAACGTGCTCCTCCACAGCGGTCAACGTGCACCTCCACAGCGGTCAACGTGCTCCTCCACAGCGGTCAACGTGCTCCTCCACAGCGGTCAACGTGCACCTCCACAGCGGTCAACGTGCACATCCACAGCGATCAACGTGCTCCACAGCGGATAACGTGCCGGAAACGCAAGGTTTACGCAGGGTCGCGTGGCGGCGGGTGAAGGGTTGGCTTACTTAACGTTATTAAGTAATGGTCACAATTAACGTCCCCGTCACGGAGGCCCCGGGCCCGGGTACAATTACTGGCCGACTTTCCGTTTCCATCTCCGTAATGGACCGCTGTTGGCTGTTGCCTAAACGTTACACTGAACACTGAAGATTGGCGATTAGAGGTTCGCTAACGCCCGGCCAGTCAGAGATCGGTCAGGGTAGACGGCACGAAGGGGACTTGTTCGGTTCAGATTTCCGACTGCAAAAGTTCTCAATCGCCAATAAGTTTGATTTTTAGTTTGACAAACGAGAATTCGTTCATTTTAATTTATTTTTCCACGAACGTTGTTTTTTTGTTTGTTTTAAAAATAAAGTGCGGTTCTCGAATACAGTACTTAATCCTGACGAAGGTCTCTTTGGTCGTCAGATCAAATTGCGTGACATTGACGACATTTTTACCTCAATTACCTGAAAAAAACTAATAAAGCTTAAAATACCATAAGAAAAAGTCAGAATGTTGCAATTTAACTTTTAACTGTTTTGGTCTTAATCGGATGTACTTAAATTCATCAAAATTAACGGGAGAGAAATGAAATCGCGTTACAATAACACTTCGGATAACATGTTGTACTGTAGCGCTTTCTCAAATGCACTTATCGTTACCATTTATCTGGTAGACCCCTTGCAACACTGGTAATCAATATATAAAAAGAGTTGTGTGGTGGTATATTTCGGGCTGCTGCCATGCAAAACTACATGACGTAGATACTAGATCTTGGTGTCAAATTAAAGCTTGGAATCTCATGATGTCCACTAAGTGGTTTGGCTTTGATATCTTTAAGGGCTTAGGGACAGGATCGTCCGAGAGGGAACCATGTAAGGATTTTGGAAGTGCTTTGGATAGTTGCTTTGGTTACATTATTCAACTACCTACTATGGTTACTAACAGAATGCAGCACTAAGAATCAACAAGAAGAAAATAATTTCCCGGGAAAAGCCGGGGTTAAATTTATTTATTTTTTGCATTAAGAGGGTTCCCTACCTACCCCAAAACATGCCTAAAACACGCTCCGCGCGGTGTCATTTAGCGCCTACAGTTTTCAAAATAAAATTTAATTTAACATAGCATTTCAAAGATGAAGAGTTGTAGAATGTAGAATTTCTAAACCAAAATCGCTCATGTCAACGTATTCTGAAGATACATTCCGTTGAAGTTGACCAACTTTAACGCCATGCATCTTTTTAATGAGTGAGCATATACGATTTTGGAGAAGCAATAAACACTCTGCAACTCGTTACCTTTACAATGCTACATCCGAATAACTTTTATTTAAGAATTGGAGACGCTAAATGACACCGCGTTTACCCGTGCACCGGCTTGCGCGGCGAAAAGTGCATAAATTTAACATGGGCTCTTATGGAGCCGCAGTTGTAAAAGTCGCCACTAGTGTCGCAGAAAAACAAATGCCGTTGGTAGGGAACCCTCTTAAGTCGCCCGCTTGTACAAAATCGTGCCGAAATCGTCGCAAACCAGTAAATTTTCCACGGGCCGTCGCCGAGCGGCGGGCGGCGGGCGGCGGGCGGCGGGCGGTGGGTGCCGGTCGCTCGGACCAGTTTTGTACAAGGTCAGCCTCATGCACCGGGGAGAGGCCGAGCACGGCGCACGCACGCACGCACAACACCCGCTGACACTGCTACACGCCAGCTACTCGCCTTCAACTCTTGACTTTCCCGACAGAAATATTATCTTTCTTGACCTTTCACATTGTCACTGTGCTGAGACAGTGCAGGAGTCGTTTCAATTTGTCACTGTGCTCAAACAGCGCGGGAGTCGCGGAAAGTCGCGGCTTTCCAACTTGTTCGCCCCTGCCTTGCAACGTTATCTGCGAAAGAGAGATCTAGGTGATTAAGCATCATATTCGTTTACAAACATATTGTCTACGAGAGGAAAATGCGACATTTTGACCCGCCGGCGCCGTCGAGATCCTTGTTGTAAGGGGAGAAGAGTCCCCCCGGCCGGCGACGCACGCTATTCGAGGACACGAGGCAGAAAGGACCCGTCATCTGTGAAACGTGATATTTGATATGTTGGAATGTGAACGACGGTGATCGTCGAATCTCGACCGGCTGTTGGATGGGAGTCATATACTACAGGGCTTGTAACAGTTCTTGAGGTTGAAAAAAATAAAAAATAACTAAAATAAGAAAAAATAACCAAAAAATAACCGTTTGTAAACAAAAAATGTTGCTAAAAATTAAAAAAACTGGCGTTATATTGGGGATAATACATTCTTAACCTTGGTAAAAAAGAAAATCTCGACAGACTAATCACAAATCTGCCTAGATTTGACGGCGAGACTTGGTTTCCATGCAACGAGACTTGGTTTTCACGCAACAAGACTTGGTTTTCACGCAATGTAGGATGACGAGATTCGTCTGCCGCGATGCTGCTACGATATCGTATGACAGACGAACAGGGTGAACAGGGCTTGAAGCAGTTCTTGAGGTTGAAAAAAATAAAAAATAACCAAAATTCCAAAAAAATAACGAAAAAATAACCTGTTACAAGAAGCCCTGATACTATGGTCTCCTGTGAACGTTTGAATGTCTCATCAAGCGTGATGAATGCCAAGGCTCAAGTCGCACATGTCCTAAGGTGTATAAAATATTATTCTAGCTCCATACTTGATCATACTGACTCGGTGAAGAAGTACTGTACAGAGACGAGTAGGAAATGTTAGTCGCACCGCTGCGTTTTTCTTCTAGTGGGTCTTCCACTTCTTTTCGTCTTGTACGACCTCGCCACTCGCCAATATATAACTCTTTATACTATTCTTATGTGATTTATAGTGTCTGGTCTGTTAAAAATTAAGTTAGTAACATATATGATATTTTTTTTAGATTCTTCTCCACCATGCAGGGGGAAAAATTCTAAAGTAGGTTTTTAAACATAAATAATCTCAAAGTTCTCATACTCACTGGAATCTTAAAGTATAAGGTGTGAACGAGACAGATTTGTATCTACAGTAATTTTGAAAGGCTGCTAAAAAATACGTGCGAGGTTTAAAATCGAACTCCTAAAGATATGAGTGATATCAGGAATCGAGTCTACGTAGCCACGACCGGCAACTGTGATAAACTATAACGATATATAATATACTAAAATATGATTGGTTTCTGTGTGCGTTCTGGATACTCGTTTATTCCAGATGAACGCAAAATATATTTAATTGAACCGACTGGCCTGAAATATAAGGTAGACCAAAACCCGGCCAATATTCTTTCCTGAAACAGCCAAATACTGAAACTCAAACAATTGTAGATAATTTACAGCTTTAAAGAGCAGAATCAGCAAACAAAAGTTTCGAGCTACCTAAAATACGAATCCCTAACTCGTGCGAAGAGCGGGTGCGGCGACTAGTTTTGTTTAAAGTACAGTCTATAGTCGCGGGCACCCAAAAGGGCAGGCAAAAACTGGAAACACCTAATCGTCTGCTAAACCTCAACTGATATGACCAAACGAAATGTTTTCGTTGAAATGCCAAAACTTTGTTTACGTATTTCAGAAACTTTTACGTGTAAATTTGTGTTCACTTTGACATGTAATCATACCCAGACAAATAATTAACAAACATTTCGTCAGCAGCCCTATTTGGTGCCCCCGACTCTAATCAGATTGAATCCACACGTAGAGAGGTCACGCAGGGGTGAAGGTCACCGTGACGGACGGTGGCGGGGACGTCGGCGTGTCGAGCGTTATCAGCGCGTTGTTTACACTGATAATAGCGATAACACCTCTTATCAGCCGCGGCGCATCGCCTCCCGTCGTGACACACGGTCTGGTGTGAAATATTTGCTGAAATATTCACCGCTCTAGATATTATGCAGATGGAAAGTTACTGATGGGAGTTTCTTTCTTCGTTTTAGTGAATTCTCGTTGAAAGTTTTAGAGCCTCGGTTTTTTTATTTGGCGAAGAAGAGAGACGAGTTATTATTTCAGGTCGCCATTTCAAGAAAAGTATAAAAGTAAAAGTATGCTAAGATCTGATGACTTTTGATTGCTGTATTTATAATGTAATGTGATGCAATGTTACAATGCCTCTGCAAAGCCAAGAATGGTTAATATGTTGGGTAAGCCAAAGGTTTTGGTATGGTAAATACAGGAAACTGACTGTATTTACTATTGTTAACTAAGAAAACTGACTTTCATATAAAATAAAAGACTTTTAATTACTTCATAAAGTACTTCATAAAGTTTTACAACTACACGTTAAAAAACCTCCGTATAAAAATATACAGTATTTGCTCAAAGCTTCTTAATAACGAAGCTTCATAAACATTAAAACTGTTGAGTACATTTGCATTTCCTTTGACGACAAATAACTCACCAAACCATGATTGTTTGTTCAAAAACAACATGTAACGGGTTTTTCTTAGTTATAACATTGTTTTAACTGATGAGATCCAAGTAAATATCGATTTTTCACGTAATGTTACAATCCCGAAAATCCCGGGATTGAATAAACCCTAAAATAACGCGCGATCCCGGGATGCGGGATCCCGGAATCGGATTCCCAAGCCCTACGCACCCTCTATATCACGAAGGCATATTCATTTCACAGCTACGTAACGATAATTTCCATCTAAGGTCTCCTTGGCCGTCATCTGATACTGATATGAAAGCGACTGACCTTTGCCCGGTTGGTTTATGCGCGCCATTATAAATTCATGACCTGATATACAAATACCTCGCGCACTGATGTGAACGTAGCGCTGCTGTGGCATTTACCGGTGTTTTGCCTGGTTTACAATCACGTGTAAAGATCAATCGTTCGTTTAACTGCCCGGTGATACCTGAAGGTCTTGGCAATCGAGGGTGTATCTTTAACTACATATTACGTAATAAAGAACTTACTGTGATTTAACCTTCAAAACAAATAAAGATTTAAAGAAAGGAATTCCAAATAAATGTACTCAACAGTTTTCATGTCTATGAAGCTTCGTCATTACGAAGCTTCGAGCAAATATATTTTTATACGGAGGTTTTTTCAACGTGTATATGAATCACCAATTTTGTAATATTTGAGCGGAAAAATAAAGGTGTGACAACTAACTGTTTGAAATTAACATTCTTCTTATGGTGCGACCCCCTGAGAGGCGGCAGGTACTGCAGTCTTAAGACTTTAAGGTCTGGACAAGGCCGACTCATTGTTATAACTAAGCTGCCACTTACACTTACATTGACCACATCTTCAGCCCCCGAGACCTTCCTCTTCATCCCCCGAGACCTTCCTCTTCAGCCCCCGAGACCTTCCTCTTCAGCCCCCGAGACCTTCCTCTTCATCCCCCGAGACCTTCCTCTTCAGCCCCCGAGACCTTCCTCTTCAGCCCCCGAGACCTTCCTCTTCAGCCCCCGAGACCTTCTTCTTCATCCCCCGAGACCTTACTCTTCATCCCCCGAGAGCTTCCTCTTCAGCCCCCGAGACCTTCCTCTTCATCCCCCGAGACCTTCCTCTTCATCCCCCGAGACCTTCCTCTTCATCCCCCGATACCTTCCTCTTCAGCCCCCGAGACCTTCCTCTTCAGCCACCGAGACCTTCCTCTTCAGCTCAGAGACCTTCCTCTTCATCCCCCGAGACCTTCCTCTTCAGCCCCCGAGACCTTCCTCTTCAGCCCCCGAGACCTTCCTCTTCAGCCCCCGATACCTTCCTCTTCAGCCCCCGAGACCTTCCTCTTCAGCCCCCGGGACCTTCTTCTTCATCCCTCGAACCTTCCTCTTCAGCCCCCGATACCTTCCTCTTCAGCCCCCGAGACCTTCCTCTTCATCCCCCGAGACCTTCCTCTTCAGCCCCCGAGACCTTCCTCTTCAGCCCCCGAGACCTTCCTCTTCATCCCCCGAGACCTTCCTCTTCAGCCCCCGAGACCTTCCTCTTCATCCCCCGAGACCTTCCTCTTCAGCCCCCGAGACCTTCCTCTTCAGCCCCCGAGACCTTCCTCTTCATCCCCCGAGACCTTCCTCTTCATCCCCCGAGACCTTTCTCTTCAGCCCCCGAGACCTTCCTCTACACCCCTTGATACCTTCCTCTGCAGCCCTCTTCCTCTTCAGCCCCCCGAAGACTAGGGTCCTCGCCCGCGGCCTTTGACCCGCCGATGTTCCGAGCGATCGCCGCCGGATGTGCCCGATTGGACGGTTTAGCGGCCCGGAGTGTGGCGAATGGCAGTTACGCACAGACAATGGCCGTGTAATGCTCCCGGGAACGTTGCACACCCGAGCATGAACATTCCCCCGTGGGCAGCGGCCGTCGACTCCGGGTGCATCGTGGTGGGGTTAGGAAGATATCTCGATCTTGGAACGGACGAGTAACTTGGACCCAGGACCTTCCCGTACGGTGGTCTGGACCATGCATCAAAGATGCAGTGTGTTCTCTCTTACTCTTAGGTGATATGGAAACTCTGTTCAAAGATACAGCAAACCCCTTCCTTGCCTCAGTGCTACTCCAAATTCTAATCCCATAGGAAAAATGGGGGTAGATTAGGCCCAATAGGCCATTATATGGTGTCAATATGGTGTTATCCCAAATCTTCGGCGATAATTGAGCGTCGGGAGCTTGGCTTGCCTCCTGGCACCACTACACCATTCAGCGGGGGTTTTGCTTGTCTGCTTGACTGGAGTTAATTGACCCTGATTAAATCGACATGTGTATTGCCACATTAATTTGCAGGCACACTCTAGTTATGGCTATTCTAAAACTAATGGTTCTGCATACTTTATCACGATTTATATCAAATGTATCAGTATAATATACTTGTTAAACGCTTATCCGAAATTACAGACAGCATTCGGCCCGTATTTCCTTTTTTAGTTTGGATTGGAATTCTGATGTAGATAAACTAGGTAGGCCTATGGATGAAAAAAAACAGACAACTATAGATTAATAAAACATTGATATTCATTAAAAGTACAGAACAAATCAATCAAATAAAAAAAGCAAAGAAACGGCCTACACTAACATTCAAATCAATGAATTGTGGTGATTGCAAATAATTAACCGAGTGGGCTATAAGTTATAAGTGGAAAAGTCTCCAAACCACTAGGTACTTAAAAAACCAAAGACCAAAACGCAAATCCCTCTTCCAGACGTTTCAAAAGTACCCAAAAAAGTATAAAAAATCGCATAAGCCGCACGTAACGTTAAAACGAAAACCCTATTGCTCGCGATTACTTTTGACAGTATCGCATGAAAACCTGCAAAACTGGCCGAGAAGAAGACAAAAATAGTCTTTTGATCCCGCCGCCCTTTCATAAGCCGAGTGTAAATCCCCCGGCCGTTGACGGGCGCGGCCACCCAGCGGGCCGGTAGTGTTCGGATATCGAAAGAAAATATCGATATTTATATCGACGATAATATCGGACCCTCAATATCGATATCCGATAATATCGGATCAAAAATATCGATATTTCGGAAAAATATCGTTAAATCAGAAAAATTTCGTTAAAAATTAATCGAATTCATACGGTATGTATCATAACAGTTAGCAGCACACCTATGACGTCCATTTGACGTAAAATTGTTTACAATTTATTCTTTGAAGTATAATTTCAGATCAATATCTGTAAAATAAATTATTTTACTGCAAAAGACTCTTGTTTCAAGTAGCCTACATAGCCAATAAAATTTTTTTTTAATTGTGGATAACCATATCTTTACAGCAAAAAACAAATAATAAAAAAATAATGAAACCCCTTACTTGTAGCTAATAAGTTATTTTCGAATTGATATATTTATTATTTACCAATCAAATTATATTTAATTACTCCTAATGAAAAGTATAGAAAAGGTTAAGCTGTATTTTATTAATGTATTATTCTTAAAAATCTGCTAATATCAATACTAACGATGATATCGAAGTAAAATATCGATATATCGGAAGTCTAATATCGATATAAAAATAACGATATATCGGATCCAAAATATCGATATTCGGGGGGAGTTTTATTAGCGAATTTCCCCTATAGGGAAGTAGCTATTACCGTAGGCGGCACGGTGAGACTTAAGCCCGGGACCATGTTATTTTTTCATTTTGAGGTCCCCAGACCCCAAAAACACCGTTCGTTCATTTTCATATATATGTATATATATATATATATATATATATATATATATATATATATATATATATATATATACCTGTCCGTAGGCGCGATAACTTTTGTAAAAAAGGTCCGATCTTGATGAAATTTGGAACAAACGTATAAAGCGTCATTCATGACTTCGAGTTCGAAAACCAGCAAGATTGATTTACTCTAAGAAGGTTTTTTCACAAAATAAAATTTATTTTCAAGATTTAACACCTTTTTACTAATTATTTTTAAACTTAATTGTCAACATGAATTCAGCTTAAAAAAACAAACAATTTAGCATTTTGAATTATTATTCTATGTCAATCCGTTGCTTAGATTTTGGATAGTATTGGATGTGCTAAACACAGTACGTTGTCCAATATTGTTTTTAATTTTTCCCTCCAAAAAGTATAGTCACCCTGATTTGAGATTTTAAAAAATTCAATTCTGAACATATGATTAAATTTGCAGGTGTTAAATATTTGATTTGTGTTTATTTTGAATAGTTGGAGTTTATTGATCAAGATTTTGCAGAAAATATATACTATATCAAAAAATACAAATTATTTTTAAATTTAATAAAGAAAGTAAGAGCATTTGGAGGGGGTCTTGGTCTAAACTGCCTGAAAATGTAGCATGACATATGGTATGTTTACAATTATGAGGATTGATAATATGTTTTATTGAAATTGGCTGCATTTGTAGGTCTGTTGCATTAGGGATGTTTTAATTATTATATAACTGACCATATGATTGAATTTAATTTTTTCATTAGATTAAATTATTTGTTTGTTTTGGGTGTTTTGAGTTCATTGGTTTTATGTTTGTTGACATTTATATTCTATTACAAGATTACAGTTAGTTATTAAAAATTAAAAGACTAAGAATTATATAAAATACTAAAGTGTATGTGTTACTAATGAAAACCAATATGGTCTCTTTGTTAATTTTCCTCATGTTTAAAGCTCATGAATGATTAAATATATGTTTTTAGTATATTATTTACTTAACGCATTCAAATGATACTTCCTTCAAACAAGTTGAATGCTCACATATACAAAATAAATCCTATGGAAATTCGCTGAGTACGCAGGTCTGCTGCGACGGGGGTATTTTTAGTTACTGTATATTTAGTATTATTTTATTTTGAAATGTTTCCTGACGCCATTCATGTACATCTTGACATGTATGTCTGAATAAAGAAATTTTGACTTTGACTTTGACTTCGGTACCAAACACTAGCGGTCGGCTTTGTGCCCAGTGTCCGGCGACAGTCATGCGTCTTCCGGTGACAACTGCAACTAGCGCGGGTACTGCAGACAGCAGCTAGGATAATAGGTTTCCTCTTGTCTTGCTGGCAGAACGTCCACGGTATAATCAAAGGCGGTTTCGCCTAGTTGATTATTCTATTAGTCGAAGAGTAATGTTTCAGTCTGTACACTGGGAATGCTGCCTCGCATCTGATCGAGCTTGTGAAGATCGGAGGTTCTTTACAGGGTTGGTTGTTTGGTCGTATTAGGAAACGTGTAGAATGTGAGGGTGGAGGGTTCAGTTTAACTGTAATAACCTTTTAATGTATCTTGAGTGTTCTAGATCGAATCAACTCTTATTCACGAGTAATGTGTTTCTTACGTTAGTTTGTGTTGTACTGTTATGACGATCACAGATTGCCGTTATCGATTGATTATCTTTACTGTGATTATATCAATGCAGGGAAGTAATGCGCACTTAGATATTATAAAGGCAATCTCTAACAAGACCTGTTCTGCACGATGAACTAAATCGAGTGTAGGATTCTTTAAGTTACAGCTCAAAACGTTGAACCCAACACGCAGATTCTGTATGAGAGCAAAGAAAAAAAATCAAACAAAATACATAGTCATACCTTCTCGTGTAGCTTGTAAACACTATAAAACATAACTACTGCAATTATAACATACCAAAACCACTAAAACTCGATATTCTCATTTTTCCATCAAACGTGATAGTTTACAATAATTATTGATAGATATAAAAACATTCTACGGTATATTTTATCCCATCCTCTGGATCATTATTGATCATATTCATAAGAAAAAAAACAAAAAAAACAAAAAACAAAAACTCTTTGCTGGAAACTTCCAACTCATCGTTCGTCTAGCGAGTACTGAGGATCATTAAACGTCCGATGTAAGAGGCGGTCGGGTAATTGTCTGGAAGGAAGCGAGCCGAGAGCCGAGCTTCCCGTGGATATTCTACTAATTAAACGTACTCGGTGCCCGCCGCATCCTGAGGGCATTACAGTGGCTGTCGGCCAGTGTTTCCAGAGAGGATTTGGTATTTTACCCGCCAATTCCATCAACAATCCCTGCTTTTACCCAGTTTTTCGGCAAGAATCCTCGCAAAACCCCCGAAAACCACCAAATGAATTTCTAATCGCCCAAAACCGGGTAGTTTTCCTAAAATTACTAGGTAAGGAGGTAAATCTTACATCAATAAACTGCACACTTACCAACAAAAATTTACTTCGAGTATTCCTCTGAAAACCATGAAAACAAATTAGTTTTCTCTTCTTCCATGAACACTGTATATTTGCAAACCAAATTAAATTAAAAAATCCAATCTCTTCCCATTTTTTATGTACTGTATTTAGGATGTCGCGTAAATCCCTTCAGCTCAAGTCTAAAATACCCGGTTTTACCCGTTTTTTCTAAATCCTCTCAAAATACCCGAATGGCCTTCAAATACCCGTAAACCGGACAAAACACCAGTTTTTGGCAGCATTAAAATTAACAAAACGTACATATTACCAACTAAAAAAATATCTAGAGTATACAAAACTTTTCATACAAAATACCCGGCTTTACCAGTTTTTATAATTAATTATCCATGTTGTTGGGTAAATCCCCGCAGCCCAAGCCAAAAAATCCCCGGTTTTACCCGGTTTTTCTCAATTCCCGCCAAATCCCTGCACGGCCTCCAAAACCCGAAAACCCAGTAAATACCCGGTTTTTGGTAACACTGCTGTCGGCTTCCGTGACGTCAGCGTTCGTGCCTCCTCGGCGCCGACGACTGAAGACAAGACGTTCAGCACGTGGCAGTAGTCATAGTGAGAACATAAGGTGGGGCAAAAAACAATACTGAGTCATATTCCCCGGTGTTCTTGTCCCTCCATTGTCTTCGGTCGGTCGGCAACATGAGGCGACTACTGTGAGCGACTTGACGGATTTTGATCCTTGCTGCCAAAAACTGACTGGATTACAAACGTAGTTCTTTGTTTGAAATTCATTGTTGGTGATGGTGATTTTATATTTTGGTTAGGATTTTTGCGGACATTTTCCATCACTGATTAGTAAAATCAGTCGTGTGAAACTTGTTTTTTACTAATCAGTGATGGCAAACGTCCAGAAAAATCCTAATCAAAATACAAACGTAGTTTTATATTGTTGTTGAAGCTTGTTCTAGTTTGAAAGTTCTTGGATTGCTGCAGTTTCAGCATCGTTGTGTGCCATCTTGGGGTCCTAATATCGTACGGAAACATAAACTTCTGGTTAGATTTGTCAAGGTTTGTTTGGCCTTAATTCTCAGATATTCCCCACGTAGGTCGCTGTAGTGGCATAATAATATCCGAGGCGTAGCTCTCGAAGTAGTGGGCGAAAGACACAAGACGTTCAGCACGTCGCAGTAGTCACAGTGAGAACATAAGGTGGGGCAAAAACAATACTGAGTCATATTCCCTGAAACAGTTACAGACGAGTGTTCCCGATGTAGAGGGGGTGGTCAGTCGGTAGTCCGAGGACCTATTAGCCCGGAGGAGTCCACCACTAGAAACCTCTCAATGTGCATAAATGCTTTGCACCTCTACCAAATTAACCAAATTAACTTTAGACTAAAGCGCATGAAGGGCGGGCGGCAAAAACTATAAACTTATCGAATTGTCTGTTAAACCTCAGCTGAAATGTTTTTGTTGAACTGTCAACACTTTTTCACGTTTTTCAGGGCCTTTTATGTGTAAATTACTTGTGTTTACTGTAAGATATGATCATATAAGTTGATTAACAACCCAATCAAATAATAAACAACATTTCCCCAGCAGCGCACTCACTCATCCACCATATTTGGTGCCCGCGACTATAGTGTAGTGTACAACCTTCCACCTTCCTCCTACCCCAAAAAATATTGTTCGCGTGATTTCCCCAGTTTCCACACCGCAGTAAGACTTTACACCAGACGCGGCGCAGGTTGCAAGTGCGCCTGTCTTTTTACCATCGAGCCGGTGTTTAAAATGCGCATATCGCCGACGTCTGCGACTGCGCCGTGACCCGGTAGCCTGACCTTGGCCACCAGCTGGCGGTCACGTGACCCGCGCTGGCCGAGCGATAGGTGTCCTGTAAATCCGTACCACTGAAAATCGGTCCCCCTGCTGAATTTCTGAGAAGAGCCAGCGCGAGTTCTTTTGGGAATACCTTCTAGTACCTGGCCCCACCTCCCCGAGCCGGGTTAGGTTAGGTTAGGTTAAGTTAGGTTAGTTTAGGTTAGGCCTAGATGACAAAAGACAACTTTTGACATTCAACCAGTCCAAAGCCTGGATAAAGTGTGATGGGAATCGCTTTATTAATTTATTATATTATAAACATTTAATACAAAGTAAAAAACTTAAAAACTGCGCATCACTGGTTGTGCTGTCACTCATGGGGCAGGTAGCAAGTAGCCAGTAATCATTGTTACGGCGAACTATAGAGTGGGACGGATTTTCACAAATTCCTTAGTGGGACCGAATTTCACTGGTACGGATATACCCTCACTCGAGCGATACGCGATGGGGCATCGACTACTTTTCATTACTGTATCGACTAGTGTATTACTTCCGAACATCGACTATTCTAGTCGTTCACACTAGTCGATTCGTCACCGTATCAACCATCGATTGGCCTATTCGATATAACCAGTCGAGCGAGCAAAAACCGGTAAAAAACCACAATATTTAATCGGTTAAGTGCCGACTAGTCGATTGAAAACGATAAAATATCGAATGTTTAAAATAATCGACTAGAAATTTCGACTTGTCAAATTAAGAGGGGGCTCCAGTCACGAAAAATATCGCGTTTCTACCTGCTCCTCCCATAAGGCCAATGTTAACTTTCAAATTCGGTACAGCCCCAACCGCTCAACCAAAATCGTTAATATTTAGCTCATTTGAAAGAACAAAAAATTATCTAGCGACTTCAGTGAGCAGAATTTTGATATATCTTTTAAGATAATTTATAAAAATTCCGAAAGTAAATTTTTGGGCGGCTTTTTTACTACCAACCAAAAAACTCTATCAAAATTCTGCTCACTGAAGTCGCTAGATAATTTTTTGTTCTCTCAAATGAGCTAAATATTAACGATTTCAGTTGATCGATTGAGGGTGTACCGAATTTGAAAGTTAACATAGGTCTTATGGGAGAAGCAGGTAGTCGCGCGGGACTGGAGCCCCCTCTTAATAGTCTAGTCGCATGGTCGACTAACCAAACCCTACCGAGCGAGAAGGGTAAAGATAAAAAAACTATTTATGGCACAAAAACAAAGTTTCACAGAGGGAGCTGTTAAAATTTTAAACCCCTTTATAAAACGCTTATAATAGCAAATTCATTTTGTTGATTTGCAAGGACCCTGATCAGGTTTTCACTGTTATGAAAGTTCATGGTTGTATAGAACTCTCAATGCGCAACACTTTGAACGCATCAGTTTAATTTGGTTTTTATTTTGGACATCGAGCGATTTTTCTCTAAACCCTTCGTTCGAAACTATGTAGTTAATGAGCTGTAATGATATTATGTGATTTGACATTGTGATTGATTAAGAATATATAATCGCATACTGCATAACATAGTGAGTTTTGTTCTAAAAGCAAAGGAAAGACGATAGTTATTTGTTTTTATCTGAAAATTATGTGAAATTGTGGAAATAACAATAAAAAATATATAGAACGCTATATAGAACGCTTAGTGATAACAAATTTATTTTGTTTATTTGTAAGGACCCTGATCGGGTTTTCACTATTATGAAAGTACACGGTTGTATAGAACTCTCAATGCGCTGCAATTTGAAGGCATTAGTTAAATTTGGTATATTTTTGGCATCAAGCGTTTTTCTCTTCACCTTTCGTTTGAATCTATGTAGACTTGCAATAATGAGCTGTAAGGATATATGCGATTTGATTTTGTGATTGATTAAGAATATACAATCGCATACTGCATAACATAGTGAGTTTTGTTCTAAAAGCAAAGGAAAGACGATGGTCATTTGTTTTTTATCTGAAAATTATGTGAAATTGTGGAAATAACAATAAAAAATAAAAAAATTCCTGTTACATTTTGACTGTCGGAATTTAAATGGATTAAAAATAATTCTTTTTGGATGGTCACGATAAAATTATATTTTTACACTACAATAAATTTGTGAATATATATTTCTGGCCTTTGTATTAATTACACCTTATAGATTTCGTCAACTTCGACACTCAATCGACCTTTTTTAACACAAGTGTGACATTAATTACAGCACTGTAGAATATGTACATAAAATACTTCATAACTAACTAGCTGGTCAACCCGGTTTCACCCGTGGAAAAACAGAAAAACTTCCTTGGATTCCTTGGATGATTTAATGTTTCATTTAATTTGCCATTCTTCATTAGGTTGTTAGTTAACTTCATAAGGTCCCTATAATTCAACATTTAAACTTTAAAATACCATAGAACATAGCCCTGAGGGAATTTTTAAAAATCCATTCTTATAGCGGATACCTACGCCCTAAGAGGAACATCCATGCGAAGTTTCAAGGTCAAGGTTCTAGGTCAAGTAGTATGGGCTGTAGGCCTATATGGTTATAGTATGGGTACGTGGTATTTGACAAATATAGTAGACTAGCAAACCAAACCGGTTTCACCCGTGAAAAACCAGAAAAATCCTTGGATTTGGGTTTCAATTTATGACACTTCAATAAGTTGCCGGCGAATTCATGAGCTTCTTCATAGTTTATCATTGGATATTTGAAGTTCCGTAGGGCATAACCCTAAAGGAGTTCTGTAATATCGTTTCTTAGTACGCATCTAGGATCCAAGGAGAGCACATACGCCAAATTTCAGCTCTGTAGGTCTAGTGGTTTTTAAGAATTGTTGTCCGATAGAAAATCCCTTCTTCTTTACATAAGTAATAGGCTACATAGAGAGATATAGATTTAAAACATGAAACCACAAGAAACAACCGAAATAGCAAACAAATCCCGAAACCAAAACCAAATTCTTCCCCAGATAGCGGGGACAGCGGTCCGTGGACCGTGTTCGATCCGCTAATGAAACACCGCAATAATTAACGTCCGAACTGAGTCGCATTCGCGGGTCCGGCATTCCTCCGCGTCCGCGTCCGCCGTCCCAGGTCCAGCCTCCGCCCGACACGAGGAACGGTGGATTTGACTTATCCACGTCCGCTAATTGTGAGCCGTACGCAAGCCGGTGGACCTCTTCCGTATTCTCTGCAGTCTACACTAAGGACTTTTTTCCATTTATCTGTACTCAATCCTGTTCCTATTTTATACCAGGATTTATCTATCCATCATCCTGTCCTCCTTCTTCCATCCCTTGCATTTCCTTACTTTCAGTCTTTTATCTATCCTATCTTAATCTAACTTTGTTCCTTTTTCTCCTCCTGTATGTTGTTTACCATCTTCCTTTTCCATTCCATTTTGTTTCCTTCTCACTTTTCCACTCCCCTACACTAAAGACTGCGATGGGTTTAATTCTCTAGATTCTGTGCAAGCACAGAGAAGTTTACTTCTCTGTGGTGCAAGGCTCTGTTTGGATTAGATTAGATTAGATTAGATTTGATTACCATGAAGACGCCGACCACCAGTAAGGGATATTTTAAGATGAATATGAGTGATAGGACTTTAGGATGATTTTGGCGCGATCTTTGCGAGGTATCGACGTGTTACTCGTTAAAGTTTTTAAATGTGAGCTGTCCAAACCCCAGTGTTTTATTACCGTAACTTAAATAAATCTTCGTTTGCATGTTAACAATGGCAAATTACTACGTAGATCTGATACATAACCCAAGCCGTGGAGCAGGTCTACTCTAGCCGTGGTTCTTCCGTTGATTTCTTGACCGCTACGATGGAATCATTCCGTAATGCTGTGTCTTGTTATTTCGGCGCTTTGGAATTTTAATGTTTGGAAGGAACGTCGCAAATTCTAAGAGCAAGAAACTAGTTTCAGCGAATTTCCCTATAGGGAAGAAGCTATTACCGTAGGTCTCACGGTAAGACCTAAGCCCGAGACCATGATAACTTTTCGTTTTGGGGCCACCAGAAGCAGAAAACACCATTCGTTCGAAATTATATATATATATGTGTGTCTGTCAGCACGATAGCGGCCGTAAAAATGGTCCAATCTTAATGAAATTTGGTACAGACATGTAAAGTGGTAATCCCTCGGATGAGTTCGTAAACCAGCCCGATCGGACCACCAGAAGGGGGGGGTAAAGGGGGATAAACCCCCCCAAAAATGGGTTTTTTGAGTTTTTTACATAGGAAAATAAAATTTATCGAATTTTTGTTGGCACCATTGAATTGAGCTCAAAAAACAAACAATTTAGTATTTAATCACTGCTCTATGTCCATTGGTTACCGAGATATTGAAAGTGGTAAACACAGTACGTTGTCCCAATGTTAAGCTTATGAGAAATAAGTAAAATTCTATATCTCGGTTATTTCTCAACATATCTTGATTAAACTTGGTAAATAGCTTCTTCTAGTTCAGATCTATTGAATATTGAATTAAAACCACCCTGTTTTAATATACCTGTTGCAGCAAACCTGCATACTCATTCCCCATGTTATTCTTATGGAGCTTACCAAAACATGTCAAATCTTGCTATGTTTGATTGAAATATGTTGTTTTGCATTTGAAATTCGCTGAGTATGCAGGTCTGCTGTAACGGGGGTATTTGTTGGATATCACTGAGTCCGAGGATAAGTCCTATCTTGGTTCAGTACAAAACCTTGACAAACTATTCATCAGGATTAATAAACCTCGTATTGCAAAGTGTAAACCATACAATCCAGTCTTGAACGCAAAATATCTAATGCTGCTTGCTGTACGCCTCAAACCGCTTGATTTTAAGACTTATTATCAAGTGGTTTTTCGGCCCACTCTATTATAAGTGCAATACGTCGCATGCATGAATTTGTAGTGGAAATATAAAATGAAATTTATTGGCTATTACTTTAAGTACCTACATGAGTAATACAAACTGCAATAACCCATGTATCTATCTGGCTCTTCCTAAATTTTCCTATGTAAACGGGTATCACACATCCAAATCGACGTGAACTTTCGCATCACTGAACTGCGCACGGGGACAAACCAGAATCGGCAACAGATTTCATACTACCTGAAATTTTTATTTTTCAATAACGAAATAGTTGTTTTTTCTGAAAGATCTCTTAAACTTCAAAAAGAACATTATCTCTGAGAGATCTATACATCATACCCTGTCACCGTTACGAGCTTCGCCCCCGAGCTAAAGTGAAGTGTGATAAATAGAAGACGCCTCTGGACCAGTAGTGACGCGCACTGGTTGTTCATCATTTTAAAAAACTGGGTTGTGGAAAATCGACGTGATAACCGGGCCGTGAAATAGTAAAGCCTGATACTGACACAAATATTAATGTTCGTCTTCAATTGAGTGCATCGACAAAATGTTTCTCAGTGTTTTTTGTACGATTAATGTCTTTCAAAATATACAAAGTGAGCATGTAACTGAAAAAAATATGATATTTCGCGATTCCACGCTCTAGATATTAAAACTAGATCAGTTAAGATGCCCAGATTTTTCATATCAGGCTTTTTCATAGCATCAATAAGATGAGGTACTTTTTTAGGACATGCCAAACGATTTTAGAGTGGTATTTTAAAACCATAAACAGAGAAGCCATAACAAGTTACGCTTGGGTAGTTAACACGATAAATGCTTGAAAGTTGGCTGTTTCTGTACCGCAGTAATAGATTAAATAGTCGATTTACAATAACAGCTGCCCAATGAAAATTCCAAACACATCCTGTGTGGTGATAACACGGAACACATTACGGAAAGACACAGCACCTGAACTGTTTAACTAAACATTTAAACGACATGCATTAAACCTACACAGGGGTCTATAATAATTATACTCACTTTAATACAAAGTAACTGTAATTTTAATGTGCAGTTTGAACGTTATTAAGCACGTTATTACGTCTTACAGGAATGTTTTTCATTAGTGTCGTCAAGCGGATATGAGCGTCCCGGGCTATGATGACCCCCTTCGTAATAACCTAACTAGACCACTGTTGACTTAAATTGCTCATTTAAATTTTGAGGTATAATTAGTTTGTTGGCTCAGTGCCGTAAACCTCATTCTTTAATGACTAAAAAGGTCCTGGTGACCTTCAGTATTGTGGCGTGGCCTTGAATTCAACGATGAAATCTGAAGGTTACAGACATTATCCTATACTCTTATACGAGCAATGTTATCTTGCGTGCTTGCTTGATTGCTTGGTTGGTTGTATGTTTGCAAAACGATCTCAAAAACGGCTCCGGGGATTTCCTTCAAAGTCTGGAAATAAGTAATTTGTGACTAAAAAATGTCTTTTGTGCAGATTACTTGGCCAGAGAAAAATTGATAACGTAATAAAACGAATTTAAAAGTTGTAAAATTTTAACATTGGCCTTATGGGTTGCCGTGATGGCAACGAAACAGATAAGGAAAGTGTAAACAAATGAGGTAATCATAACAGCTGTTTGGAATCTACAGCCATCAAGGGAAAATACAGCAAGTGGGATGAAGGTTCCATGGAGCAACAAAAAAGGTTCCTATTTATCAATTTTATGACATTGAAATATTTTATAGTAACTGGATGAACTGGTAAACATGAAATAACACCGAGCAAGGCTCGGTCCACCAGATACTCCATTCAAATCAAATACATAACATTTATGACTTTTTCTGTTCCTCTAAATATAGTTAAGGTGTAACAAATTTATCCGTGCAACAACCAGCCAAATTGTCATTACTCTATTTTAAGGGTCATTACAGAATAAAGAAAAGAAATTCCATTAAGATGTTACCAAACCAGCTGCTGTCTCCCGGGGCCGAACTTACTCACAGTCGCTGACGCAAGCGTGGACTTCCCAAGTCGCTGTTACCAAAATCAAGGTTACACAATAGTTTACACGACTTTCGTCTATAACTATCATCGATGTACATCGACAACTACACGCATTACTTGAATATTTCAAATGCTTCAGTCATAATAACAATATCTCCAGTCTGAAAGTAGGCATGTAAAGTAAGTAATTGTGAGTATATTGTTATTTTGGATTGCATAAAGGATCATGAGTTTGTTAGGTAGATAGGAGATTGAGAGGGAAATATACATAAGTAATGGAGCTAGGATTGAAAAAAAGGAATTTGATAGTCAAATACGATTATTTTTTCTGGAACAAAGGATTTGTTGCTTAAGAGTCTACAGTAGGCTACCTACCTTTCAGGGGGTTGTGCCGCAAGCAGAATGTTAATTTCAAACAGTTGTCAAGCATTTATTTTCCGCATAAATATTACAAAATTGGCGCTAATTTAAAAGTAATACATATCTAAGGGATCTGTAGGATTAAAATTTTCAAACGTGTTACAATTCTTTGAATAATTGACTATATACATGAGTAAAATTAACCATTTTACGTGTACTTTTTGTGCTATTTAATAAACATAGGTATATTTCAAATTTTTTTCTTCACAGTTCTCTGCTAAATATTAGTAAGATAAAAATGTTTAAAAATAATACTCATAAAATTTAAAGTAATCGAGTAATTTATGTTCAAAGCTATTCATGTTTCAAGGAAATTAGCATTGTTCTTATTGGACTAAAACCCAAAATGGTGGGTGGGAGGTACTGCAGTCTCTTAATGTCAAAGTACTCGTAATATTCCACGCATAATTAAAACGTTGGGTGTGCACTACAGAACATAAAACTCTGTCGTGCCTAGGACAGTCACGGGGTTTTTCATAAATACCACATAAACGGGTGTAAACTGTGAAACAATTAGCCAATAAGAAAAATAATTTCTCTGTTTAATGGCACAATTAGACCTACTGAAATGACGTCACAAAACATAAATTTTTTTCTTTTAATTGCCGAGATCTGGGTAGTAAGATTTACCATCTGATATTATGGGGTACCTATATACAGTACAACTCGGATTATCCGGACCCCACATTATCCGGATACCGGATTATCCGGACCGGTCCATCCGAGAAAATAACAAATTAAAATCACGGCAAAAACATGATTTTAGCGAATTTATGGGTGAAATGTGCCTTCTAAATGTAAAATAAAACTGTAATACATTACTGTACGCATTTTGAATCAAATAATTGAAGGAATCGCATCGCCAAACAGTACATTACAGTATTTTCGTGAACGTAGTTTTCTGGATTGCTACTTGGAGCGCTATCAGTAATCAACAAAGACAGCCAACGGCAATTTTGTGAATTAGTTTATTACTGTCATTTAATGTGTTAAGTTTTGAGTTACTTTAAGTTTCGTCATGATTTTTTAAAGTTTGAGTTATCATTATTTTATCTCAATAAATTAAGTATTTTAATCTGGCGTTGTCTCCAAACCTAAACATAAGTACGGTAAAAGTTAACATTATATTCATAATAATGAAGTTTAGTTCTGAAATTTGCTTCAAAACTAAATCCCCGTAAAATTTGAAAGACATATAATATGTTGTACAGTTTTGATACGCCGTTTTCAGCGTCAATTTAGCAGGGGCTATAAGGTACGCTATCGCTATTTAGGCGATATTGTAATTACCTCGGATTATCCGGTTTTTTTGTTATCCGGATCGGTGTTCCGCCTCATTAATCCGGATAACCCGAGGTGTTCTGTATATAGGTACTATATCAGACTACAGCCTGGCTGGCGGAGTGGATGGTGTAATGTGGCAGTGACACTCAGACACTCGCTCCGGACGACGAGTCTCACCGTTGAGTCACGGTCAACGCAACAACCGGACTTGTCACTTGAAACGTTGCTTCTAACTTGAAAACTTGTTTTTACAGTTATACGTTTTTACTAAGAGCGATTTATGAAAAAGTTTTTTTAGGATGATTTTCGTTTTTATGAGCTAAATTATTACAAAATCATTACTATAATAATTTAATTAGCGTGAATTGATTGGTAAACAGGTAAACAGTTTCCAAGAACTGATGGTGCGTTATGGAATTGTTTTAATTCATTTAATTTTCATATACTGTATATGACTTACAGAACAAGGAGATCATTGACGATTCCTTGGGGCTGAAGATGCGGTCGCAGCCCCAATCAAGCTTTAAAAATTGCATAACGTTCTTTGGTGAAAATGCAAAAAGTGGATACGATACTTATCCACCAGCAATTCATCATAACCAACCGATGTCACCGTATTCACCATCCGGTTCCAATACATAATTACAACTTATTGGATCCATGAGGGGGGGGGGAGTTTTTAAACAAATTTCATCTTAATGTAAAATCATTAAAAGTATACATTTTGCAACACTTTTTTTTATGTAGTGCATTTTTAATTTTGCTTAGCCATGTTAGCATCGGATTTTTTTTCATTTACAATGCAGCAGTATCACTATTCATAAAAAATTATCGTTAACCATTGGAGAATTTTTTTTGACTTTAATCGAAAGTTTGAAAAAACTCCCTATTTATAAATGAATAACTTTATTGTAAACTTGTTTTCCCGCCTTTCACAGTTGACTTAAGAGTCCTCCCTACCCAGCCAAAATTTTTCAAAAAACAGCACTCACGCGGGCTCATATAGACGCCTCATGAGGTAAGTGAAATTTTTAAATGCAATATAGTTGTAACGGAAAATGTCCAAACTACTAGAACTGCTACTTGGAATTTTGATAAATGCTTTTTTTCTATAATCAATTTAAAATAGTCAACTTGTACATTAATAAAACGTGTTCATGACCTGTTTTAAAAAAATAAAAAAGCAATTCCAGTAGTTTAGAGTATTATTTATTTAAATAATATCGCAAAGTATGAATATGTTAAAAGATATGCGTGCTAAATGGGTCTGCGCGAAACCTTACATCGCAAAATGTGCACTAATTTACAAGCATGTAAATGTGCACTGATGTAGCATGGGCTCTTATGGAGCCGAAGTTCCAAAAGTCGCCGCTAGTGTCGCAGAAAAACGAAAACTGCCATAGGTTAACGAGAACCCTCTTAACAAGAGTTTTCCAACTTGCACCGAGCCGCGCGGAGGGACCGACTCTGCGTGACCGGCAGAACGCCGGTCCCTGATTGGTCGTTAGGCTCTAAGTAACTCCCTGATTGGCTGTTAAGTCACAAAGTAGAGTTTTGTTTGCGGTAATCACAGTTATTATCGCTCTCTCGCAGTCTTGGCGCTTGCGTCACTCTATTTGTGTTCACAAATTTCCTCCGGTCTGTTATTATGTTGATCACGTTTTAAGTTAAAGTTAACAGTTTCGGAGTTGGTTGTTTATGTGTTTTGAATGATGTTTGGCGTGATTAATTGCTGGAATGACTTACTGTTCTTGCGTCGTTTTGAATTATTTTAGAAATCGACTGAAATTACAATTGAAATAATTCGAATTGGCAAACGTGTAAGTCACCTGTATACAGCCTGTAGTGGAAACCTGTAAAATGTCTGCGTGTTTGCATAGCTATAATTTAAACATTAAGAACTCAAGTGATGCTATCAAATCAACAATGATAACTACACGATGGTATGTTAAACGTTGGCCATTCATCGATTAATGGCCAAATCGTGTACAAAGAAAGGTGTGATCGAACAAAACCTTAACATTTTTTAGTGATCTGACTTAGATATAATTCGACTTGATTTAATCTGGATTTTAAGGCTGATTTATGCGATCTCCAAAACACTCCCTCCGAATGTTGTGTCATTGACTTTAAATCTGAAGCAGACCTTCAATTGTGATATCAAATGTGTACCAGGTTTTGAGTGGCTCAGGATTAAAAGAGCTCTTAAGTTATAGTGAATCGCCAAGAGAGTGTACAGATGTCACCTATAATTTTGGTACTAGGAGGAGGTAATATATTATCTTTTGATACGGAAAACAAACAATAGTCAATTGATTATTGATTTATGAATTGTTGAGTGCAAAATTTTAAATCAAATACCGTAGCTAAAATAAGGGGTTCACTGAAGCATCCTCTGTTAGTAATTAATCAAACTACAGTATGTCCAATTTTAATTCTGGGTCACCCAAAACTGTCAGCAAAGCCCCCAGCTGACAGTTGAATTGTTGTATTTGAACTTGGTCATAAGAATGGGAGGCCTACAAAGCTTGTGTTTGACAAAAAACTGAATCAGAATCGGGAAGCGGGAGAGAGTGATCCTCGAAGAATCAAAGTCCTTCACCCGTCGAAAACAAAAACAATCGACAAAACGTTTCAATTCAAAACGATAAATCACAACTCGATATAAATATTCCTAACGAGCCGAGAGAGCTTTCTTCGCATCTTGTCAATGCCTGGGGATAAAGACCGGTATCAATGCGGTCTAATCATGCACATAAAGGTAAATGGTGATTACCAGGACAGAATGGACAGTTCACGAGGTTGGGTAAGAGGTTTACATAACACGGCCCTGGGTCCTGGGTCCTCGTATTATGCGGCGAAAGCGACCGCTCCATCTGTATCATCGTCCGTGGTCTGTAATGCTATGGGTGCGTGCCCCCCGGCTAGGGACGTTCCGATTCCGATACTAGTGCGTATCGATACTTCTTTCGATATTTAAGGTATCGGTATCGTATCGATCATTCGATATTGTGGTATCGAAAGAAAGTTTATCTACGACCATTGCAATAAGCACCAATTATGGTATTACAATAACCATTATAATGATATACATTAAAACACCAAAAACCAAGCAGTACTCTGATGACGACCTTAGAGTACTGGAGTCACTTTAGAGTACTGGTTCTAGACCAATGAGAGCTTGGCATTTGACGGAAGTAGTGTTATAATAACAATTACGCAATTCGCACATCAGCTGATTGTTGCATTACGATTCATGTTTGAGTTTACTTATCCCATCAGCTGATTGTTCCACAACGATTCATGGTTCAGTCTGCTTATTTGCCTAACCTCAAATTTTAGTTGACCTATTCCATCATTAGTAAAAGTCATGAGTTTTTCATGAGTCATTGTATTATGCCTTTAAGCCACTCGTGAGTTCTAACTTACATCTCACTCGTGGCTTAAAGGCATTCATTATACAATCGTTGCATAAACTACTATTGGAGTATCGGATCAAAGGTATCGAATCGTATATAAATTATCAATCGCTTCAAGGGAGGACAAATTTATATGATAATCTGGCCAAAGATTTTTGAAATTTAAGTAATCTTCCACGTCGTGTTTTTTTGTCCCTATACTTAATTGTTTATTTATTATATTTTATTATTTTATACTTAATTAACATCATGTTTTTAACGTAAAATTATGCTGCATTATCATTGATTTGTATATAATTTTTGTTACCCAACCTTTTTTCTTTACAAGCTAATAAGCTATAGACAATCTTCAATAATCCGGAAAAAGTTATAAGATTTTAATTGGACATGTCATGCACAAAGGAAGAATTTTTATATAGATTGTTACGTAAATAAATGAACAAATTCAAGGTTAAAAGTACGATTTTTCTAATAACATGTAATAATTAATACCCCCGTTGCAGCAGACCTGCATACTCAGCGAATTTCAAATGCAAAACAACATATTTCAATCCAACATAGCGAGATTTGACATGTCTTTGTAAGCCAGATGAGAATAACATGGGGAATGAGTATGCAGGTTTGCTGCTACAGGTACATTAAAACTGGGTGGTTTTAATACAATATTTACTAGATCTGAACTAGAAGAAGCCATTTACCAAGTTTTATCAAGATATGTTGAGAAATAAGCGAGATATAGAATTTTATTTATTTCTCAAAAGGTTAACATTGGGACAACGTACTGTGTTTACCACTTTTAATATCTCGGTAACCAATGGACACAGAGCAGTGATTTAAAATACTAAATTGCTTGTTTTTTTTAGCTGAATTCAATGGTGCTAACAAAAATTTGATTATTTTAATTTGTCTATGTAAAAAAACTCAAAAAACCCATTTTGGGGGGGTTTACCCCCCTTTACCCCCCTTTCCGGTAGTCCGATCGGGCTGGTTTACGAACTCGTTCGAATAATTACTACTTTACATGTCCATGCCAAATTTCATTATGATCGGACCATTTTTACGCGAGTTATCGTGCTTAAAGACACATATATATATGTATGAAAATGAACGAATAGTGTTTTTTGCTTCTGGGGGTCCCAAAACAAAAAGTTATCATGGTCTCGGGCTTAGGTCTTACCATGAGTACTACGGTAACAGCTTCTTCCCTATAGTGGAAATTCGCTAAAATGTTTAGCGTATCAATTATTTAAATAGCATTAATTTGTTTTAACATTCCATATTAACAGTTAAAACAACCTAAATAAATATGAACCTAATGATTTTCAGTTTTTTTGCCTGGTATCTTCTGATCAGATAACGATACTAATACTCACGATATCGATACTGTGAATCCGATAATATCGGAGTATCGATACTTTTCTTTCGATACTGATTCGATACCAAATATCGGATCGAAGTCGGTATCGGAACCTCCCTGCTCCCCGTGGTCGATTGTTATGGGCTAGAAAGTACAGTCACGGTCGCCCACGATGTTGCATATGCATCGGGAGTATTAAGTCGTTTGATCGTATCTTTCTTAGTCTGAAGGTCGCCGCCAATCTTTGAAAAAACTTGAAAGTTTTCTTACTTACGTCATTAATCCAAATTTTTATTGGTATATACGTATTTCGACACTAGGCCATCTTCTGCACCTAACTATTTTCACAAGGTTATTTTCTTTGCTCATTTATAATTTCTTCAAGCTACCTCACTTTATAAAAACAAACAGTTTCACACTACACATTACAATTACTACACAAAATACATCGGTTCTATGTCAAAAGAAAAACTCAGTTCTGTGTCTGCTCCCAACGCGTGCGCACGCCCGGTAGATAAATGTATTTTGTGTAGTAAGTGTAATGTGTAGTGTGAAATTGTTTGTTTTTATAAATAAAGTGACGCAGGTCGAAGAAATTATAAATGAGCACAGCAAATGACCCTGTGAAAATAGTTTGGTACTGAAGATGGCCTAGTGCCGAAATACGTATATACCAATACAAATGGATTGATGATGTAACTAAGAAAACATTCGAGTTCTATCAAATCAATCCGTAGTTACAAATTATTTATTTGAAACAACGTTGTAGCCATGGACTGGAGTCGAATTTTAGTATAAACGTAGAAACATGCAGCTATAATTTGTCTCATAAACTGTTTAGGAGTTCGAGCTTCTTCGGGTAAAATGAAGATCGAACCTTCGGTAAAGTTAATTTTCTTACCATCTTTGGCAGGAATATTATCGGAAATTGAATTGTTACAATTTCTCTAACCCTTGGCTGCACCATGTTATTGTGGTATAAATCTGAAGCATAGTGATAATAATAATAATACATCCACGACTAAACTGAATACACATTAACACGGTTATGAATAACTAAAATCGATTTCTAACCGAAATAGTCATTTTCTACAGGCTGTAGGCTAATAGCCTGGCGCATTGTTGTGATTGTTGGCGCCATTATTCACGAAAGTTGTAGAACAACCTCGAGAAATCGTCACTTAATGACCCTCACACAAACGGTGCCCGAACATCGGCTATTACAGTTGAGGTATTTCCTCGATCAGCTGTAGAGAAAGTAGTGTTTTCAAACAAATTGAATATCTTTACGGTCATAATATCAGTTCTGTACATACCGGAAGACATAGTAATAAAATTCTGGAAAAAATTTGAAATGCGATACAAGACAGTTATCTACTATTCCGATGTTGATTATTTAATATCACAACTAATTTCTCAACGAGTCTAGAGGAGTTTTTAATGCCACTGGAATTAAAAAAAACGGATAACTTACTTCATGCCTCAAAAAAGAGTGATGTCATTGACAGAGAGTAGGATACAAAATTAGTTGACAAAAGACTGTTACATTTCCAAAATATTCCACACGAATACCATTCAACCTAGGTCCAATAAGTGTTAAAACATATTGCAGCTATATTTGGCACTATGAAAACTAGGAACTAACTTTAAATTCATAAGAAAGTTTCTGAGATTCCTTTGTCTCGACAAATAACACCCCCTCTATTTTACCCCATTCCCCCTCTTACGTTTCAGATATTTGTGTCTGTAACTATAAACAATAAACAATTTTACAGTTTTCAACAGTTTTATGATAAAAAATATGTTTTATACCTGTAGTCAAATTAATGCTCCTGAGCTTTTAGTAGTTTATTGTCTGCCACACGTTCGCGTCCTTGTCAGATTTGGTTTGGAGGGTGCTAGACAAGTGTTTGTTTATTATTTATCACTTCAAATTTTGTAAGGTGACGGAGTGTTTGAAGTGGACAAGTGACCTGATTGTTTCATTTTAAAATATTTATAAAACATGTGAGTGTTTATGGGACATTGGGTCGGCAGATTATTTAAAAAGAGATGCTAAAAAACAGGCATTCCAGGAGTTAATTAATGAAAGCCTCCCTTCTTAGTCCCACAGATGACATTTTCCTCGACACAGTCATTTAACACAACTAAACTAAAGTCGCCGCTGCAACTCGCCATGTGTGACTGCAAGTGTTTTTTAAGCCTGCGAGCTGTAGTGGCGACTGAAGTAGCGGCGACTAATAGTGGCGAGTAAACTCGCCATGAGAATTGAATATATACGTATATTCAATGCCATGAGTGACAAAGCCTTTAGCCACGATCACTTTTATCCGTCCTGAACACCGAACTCGCGACGCGGTCGAGGCCCGGTCCCAGTGACAACGGACCCGTCCCGAAGATGAATTTATTGCCCCCCATCAGCCCCGGGTCGCATTCACGTCTCCTTCCTTTTCCCACTGCTTTGGGAATTTCACAAAAAAAAAAAACACAGTCTCGGTCCTGCATTTCCGACCATTTATCATGGAAGGTTTATGGTTTCTCACCTTCCTGTCGTGACGTTGTTATCCGTGAAGAGGAATTCAGACCTGACGGTTCTCTGTGTCGATAGCGCGACTGTTCGATTAATCATACGAATCGATTAATCATATCGAATCGAATGTTCCCGTGGGCTGGACGATTGAAAGGGCGTCGATTAATTAAAAACACCCAAATGGGATCCTCATTAGGTTTTGATATTCGGGAGAGGGTACGAACTTGAAACGCCTCCATGCAGGGTTTCAACTTTAAATAAGTCCGACTGGTTGAGAATTAATCCCTAGGGAGTTGAAGAAGCTTTTTGATTGAGTAAGCGAAAAGCGAAGTCCTTTTTACTTTGATTCTTTCTGACATCGTTAACATATATTGCGTAATATTTGACGATACAGAGAGTAACGTGAGCGTACTAAAAATAAGTTCAATTACCAATTTTTCTTATGAAACAGCAAAATGGTTAAGGAACTAGTTTTCAAGGTGCACGGAAGCGGTTTTGCCGCCATACTAGACACTACAGTATCCTGGTTTTTGTTGGCATAAAATAAAAGAACTGGCCTGCCTCTATTGAAAATTTGAACCAAAATAATCAACAAGTAAAAATCCTGATTTCGCAAAAGCAAAATACATTTATTAATGGTTTAAATACCTGCTTCAAAGTAATCCAATTTCGTTTTGGCTCATTTGCGGTGCACCGATGGTGACACCTTGTATGGCCCGATGATGGTTCACCGGAACCGAAACTAGTCGCCACAGCAACTAATTGGATTACTTTGAAGCAGGCATTTAAACCGTTAATAGTATTCTACAGCAATCCAGAGGCTAAACAACTGAAAATGAAAATACATTTATTTTAGCATTAAGAGACTCCTGACGTTCGGTACACTCTTCCTCGAGAGCACGAACACTTATTTTGAACGCATCCACCGAATTGAAACTTGCCTCGAGCACGTCTCTAGCCTCGAACTGATGTTTTTGTCTGGCAGCTCCCGACCCCAACCCGCCCATCCGACCACAAGGCGCGAGGCCAACTTCTTTGTCCCTCTGTTAATTAATATTGACAACACTTGTAGTTCATCGATCGACTTATTAAATTTCTACGGAGCTTCCGGTTCCTGCGGCGCGAGGTTTCGCCGGACGTCCTGCACGGCTGAGGCACCCGCTGGGTATCTCGTGTCTGTCACCTGGCTTTATATAGTCACCGGCGGCCGGTGCCCCCCCCCCCCCCCCCGGCCGGCAGCGTGTTTACCGAGTTCGTGTATTGAACGCTGAATGCCTTTACAACATTACCGTTCAAAGTAAATAACACTACTCACGTGTCGAGTGTCGAATGAACAAGAATAGTGTGGGCAGTGGCGTCGCATCAACAAATTCTAGGGGGGAGGTCACCTGATTTTCCCAAGTCTCTACCTCGAATTCCACAACTCTTGAATGCAGGTTGATTTACCACAAGGATAGGAATTCAAGAGCTAAAAGTAGGGAAATTTGATTTTTTATAGTTGAATTTAGGTTTGGTTGTAAAATTACAGCAAAATATTCAAAGAAAGTTTTAGTTTCAACTAATCAAGTTCTTGCAATTTACGCAGTTATGCTCAATTTCAGTCCTATTTTTTGTTTAAACTAATCAGGTTCTTGTAAATTACGCATTTACGCTCAATTTCAGTCCAATTTTTCCAACTAGGGCGATGGAAATTCCCAACTTTTAGATTTTCAAATTCAAGAGGGGGAAAACTCCCCCCTCACCCCCTCAAAGCGATTCCCCTGTTTGTAGGGAGCAGTCGGTCGACCAGTCTGTCGGCTCAACGAGATACTACATACTGTTAACATGCTGTTGCTTGTTTGCTGGCTCGTCGAGACGTTCGTAGAGGCCTTTTTCGGCCGTATCATTTGATTAAAACTTGCCGTCAACAAGATATGTTTTTAATTTTAAAAGGAATTAAAAATAAATATGTTAAGCTAAAAGAGAATACATACAAAATTAATTTTGTCATCCTAATCTGAGTAGTTAATTTGCTTGTTGACACCATATTGTGTGCGATTGGGAAAATAAATCTGATCACTTGACCAACAAACCACATACATGATAGCTCTATTTGGGTCACTTCAGTGACGACCACATACATTTAATATTTTTCAACGTACATCTAGGCGTGTGTTAGCCCCTCCCCCCTAGCAGTATGCTGCATTCTTATGCGCTGAACGCTGCCGCGATGCAGCTTTGTCCCATCTCCGTCCCACTCGACTCCCCCGCAAGTCTGATATGTTTATTAATACTGCCTCCCACTGGTTTTGTCGTGCTGCGACGGTTCGTATTGGATTTTATTATCTGGATTTGTATCCTTCGTGTCTTATACAGCCTACAGGATGTTTATTCGAGCAGAGATAACGTCGTTATTATATTTTGAACGAATAAAAAATGACAAGCCGAAATACGTTGTTTTTAAAAGTGGAAGGTGAAATTATCTACAACTTTCTTAACGATTATTTAAAAGCAAATTTTAGTTTTGAAGTCGATGTAAAAAATGTCTTGATGGAAGTCAAATTAACATTTGTGTAATTGTTATAGTTGAGTCAAAATTCTATCGACCAACAACAAATTGCAAAGCGATCTTGATCTTTTTTGTGGGGCTTTGCCCCAAAAATTGTATGTAAGGACATATCGAAAAAAACGGTTCACAGGAAGCTCTTTCAAATAAATTGAAAGAAGTTGAATAAATTTTAAAGCTTACCCCTACCCCACCTTTATTGCAACCCGAATGAATTTGCCAAATTGAAGAATGTTAGTTATTAAGATGACACAACGATCCAATTTTA
Source organism: Flexamia atlantica (assembly GCA_035578135.1). Classification (NCBI taxonomy): domain Eukaryota; kingdom Metazoa; phylum Arthropoda; class Insecta; order Hemiptera; family Cicadellidae; genus Flexamia; species Flexamia atlantica. Next base: position 3,173,294 of record JAQJVK010000030.1, on the reverse strand, counting down.
AAAAGCGTCTAACTACTTTCGAATAATTGGCAAAATGAACTCTCCTTCATATTCATTTACATCAACGAATGCTCCGACATGAAAGACAGAATGAAATAAACCAAGGCTGTCATAGCGAGGTCAGAGCGGCGGCGTCTGTGGTGCAACTGAGCAATAAACTGCAGCATGTGCATGTGCAGCAGGCTAGGTAGCGGAGGGTGTGGCGGTCCCACCCACCACCCACTGTCCAGACTGCCATATGTCGACCTGTGGCGTAACCCGCGGTAATGCACCTACACCACTGTCTACTGTCTACTGTCTACTGTCTACTGCAGCATGTGCATGTGCAGCAGGCTAGGTAGCGGAGGGTGTGGCGGTCGCACCCACCACCCACTGTCCAGACTGCCATATGTCGACCTGTGGCGTAACCCGCGGTAATGCACCTACACCACTGTCTACTGTCTACTGTCTACTGTCCACTGTCTACTGCAGCATGTGCATGTGCAGCAGGCTGAGGTAGCGGAGGGTGTGGCGGTCCCACCCACCACCCACTGTCCAGACTGCCATATGTCGACCTGTGGCGTAACCCGCGGTAATGCACCTACACCACTGTCTACTGTCTACTGTCTACTGTCTACTGTCTACTGCAGCATGTGCATGTGCAGCAGGCTAGGTAGCGGAGGGTGTGGCGGTCCCACCCACCACCCACTGTCCAGACTGCCATATGTCGACCTGTGGCGTAACCCGCGGTAATGCACCTACACCACTGTCTACTGTCTACTGTCTACTGTCTACTGCAGCATGTGCATGTGCAGCAGGCTGAGGTAGCGGAGGGTGTGGCGGTCCCACCCACCACCCACTGTCCAGACTGCCATATGTCGACCTGTGGCGTAACCCGCGGTAATGCACCTACACCACTGTCTACTGTCTACTGACTACTGTCTACTGCAGCATGTGTATGTGCAGCAGGCTGCGGTAGCGGAGGGTGTGGCGGTCCCACCCACCACCCACTGTCCAGACTGCCATATGTCGACCTGTGGCGTAACCCGCGGTAATGCACCTACACCACTGTCTACTGTCTACTGTCTACTGTCCACTGTCTACTGCAGCATGTGCATGTGCAGCAGGCTGAGGTAGCGGAGGGTGTGGCGGTCCCACCCACCACCCACTGTCCAGACTGCCATATGTCGACCTGTGGCGTAACCCGCGGTAATGCACCTACACCACTGTCTACTGTCTACTGACAACTGTCTACTGCAGCATGTGTATGTGCAGCAGGCTGAGGTAGCGGAGGGTGTGGCGGTCCCACCCACCACCCACTGTCCAGACTGCCATATGTCGACCTGTGGCGTAACCCGCGGTAATGCACCTACACCACTGTCTACTGTCTACTGACTACTGTCTACTGCAGCATGTGTATGTGCAGCAGGCTGCGGTAGCGGAGGGTGTGGCGGTCCCACCCACCACCCACTGTCCAGACTGCCATATGTCGACCTGTGGCGTAACCCGCGGTAATGCACCTACACCACTGTCTACTGTCTACTGTCTACTGCAGCATGTGCATGTGCAGCAGGCTAGGTAGCGGAGGGTGTGGCGGTCCCACCCACCACCCACTGTCCAGACTGCCATATGTCGACCTGTGGCGTAACCCGCGGTAATGCACCTACACCACTGTCTACTGTCTACTGTCTACTGTCTACTGCAGCATGTGCATGTGCAGCAGGCTGAGGTAGCGGAGGGTGTGGCGGTCCCACCCACCACCCACTGTCCAGACTGCCATATGTCGACCTGTGGCGTAACCCGCGGTAATGCACCTACACCACTGTCTACTGTCTACTGTCTACTGCAGCATGTGCATGTGCAGCAGGCTAGGTAGCGGAGGGTGTGGCGGTCCCACCCACCACCCACTGTCCAGACTGCCATATGTCGACCTGTGGCGTAACCCGCGGTAATGCACCTACACCACTGTCTACTGTCTACTGTCTACTGTCTACTGTCTACTGCAGCATGTGCATGTGCAGCAGGCTAGGTAGCGGAGGGTGTGGCGGTCCCACCCACCACCCACTGTCCAGACTGCCATATGTCGACCTGTGGCGTAACCCGCGGTAATGCACCTACACCACTGTCTACTGTCTACTGTCTACTGTCTACTGCAGCATGTGCATGTGCAGCAGGCTAGGTAGCGGAGGGTGTGGCGGTCCCACCCACCACCCACTGTCCAGACTGCCATATGTCGACCTGTGGCGTAACCCGCGGTAATGCACCTACACCACTGTCTACTGTCTACTGTCTACTGTCTACTGTCTACTGTCTACTGCCTACTGCAGCATGTGCATGTGCAGCAGGCTGAGGTAGCGGAGGGTGTGGCGGTCGCACCCACCACCCACTGTCCAGACTGCCATATGTCGACCTATGGCGTAACCCGCGGTAATGCACCTACACCACTGTCTACTGTCTACTGTCTACTGCAGCATGTGCATGTGCAGCAGGCTAGGTAGCGGAGGGTGTGGCGGTCCCACCCACCACCCACTGTCCAGACTGTCATATGTCGACCTGTGGCGTAACCCGCGGTAATGCACCTACACCAATGTCTACTGTCTACTGTCTACTGTCTACTGCAGCATGTGCATGTGCAGCAGGCTAGGTAGCGGAGGGTGTGGCGGTCGCACCCACCACCCACTGTCCAGACTGCCATATGTCGACCTGTGGCGTAACCCGCGGTAATGCACCTACACCACTGTCTACTGTCTACTGTCTACTGTCCACTGTCTACTGCAGCATGTGCATGTGCAGCAGGCTGAGGTAGCGGAGGGTGTGGCGGTCCCACCCACCACCCACTGTCCAGACTGCCATATGTCGACCTGTGGCGTAACCCGCGGTAATGCACCTACACCACTGTCTACTGTCTACTGTCTACTGACTACTGTCTACTGCAGCATGTGTATGTGCAGCAGGCTGAGGTAGCGGAGGGTGTGGCGGTCCCACCCACCACCCACTGTCCAGACTGCCATATGTCGTCCTGTGGCGTAACCCGCGGTAATGCACCTACACCACTGTCTACTGTCTACTGTCTACTGCAGCATGTGCATGTGCAGCAGGCTGAGGTAGCGGAGGGTGTGGCGGTCCCACCCACCACCCACTGTCCAGACTGCCATATGTCGACCTGTGGCGTAACCCGCGGTAATGCACCTACACCACTGTCTAATGTCTACTGTCTACTGTCTACTGTCTACTGTCTACTTCAGCATGTGCATGTGCAGCAGGCTGAGGTAGCGGAGGGTGTGGCGGTCCCACCCACCACCCACTGTCCAGACTGCCATATGTCGTCCTGTGGCGTAACCCGCGGTAATGCACCTACACCACTGTCTACTGTCTACTGTCTACTGTCTACTGCAGCATGTGCATGTGCAGCAGGCTGAGGTAGCGGAGGGTGTGGCGGTCCCACCCACCACCCACTGTCCAGACTGCCATATGTCGACCTTTGGCGTAACCCGCGGTAATGCACCTACACCACTGTCTACTGTCTACTGTCTACTGTCTACTGCAGCATGTGCATGTGCAGCAGGCTGAGGTAGCGGAGGGTGTGGCGGTCCCACCCACCACCCACTGTCCAGACTGCCATATGTCGACCTTTGGCGTAACCCGCGGTAATGCACCTACACCACTGTCTACTGTCTACTGTCTACTGTCTACTGTCTACTGCAGCATGTGCATGTGCAGCAGGCTGAGGTAGCGGAGGGTGTGGCGGTCCCACCCACCACCCACTGTCCAGACTGCCATATGTCGACCTTTGGCGTAACCCGCGGTAATGCACCTACACCACTGTCTAATGTCTACTGTCTACTGTCTACTTTCTACTGTCTTGTATGTTTCTTTTTTTAACATGGTCTACTTAAACCTCAGTGGAAAAATACGAGTTTTTTACCAAATGCACTCAATTCTAAAATTTTATTGTACTGCGCAATAATAAAGAGGTAGGCTAGATCAGAAGCTACTCATCAACCTGGGTACAACCATTGATAAATTAACTATGGCCACCATTTTTCTCAATTTAAAATTTAATGTTTAAATTCGGTGAATTCAAACAGTTTTTGAACTTAAGTTTTTACAGACAATCACCATCACTTAGTGAAAACCACTTCACTAACAGTGAAGTAAAGCACTTTACTAGCAGTGAAGTAAAGCACTTTACTAGCAGTGAAGTGTACTAGCACTTAACTTTGCTTCACCATTCACTTTACTAGCATCGATATTGAAAAAAAGCTAAAATGTAAATTACGCAGCATTACAATGGAGAGCATTCTCCGCGATCCAGCGTTAAAGTCTCCTACAACGTAAGGAATATCAATGGGATATCCATTACAATCGGTAAGGATCCGAACCTCACTTTGCTAAACTAACTTAGTAAAGGACGATACTGTTCAACCCACAGGTACAAACTCATTCAGGTACAAAACGTATTTCAAGGATCGTTTGAAAATGCTATATCGAACATGTAATTTTTTACATTTGTACTCTGCTAAAAGACTGAGCCTGTAGGAAAAACACAGGAGTTTTAGGCCATGTATTATGCCGTAGTGCAGATGGTATAAAACTGGCTTTTGAATGGATTCACTTCAAAAAGTTTTCAATCCTTCCTATACTCTTATATGAGCAATGTTATCTTGCGTGCTTGCTTGGTTGGCTGTTTACACAATTATCTCAAAAACGGCTCCGAGGATTTCCTTCAAAGTCTGGAAATAAGTAATTTATGACTCAGAAACGGCTTTTATGCACATAACTTGATTAGAGAAAATCTAATAACGTAATAAAACGAATTTTAAATTTTTAAAATTTTAACTTTGGCCTTAGGAGTTGCCATGATAGCAACGAAATAAACAAGGAGAGTGTAAACAAATGAAATATATATAACAGCTGTTTGCAATCTACAGTCATCAATGAAAAATACAGTGAGTGACATGAAGAGTTCATGGAGAAATAAAAATGGTTTCTATTTGTCAATTTTATGACATCTAATTATTTTATGGTAACTGGATGAACTGGTAAATACGAAATAACACCGAGCAAGGCTCGGTCCACCAGGTACTTTTATAAAACGCGGCCTAAAATCGCTTAAATCCACAACAACAAAAGACGGTCGAAATGTTGATTGAATATCTCTGGCGACGATAGTGTTCGGTTTCGAACATCGATTTTTTCAAAACATCGATATTTTTAACATCGATGTTAGAAAGTCGATGTTTTTCAATCATCGATGTTTTGGTATCGATGTGTTTTCAAATGGAATATTAAGATAGGTTTTGTCTTTTTTCGAGCTCTGAAAATGGATATTAAAATAGACCTAATGTTAAATTTCCATTTTGATTTCAGATACGGTATAGTAATAAGCCTAGTAAAAATGACATTTATTAGCCAAAATAGTTTAAAACTTTGTAGCTTTTTACAACATAATACTTATAAATATAAATTAAATACTCGTTTCTTATTTAAAATGGATTACACTGTATTCATGTGATATGAAATAGTAACGCATCTGATATTGATTGTATTTGAATATTGAATACCATTGTCAAAGATTAGGCCTACTTTATCCAAGTTTGACATGTATCCATGCATTTTTTGGAAAATGAATAACGGTATATCGAGATTAGAAACTTAATATGATTTAGATGAAAACATCGACGTTTTTCGCTCAAAAAAACATAGATGTTTTTGAACCGATGTTTTTGCAACATCGATGGCATTAGTTCGATGTTAATATCGATGGTGACATCGATGGTGAACTATCGATGTCCGAACACTTGGCGACGATCAGACCCCAGGACAGTTGGGGAGGGGGGAGGGGGGGGGGGGGTTACGTCACAGTCAGGTCAGAGTGCAGTCAGCGACGAGGTGTCTTTGTGTTGTGAAAGTTATGGCCCCCTGGAACTATCTATCTCCGCGTCCTGGTTCGCTTTCTGCCCTGCCTCCTCTGCTGCGACTGCGCCGACCCCGTGCCTCCGTTACACGATGTCGACTGGGCCGGCTCTACCATATAGGCGAACTAGGCGACCGCCTAGGGCTCAGGGCCTGAGGGGCGCCAAAGGGGGCGCTGGATGGTCGCGTTTGTAAAAATAACAGGGCGCAAAAATAAAATAATAAACATGAACGTACATTTTAGACTTAAATTCTTGGTTTAAATCATGAGGTTATAATACACGAATAGCTTTACATGCTCTGGTCGTGTAGTTCCTCTTAAAATCACTTCAAAACTTATCACCAGTGGTGGAAACCCCCAAACCGCCCTTTAATCGACTAGGCCTACTTAAATCAAAAATTAGCAACCGTCATACGTTTTCTTGGCGCCCTCGTCATTATGTAATTTGGGTTTAAATTTTAGCCAAACATTAAATATGCGTGAGTTGGGCCGGTATTTTTCACCATCAAGAGAATACTCAAAATGGGGGAAATCTCCGTGTTAGGAAGGCACTTCTTTTTCAACGGAACGAACTTTTCTTTACAACTTTGTTCATAATAATTTTTGCCTTAGTGTTTAGTTGTTGAATTAAGTACATTATTTTCCCAATATCAGACCTTATATTAAACAGCGCCTAGAAGTATCTAACCTAGATATATAAAATATACTTGTTTTGACTTTTTTCTTCATAGAATAAACTCATTTTCAAATTTATCGAGCCTCATTTTATGAGTACAATTTGTCAAATTGTATCATGTCCTTTGAATTCTCGATGTGCAGTCGATCTTCGCTCATTATTATTAATTAACTGAAGTAAACAAATACTACTGAAAATTAACAGCTATAACAGTACTTGTTTGATCTCGTTTTTATTTAGAGTAGGGCGCCGGACAAAACTCTCGCCTAGGGCGCCAAAAACTCTTGAGCCGGCCCTGCAAGCATGGCCCCCACATTCGATTGTGGGCCCTGTAACCAGGATTAGCCTCGGACCCCTCTAATTCGTGCGCAATGATACGTTTCAAAAATTACTTGGTAATTTTTCAACCCTTTACAAATTTGATTCAAACTGATAATTGATAATAATGAATTATTAAGGCTCTTACTTCAATCTAAAAACAATTTTAACCATCAAAATTATTGCAAACTTTCATTCACTTTTTTTACTGAAAGTGCATTTCCATTTTGAGTTTGATTTCTCTTACACGATCGGGACCAAGATTAAAATTCAATTAGGGCCTGAGCCCTAATTACACATCTCTAACAAGTCCCCCTGACTCACAACTTTCTTCCAAAAATAGAGATATTATAATATTACTACTATGCAAACCACAGTAACTGGCACGTACGCACCTCATTAAATTAGTAACCAACCTCAAATCTAGAATTAATATTATTTTACTAAACTTCGTAAAAGTGTATGTATACGTATTTGAATTTCTAATCATCTGCTGTAAAATTGTCTGCAATAAAAATAAAAGAAATTAAAATAGGGTTGTGACCAGAGTTGCACCAGCCCCACCCTTGTGGACGGCCATGCATGGGGCGAGGTTCTAGAGGCCTCAGGGCCCGACAGTGCCTCTAGAACTGAACTTGATAAGACAAAGCCTTTCCTGCCTCTAACATAAGTGTAAACGAACCATAATGTTTGTACTATTCCACAGGAGTGCTGTTTTGACTGTAGCCTGCTTGTTTGATAACACTGGTTATGTTTTTTTGTTTTCATTTTGGGTTGCAATATTATTAAAACGGACCAAAACTGTACCATACTGACAAGTTTTCTCACAAGCTCATATACTGACTTCGGATTCTTAAATGTTACATCCAGACGAAGGGCTTTAAAACAAAAGGGTTCTCATGACTATTGACCCGATGGTTTTGCCGCAATCTTGAGGGAATTGCATATTTTAAAACACCTTGTATCTGGTAAGAACCAAACATGTGGCATGTAAGAAGCAGTACGAAGACAAGACGATTCAAGTTTCAAGTAGGAAAACCCGGTTATTCGGCGTAATTATAATGAAGCAGTTTGTGGTCGCCGGAATACGAACACCTCGAATCGCCGGGGAGAAATGCAGTTCTCAAGGCGAACAAGATTGTTTTCTAGATAAAATCAACGGTTTTGCCGGGCGAGCACAAGTAGACAAGTAGTGCACCGGGATGGCCCTTGAGAAATGGACCATTCATCGCGTGCCTTTAAGTCATGATAATCGTGCCCGGTCGGACCGCGATCTCCTCTCTCTCTCTCCCTTCCCGACTCCCACACAGACCGCGTTGCCTCCACTACTCCGCGGCCGCGCCGGCCGAGCCCGCGAACAATGCCTTATTGAGTTGAAGCGAGCCGTCTCTACCGTTCGCGATGTTTCTTATTGAGCTGATGTCTTCTCAGCCTCCAGTTACAGGGTGGGGAAAGAATGTATCCCTAACTTTAAAGGTAAATCAAACGAAGATGTTGTGGTCCGTGCGCCGATGACACATGACGTAGTTGAAACGTGGTCCGTCGGGCTGCACTTATTTGCGGTGTCGCAGGAGCGCTTTCGGCCTCTCGCCATTATCAACTGCTACTAATCTCGGATCCCACATCTTGCATATAAAAAGGTTTTGGCCAGTCACTAGAATGTTCGGGGAGAGTCGGGTCTTCTTGGAATTCCCGAGTGATGGAATCTGGGGTAGGTCATTGATAATGGCGAGAGGCTGAAAAGCGCTCCTGCGACACCGCAAATAAGTGCAGCCCGACGGACCACGTTTCAACTACGTCATGTTTAAAGGTAAATTACATGATATTGAAAAATGTTAGAACAAATCTTTATTGTGGCATTAGAATCGAAGAGTACAACTGGAAGTTAATTTTACTTTGTTTTGAGCAAAACATCATTCAGGTAATGAACCTCATTGTAAATGCACAGCTGTAGTCGGTTTCTGAAGTTCTGAAAAAGTCAGCGAAGCATCTGTTGTAGAACACGGCCAACTTCAAGAATAACTGCATGTTTCAAGTTTTCTAGGGTTGTGAGTTGATGTTTAAGCACTTCATTCTTGAGGTAGCCCCACAAAAGGTGAACAAAAAACACATGGAGACAAATCCAGCGAGTGCGCAGGCCACGGAATGTCACCAAATCGGGAGATCAATCGCCCAGGGAACAGTTCCCTCAAAACAGCCATTGCATTTTTAGCAGTATGGCCCATGACACCATCTTGCTGAAACCTTACTCGTTTCATATTATTCCTTTGCAAATGAGGTTCCAGAAATTGTCGAATCATGGCAACATACCGTACAAAATTAACGGTAACACAACGATTGTTTTCCTCAAAGAAACAAGGCCCAATAATGCCTTTGCTGCCAATTGCACACCAAGCTGTCACTATTCACTAAAGGCCTTTCATGCAGTGTCCTATGCACTAACGGAAATTTCCAAGAACACAGAGTAATTCGAGCTTAATTACACATCTCTAACATGTCCCCCTGACTCACAACTTTCTTCAAAAAAATAGAGATATCTCCCTGCCCAAACCTTTACATTTATATCGATCTATTAAAGGACCATTAACCTCATTTATTTGGATTCATCTGCAGATTAAAAGAAGAAACTCAATTCAGCCTGATGGATTACTTGCAATAAAGCGTAGAATGTTAATTAACAATACTATAATGCCACCACTTTAAATCCTGGGTTACCGGTCATTTCAATCTTACCGGTTATTACCGCACCATAAATCACCTAGTAATTGAACGCCTACGATGATGACCTCTGCGAACTAAGAACCGCTCTGGACGTTATGGCACGCAATCAAACTTTCGAGAAAATCCTTCGAGCATTATCTGTAGAAATATCAGCATTCAGTATTTAAAGTTTTCTTAGTGATTGCCTCAATCTAATTTTTTCCTTGTATTTGAATTTTTTTATATTTTTAAAATGAGGATTCCCAAGGGAAACTTAATACGAAATATTTTCGTGATTTACTAGGTAGGCCTAACTCCAAACAATTTAAGCTATTATTTAAAAATATGTTTATATACTCAATTCTACACTGACCTTTCAGAATGATATTTTCATAAGCTATGTGTTTCAAATGGCAATTTTGGCTGTACTACTCAAACGAAATAATAATCAGCTGATGATTTTACCATCACATGATAAGGAGTGAACAAATACACTCTGCAAAGGTAATAGAGTAGCAATCTACTGAAAGGTGAACGTGGAATTGAGTATAGAGGTAGTGAGGGACATAAAGAAGCTTGGGTGTTTAAAAACTAAACCAAATGAATTTGGATTTTTCGAGGAGGGGAAATGACTAATAACTGATAATCAAATGAATTTGTTGCGTCAATCATCTGTTACATACTAAAGTAAAAACATTTCACATGTTTATTGACTGTTATTCAAAGAGCAAAACAGGTTTCCAATATTAAACCATACTTTGTTTTGGTTTAGGATTTTTTAGGTACCAGACTAGTAGCATAATCATATGGCTCTGTTTACTTCTACGTCACCTATGATTTTTTCATAAAACTCAAGCTTCAATATATATCTCACTACCTCTATACACATATCTCAAAATGGGCAAAAATTGTCTAATTGTCTAAAATTGTCTGTGAGGTAAAGTAACACACAGAGGAACGTATGGTGTAACGCGTAACGCGGTAGGTCCCAAGCACGTAAACCAACAGTAGACGAGACGGAGGAGTACCGAGCCATCAACGCCTTTACGACAGCATTAAGCATTATTCACCGATGAAACGCATGACTGATGCATGCCGATCGGCTCATTAACTCGGTGCTAACTACATATTGTCGCCATCGATGTAAATAAGTACACTGGATTGGTAACTCAGGCCCCGCAACGCGAACCGCCAGCAGTAGTTGCGTTTAAGATTTTGCAGAGGCGATGGGGGAACGCATGCATCTTTTGCCGGCCAACTTGTACTAACCGACTAGTTAAATATTAACTGTAATTACTTAATAGTTATAGCAATACATCTATTATAACAAGCTTTACCCGTAAAACTGCTCCCAAATCCGTGCGGTTTCAATACGGTTAACAATACAGTTTTGCGCTTTTCCCCCAACGCCCCTTAAATTCGGCCCGGCTGCAATCCCAACGCACAGCTGTGTTAGCTCGGAAGTCACTACACGAGCGTTACGGGGAGCGCACAATACAGTTATATTTATTAACATCGATTATTGTCGCCGCCCGCACTCGCACAATATACTCGAAATTAATATTGCTTGGACTATCTTTTTCTACGTTATAATCAACGGTTCTACACCTTTTCCAGTTTTTATTTGAGAAAATATCATGATAATTTCAGAAAGCATCAATTGCAGTTCAAAATAATAAGTTGTATTTCAGAAAACATGGTTTTTTTTATTTCAGAATAGTAATTTTTATTGCAGGCAGTATCAATTGAATTTCCGATTATCAGATTTAATTTCAGAGGTAGTCAAATTATCTCGGAATAAAAAAACATCGACTGAAATATGAGCTCGAAACAGAAATATGGTCTGATATTACATTACATACAATAATATAACTTCTTAAATAAAAATAACTCTGTCTGAAATACTATACAGTGTATTGACTATATCCCTAAATTGAAATGATACTTTCTGAAAGTAAAATTGTTGTTCTGAAATAAAAGAGAGACTTTCTCAAATTGAATTTTTGAATCCCACATACAAATAACCATTTCTGAAGTTAAAATTACTATTGTGAACTACAACTGATGTTTCTGAAGTAAAAGTGGAAAAGGTGTACGGTGCTGTAGTAATAGAACTAAATACAAAATATATATCTAGGAAGGCCTAACTCCAAACATATTAAGCAATTATTTAAATATGTTCATCCACTTATCTCAATGGGTAAAAACTGTCTAACGAGCTAAAGTACCACACAGAGGAACGGATGGTGTAGCGCGTAAGGCAGGAGGTCCCAAGCACGTAAACCAACAGTAGACGAGACGGAGGAGTACCGCGCCATCAACACCTTTACGACAGCATTTAGCATTATTGAACGATGAAACGCATGACTGTTGCATGCCGATCGGCTCATTAACTCGATGCTAACTACATATTGTCACCGCCCGCACTCGCACAATATACTCGAAATTAATATTGCTTGGACTATCTTTTTCTACGTTATAATCAACGGTTCTACACCTTTTCCAGTTTTATTTGAGAAAATATCATGTTAATTTCAGAAAGCATCAATAATTAATAATACGAATAATAAATCAAAATAATAAGTTGTATTTCAGAAAACATGTTTTTTTTATTTCAGAATAGTAATTTTTATTGCAGGCAGTATCAATTGAATTTCCGATTATCAGATTTAATTTCAGAGGTAGTCAAATGTATTTTGGAAAAAACATCGACTGAAATATGAGTAATTATTATTTAATTTGGTGGACTTTTCCTATCGCTTCTAGTGTTTAAACTACACTACGTTTCGAGAGGTATTGAAAGTCCTCTCGTTTTCAAGTGAACCTACTTAAAGTTACATTAACCTACTTATGTTTATTTAACCTACTTTTTTGGGTTTTTTTTGTTTTTTTGACATACAATTACATTCATCCTACATTCAACAGAAATCTCACTCACACAAAATTTCATACAAAACACATTAAACATACTTAATACAGAAAGAAAATTAAAACTAAAACATATTACATGATAAAGGGCACAGAAAATTAAAACAAAAACATATACCTTACTGCCGGCAATGCCTCCAAGCTGGCAGTGGCACGACACGCACACACGTCCACTCACACTCACATACGCAACTCGAAAATTACTACCCTTCGAGTTGCGTAACGCGGTAGGTCCAAAGCACGTAAACCAACAGTGGACGAGACGGACTACCGCGCCATCAACACCTTTACGACAACATTTAGCATTATTCAACGATGAAACGCATGACAGTTGCATGCCGATCGGCTCATTAACTCGATGCTGACTACATATTGTCGCCGCCCGCACTCGCACACTCCGCGCGGTGTGATGGTGTGAACGAACTCTAATAAGCATACCTTTTGTTCTACACTGCGAAACTGCGAGATGGGAAACCTTCTGACCTTCGTTCTCCACAATGGGCGCCGCGGCCTCGCTCCGGGACGTTCGGATTCCTCCGTTCCTCGCTCCGTGTTCCATAGTTCCATGTTCCGATTCCTCCCTTCCTCCGTCTCGCTGGCGGTCACGTCATCACGTTTCCGTTTCCGTATCGTTCGACTTTTACCTGATACGCGAGAGGTCGGTGGGGTGATTGAATTGTCAGTGTGGAAATCAGATTCGATGTTGCATTGATCAAAGCTAACCTTGTAATCCGAGATTCGATATTCGTTAAACATATGAACTACAGGGTGTTTTTTTTAACGCAACCCATTTTTAAGATTGAATAATGTGCATAAAAAGATTAAATGAGTATTGTTTTGTTAAGAGGGTTCCCTCCCTACCCCAAAACATGCATAAAACACGCTCCGCGCGGTTTCATTTAGCTCCTACAGTTTTCAAAATAAAATTTAATTTTACATAGCATTTCAAAGACAAAGATTTGTAGAATGTTAATTGCTAATCCAAAATCGTTTATGTTAACGTATTCTGAAGATACATTCCATTGAAGTTGACCAATTTCAACGCCATGTATCTTTTTAATGAGTGAGCATAAACGATTTTGGAGAAGCAATAAACACTCTGCAACTCGGTTTTTTAACAACGCTATCCCCGAATAACTTTTATTTCAAGAATTGGAGACGCTAAATGACACCGCGTTTAACCCTGCACCGCCTTGCGCGGCGAAAAGTGCACAAATCTAACATGGGCTCTTATGGAGCCGCAGTCCCAAAAGTCGTCGCTAGTGTCGCAGAAAAATGAAAACTGCCGTTGGTAGGGAACCCTCTTAATCTTTACATTTTATACATTCTATTATTTAAGTTTGATCACATTTAGCTTACATACTGTGATCAAACAATCCGCCATTGACACGTATACAAAGTTGTGCTGTCTCCATCAAATTCCTGAACACGTTTTGCAAAGTACCTCTTTGAATTTCTTGTATTAAATTTGTTATGTTTGTTTTGAAGTGCTGAATATCCTGTAAATATTTTCGTAGGCGTTACTTTTTGCGTAACCCCCAAACAACATAATATAGTGGGGTTAAATCCGAGGATCTTGGGGGGGAATAATCCTTCACTGATAAAATACAGTTCTGGGTTGCGTTAAAAACACACCCTGTATCCAAACACACGTAATTGGATTCTTTCTTAGCCTAATTCTCGTCATAAACGTCATCGTTCTAATGAGATGTAGTTTTTTGAATGTTTAGTGTGGCTTATAAAACGTTTTAAGGACAGTTTCCAAGTGAACATAAGGTATATATGACCACATATAATGGTATGTAAGCCGTAAGAGTGATCGGTCAAGGTGATAGACTGTGAGCTAAGAGACCACCCTCACTATATAACAGTCATGCATTGTACTCTAATGGCCATTCTTCCACCTTTTATACCTACACAGTTAGTACAGACTCATTAAAATTTCTGTCATTATATTTTACAGTTGGCAGATTGAGAAACATGCAGAATTTACACTTAGCGCTTGCCCAAAGACGGAATCCCAAAGAGGCTGCTATACCTTTTTCGTTTCATATGTGCGTTTATTTTTTAAGTTTTTTATTTGAGGGAGTACCTAAATTAATATTATCATTGTAATACGATTTTTCTGAACAAAATATTCACACAAATCATCAATGAATAAAGGTATGAAGGTATCAATCAATCACCTTAATTTCTTACTGCTATCAAGTTTCGTATTTCCACGAACCTTTTTATAGGTAGAGTAAAAGTCAAAATAAGTCAAATATCGCTTTTTCACACACAAAAAATACGAAACAAAGCCACAAATAACTTGGTACTACAGTTTACAAACAATAATGGCATGTTTAATTATTTTTACTCATATCTTGTAGTCTCTAGATAGCTTAGTTTCCAACTTTGTTACGCCTTATGTATGTTGTTTTTTCTCGTTTTCAATAATTTGTTTTTTCTTGTTACTGCCATCTTGTAAATTTATTACTGTTGTTAACTCAGATGTGTATTTTAAAATGGTGTGATTCCGTATGTCAAATAACAATTATAATACTATAATTCTAAGACGATTTTCATTCGAAATAGTGTAGCCCTTATGTTAGATTCCCTCGAAGAACTTGCATTCCCAATCCATTCTTCATGACAAGCAACTGAGAAATCCTCAAAATATTCAACAAATGTAGAACCTTATCTGCACCATTATGAAGTAACAGAGGTACGCCTACCTTTAGCCGTGTTGTGTAGTGAGCGATGGCCGGAATACCAAGGGCCCAGTGAGATCCCTGAGGTCACGTACAGCGTACAGTACCTGCGCAGAATACATCAGTCAGCAAACAACGTAACTCGACCTGTGTTACATACACATCAGCACAACCGACTAAATATAATAATCCAGTCATTTCCGGTGGGACGGAAAGTGGTACGCCTGACGGGGTTACAAACCTTAGCTCGACTTAAGTGGAACACTCAATTGTATTTATGACGCTTACTTAGGACTGAGTATCTATAATGAATCTACTTAACCATTTGCTAACTGACGTGAGTTTTATTTTTCCTCTTAAAAACCTTTAAAGAAGACATTGATTTCCATCCTTGATCTGTTTGAGGGTAAAAGTTTTCCGTTGACATCAAAAAAATAATGACATGGTATTTCACAAGCGATTTTATTTTCATGCCGGTTTCTTCATTAGGGCTACAATTAAACAACATTATGCACTCCGACTGCTGAAGGGTAGAATGTGCAGAGAACATATTTAATTGTCATTCTTTTTGAATTTATTACCAATTGTGGTCTTACTTTTTATGCACTTGCCTTACATTTAAGTTAAATGACAATTTCTCCAAAACAATTAATTACTAGACTGATGCGGTTTAAACTACACATTTAATAAACAATCTTTACTTCAAAAAATAATTGAATTTGTTTTTAAATTTACTACCGATTGTTGTCTCTCTTAATTTTATACACTTGTCTTACATTTAAGTTTAATGACAATTTTTCTCCAACGTGACAAACGTGACTTCCAGCAGTTAGTTGTTAAAAAAAATTTCACTTCGCTATAAAATGAACACTTTATCTAATTTTCACATATAAATACCTATTTGTGTATTAAGAGCGCAAAATACGTCATTTCCGCTCGAGAATTGTAGATTTCGAGAGCGTCAATGACTATTTTTGCTCGTAATACACAAGATTTTTCTTACCACCATTATTTAAACTGTTTAACTTATTAACTTAGTAAAGCGGGAATGAAATGAAAGCGGAAATGAACCGTTTTGCGTACTGTTTACAGGTGTGGCAACTGGCAATGTAATTATTTTCAAGCATTGGTAGGAAAACATCATTTCAGTATACACTTGCAAGAGTAATACGTTGACAGTAAAAACTCGACGGCACTTCTTTGTTTCCATACGACACCGAGGAATGCTACAGCACCTAATTGAGCGATCGGCCCGGTTCCACCGTTCCACCGGAGATGCACTGCCATATCCGGCGCGGGGTCGGCTGACACCAGTGTTGGGTATCGATATCCGATATATCGGAAATATCGATATTTTGGTTCCGATGTATCGTTATTTTTATATCGATATTAGTCTTCCGATGTTAGCGGAATATCGATATTTTACTTCGATATTATCGTTGGTATTGATATTAGAAAATTTTTAAGAATAATACATAAATAAAATACGGCTTAATCTTTTCTGCACTTTTTCATTTGCAGAAATTAAATAATATTTGATAAGTATAAATTAAACTAGCAGTTGCCCGTGGCTTCGCTCACGATAAAAATTGTAACTCCCTGCTGACAAAATGAATATAGGGCCACATACTGAGTTTATGATTACACAAATAAGGGACAAAAACGAATGATAACTTTAAGTTAACTAACTAAACTAAATCTAACTTTTATATAGTACATATAATCAAAATAATCAATTAACAAAACAACCATAAAACCATTATGAAAGTAACAAAATTGTAAATCAGCTGTATCCGTATGTGAAGCTTGAACCATCTGCTTGTTGAATGAACATTGAAAACTAAACAAAAGATCATCCATTCCATTTACTAAGGAGAACTTATAAACTTCGACCTCGCCAAGACCCCTTAAAAGTTTGAATTTAAAAAAAAAAACGTTCTTAGCGGATGCTTACGCCATAAAGAACGTCCATGCAAAGGTCCAAGGTTGTAAGACAAGTGGTTTGGGCTGTGCAGTGATAGGTCAGTGGTATTGGACAAATGTAAAGAACTTTCATTAATCAGAAAGATGTTTTCAGGAATCTGCAAAGACCGCACGTCTGCTGCGACTGGAGTTATTCTATTACTACCCCCCGCAGAAGGTATTTCTATTTGGCCTCCCTGTACTATACATGCGGGCAGATTCAGCGCCCCGCCGACAAAGCCCTCAAGGGTGTCACTGCCCTAGGAAAGCTTACGCCCAATATCGTCAGATATGCTCGCATGTATGATATTGAGTGGCACTTAGGCAGGATATAAATACCCCCGTCGCAGCAGACCAAGTATACAGTTTTCTGTTTCATGAAAGTATATGTACGTAAAACGTAGAATTTTCCCTTGATTTAATGTCAAAAAAAGTTCTAAGGTTTTTAGGGTCTATCTAAAACGAAAAAATACCCCCGTTGCAGCAGACCTCCAGACTATGCATGACCTTATTTTATTTCTTCCATAAGAATAACATAGGGAATGAGTATGCAGGTCTGCTGCAACAGACATACATACATTTTGTGGTTTTAAAACAATATCATGTGAATCTGAACCATAAAAGCCACATATACCAAGTTTTATTAAGGTATGTTGAGTAGTAACCGAGATATAGAATTTTTCTTATTTTCCATGAGGATAGTATAGGGAAAATGTGCTGTGTTTTCCGCTTTAAATATCGTTCAAATGGTGTTTTTTGCTTCTGGGAGCCCCAAAGTGAAAAGTTATCATGGCCTCGGGCTTAGGTCTTGCCATGAGACCTATGGTAATAGTTTATTCCTTTAAGGAAATTCGTTAATTCCGTCAATGAAATTCGCTAAAAGACAAAAGCAGTCTTTTTCTAATGATGTACATAAAATAAATGGTTTAAATTAGCTCTTTCAATAACAGCTGTTACAGGGAAGAAAGGTCTTTAAATTATCTCTAGTCAGTGATTTATTTTATGTTCTATTCCTGCATGACAGCTGATTTGACATACTACTTTTTTTGCTTTTTACATCTGTTTAGACATAAACAGTTCATCAATTATTTTGTATTCTGCCACAACTTAAACTTGGTCGAGATAAAATAAAATCGTGTTTTAGGATTTTGCAGTTTGATTTCAAAAGTACTTGTGATTTAATAAATTGCCTAAAAATATCAAACATTTTATACTTGATGAGTAGATTCCATGAGCAAATGGATTATGTACGAAAACTAACGATTGATTAAATGCTACTTTTATATAGTACATAAAAAAATAAATATTATAAACCAAAACATAAATCTGAATTAAATCATTAAACATCTGTAACGACGAATCCATCAGTGAAGGTAACTACCATCTGCTTGGAACTCTGAAAATGTAAACAAAACATCATCCCCTTTAATTATTATGGGGAAACTTGGTTGAAATCAAATAAAACTCGGTTTTTAGAAGCTTGCTATTTAATTTAAAAAAGACGTACGCTAGTTTTAAGTCGTCTAAAGCCTTCTCATATGTGCATACTACACAGGAAAAAAGTTTCAGCCATAACAGTACTCTAGTTTTTGCGTGAAAAGCGGTCTAAAGTGTGATGTTGAGCGTTACCAACACACATCGTGACATAAATTGAGAAAAGGCTTGATTCAGATTCTCTGACCTTCAAAACGCAAAAATAACCGAAAATTTCATAATTCTAAGCAATGTACAGACAAAACTCTAATTTTATTTATATAGATATATCAATTTGAAAACAACTTATTAGGCACAAGAAAGGGTATTTAGTTAATTTTTTTTATTATTTGTTGTTTTGTTGTAAAGATAACCTTGGCTATCCACAAGAATTTATCCTGGCTATGTAGGCTACTTGAAAGAAGAGTCTTTTGCAGTAAAATAATTTATTTTACAGTTATTCAAAGTAACTGAAATTATACCTCAAAGCACAGTACCTAGAATATCTTTATACGGTAGGTATCTTGCGCAGGTGAGAGTAAGAAAAAGATGTGACGTCACAGTAGTCTAACACTTGAAAGAAGGTTCAGCAAGTTCACATGCAAATCTCGTGAAGCTACGCCAAATCTCGTGAGATTTTTCATTACTAGAATGAAACATAGCCTTCATTTGTTAACTAATAAATATTTAACCTTGAAATAAAAGATGAGTTAGAAGCTTAAGAAACATGTTATGATAATAAATCAGCTGTCTGAGGTTGGTACTAATTTGGCTTTCAGTGAGACTTGCTGGTGCGTCGACTTGCGCAATAATAAGTGTAAAAGTAGTCCTGTCGCTGGTGCGCACCACCGACCAGCAGAACGGTTGCTGATTGGCTGGTCTACTGCGCATATTGTTTATGATACTTACCGTATAGATGTTCAAGTTACTGTGCCTCAAAGTATAAGTTGTAAACAATTTTACGTCAAATGGACGACACAGGTGTGCTGCTAACTGTTGTGATACGTACCGTATGCATTCGATTAATTTTTTACACAATTTTTCTGAAATATCGATATTTTTCGATATATTGATATTTTTGAGCCGATATTATCAAAATATTGATATTGAGGGTCCGATATTATCGTCGATATAAATATCGATATTTTCTTTCGATATCCAAACACTAACTGACACCTGTGCATTGGCGGCGTTTCACCCAAAGAACTTTGGTTTCACCTTCTCCAGTATCGCGGGCGGAGGGCGAGCAACTCGCCATATTAGGTAAGGAATTGTCTGAAACCTGCTTTCATTGTTCTAGTGTTAGTGCTGTTTTTGTAGTCTTTGTACCGAAGAGGCGTTTCACTTGCTCGAATAATAACAGCCTTCTTTATTCAACGAATACTAGGCATTTTTTGATCGTAAGGTAACAATTTCACGTGGTCTTTAAAGTTCAAACTGTCTTTAATCTCAATGTTATCACAGAATTTTGAATCTCTGATATCAAATCACTAATTATAAATTACGACAGAGCACTTTTTTCACTGAGTTTCAGCATAAAACTGTTTCAATAAAAAATGAAAACATTTAAAAAATGAAAATTAAAACGGGAATTTACGACAAATTACCTTATTCCTTCTTAAAAATGAAAATTAAGACGGTAGTTTGTTGTTCTTGGAACAGTATCATCATACTGAATCATAAATCAAAAGATTTTGACTTAATTTGTTTGAATAGCCCAAAACCATCAGGCGTAGAACATTGATAAAAGACAATAGTAGTTGCAATAAGTACGGTGCGTGAAATTCAGTGACCAAAAAATTCTTCGGTCGCTGGTAAAATTGCATTACTAATTTAGGAGGATACAGTTAAAATAGATGTACAAATACTCTGCAAAGTTGTTTTTCATTTGTTATTTAAAGACCTCCCGAGAAAATTGGATTTTTTATGTTAAAGAAAATATTAGATGAACATTATTCAAAAGTGAAGCTATAAAAAATCATTTGTTGGTATCATCTCTGAGGGATATTGTGTATGAATTATTGTTCCATTACTGGTGCAAAAACGACCCATATTACGTACATTAATGCATTACGTTGTGTCAGTCTAAGTGTACATGTGTTGAAAACCTGGCTAATAACTAATAACGATTACGTTCACCTGTTTCACTCGTAATTATTGTGATTAGTAATTGTCAATCTAGTTAAGTGGAAAATTACTGAAGCGTCGCCGAGTTCCTGGGCGGTAGACGCCAATAACAATGTTGATATCAACAGCAGGCGGTGTTTGCTTTCTATTCTCCACTTCGCTGTTGTCATTAATTGGTAAACAATTAAATAGGTTGGGGCAAAACGCTTTTCTTAATAGGTAAGAATTTGTTGACTACCTTACTAGATCTACGTTAATGTTGCAGATAGTTAATAACGAAAATTTTTAAATAAATTGGACGTCTTAGACCATTAATGCTTGAACATAAAATACATTTTCATGTTTCATGGTTCAAACTAGTTTTATTATCCCTGCTATTTTAATAGATATCTGTTTACGCTGCGAATAGATCTCAAATGTACTTTCTGAATAACGTGTTTACGTATATTACATATATATCTTCAAACGTGTATTTCAGCATACAAGAATGAACCGTTTGCGTTTGACTTTTAGAGAGGTTCTATACAGTTATAAAGTCAATGGTTGTGGGGAAAGGGTAAAGGGTTTTAATCATTGATTATTTTCCAAAAATAACTGAATGTATGTATAAAGCCAAAATTACCAAGAACTTTTGAGAAACCCATAATCTAACGACCTATCAATCCCAAAATTAAATAATAATAATAATAATTATTATTATTATTATTGATTAGGTAAATTAATAACTATTTTTAATCAATATTACATCGCCAAGTCATACGCACAAATTTTCTATGTCTATGAAGTTTGTAAATAAATTTAAGGTTTGCTTGCTTCGATCCAAAACTCTAATTAATGCTGGGTCATTTTCAATCAAAGAGATAATTTGCAATCAATAAAAAAGTAACATTACAACTAAAAAAAAAACTAAAACAAGTAGAGGCTGATTTAGATTTTAAGCCAAGCCGAATAAACAATGATTCCGCGACAGTATTCATGTGTTTAAGTTCTCATTATGTACCCCACTAACCATAAAAAACGCCAAACAAACAAACCCTCACAGTAGAGCCCGCCAGGTGCCACCGACTACCGCGAACGCCCACGACAAAGCTCGGCCGTTCTATTGTTTACAGACCGACTATTGTGGAAGTCAGCGATCTCGGACCGTCCGCTGCGCTGCAGGGATAGCACTGGATCAGGAAATCCAATCCCGATCAATATTTTCAATCCCGAGATTACGGGATTGAAAACGTTATTCCCGGGATCCCGGGACCAATCCCGGAATTGAACTTTCATAGTATTTGCTGATTTAAAAAAAGGATAATAATTTTGCATAAATACCATAGCCCATCGTAATTATAGGGCAGTGCATGAATCAGTTTTATTTCAAGTTAGTTTAAAGCAGTAAACGTTCAAAATTAAAAAAGACAAAGTTGCAAAAAAATTACAATTAGGCCTACAAAAAAATACAATCAGAAATAAAATATGGTCGGCCCCATCATGGAACAATGAATAATAAATACGTCGAGTCAAAACTAAACACATTATCAGATAAATGATAATAAAATATGCAAAAGAATTATAGAAACAATGATTTAAACATAAGTTAAAGAAAGTCGTATACAAAAAAATGATCACTTGGTCAAATAACATTTGAACTAAAAGAAAAACTTCGCTCGAGAAGATGTTAAGTAAAATGAAAGAAAAGAAACTACTACAAAAATAATTAAAATAATTAAGAACACCATAATGAGACTTAATAGCAAATTCAATATACTTAATCAGAAACAAAATAGAATTATTTTGAACAATTTTTCAAGGCTAACTAACTGAAAACAATCACTTACGTAGACTTACATCACTTAGACTGCAATAACACATCAAACAATTATTAACTTGATCGAAAAGGTAATTTTACAAAGTTCTCTTAGTTATAAACATAGATAAAACTGATGGGAACCTAATCAACATAGATTTTACACATAATTTTATAGTTCGTAAAATCCCGGGATCGAGCCTGAGAATCCCGGGATAGAAAAGGCCCTAATGGCCCTAAAATCATGCGGGATCCTATGATTGGATTCCCTACCGTTGGATTCACGACGATAAATTAGGCATTCGGTTAAGTATCGACCTTCTTACTACACATCAACTTTTTAGTTTCGGCTGGGCTGTCTGCTCACTTTGCGTCAATCGTATTAGATTATTTAAAAAATGCAATAGCCAAGGTAATATTTTCCCTACAATGAAAACTTAGGCGATGAGTAATATTTTAGTTTGACTAATAAAACAATTACATTTGCCCAATTCTTAAAATTGTTAATGATTACTCATCTTACAGTACGGTTGGTAACCATGATGACTATAATAAATTAAGGGGGAATTCAAACAAATCGATCAGTCCAGTACCGTACTCAATTAAGTCGAAAAATAACCCTGACTTTCCTAATTCAAAAATAGGCCCTAACCCCTAACCTATATACATTCCTTTAAATTGAGCTGCCTTTGGGCTAACACTTTTCTCAAAAAGCCCGTTTCTTAAGTCTTCAAAGTTACCGCAGTGCGCCGGGCGCGTTAACGTGTTGTTATGTTATGTTAAAGCCAATCGACTTCCGATATTCGATAGTAGTTCATACTACGACGATCGATAATCAACCGAATGTCTACCTCATCGTTGTGAACCCAACGCTATCCGCGCTGCAGGACGCGCCAGCGTGCAGCTCCGACCACGACGGAGATTCGAAAATAATGATCGGGGCGGGGGAGGGGGCGGTAACCTCTGAAGGTCGAGGCGCGACCGCACAAAAACAAGATGAACCGTAAAAACCGCTGCGCTCCACCTGCCCCGCAGCAGTGCGAACCGATCGCTGGCTTTGCTGGCAGCACGGGTGTGCAATGTTGGTCTGTGCTACCCAGCAGCAGCAGTGCGAACCGATCGCTGGCTTTGCTGGCAGCACGGGTGTGCAATGTTGGTCTGCGCTACCCAGCAGCAGCAGTGCGAACCGATCGCTGGCTTTGCTGGCAGCACGGGTGTGCAATGTTGGTCTGCGCTACCCAGCAGCAGCAGTGCGAACCGATCGCTGGCTTTGCTGGCAGCACGGGTGTGCAATGTTGGTCTGCGCTACCCAGCAGCAGCAGTGCGGACCGATCGCTGGCTTTGCTGGCAGCACGGGTGTGCAATGTTGGTCTGCGCTACCCAGCAGCAGCAGTGCGAACCGATCGCTGGCGTTGCTGGCAGCACGGGTGTGCAATGTTGGTCTGTGCTACCCAGCAGCAGCAGTGCGGACCGATCGCTGGCTTTGCTGGCAGCACGGGTGTGCAATGTTGGTCTGCGCTACCCAGCAGCAGCAGTGCGAACCGATCGCTGGCGTTGCTGGCAGCACGGGTGTGCAATGTTGGTCTGTGCTACCCAGCAGCAGCAGTGCGGACCGATCGCTGGCTTTGCTGGCAGCACGGGTGTGCAATGTTGGTCTGCGCTACCCAGCAGCAGCAGTGCGAACCGATCGCTGGCGTTGCTGGCAGCACGGGTGTGCAATGTTGGTCTGTGCTACCCAGCAGCAGCAGTGCGAACCGATCGCTGGCTTTGCTGGCAGCACGGGTGTGCAATGTTGGTCTGTGCTACCCAGCAGCAGCAGTGCGAACCGATCGCTGGCTTTGCTGGCAGCACGGGTGTGCAATGTTGGTCTGTGCTACCCAGCAGCAGCAGTGCGAACCGATCGCTGGCTTTGCTTACAACACGCTGGTCGACAATCGCCGAGGGCCCCAGGGCCCTCCCTAACGAAAGGGGGCCCCCGACAGAGGGCACTCAAGGTGCTAAGTTTACATATTTATTGTATTTTACTGTGTTAACTGAATACATCAAATCTATACTTGCGTCTAGTTTTAATGATGTTTTTTTTATAAGGATAGGATAATACCATTGACTTTGAATGTAGAAGTCCATCGACTAGATGTAGATAATACCATCGACTTATACATTCAAAGTCAATGATAATACTTTGTTGAGAACACTACAAGACTACAAGGATAAACCTGTATTTTTAAGTACAGGAAAAGATAAAAGATATTCCGAAAGGTATTCACTATAATGCACAACATTTATCGTCAGTCATTCGTGCAGCTTATTTCCCTATACACAGTAGGCTAATTGCAGTTTATGTAACTAGTGTCTTACCAACGTCGAGAGGACATTAAAATCAGTTTGACTAAATATTAAGTTTTAAATATAGGTCTAAATATTCCTCAGAATTCTCTAACACTCTCTGTCTGAAATATCTGAACATACTTCAGCCGAGGGGCCCCAGAGCCACTAGATCGCTCCTGAACACAATAATAACTAAATTTCTTCTTCCAAGGTTTTCGTATCATTCGATCCGGATATTCCAACTCTCTTCGACTCCCCGTTTCTATGAACAATTAACTTCATGTGTATAGCACAGGTGGCCTATAAAATAAATACAAAAGATTGATCACTATGAAAGAAGCTATTAAAGCCGAAGGTTGCAGTTATTGTGAAGGCCTTTGTAATGTCTACATTGTGCCAATGGCGTGGATAATGGAATAAACGCGTGTTACCTCCCTAACACACTAAACGCGCCCATCCAAGGCTCCGGCCCACACTACACACAATGCCGGAAAAACTGAATAAAACGATCCTGGAAATGTCCAGAGAATGGGAATGGATCTGCACCTTCAGCGTACCTTGACGACTGCACTGTAGTAAAAGAGTAATAGAGTAATGATGAGACATTTGCCGCTAATTCAGAAAGAAATTGCTGGAATGCGATTATTGATCGATAATTGTGTAGGTTTCAAATATTGCAGAAGCTTATTTAGTTTTTTTACGGCACGATTTGCATTTACGATTGCACGATTTGCACGTTTTTACGACACTGTGGCATTTGCAGCCACAGTGTCTGGTGCCTTTAATTTGTTTAGTTGCAGAAATGACCTTCACCTTGAACTAGATAAACAATTTTTTGACTAATTTTATTGGTTAAATAATTAGTTTGATGCTTTCGTTAAATTGCAAAACTTAAAATCGAAATTAAAAATGCGAGGACGGTAAAATTTTATGAAACTGATGAGAACTCTTTCCTGCCTTAAAGTAAAATGAAACTAATGTGATTATAGAAGAAATCATATATGCTGGAAATTTTTTCCTAAAAAAGTTTATTCACAATAAATAACCTACGATGACTGTAATATCGGCTAAGCCTTCGCACAGGCAACCTGCCCATGAAGGCTTATTTCCCTGGTTATAAATATCTTTCATGGACAATGTTTTTGTAATTAAAATTTAGCTTATCAGTTATATTTTTCTTTGTAATTACCAACTATTGAATTGTAATTTTAATTCATGAAAGATTTGTTTTTTGTTAATATTACTGGAAATAAACGATTTTTTCATTCATTCATTCATTCATTCACTTTTAAATACAATACGTAAGTACTTCTAATCATGTTACGTACCATGGTAAAATATTATATTCTCAGATTTGACCAAAACTCCATCATCAACCCTATTCGCAAATACAGGGTGTTTTTTAACGCAACCCATTTTTAAGATTGAATAATGTACATATAAAAATGAAATGAGTATTGTTTTATTGATTTTTACATTTTATACAACCTATTATTTAAGTTTGATCACATTTAGTCAACATTATGTACTCAAACAATCTGCAATTGACATTTGTATAAAGTTATGCTCTCTCCATCAAATTCCTGAACACGTGTTGCAAGGTGTCTCTTTGAAAATTAAATTAAATTTAATGCAAGAAATTCAAAGACATAACAAATTTTGTTATGTCTGTTTTCAGGTGCTGAATATCCTGTGAATTGTTTTCGTAGGCTTTACTTTTTATGTAACCCCAAAGAAAATAATATACTTTGGTGAAATCCGGGGATCTTGGGAGAAAATAATTCTTCAATGATAAAATAAAGTTTGCGTTAAAAAAACACCCTGTATATTTAAGATGGGTCATGCACAGACACGTTTTAAATATGTAAAATTTCACTATTTCCATTCTCTTACAATTTGAGCAAGAGCCCAATTGCGATTCCATCGTCCCTAATCGCCTCTTGTATCTGCCAGGTGTGGGCAGGAGTGGGAGGGCACACCCAGCTTGCATAACGCTCGGCTACATAAGTTAGGTACAACCCCGCCACCCGCCGCCCTGCGCACTTTCAAGGCCGGAGAGAGATGATGGAGCAAGCCCGGTTAGAAGGGACTGCAAAACTGCACAGTTCGGCCACCAGATGGTTTGATGGGTCGTAAATAATCTGTTCGATCATGCACGACCGATCGAGTGATTGCAGTATGAAATAGTGTTCGGACATCGATAGTTCACCATCGATGTTGCCATCGATATTAACATCGAACTATCATCGATGTTCCAAAAACATCGGTTCAAAAACATCGATGTTTTAAGTGAAAAACATCAATCTTTTATCTTTTCCGTTATACGTACACCACCATTCCAAATTTACCCTTCAAGCTTGATATTTGACAGAGCACCATCAACTAGGTCAAATAATTGTTATTAATCGTTTTAAAGTGGAAATTCCTTAAAAGAATATTTTACCTGCGGTTTCGTTATCTTATCTACCGTTATCTCTGTCTAGACACAAGAAGCCAGCGTCTGCTCGTCTAGCGGTCCCACTTGCAGTTTCTTAGGTTAGGTTAGGTAAAGTTACGTTAGGTTAGGTTAGATTAGGTTACATTACCTAACCTAACCTATCCTAACCAAACTTACCACCTACGGTACCTTGTACCTTGTACCTATTGATGCCTCCGTCTGGCCGCTGCGGCGTTGGAGTTGTCAAGTGCCCGGTGCAACCGGGACACTATATTTATGATTTGATGATAGATGGTTGATGGTAGAATTGATGGAATCCGGTTGTTAGTGGTGGTTGACATGTTACCAAAACCAAGCTTGAAAAACAAACCTGAAACAGTGGTGTACGTATAACGGAAAAGATCCATGTTTTCAACTAAATCATTTCGAAGTTTCTAATCTCGATATACCGTTATTCGTTAAAGAAAGCATGGATACGTGTCCAAGTTGGATAAAGTAATTTTTCACTATGGTATTCAATATTTTAATGCAAGAAAAAACAAATGCGTTACTTCAGATCATATTATGTATGATAGTTCAGTGTGTAATCCATTTTAAATAAGAAACGAGTATTTAATTTATATTTATAAATATTATATTGTAAAAAGCTACAAAGTTTTAACTATTTTGGCAAATAAATGTTATTATTATAAAACTTTATTAGGCTTATTAGTGTACCGTATATGAAATCAAAATGGAAATTTAACATTAGTCCTTTTTAATATCCATATTCAGAGGTCGAAAAAAGAAAAAATCAATCTTAAAATTCCATCTAAAACACATTGATACCAAAACATCGACTTTCGAACATCGATAGTAAAAACATCGAACATCGACCTCCGAACATCGATTTTTAAAAACATCGATGTTCAATACGAACACTAGTATGAAGTTTGGGAGGTCGTTGTATTATGGCATCAGAAGGTGTTTGTCTTTATCTTACAGTTACAGCGTCTTACGATGGGAAGAATTGTTTTCCCGACGCGACACTAGTGCAACTCTGGTTACACAATCCTGCCATCAGCTTAGAGGGAGGGTGTTAATGAAAAGTTGAAATCAGTATGCGCTAAAAAGATATAGCTTTAAATTCAGATTGTAAAAGGACATGGAATTATTGCATGGAAAGGTTCAGGGGGATTGTAGATATATGATGTGCAAGATCATGGTAAAGAAAAAAGAAAGGTGTGTGTGCAGTCAGCTGGTATGACGTAGTTGGGCTCACGAACGTAGCGGAACTAGCGGTTTGACTACAGAACTAAGACCGTACACAGTAATATTTTGATTGATTTGTATTAACTGATTTGTATTGCAGTCGTCGTAGGCGTTAGTTGCGTAAACCCAACTATAAACTCACACCAGCTATAACAAAGCACACACCTTTCTTTATTCCTTACACCTACACCATGGTGTGAGAATGTAAGATGGAGTATATTCCGGCTCAGAACTAACCTAAGCGGGAGGAAATTTACTAAAACCTCCTTAACAATTTAAACGGTGCTTAAGTGCCTTAAAAGATTCAGCGCGAACAAAACTAGAAATATTGCATTCATGAATCTTTGTATACAAATTATACGAAGCAAATCAAATTCAAATACAAATTCTACGAAGCAAATCAAAATCAAATTCAAATTTGTCCCAAAGTAAAATTTAATCACAGGTTATTATCTCTCAATCCTTAATTTCTGCTATATCTTTTATTCATTTTGTAAGGACCTCCGCAGTCATTCACGGCAGTTTGGGGCGATTCTCACGGTGCCGATTCTCTTAACATTTCAGGAGATGTACTGAAAGCGGTTCCACCGGAAGACGGGCGGAGGCGCAGGCGAGAATCGTTCTGTCTCACGGACCGGTGGCGACAGTTCCTTGGGTGGCGATGACGGCACAACTCATACAAGGACGAAATCTTCTTTCGATTCCTTGGACTTTAAGAAAAGTGACCGATTGAGTAAACTCCAACGGAAATTATCATTGGAAATATAAGCCTACCATCACTTATATTAATTTGTGATGTGGCATTAATTGTATATTATTATATTAACTAACGTGTTTACATATGAGGGTGGTGTGAAAAAACAAAATTTTGGAATTTTGAATCGCTATAGATCTCAAATGTTGCGAAATAGAATGTAGAATACAGGAAAAATAACTTTAAACAAATCATAAAAGATCTTCCGATTGCGCAGTGACCTTGAAGTTTAACATGTAAAAACCCATAAGAGAATTAGAGAATAATCGTAATTTGGATTATGCTGGACATTGATAATCGTACTAAAGTATTGTCATGAAAAAAATGGAAAGAGCTCCTTGAAACATTTAAAAAAAATGTATAATTTTTGTCCGATTAGGGAACAGTATTATCGATCTATGGCCTTCTAAAAATCTCTTATTTAGGCGTTTTTTCAAGATTTTGGTTTGTATATTAAGTTAATAATTCTGTGGTGTAATTGAACACATTATACCATTTTTCAAAACGTTTTAAAAAGGTCTTTGCATTTTTCATGCGGAAACTTCAGTATGATTATCAATGTCCAGCATGAACCAAACTACGATTATTCACTAATTCTCTTATGGAGTTTCACATGTTAAACTTCAAGGTCATTGCGCGATCGGAAGGTCTTATATGATATTTTAAAGTTATTTTTTCAGTATTCTAAATGCTATTTCGCAACTTTTGAGATCTATAGATATTCAAAATTCCAAAATTTTGTTTTTCCGCACCACCCTATTTTCTTACGTCTTTTGCAGCCTTGATATTGTAATTGGTGTACTTGTTTCGGTTGTAGTGAACTTGAAGGTGGCCCAGTACCGAGACATCTTCACCAATTAGAAAATCAAGGTTGCAAAGACCTAAGAATAAATCAATTACATACTTAAGGTTGTGAAAACTTGAATCGATTCTACACTAAAAGGGAATGAAAATTACGCAAGGACATAGCTCTATAATGGATGGTCTAAAATATATTACAGTATTGTAAACTATTAACTCCAGTAATGAGCTAGTACACTATAAACTCCTATAATGTACGTAATTAGCTAGTTCATGCCACACGTAGGCTACTTCAATCCACGAGTTTTTGCAGACTTGTCCGCTCCTTCCAGTTAACATCTTTTACTGCCTATATAAAAACTATGTCTATAGTACAAAAAACTGTATCTACAGTAAAAACTGTGTCTGAACAAGTATACACTCATCCCTCACTCATATTCAGGGTAACGTCCTCCATGAGGTACCTGTCTTATTAAAGTGATTAAGTGATTAAGTGACTGTATTACACTTAAGTAAAGCGCTGTCTCAAAACCAACTGATACGAAATAACCTATAAAACCCAAGCAAATAATTAATAATAACTTAGTATAAGAATATAAGGTAAAATAGATACATTTCTTATGAAAGAGGATACGGTGTTTCCTTTTCTCGCCCACCACTTAATTAACGGAAAGTGAAATCTAAAACAGATTGATCACATCAGACTATATAGAGTGTAGCCGTCTCTCAGTTCTGCCACCCACCGGACACCCTATATATATGTAAATTAACTATATAAGTTCCAGCAGTTCAGGCGTGTCAACGAGGTACAACCCCGGTAAGGGAGGTAGATCTCGCTTTGCGTGATTTTTACCTAACTTCATTAAAAATTAGTTTTTAATTCAACTGACGATCTTTGTTCTTCCTTACAGTGATTTTGAGATGGCCAGAAATAAAATAAAAATCCAGCGTTAGGGGTCAGTGGGCCCTAATCAGATGCTTTTGGCAGTAAAAATGGTACCCAAGGAATCATTAAAATTTTAACCTTAAACGAAAATGAATTAATATTTCCTTACAACTAAGCCCGGGGAATTTCCGATATTGTACATTATTAATTTTATCGAAGGTGCAATATAGTTGGTCTGAGGGAAGGAGGGAAGTAGTTTCAAAAATTAAGCACGACTAAACATGATTAATTTATTACTGTTACCACAGAGAAGAATCTAACAGAGGTCGCTTTTAAATGGGTCTTCTGTTGCGCCCAAGTGCTTGCTATAGTTACAGTTTAATCCAGCTACAGTTAACTTACTAGTTACTAGTTACATCCAGCTACTAGCTACAGTAAAATTAAATTAAAAGAGGGCAGCGACTGTGCTGCTCTCTCGCGGCGTTAGTGGTGAACTCTCGCGGTGTTAATGGTGAACTATTTTATTATAAGTCCTCGACACCAGCGCTCGACACCACCTGAGCACAACATTAGAAGAGATACCTCTGTTTGATTCTCCTCTGTGCTGTTACCATGGGTGATTCGAATAGACAAGTATTTACATATATGGAAAGATTTCTCCAAAAACGCCGATGGAATAAAGTGTCCGGCTTGGAAGAAAGGGCATTTTAAAACTGCAACTGAGAACAATGCACAATGTGGCTTATGTTCCACGAAATAATACACTGCAAATCGTCGAGACACTGAGAAAGCACGTCGCGGCAGATATGAAAAGCACATGAGAAATCCTAATTAAATCCTTACGATGAAAGGAAACTCCTTGTGAACAAGAACAGGGCCGCAATTGTTCCGAAATTACGACTGTTGCTCAATTACGCACAGCCAGTCAGCACAAAACGTCCGTGCTGGGATTCGTGCTCGCTCTGTTTGGGCATCAGGGTTCCCAGATTTAAAAATCCCATCATCGTACACCAGCTGCTAAAACTATCGTGTTTCCAGCAAAATTATCGTACAATAGTACAAATACGATTTAATTATGTAAAAGTTTAACAATCCGTAAGGTGCAGTGTAATATATCAGCATATTTTCTGTTTTTATATGTATATGTATGAATTTAAAATAATAAATTACACACATTGGAATGGAAACAATCATATATTTAGTTTCGTAAGACAATTTTTTGAGTCAAAATTGTGGCCATCTGGAAAATCGTAGAAAGATGAGAGAGTGCTCAAAATAAAGGTCCCTATTTCGTGATGGCGCAAAATACTGAAATTGCTTGAAATTTACCAGACAACTAGAAATGACGTAAAATATCTGCAATTTAGAAAGCATTGGGATCTAAAAACGTCTGCTTTGTTAACATAAACCAAGTGATGCTGATGTTTGATTGAAAACCACGTGATGAATGTCAATATATGCTAGATTAGAAAGTTAGATTGCTATGAAGGTATTTTGTACTATAATTAAATAAGGATTGCTTAAATTTGTTTCTTATTCGGGGCTTTTGGCCCCTTAAAGCCTCTAGTAACAATAAAATTATGATTAATTACAAAGGAAAAAATTAAATTAAATAGGCATATTCATAGTCAAAACACTAAATTAACATCTTATGTGATTTTCACAAATACGTAAGTAACTGATTGTGTAAAATGTTTTACGAAAGTTAACGTTTATCAATAATAATGATATTAATCTATGGTTTAACTCGGCATTTTTATTCGTCAAATAAAATGTCTTTTTCCTCATTATCATTCAGGTGGATAGCACTACTTAATATGAAGTTTAAGTTGTCTGAGCTTATTGTATTAAAACAAATGAAAACCTATTATAAACCCACATTACCATAAAAAAATAAAACCTACTCAACAGATAAACAAAACAACAATCGCTCGCTCGCTGAATAAATATGACCACTAGTAAGACAGCAGAAAATACGAGACGCCTATGGATGTCTTTGTTTAAAATAGCTGACCTAACAAATAAGTTCTGATTATAAATGTTATTTTATTTTAAGAGTTGCGCCTATTCAAAATTATCGTATATTTTTCGCGTATTAGGAAGTGTTATCGTACAGTACAACGTACATTCCAGAGAAATTATCGAAAAATTCGATAATCATCGTACATCTGGGAATTTGTGTTTGGGGCCCGTTTTAAGCAGATTGTTTATTCTTCTCCCGGGTTTCGCCTCTCCAAAGAAGCCTTACGCCGGCCTAACGAAGGGTTAAGCCGCTAAAGTAGATGCTCGGTCACGGTTGGAATTTAATTTAAACGAAACTTTCTACCTCGTCAATAATAGAGGCTATCACAGCTTTTACTCTAAACCGTTCGGTATTAGGTATTAAGCCTCGTAGATACGGTGGAAAGGACCTTTCTCGAAGGATAACGACGCGACGGTTTCTAGGAGTAAAATATACCTATTAGAAATTATAAACGGATTTGCTACTTAGGAATGCGATTAGTGAAACGACATCATATTTTAGAAAACAATTTGAAATTGTACAAGGGTTGTAAATATAATACTGGAAGCTCGCGTCATAAAATAAGAACCGAAGAAGCCAACAGCGTGGAACGTCGCTAGATGTTATGTATTTTATTGCTTTTGAAATGGCATTGTTTATGTACGTTATATTACAATGGGTGAAATAAGGAAAAAGCAAACATCAACTATTTTATGATTATTGTGAAAGTTATACCCGTTTGCCTTGACATAATAACTCTACACTTAATTTGAAAATGTAACAATATTTATAACTTCAGCAGAAAGGTTTTTTATTATTCTCTATCGACTGCAATATTTAGTTGTAAAAGGCTGTATTCAAATACAGTGTCCATTGGTGTAAATGTATTATGTAGTAAAGTGTTATTTGGTCTCCTCTGCTAGAAAAACCCAGACATGATTATTTTTTAATTTTATCTTGAGGAGAATATATATTGAACGAGTGCCATGGACATTCTTCGTTCGGTACAAATTATTAAAAACTATGCGATTAGTTTTTAGAATCATAACGGTTACCATAATATTCGTCATTTCAAGCTGTAAATTGTGATATAAAATTATATATTTTTACTCAGTTTATTGTTTGGTAAATGCCAGTTTGATTGAAGCGCTGTTCACTCGACTGGCGTCGGGGTCCCGCCAGATTAGACCTTATTGCCACCCAACGGTGAAAAAGATGGTACGGTTTTCGCCTGACTTCAGCATTGGAATGCGCGGTCCAGTTATAAACTTCATCCGAGAGCATTACACGAGTTGTACTCATCGGTATAAATTGCAAATAAGAACGAGTATGACGAACCAGCTCTCGATCTGGAAGTCGAGTGGCGCTGGGAGAAATCCACGGTTTAACTCCACGGGAATTAACCGCCAAATTCACCAGCATTCTGTCTCTTGACCTTGACCTTGGTAACGGGAGCTACTTCATCGATGGTTTGGGCATTCACAATATTTCTTGGATTATGACAGCCTGAGCGGGTCTGTTGAGCCTAAATTTCATGCCGTGGTACAAAGAGCAAAATTACTTGTGCTCACTTTGCAACTTAAATGAAAACGAAACTGCTTTCCATTTTACTGTTGTTGTCCAATTTTATCTTCCTTGCGTAAACATATTTAGGGGGAAAAAGACTGTCCGAAACAGATTTTTTATGGGAAAGATTGGCCTAATTTTGGTTTATTTTTTAGCACGGCTTGTAAATACTGTGGGACCTCACTTAAGAATTTAATTTTGTTTAATTATATGAAATATTCTTTTGATTTTTTTATAAATTAACTTTTTCGGGGATTTAAAGCAGCCTATAACTAAAATTTCGATAAATTCAATAAAAATTCTTTTATGTGTTGTATTGTTTTAAAAGTACTAATATGAAATATTCTTTTTTTATTTTTATAATTTTTCTGGTCAATATGTAGTATAAATTTAAGTGCTCTTCTTTTCTACTCTGGTCAGGTATGTAACTTGCCAACCAATCAGACAGTTCTTTAACCATTTTTATTGTGTTTCAGGAATTTATAAGCTAAGAGTGTATCAATATTTTTTTTGAAAAAGCTCATTTTTTCTTCTTTCTTCTTTTCATTACAGACTCATCGGTATAAATTGTAAATGAGAACGAGCATGACGATTGAGCTCTGGATCTGGACAGACGAGTGGCGCAGCGCAGGGAGAAATGCACGGTTTAACTCCACGGCAATTAGCCGCCAAATCCGTGGGCGGAAGAAGACCGGGCCAATCAGCTGCGATGACGGAAACCCGGCCGCAGCCAACCGGCGAACGAGGCGTCGCGGCGTCGCTCAAACCCCAACAACGTAAAGCCATTTGACAACTTTCATGAAAAATGTTTGTACTAGATTTCGCACTGTATAGCATTCTTAATTCTTCGCACTATAGTCTGCTTCATGAGGGACAAAAATGTAACAAACCTCCCCTTAAGGGCCAGGATCCACGATCACAACATCAGGAATCGAAATCTTCTAGAACTTCCGTACTGTAGACTATGAGTACTACCAAAGATCTTTTCCCTAAAATCACTTTAAAAATGTTCAACACTCTGCCAAACACAGTGAAGGATTTAGAAATCCCAATCTTCACACGAAAATCAAAGGAATGGCTAATTAATAGGCCATTTTATTCTCTAAGAGTATTTTTTGAAGAAGTAAAGTGCAAAGAAGATTTCTAGAACTAGAAGTTCTAATTTCAACTTGGCCCCGTTGAAAACATGAGTCTCACCGCATTATTATTCACGGAGTGTCTAAAACCCCCACCAAAATGCTCCTAATTTTTCAAGATTTCCCTGGGAAGGACCTCCAGAACCGCTTTCTTTGTGGGAGGGGGTACACCCCCCGTAGGTCGGCGTCCCGTTTTGGCTGCTCCAGAGGTTGGTCACCGTATGTATGTTACAACTTACTGTAAGTCATAAAATTTAAATTTACACAAAGGTTTAATAAGGAATTTATCATCATCCTTGGCCGAATCCTCATACTATCCCTTATACGGCAATAGTTTCTCCCCGATTTGCGGAAACCACATGATTACTTCCGTATATTAAAGCAAAACCACCAACTGGATATTTCACTGTAACCAATTAACCTCTCAGTGGCAAGTTGAGTGCACTGGGTCTATATTGGACCTCAATTTAGCAATCCCGATTTAGACGTGAAAGTGTTTGCTCGAATCGCTCGAGATATTTCGCTACGATAAACAAGCGATTGCGTTCTTGTATCGGTAGTGGAACCACGTCCGTGCCTGGTGGTTCACCCATAACAATAGATAGGTGGTACAAAAATAGACAACATGAATAATTTTCAAATTTATTGACCTGTTGTAAAATATTGTCTATAAGAAAATGTGGACATAAAAAATTGATTATGGTTTATATAACACGCCGGAGGAATAGAGAGGAAAGCAGCTTCAAATCAAAATTGACTTATGATTGAAAAAATATTCACACCGATAAGATTCATATATATATAATGGCAAACGATAATTTGGAAATTTGGAAGTGACGAGTTCCGTGAAAGAACTAATGACACTACATTTTATGACTTCTTGAACACGAAACACCTCTGTATTAAGAGATTCAATAATACAAAAAAGCAAATAAATCACTTTCGATATTTGTCTAAAATCGTATTTTTACAACTAGGACTAAAGCAGTACAAGTGCGGTGGTGAAACGTATCTTGAGTTAACCATTTTTGACACCTCTCTCTTTTCTTCATGTTATATACTTGTTCCTGTATATTGTGGTGTGTCCATCGTGCAATATAGTCTTGATCTATTTTTGTACTTTATTAGTGTTTTGGCTTTGTCCTGCAGTTGGGCCTCTTTATTATATTGAATAAGTATGGAAATCCAATTTAATACTTATTTCTATGCTCTTATCTTGACTAAAACTACGATCAACGATTTTATAGCTCTCGTAGGGTAGATATGAAAACAACTATTACATCCGTAAGGAGTACATGTATTTTGGACTCTATATTCAAAAATGCGATCCTTCTAGTTTTTCATTTACCGAGGCGAGCACGGAGACGTGGGACGTGAGCCGCCTGGCCGACTGCGCACGCGCGGCGCCGACGGACGTGGAATGCGCAGCTCTCATTAATTACAACACAGTCATTACACAAGCGCATCGCCGCGCCGTGGCCGGACTTGCGCGCCATCGACTCTCCGCTGGAGGAAGAATCGGATATCTCAACCAGCTGCTTCCATCCTGCCAGGTTCCGTACGGGTACTGTACTGGAGCTTGATATTTGGGATTTTAGATTTTGACTTGACCACGCATTAGAGGCCTGCCTGTTGGGCTGTTTTTTAGATACAAGAAAATACAAATATCCTCGGATTCTACACTTAGCTGTCGGCTAAAAATGTCAAAAAAATATTCATCTTGGTATCACAAAATATAGATCGAAAATTAACATAGGTATTCTAACTGGTACAGTTAGGGAGAAAAGTCTGTATAGGCCGATTCAATCAGGATCATGATAGAAGTAGATGAAGCCATCTTGGGAGTATCTTGGCCATCTCTTACTAAAGGTTGTAACGGAAGTATGCATAGATTATTCGGAGACCAAACACTAAAAGGTGCTGCTATACATACTCGTCACGTCACGTCACGTCGCGTCCATTTTCGATGTGAATGAAACCTGTGTAATCAAATGGAACCGTCTATACATACACGTCACGGCACGACCTGACTCGAATGCTCTGATGAGCATACACGGCCGAATCGGCCGGATTGGGACGCGACGCGACGTGACGTGACGTGTATGTATAGCTTACACTGACGTCCATTCGGCCATTCGGCTCTTAGAAACTAGAAAATGCGAATCGATGCGAATCGGTGCGAATCGATGCGAATCGATGCGAATATGTAATAGCACCCCCTCCAGCATCGCCGAATTGGCCGTAAGTGGACGCGACGTGACGCAACGCGACGTGACGTGACGTGACGTGACGTGTATGAGCACCTTAATAACTCATCTTGATAGCACAAAACAATAAGAGGCCATCTCTTAATAAAGGTTGTAACGGAAAAATGCATGGGTCATTCAGAGACCAAACACTAAAACTGATCTTGATAGCACAAGACAATAAGAGTTGAACAGTTGATACTTGCCAAGTACTTTCTTCGAAAGAGGTGACTGAGAGCAAAGGGTTAATTAGAATCCGTTTCGCGACGGTTTGTGGGAACGCGCGTCCGCGACGACAATACTGGGAACCCCGTGTTAGGCGGAGGGGGGGGGGTCCTTCATTACACATTATTACAGGTCCAGAGGAAACAACAGGACAACTGGAAAACAATGTCGCGAGAATAGGCGAAGGAAACGTGTCGCATTCGCTACGGGAGTTGTGAAAGCAAACCGTTGGCAACCTGGGATGTGTCGAACACGAATCTCGAATCACCGAAGATTTAGAAAAGATTCGGATTCGAGAATCGATCGGGAAGATTCGAGAATCGAAACCTTCGAAACTGCCGAAATTGTTCGCGAAGTTATTTTAATAGAAATCACGCTCGTGTGTCCATGAAATACGTGAAGGACGACTATCACCGGTCGTCTAGTTTCACGAGTGATAAAAATAAATATCGGTCGCCGGATAACAACCGATAAGGAAAGGATGTTGACAGGTTTCAATAAAAAAACGGTTTCTCGAGATTCGGAAAAACAGGAAACACAGCTATTGGCTGAGTTATATTTGAATAATTGTAACCAGTACCCAGGCAAGCAACTTAAGAGTTCCACAACTTGGGATTCGAGATTCGAGAATCGAGAATTCATTTTTTAAGAGTCTCCCTACCCAGCCAAAAATATTCAAAACATCCCTAGAAAAAACATATCCCAAGACGAATTGAGAACCTCCTCCTTTTGTTGGTAGGTGGGGGAAGTCGGTTAAAAACAGCTCTCACGCGGACCCATATAGACGCTACATGAGGTAAAGGAAAATTTTAAATTTAATACAAGGTCCAAATGTTCAAGCTACAAGAATTGCTTTTTGGAATTTCGATAACTTAAATAGTTTTTTTCCTATAATAAATTTAAAATAGTCAACTTTGGACATTCATATAACGTGTTTTATGACCTTTTTCAAAAAATAAAAAAGCAATTCCAGTAGATTAGAGTATTATTTATTTAAATAACATCGCATAGGATGGATATGTTAAAAAATATGGGCTCTAAATGGTTCCGTGCGAAAACTTGGATCGCAAAATGTGCACTGATTTAGCATGGGCTCTGATGGAGCTTAAGTTCCAAAAGTCGCCGCTAGTGTCGCAGAAAAACTAAAACTGCCGTGGGTAGAGAGGACTCTAGCCACGCACACTCCCAACGTGTTTTGTTTATCCAGAAACGCCTGATTTTCATATTGTCTTCGGCCTCATACTTTTAAGCCTGGTCCACACGCTACGATATATTGCACCAATCTGATCGTTATCGACCACATCGTAACGATGATCGGAGGTATGGGAAGCTGGCAGCGCCCATATTGAAAAAAAATTGAAAACAACCTAAATCGATTGTTTATTGTTTGTTTAGGTTTGTTTAGCTATTTGCGACGTTTGTTTGGCCGTAGTTGTTTAAAAAAACGGAAAATAAAGTGGGCGCTGCTAGCTTCACACCAGCAGCGCCCATTCGTCATTTTGAGCTAAAAACCAGTGGAATCGTTTGTTTATCGTTTGTTTAGGTTTGTTTAGCTATTTTCATCGTTTGTTTGGCCTTAATAGCTACAGAACTTGAAACATTAGGTGGGCGCTGCTAGCTTCACACCAGCAGCGCCCATTCGTTGGTTTGAACTAAAAACCAATGGAATCGTTTGTTTATCGTTTGTTTAGGTTTGTTTAGTTATTTCCGACGTTTGTTTGGCCATAGTTGCCTTAGAAATTGAAAAATAAGGTGGGCGCTGCTAGCTTCACAGTGAAGCTGGCAGCGCCCATATTGAAAAAAATATATAAACAACCTAAATCGTTTGTTTATCGTTTGTTTAGGTTTGTTTAGCTATTTTCGGCGTTTGTTTGGCCTTAGTTGCTGTTTAAAACGAAAAATAAAGTCAGCGCTATTAGTGGGCGCTGCTAGCTTCACACCAGCAGCGCCCACTATTGATTTTGAGCTGAATACAATTGAAATCGTTTGATTATCGTTTGTTTAGGTTTGTTTAGCTATTTCCGACGTTTGTTTGGCCGCAGTTGCCTTAGAATTTGAAAAATAAGGTGGGCACTACTAGCTTTCACAGTGAAGCTGGCAGCGCCCATTTTGAAAAAAAATTATAAACAACCTAAATAGTTTGTTTATTGTTTGTTCTTGTTTGTTTGGCTATTTTCGACGTTTGTTTGGCCTTAATTGCTTTTAAAAACGTAAAATTAACTGTATCAGAAATATGACACATACTTTCAAACTATTTAGACCAACCACGCTGCTCTGCAGCTTTAAATTTCTTTAAAGTAATATGTAAACAATTAATTATGTTACATACAGCGCTGCCAGCTTCACTGTGAAGCTAGCAGCGCCCACCTTAGTTTTCAAATTCTAAAGCAACTATGGCCAAACAAACGTCGGAAATAGCTAAACAAACCTAAACAAACGATAAACAAACGATTCCATTGGTTTTTAGTTCAAACCAACGAATGGGCGCTGCTGGTGTGAAGCTAGCAGCGCCCACTAATAGCGCTAACTTTATTTGTCGTTTCAAACAGCAACTAAGGCCAAACAAACGCCGAAAATAGCTAAACAAACCTAAACAAACGATAAACAAACGATTTAGGTTGTTTATATATTTTTTTGTCAATATGGGCGCTGCCAGCTTCACTGTGAAGCTAGCAGCGCCCACCTTATTTTTCAAATTCTAAAGCAACTATGGCCAAACAAACGTCGTAAATAGCTAAACAAACCTAAACAAACGATTCCATTGGTTTTTAGTTCAGACCAACGAATGGGCGCTGCTGGTGTGAAGCTAGCAGCGCCCACCTAATGTTTCAAGTTCTGTAGCTATTAAGGCCAAACAAACGATGAAAATAGCTAAACAAACCTAAACAAACGATAAACAAACGATTCCACTGGTTTTTAGCTCAAAATGACGAATGGGCGCTGCTGGTGTGAAGCTAGCAGCGCCCACTTTATTTTCCGTTTTTTAAAACAACTAAGGCCAAACAAACGTCGCAAATAGCTAAACAAACCTAAACAAACGATAAACAATCGATTTAGGTTGTTTTCAATTTTTTTTTCAATATGGGCGCTGCCAGCTTCACATACCTGATGATCGGAGCGTGTGGACGGGAGATCGTTGCGATATGTCGGAGTTGGACGGTTGATGAAAAATTTCATCAATCTGGCAACGATATCGTAAGGTTGCAACGACAGGTTGGAGCGTGTGGACATTGCTCCAACTTATCGCAGCGATCACCCGTCCAAAACAGTAAACAAACAGTGAGTGTTCCCACGACCGGAGTGCAGGAAGCAGCTAAATCATGGCTGAAGCCTCTCGTGAGTTTTTAAGTGAATTTATAGAATTATATAGAAGTTTTCCTTGTCTGTGGCAAGTACAGTCCAAAGACTACTCTGATGGGCGCAAAAAAGACCTTGCGTACGCCGACGACACCACTTACACTTGTACTTCTTGGTTTGCGTCGTCCCTTTCTCGCTACTCTCACCAAACATATTACATAAAGTGACCACAACAGTGCTTCTTCCATCTTGATCACAACTGAGGAAAAACCGGGAAAACCCAACAAATGGCGAAGGAAGTTGGTGCTAAAATCGTTGCGTGTGGACACAACGTCAATCATCAATTTATCGCACCAATTTGTTGGTGCAATCAGATCGGTGCAATTTATCGTAGCGTGTGGACCCGCCTTTATTTGATTTCCACTCGCCCGTGTTGTATTGAGAAGTCGTGTTTCATTTTGACCACAGCCGAAGCAAGACAAACAGGTCTTCACCCGATCCACCGGGTATGTGGGATGCACCTGCCCGCCGACTGGCCCAGTTCCGCGCTTTGTCCACAGCCACAGCGGGCGGGCCAGTTGCGTCACTGTCCAGTCCCGCGGGATTACGGGATTGAAAACGTTAATCCCGGGATCCCGGGACCGATCCCGGGATTGAACGTAGATAAATTTACCGATGTAAAAAAAATAATTTCGATATATGCCATGGAATCGTAATTATAGGGCAATCAGTTTTACTTTTAAATTTGTAAACGTTCAACATTTTCAAGATAAAAAATTACGATTAGAAATTAAAATATGGTCGGCCCTAACATGGAACAAGACAAAGACGTCAGGTCAAAACGGAACACATTTCCAGATAACCATAAAATATACAAAGGAATTATAGAAATATTTATTTACACATAAGTTAAAGAAAGCCGTATACACAATATGAATAGATTTATTCACTTGGTCAAATAATATTAGAACTAAAAGTAAAACTCGGAAAGACGTAAAGTAAAATAAAACAAAAGAAACTACGGCAAAAATAATTAAAATAATTATAAGAGAATCATAATGAAACTTAATGACAATTTCAATATATTGTATCAGAAACAAAATAAAATTATTTTGTACAATTTTTTCAAGGCTTGAAATACTAACTGAAAACCATCACTTACATAGTTAGACCGCAATAACATATCAAACCAGCATTTACTTGATTGAGAAGGTCGAAGGTCATTTGACAAGGTTCTCTTTGTTATAAACGTAGTTAAAACTGATGGGAACCTAATCAACATCGATTTTACAAAGCACACAAATTTGATAACCCCGAAAATCCCGGGATCGATCCTGCGAATCCCGGGATTGAACATGCCCTAAAATCATGCGGGATCCCGGGATTGGATTCCCGGCGCACCGAAGTTGCGCCGCATACCAAACTGACGAATAAGGTTCACTAATCCCTAACCGATATTGCGCCGTGAGGGTGGCAGGTACCTGAAGACTGCAACACCGCGAAATGCCTCATGAATGTTACCCTCCCCCCCCCGCCTCACCAGTTGACGAACCACAAATTATTTGTACTCCACAAATGATTTGTCAGTTTTGCGTAAGACACCTAAGCGATAGGCAGCTCCATTCACGAGCGAGTGAACCATTATAGTTATTTGGAATTAGTTGTTTATTGTTTGCGATCTTTATTAAAAAAATATAAATCAATTATATCAATATAGAAATAGCACTTCAGAAAAAATGTTATGAGTTGCTATATTCCAGCACCATATAAATAAATCGAACGGTATAGTTGATAAATTAATTAGTTAGTTACCGGAAATAGAAATCAAACGGTACGGCGCCGGTGAATCAAGTGAAATCAAGTGTTTACTACGTTGGGTTAAATTCAAAACCTTGCACTTTTTGATACAGCTTTTAGCCACTTGGCAGGTGTAAAGAAGATACCAGTAGAAGTATTTTTGTCCGAAGAACCAATCTTGAATTCGTTCTTGAGCAACGATTTTAGCACCAACTTCCTTCGCCATTTGTAGAACACCTCCATATCAGCCATTAAAGTAAGCCATCTGTATAAAAAAGT
This sequence comes from Flexamia atlantica, assembly GCA_035578135.1. Lineage (NCBI taxonomy): Eukaryota > Metazoa > Arthropoda > Insecta > Hemiptera > Cicadellidae > Flexamia > Flexamia atlantica. Next base: position 3,129,721 of record JAQJVK010000030.1, on the reverse strand, counting down.
TTCAGATTCAGCCTGACTTCGTTGCTCTCTCTCCACTTCCCTCCAAGGGGCGATAATGAAGGGTTTTGAAGGAATTCCTGTGTTCCGACTTCGAAGGCGAGGCGAGGAGTTCAAAACCTTAGTGCTTGCCTCCCTCAGGTGATTCTAGGAAGGGCTGCGGCGCAATATCGGACTACCCCTGGGAGTCACGGCGCAATTTAGAGTCACGGCGCAATTTCGGTGTCTACCTGGATTTTTCGGCGCAATTTCGGTGCGCCCTGGATTCCCTATCCACAGCGGGCGGCCGAGTTGCGTCACCGTCCAGTCCCGGGTGTCGGTAAATGTCGGTAAAAAGTCAGCAAATGCGACATTACCGACACATAGACTCCAGTCATTGCCATTTCCCCGACCTGAGTCATAGTCCCCTCCCACCTCTTGCGTTATGCTTTGCTTCGACCGACTAATATTCGTTCCGTTCTCCTCTGCCGCTTTTGTCTTTTGTCTCAGAGTCCTTTGTTCTGTCTCTTCTCCGGAAGAAGTGAGGTAGAACGTTCATAATCGTGACTAAATGGGAGGAATTTCACGGAACGGAGGTTTATTTGGTGTGAAATAACACTTTTATGGCATTGAAATAGCTGGAATTATTTTAAAATCAACAGATGCTCTATGATCACTGATGTTTCTATAACTTTATGAAATTGTTGACCGTCAGCCATGCCTTTCATTCCAATAACATTCCAAAACATTCTCACGGCCAAACTGAGTTTCACTAGGCGGATTTAATTATCCTATTTTTTTAAATTATAAAATGTAGAATTCAGTTTACAGTTCACAAAGTAGTATCTCAATAACAATTTTCCATGGTATGATAAAGACATTTGAGCATTGCTCAAATGACTTTATCATACCATGGAAAATTGTCGACGTGTGGCATTTATTACTTTTTTGATAATTTTTTGTGATCTAAAGTCCTACAGTTGTGAATCGATTTTAATGATTTTTAGGTGTCGTTGGAAAGAGCTCCACGCCAAATTTTCCAAGAAGCTAAATTTATGGAGATAAGACTGAACTGAATAGCCCGGGACGCCCTTGAAGTTTTGTATTTGTCCATAATATTTTTACATGGGAATAGGAATTTCAAGGAAATGCTGTTATAATAAATATTGTTTTATCACAAGACAATTCATGAAAAAATTCTGAACTTAGAAGCTGACGATTCGCTAACTTAGAAGCTGCTAAACAGCGCGTGTCCAATAAATAATATATGCAAAACAACACAACTCAACATTTTAAATAAATACAATATTGATATATAACCAAATATGTATGTCATATATACTCTATGTTCTTCATATACTCTACATCCTTTGCAGATTCTGTCGTAGGCCCCTTGTTTTCACACAAAAAATCACACTTTCATGTGTCTTTTCAAACTGAAACCGTCCAATGCGGCACCGCAGCGCCCTCCCGCACGCTTCCTCACAATTATTATGCACAGACGACTCACGCCTTCATACAGCGGGTGCAGTTTTTAAACGATTTCTTCCCCACGATTTCCAGCGACACAAAGAACGTTTGTCTAGGCCGCCGCAGCTCGCGCCGCGTTGCGAGCTATTTGCGCCCGTTTCTTTGTTGGCGCGGTGATTTGGCCGTGTATTTATCGTGAGAGCATATTCGCGCTAACGGTTCCCCGTTCCCCAGCCGCGTGTGCGCTGCGCCTGCGCCGGAGTCGGACCTTGTTCACTGCCCACGCCGCGCCCGCCGCAGCAGCGCACACCCAGGACGAATGGCGATGTGAAATTTCTCCAAATAATCATTATTGTTAGTGATATTTTTATCTTCAAAATGACGTTATATAGTGGTATAATAGTGCCACTACTATACCACTATAGTAGTGGCATAGTAGGGGTACCACCACTATAGTGGTGGTGGTTGGTGTAGGGGTTATAGTGCCCGCCTACAAACTTGTAGGTAGCCGGATCGATCCCGACATCCCGAGAAAAGTTAGTAGCTTTTTGTTGTTTCTGCAGCCAGCTGCCATTGGTAGTTGGGCTATTAATTAACAGTCCTGTCTAAGGAACGTGCCAACCTTAGTCAGTAACAAGGCTACAAGATCGCGCCTCATCACGATCATCACACTCATCCTTCACTCATACTCAGGGTAACGTCCTCCATGAGGTACCTGTCTCAAAAAGGATGATTAAAAAATGAAAAAGTGAATGACGTTGTTACCGATTTCTTTATCTTATACCATTAACGGATACAGCCGTTTAGACGCATAGCGCTTTCCGCCATGTTTGCCCTCCTCCCCCCACGTTGTCGACCACCTGGGAAATAGGCGACATTCGTAATTTAGACCAAATCAGACCATATTACAACAATCAATAAAAATATTGCGTAACACTCTTTCGCGACATTCACAAATTAATCCTACTACCGTTAAAAAACCGTAATAACCGTAAATTAAGGTAATAACACCTCAACTTCATCCACATGGATGCGAAATATTGAAAACGAAAACATTTTCTCTTTCAATCTAGCTAGAAATGAATCGTGTACGTTCACGATATTACGCAACATTCGATATAAATGCGAAAACACTGACGAACCCAAAGAGCCTTGCCATCCTTGACTTTCTTGGTTATTCATGGTGCCCTTGACTTGAAAACACACCCACGAAATTATGGGAGGAATATTTATTCCCTTGTTTATATTTTATTTTATAACTCATCTAATTTTCTAGATACGACCTCGCACCTAATAACCATTATTGTTGGAAATATTTTTATGATTAAAAATACGTTTTGACCGATGTTCTATCTTTTACCGTTTTCGAGATAACTGCGGTTTAACGCAATGCGTCCCCCGCCATGTTTGCCCCTTCTCCCCACGTTATCGACCAAGTTGGAAATATGCGACATTCGTAATTTTCATCACCACGGTCCATATTATGATAATCAACAAACATTATTCGGACATTGCGTCCTTTCATGCATTTTCTCAACCCCCCTCAGCTCCTGCACTATTGCGCCTGCGCCAGACTTGGCCCTCGTTCGCTGCCCACGCCGCGCCCGCCGCGCACACCCAGGACGAATAGCGATGCAAAATTTCACTTTCAGCCCGTAACAAGGGCGTTGATTTTATCTGCGTTACGATTCTGGCGATTTGACAAGTCATCCGTTTCGAATGTAGAGGGGAAATCGATGTGGCAGTAAATAAACACTGTGACCAAAGGTCGCCCGTTCGTTACATGTCGAGAGTCTAGTTGATAGTTTTGGGTTGAGCTTGAAAATCAAATGGGGTAGCGTGGTTCGGAAGTCGCGTTTTTGTCTTGCGTACAAGAAATGAACATGGTCTTTAGACATTATAGGTATTAGCGGGCGGTCTTCTGACCTCCATTTCAACAGCCGTGGCACCTGACGGATTAGTGGACCCCGTCGCACACGCTATCTCCTAATCCCTTAGGTGCCATGTCCGGTGAAACAAATAAAAAATGCTTTAATTACTTTCTTAAGCCCGACATAAATCTCTTTTGTATTAGTTTAGGCACAATTAAATTTAAAAATCATTCAAGAAGCAAAACATGTGTCAGTTCGTACTCAGGGGGGTCGATTTACCCTCAAAACCTTGTTTCTTAAACCTTTACCCTCAAAACATTTGTACACAAGTGATACATGATTTTCTTGTTACATCGTTTTAGAGGGGGATTTTGGTTCAAATAGGCATAGACTATATTGTTAGGAGTTGATTTTTTGAACATTTTAAAGGCATTTTGAAAACTCACTCTTCCATGACTGATTTTTTAAGGTTGAAGTTTGAGATTTCAGGTCACAGGTTGAGGTTTAAGTTTTGGGTTAAAATCGAACCTTGTAGCCATTATTATTTAATTTGTTGGACTTTTCCTATCGCCTCTAGTGTTTAAACTACACGATAGGAAAAGTCCAACAAATTAAATAATAATTACAAATCCTTCGCTATTATGAATTTTAAAAATACATTTGCAGCCATCTTCAGCGATGTGTTTAAGGAAAACAAGAAAGAACCCAAGTCAAAAAAGTATACATGTTAACGAATATGTATACCAAAGTAAGGTGTAAATGTGTTTCAAATCAGAATGTTTTAGCGGTGTGCAATCTAGTGTGGGCGGAGAACATTATGTTTCGCCGAGGCTAATGAGTGATAACGATGAGTCAGCTGCGATGTCACTCTGTCACTCGATACATGTTGACAGTGACAGCCACTCCCGTCGCACACTGCACACTTGACCTCTGTCAGCGGATCGGGCCTAAAACAACGATTGCAGACGTGACACCCATTTAAATATTCTCCCATTAATTACGTGGGTGTGTTTTTGAGTCAAGGGCAGTATGAATAACTAAGAAAGTCAAGGATGGCAAGGCTCTTTGGGTTCGTCAGTGGTTTCGCATTAATATCGAAAGTTGCATAATATCGTGAACGTACATGATTGACTTTTTGCTATATTAAAGATAAGGTGACCAGACGTCCCGTTTTGAACGGGACAGTCCCGTATTTTAGCGACCTGTCCCGTTGTCTCGACGAAATCTCTCGGGACGCCCATTTGTCCCGTTTTGGCGTTAATGGTAAAACAATACTTTAAAAAATACATTTTGATAAAAAAAACTCTTAAATAACTCTTCATATTTTCAATCTGAAAGAGTCTAAAACACACCTAAATGCTCCTAATTTTTCAAAATTTTCCGGGGGACCCCTGGACCCTCTCTTTGTGGGGGGGTATGGAACGGGTATGGAAATGCGTTTTAATGTAAAAACCTCTTACGTAAATGTTTTGGTTCCTAGTAACTTAAAATTAATGGTATACATGAACTGGAGTCAAGCACATATATTTTCAATCTGAAAGAGTCTAAAAACTCACCAAAATGCTCCTAATTTTTCAAAAATTTCCGGAGGGACCACTGGACCCCCCTCTGTTTGTAGGGGCTGTGGAAATACGTTTTAATGTAAAAACCCTTAAATAATTTTTTTGGTTCTTTGTTAGTTTCCTAGTAACTTTAAATTAATGGGACAGATGGACTTGAGTCTTCTAGCACATATTTTCGATCTGAAAGAGTCTAAAAGCGCACCAAAATGCTCCGGGACCCCCCTCTATCCTTCGGCATCCCGTTTTGGCTGTTCCAAAATCTGGACACCTTAATTAAAGGAGACAATTTTTAGTTTTGAATATTTCGCATCGATGTGGATGAAGTTGAGGTTTCATTAACTTAATTACAATGCATTTAAATGTGTTAAAAAAGACTTAATTGAGGTAGAGCAGAAATTGAAACCTGTTTTTTTTTTCAAAACGCTATTGAATGATTGTAAAAATTTTACATCTGTAACGTATCGCTTATTCTTCTTTTATATTCTCCGAAAAAAATAAAGATTTCAAACACACCCCGGAGTTCCTAAAACTGAAATCTTCAAAACAAAATTGTAAAACCTATGTAAAAATGAGACACTTCGGTGGACCCACCGTTCAACACGTCTCCCAACAACGCTACCGGACAGGTAAACTTCAGTAGAGAAAACTACGTGGAGGTTTTTTACCAAATAAATTACAAAAGGTATCGAGTATCGGGACTCCAGTAGGCTGCGAGAGAGCTGAGAGCGGCGAGCGGCCGGTCGTCGCGGGAATGCGCTTTACATAAGGGACCGTTAGCGATCGAGTCGGAGTCGGAGTGCACTCCGCCGCGCCGCCCCCGGCCCCGACCCCGGCTGCCTCCAGCTCAGGGCCCCCGCATTCGATTGCGGGCCCTGTAACCAAGATCAGCCTCGGTGCCCCCCTATGTATTCGTGTGCTACGTTACGTTTTAATCCTTTACAAAATTGATTTGGGCTGATAATTGATAATACCTAATGAATTAAGGCTATTAGTTCGACCTACAAAACAAGCTTTATTGGGAATATTATTGTGAACATAAATTTAAATAAATCATTCATTCGCTTTTGTTTTACTGAAAATACATTACCATTTTGAGATCGATTTCCCTTACTGGCCAAAATTAAAATTCAGCTGGGGCCCAGGCGTGCTGTTGTACAGTTCGCGCATTATAAGCCCGGTTATGGCAGAGTCATCTGATTGCAAGACGTGACGGAGAGGGGGTAATTTTCTTAAAACACTGTTTTACGGCCCCACTGTTTGTCAAACATTGTGTTTACCAATTTCATTAATATTATATGTACAAAAAAATGTATGATACGATTATAGCATAGTACAGTAGCCATAGCCGTAGATATATGTGCAAACTATATACTAATATGCCAACAACAGTAACTGGCACGTATTGCACCTAATTAAAATAGTAACTAGCCAGAAATCTATAATTTATATCATTTTATAAAACTTTATAAAAATCTATATTTTTGAATGTTGATCATTATCTGCTGTAAAAATATTCTGCAATAAATATGAAAGAAATTAGGGGCCCAGACCCTGTGACCAGAGTTGCACCAGCCCCACCCTTGTGGGGGCCATGCTCATCCCCAGCTATCGTCTACAAGCGCCTTTGATCAACTGGAAGAATTTCTCATTGCTGTATGTACACTCCATACTCCAAAATCTATTTATTGTGAATCTAGGTGGGTGTATGCCTTTTTTTCAAGAACCGGTCTCGTCCCTATATTTTAAGAGGGTTCCCGGGTTCCCTTTCTACGTCAAAATGCCTAAAACACGCTCCGCGTCGGTGTAATTTAGCGCCATTAGTTTTAAAAATAAAATTCAATTTAACATATCATTTCAAAGATAAAGAGTTATAGAATGGTTATTGCAAATACCAAATTATTCATGTTTACGTAATCTGAAGATACATGCGTTGAAGTTGACCAACTCTGACGGCATGTATCTTTTTAAGTAGTGAGCAATAAACGATTTTTGAGAAGCAATAAACACTGTACAACTCTTTATCCTTAAAATGGTGTATCCAAATAAATTTTATTTTAAGAATTGGAGACACTAAATGACACTGTCTTGTACCGTCTTCGCGGCGAAAAGTGTACAAATTTAACATGGGCTCTTATGGAGCCGCAGTTCTAAAAGTCGCCGCTAGTGTTGCAGAAAAACTAAAACTGCCGTAGGTAGGGAACCCTCTTAATGTTAGATAGAAACGACAGTAATTTAATATGAACCCCAGATACAAAAGCGTTTTTAGCCTAAGATCGCTTCAGACGAAAATGTGAGGGTTACGCTGTTCAGTTCATAGTACTGTTGCCTTCGGAAATCTATAAGCTACAAATGTTCAGACCCCTCAATTTCACAGAAGAACATCATGAATCGCAACACTGGCTTCAGATCGTAAGAATTAACAGCCAACGATCGCATCAACCAGCGAAACTTCCAACCCACTGCACGATCAAGAAACCTTGATATATTCACCTGGACGAAATCCGGGTGCGCATTGTTTGGTGGCAGCCCCCGACACAAAGCAGACTTCACAATGTGACGCCGTCATTAATTGTTGTATCAGTGCTACTAATTAAGTGGCCACATGCTGTATAGCTCGGCCTCTCTCTACCGTTCGCTCTGTCATTGTTCGGCTGTCGTCGGTGGCTCCGGTCCCTCTCAGCCCGTCCTCCCAGTCTCCCAGCGTGCAGAAGGCTCGCGTTGCAAGGATTGTGGTGCGTTCAGGAAGTTCACTGAGGATCGTGAGATAGAGTAAACTTCTCTTGGACACTTGTGAAAACGCAGTTTTATTTCTGTTCTGGACACTTGTGAAAACGCAGTTTTATTTCTGTTCAAAATATTATATGGTAAAAGATTTCTCAGCATGTGGAGGTATAACTATTTATTGGAACTTTTCTTCGGGAAATTTTATCGATAGGATAAACCTTTTATCGAGGTGTGAGAATGATAACTCATCCATATTACACTCTTTAGAGGTTATAATTGTTTACTGAGACGAAGGCTTGCGAGATTTTACCTCTTTCCTAGATTTAAGAACAAATTTGAATAGAATGTACATGTTTTTTGTGTAATCTTTTTTAACACGAAGTATTTTGCGATTGGGATATAAATAATTGAGAAATTAAAAAAGGTTTTCACTAAAGAGGCGAGGATAGGACAACAAGTCTCTCTAAAACACTGTATAGTAAAAAGCATAGTGCAAGCATGAAATGCTACATATTAAAGAACGTTTAACGTGAGTGAAAATAAGAGATCCTATTTCAAAATTAAAATATTGTCATTAAAACGATAAAATAAACTTGCTCTACTTGTAGGTTTTAGTTATTACTCTTGAACTCTATATTACTAACTCAAAGCTTCTACAGCCTCCTGTAGTTATTGAACACTGCGACACTTGTACCCTAGGTAGCCCAGTCTGGGGTGGTTCAACTAGGATGAGGTGTGACATGAAGAGAAACGTGAGAAAATGGCAGAGGTTAAATACCCTAATCAGTATTAATATTCCTTATTGGTAACAAACTTACAATATTAACCATATCAATTTCAAAAGCTAGAGTCTCATTCAAAAATTATTAAATAAGAATTTAAGATTATATATTTGATAGGGTTGTCACTCATTATTTCGATTTTGAAATAAGAAAACTTCTCGGACCAGAAAATAAAAGCAGCTAGAAGACGTTGTTAGCAGATCTCGAGATTTCCCCTCGCGAACTCCTACTACCGAGTTTTACGGCCCATCCGCCTTTCCTCGGCTCATTGGATGCCCAGAGTGGAGGCAGTTTAACATTTCAATGGGCGCCCAGGCCGATTGGAATGTGGCGGAGAAAATTATTGTTTCTAATGGCAGCAGCGATCGCCCCCGAGCCTCGAGTCTCCCGGACGCAGCCTTTGTCTTTACCCGGTTGGGTAATTTCATTGTCACTTGGGTTCGGGAAGGTAATTTCTTTGTCGGGTTCGATTGCCCCATAAACATTTAACCTGCCTTGAACTTTATCGCATTCGTTTTATTGAATTGTATTGTTTGTTGTTATTTATTTGGAGAAGATGGGGGGGGGGTTAGTGGAGATCCAACAGTTATCAGTGGCAACACTGGACTGAAGTTCTGCAATCGAGTTGGAAGACGACCGACAGTTAAAAAACGTACAAGACCTTTATTAGACCACTGACTATAAATCCAGATAGCCATTATACAAAAAAAACTTTTTTATCCTCAGTATTAATACATTATCACGTTGAATACATTTCCATAAGAATCTCTTTGACCTCACGTCTGTTTTCTTATAAAAGAATCCATACCTGAAATTCAATTTGTTGCTATTTAACGAAATATTCTTTAGGATACAAGCATAAACACGGACATTTTTGATGATATACTACGTAAGGAGAAGGGGTTTTCAACGGACAGCGAATCTCCAAAACTATAAGACCTACATGGCTGTAATTTGGTATTTAAACGCCCCTTGGGCCATAGCTGCGTGCTTAGAAACGATTTTATGAAATTCATTTAGGGTTACGTCCTTCAGGTCTGTAAAGTTTTAATGTTAAACTATTGAGAAGCTTATGAGATTGTCATGGTTACCATAAAGTCCAAGAAAGTTTTTCTAGGGGGAAACCCAGTTGATCAGCTAGTTTAATAAAGGCTATTGAATCACGACCTTCTAGTCATCTGATGAGAAGCAATGATGACGTAACTTGTCGATAAAATGTGCTCATAAACTACAAAATTAATAGTAACAAGTCTGTTCCTTCTTCCTGTCAAGTCTCAGAACTCCCCTGCCAACTCTGTACCTATTCAATCGCGGAAACCCGCCATGTCCTTGCGTCACACTAACCTCTGTAATCAGCAAGTACCAAGTACCTACTCCAGTAACGCCTGCCGGCCTGTGCTTTATGGCAGTTTTGCGAATTACAGGCGTTAGACGAGGAAACACTCGGCGTTTGTCGTTCAAGCGTAACGGAGGTGACCTGTTATCTGTTATCTGCTCCGGTGCATAACATTGGCGCGAAAATCATACCTTTGAAGGCAGGCACTGCGTACGTTACATTCCACAACCATGACGTGTTTCCGAATGCTTATAGATTTTAAGGCAGTATTCCAGAAAACGCTCTGGAAGCAAGGCATTGTTTATTCAAAATGCTGGTCCAGAAATACTTGTGGGCCTACTCTTCCCCTTTGGACTATTGTTTCAAAAACATCCCCCTTTGGGAGTATTGCCTTTTATAGACATGACTTTCAAAGTCGTACAAAGTGCGCTAGACAAAGCTAAATTTTCAAGTTTAATGCTCTTGACTGAGCCTATACATGTAAATCTACGATCCTAACATTGTTTGTTTTTGAATATTCTTATTATAATTTCTATATTGATCCCTTCGGTTTGGGTCATGCGTTGGATTGTGTCAGGTGTATTCGGGGCAAATTAGACCTCAGTCCCAGAAAGGTTTTGTTTATTATGTATAACGTTAACAATTATTTTATCGCGGCAGGAGGCCAATGGCTTGTGGCCTGGTTCTCTAATCGAGCGACGACATCTACCGGGCACTGGGAGCATTGACGCCCAGTTTTCGTAGAACTAGAAATCCCTTACATTCGGCGATACATAATCAACATCCTTGTTCTTATAAAATTAAATCATGCAGATTTGCACAGAAGAGAGGGTCTTCACTCACACATAACCCGATATGCTCGTGATATCGTCGTCACACGTTGTCGTTTGAGAAAAAATCTTGAGTGGTTATTCACGACATGTCAACAAAATCTTCAACAGCTTGCCGATTAAAGAGGGTAGAATAAAAATGCAATTTAAAAATGAGCTCAGCAGTGTTCCCGTAAACAAATTCCTTCACACCCTAAATGAACCGGTCGAAGAGGCTCTTTCCCAAAACATGTTGTATTGTTAAGGTGACGCTATACATACACGTCCCGTCACGTCCATTTTCGAGGCGAATGAATACTGTGTAATCAAATGGAACCGGCTATACATTACTTGAAATGGCGACCCATCCAGGTAGGTATTTTAAGCCAAATATGAATGAGAGATGTGTCTTCACACATAGGACACATATCCTTCGATACTTGTGGCGACATTTTGTAGTCTTGTTATTGACAAGACCGACATGTTCCTTAGACAGGACTGTTAATTAATAGCACAACAGCCAATGGCAACTAAGGGACCTACATTTTAACGTGGAATCCGAACCACAACTTCCTCGGTTAACAGTTGTACGAATTGGTCTAATTACGAGGACGGTCCTATGATGAACGTAGTATTCATTACTACGTTAATCCCCACTAAGAAACACCGCGTCCAGAAGCTATCGCTCATAACTTATCCACAATTCGTGACCTCCAAACTCCAAGTAGCTGGATAACAGGACACGCCACAGTCCCAGTCATAAAGTCTGAAGAGCATACACGACCGAATCGACCGAATTGGGACGCAGCGCGACGTGTATGTACAGCCTCCACCGACGTCCATTTGGCTGTTAGAAATAGGCTTACCAGACGTCAGGGATTTCCCCGGACAGTCCGGGTTTCAGGCTTGAGTCCGGGGAAACGTCCGGAGTTGAATTTTGTCCGGGGTTTTAGTCAGCCTGCGTGAAAAAGAGAGGAAAACGCCCGAAATAAATGAATTGTTAATTAGTTTTGACCAGTTTTTAGGAATATTCGTAAAAACAAAAGAAATTTTAAATGAAACGAAGGGATATTTAATGATTTCACCAGGTATCACTAATGGATACAGAATTTATATCTGTAATCATTAATATCACACTAAAAGGGTCTCGGGGGCTGATTCGTTGTGCGACAACTGCGTCTTCTGATTGGAATGCCTACATATTTTTTTAACCAATCAGTATTCAAGAAACGATAATGCCACGCAAAAACGACAGCAAAGTAGCTTGTCTGCCGAGACCCGTAGAATTACACTGGACCAACTTTACCACACTATTTCATTTCCCTTGTCCCCCCTGTCCGGGTTGGCTCTGAACATTTATGGTAAGCCTAGTTAGAAACTAGCAGATGCGAATCAATGCAAAAGGATGCGAATATGTATAGCACCCCCACCGGAATCGCCGAATTGGCCGTACGTGGACGTGACGTGTATGTATAGCAGCACCTTTAGTCCGCCATGCAAATCGTGCCATGACAGTGTTTTCTCGAGTGCGGCCGGAGCCTGTGGCTGCTACACTGGAGGTGTAGGCGTCGTCGTCGACCTGTCGGCCCCCGCCCCCGGCGCTGACACTGGACAGATGGGAGATGTGGCCAGTGGGCGGGGTCGACTGCCACGCATGCTTTACATCCTGGACGTGGACTCTAGATGTTTCGTAATTTTTGAATTTGGAGTGAAAACTTAACTTCCATCAGTGAAGTCGACGGAGCTTGGAAATGACGCTTGAATTTGGTTGGAGCGAGAGGCATGCTATCTGTAGCAAAAGTTGTCACGTGTAGGTCCTACCATAGGTACTAATTTTCTGAACACGAATAATCTGAAATAAAAGTTATTTCCGAAATTCAAGAGCACGGACTCCACTTTATTAAAGTTCAATGTAAATTATGTCAGGTGCACGGACTCCATTTGCTTAACGTTCAAGGTACAAATGAAAATCGGCCACGTTAATCGTACTGGTAAGATTACAATCCTAAGAGAATGTTAGGTCTGTGGTCTGTTAGAAGATTTGACATGAGTCGAAGCTGTGATTACATTTTCGAGGCTCAAACCAAACACAAGTTCTGAAATTTTGGCGATTATGAGAGAATTTTCAGTGTATAATAATTAAATTAGGTACCTTCAACGAGACGGTAGTTTTAATATGCAGACATTTTAGTAAGGCCTGCATCTTCTCACCGACCGTTGCAGATCTGCGAGATCACTATCTTGTTGACCGATTGTTAATCTTTCTTCTTCGCCGACCAACAGCAGGACAAAAATTGCAAATTCGTTCAAAGACGAAACTTTTGTTCGTGCAGTTTCAAGAACGAAACACGCTAGGTTATTCGTGAAACGCGCCAATGACGAATATTCGTATTCAAAGTTCGTACTCTCAAAGTTTGTAAAGCACTGACACTTCCGAATACAGACCCAAACATTCGGAGCTTATCCAAGGCGGCAGTAAAATTGTTTTAAAGGGTCACCTTGGATTAGCCAGCAAGTTTTAATGTACTCATGATTTTGATCACCAACTCTACGTATAATTGTGTAAAAAATTATATATTATGAACATTCTCCATAGTATTATTTTGGCAAAGGAACGTTTTTTGTGTAACTGTTGACTAATTCTTAAAATTTTCTTCAAGCAAAAGGTCCGCAATTGAAATGGGAGTTTTAATGAGAATCATATGACGATGGGCAAAGCCTGATGGTTCGTCGCGTAGATTGCAAAAGATTGTCAGATTTGCAGAGCAGAAATTTTTCTGTTGTGCTCTGAAATCAAACTCTGAAGCGTTGGCAATGCCAACTACCAAGAAATAAAACAAATGTATCCCTAATCCCTGCAAAGTTTTCTTCATTAGCTTCGCGATCACGTTGATATAGTTTTAATAGATCAAATAGCCACGATGGAAATAACTGATAGGCCTCTTAATCACTTTATTAAGACAGGTACCTCATGGAGGACGTTACCCTGGATCGTTGCACTTTTGTAGGTGTCTTTTGTTAGTCGGAAAGTAGGCTATGTAAAGGCAATTTTAGTGTAGTAGCCAGCACGAGCTTTTGCTATCCACCCAACGAATCATCAGGTTTTGCCCATCGTCATATGACCCCCATTAAAACTCCCGTTTCAATTGCGGATCTTTTGTTGGCTTTTTTAGTGTATGTGTTTCATTTTCTTTCTTTATTCACTACAGTACAAACATTATATTGATTGAGAAAATCCAGTGGCAAGAAGACCTTTGGTGCTAAGAGACTTTTAACTATGAATCTAAAGCGGTGTATTCTCGTGCATGTAAAATTATTCCGTTTAGCTGTCGTTATTAATTTTTAAAATGTAGATACCGGTTGCTGGTCACTATCATCACGTAAGACTTAGGTATTTATTGCATTTTGGATTGAGTTATTCGTAGTAGGCATAAAAATTGATTTTTAAACTTCTGCCACATATTTTTAATGGTACTTTTTTGCATAGCTACAAATAGTTTTGTTTCTGCTCCACCCATGTTCCTTAATGATCTCACATGATTAGAGTTCATGGTGCACTTTTCACGATTGACATAAAAGAGCTGCAAGATTCTTGGTTTGTTTGTACCTTGCGGGAACTTGAAATATGCTCGGTTCTCAAAAACAGACTCGGTGGTTGCCTTGATTGTACTTCACGCGAAGCTTGGAAATCTTGAAAAGTGCTCAGTTCTCAGGATGTCAACAAACATTCGTCTCCTATTGCTTCTCCCAGAAGCCTTCCGTAATGCAATGACTCACATGTTTCCTTTGAAAAACAAACTTGAGAATTGGAGAAGAACATTTTATTTGAACTGTAAATCTGTATGGCTGCAAGGTTTGATTAGATATCATCATACAGAGACATTCCATGTCATGCTCGCCTTCGGTGCAACGGTACAACGGAAAAACGGATCCTCAACTGATAGCAATCTTTTTCTTATTCGCCAGTCCTAAATAAACCTTACATACAAAATAATTTACGATGTAGAATCCAACAAGAAACTTTGAGGAAATGACCGAATCAGCTGTGTACTTTAAAGTGCTGTTTAAGAAATTACCTCAAGTACGAGATATCCAAGAGACGATTCAGGCGGTTCGCACTCACAACACTTCGCACACAGACACACGGACGGCCGACTGGCTTCGACACCTGAGGAAGACTGACTGACCCGGGGAGATGCCTACCTCCGCCGCGTGGCAGCGCCACCGTCAAGGCCCTCTCTCTCGCACACTCGCACAAGGGAGGGATCTTCTTTTTAAATGTTTTGTTTGCAAATCCAAAGAGGAATGTTTGCCGGTTGCAGTGGACTGGGCGCGAGCGGCCCATTTCGCCAGAAGCTGGTTAAAACCGCTGGAGTAGTCTTCTCCGTTTTTTATTGGAGGGATGGATTTTTTATACATCTTTATGATGTATTCGATTTGATACATTTTAAATAATTCCTTTAAAAGTATTTTGTAAGGTTATTTGTTTTGGTTGTTTAATTGTGTTAGTACGGAGTCAAACAACCCGCTGAGCCCACCCTCCAACCGCTGCATCCTTGAAGACTATACAGCCAAAGCACGGAAGAAAGGCGAAATTTGAACAGAGCAAATTGCATTCTAAGGTGTGAGCAAAGTGCTTTTTGTTGTTCCACATAAAAGAATATTTTCATCACTCTGTAAACGAAAATTGCCCGTTACCGTACAGCTGAGATCTACGAAAACTCTCGATTTCCTTACGTCAAAACAATTAATGGTCAGCTGCTTTTTCGGTACCCAAACATTTCATTCTTGTACCCAAACAAACCATTTCCGTACCAAAACAAACTTTTGCCGTACCCAAACAAACGAATTTCTTAATTTGACAGTTCAACCAGCTGACTTTTCAACCGTATTGTGTTTACTTATAGAAAAATTACTACGTAAATTATGAAATGTTGGATCATTTTTTATAATTTTGGTCACTTATTTGCATCTAGATGAAAAGTACTGTTCACAACTCGTCACAAAAGTACCATTTCGGGGCTCGATAGTGTTTTACTTGCTCGCAAGTGAAACACTATCTTGCCCCGAAATAGGCTACTTTCGTGACTAGTGGTGAAATATACTATTTCTTATTGAGCACTGACACTAAATTGCATTGGCATGTTTTATTATGACTTCCATGGCTGGCTTTCTTCTACAACACAGGTGGATTGAAATTATTGATAGCTACATATTGCTCTTGATTCTCAGAGTTTAAATGCTGCAAGACTAGAAGAAACTTCAACGTAGCTCAGCTGTGTGTCGCATCATAAAGCAAAATGACGAAGGATTCAAAGTTTTTTTTTATTGCGAACCGCTATTAATAGGCCTATATCATTGAATTTATTGAGTTCATTGAGTTCATTGAGTACCATTGAACTCATTGAGCATTGAGTTCATGGAATACCCTAAAAGAAATCAGAAGCGAAATAAAATACAGAAACAAAAATTACAAAAAACTCTCACCTCATCGTGATGCTCGTCATTTTTGCCCCGCAATAAAGTAGATGAGATGGTCTATATCGTAATTTTGCCTCCTCTAAAGTGAAAGAATCGTGATCGATATTAGAGAAGTAGGTGACCATCTTCGATCCTCCATCCGATACACAATCATATACAGGTGAAAGCGAGGATGCCGGGACGTCCTCTAGTCCTCTGCAATCACGGACCGTATGGGATGTGTACCTATTATCTGGAGGAGATCGAATATGTTAACTCATTATATAAAGGATTTCTAGTGTCCTGCGATTTTCACCTCCTTAATTCCAAGGGCAGAGTGAAATGAAGAGAAAGCGTTGTTTTCCTAAACTACGCGAAAAGGAATTTAAAAATACTGAAGGAACGTTGGATTGATTGCGTGGATTAAAGAAGAGACCAGCTATTTTGAAATTGATGTTTGTGTAAAAAAAAATCCTACTAAAAAAAATCTTAAAAAATAAAATCCTCAAAAAAAATTAAAATAAAATAAAATCCTCAAAATCAAAAAAATCCTATACTCTTATACGAGCAATGTTATCTTGCGTGCGTGGTTGCTTGCTTGGTTGGTTGTATGTTTGCACAATTATCTCAAAAATGGCTTCGAGGATTTCCTTCAAAGTCTGGAAATAAGTAATTTATGACTCAAAAACGTCTTTTATGCAGATTACTTGGCAGAGAAAATTTAATAGCGTAATAAAACGAATTTCAAAGTTGTAAAATTTTAACATTGGTCTTATGAGTTGCCATGATAACAACGAAAATAAACAAGGAAAGTGTAAACAAATGAAGTAATCGTAACATCTGCTTGCAAACTACAGCCATCAAGGAAAAATACAGTGAGTGGGATGAAGACTTCATGGAGCAATAAAAAAGGTTTCTTTAATCAATTTAATCAAATTGAAATATTTTATAGTAACTGGATGAACTGGTAAACGAAGACACCGAGCAATAAGGCTCCGTCCACCAGGAACTGTAAATAAATGTCTAAAAGCAGAAGTTTTTTTCAGTGTTCATGATTGGTCTAACAATCTTCTTATTAGTGGTAGACACTTTTGGAAACAATAATTTCCTGAGAAATACTTGGCTCTGTGTTTAAGGCATGGCTCATATTGTACACACATCCACAGAGAATAATGACTCCACGTCATGCACACTCGCAGTATGTACGCCACTCTCCAAGGCAACTCGAGCACAAACAAGTAAGTTATCTGTCGGAATGCGCAAACAATGTGCTATAAAAATAGTTGCGCTGATTGCGGTGATTGCGGCGACAGCGCTTGTGAACTGTCTGACCCTTTTAATACCTCCAGTCCTGCCGCAATTCACGCTGGAACCGGAAGCGCCGGTTGAACACTCCATACCGGAAACCGTGGAAAACGAGGATGAGTCCTGATTTTTTATTTGTTGGTCGGGAAATCTGGATTTTGTGATTTCTTAGTCTTATTTCGAGAAGTTTACCAAGATTGATCCATTATAAAAAATGATGAAATGCTTCGATGCCATGGGCGATTTCTGGGGGTGCCCGCACGCTCTGATTTTTGCTGGTTTGTTTGGCAGAAAAGGGGGAATCAATTTTCAACATATGAATAAGCTGTTACATAAATTACAACAGGGTTTGTTTTTTTAGTGTCGCCTTGGTTGTTGTCAAGTAAAATAAACAGATATTTTTTTTTGGATATCAGATATTGTTTGCATTTCAGATATTGTTTGATTAAACAGATATTGTTTGAATTTCAGCATACAATACTTCATAAGTGAGGTAACCTGGCACCCAAAAATTAAGACCTAAATCCGTCCATGTGTGACGCTCTAAGTTTTTATTCCAGCTTTCTTTTTCTTTTGAGAAAGATTTCCAAATCACTGGAGAATTTTTAAAATTAATTATAAGGTTATTTATTAACATGTAGTCACTACTCCAATAATTGAGTCGAGTTTTACGTGAAAGAAGGGGGAACCGGACAATTGGCAAAGATTGGCCGAGCGGAGAAGGGACCCTTAATGAGCTACCTCTTGGCTAGGCGCTTTGGCCAAACTACCTGATATGGGGGAGGGGAAGAGAGAGAAGTAAGTCTCGTGGTGGGTGACACGATTCTTCCAGGAAGTGATGACAGGGCGGCGGAGGGGCATTTGCAGCCGGCTTCCAGCGGTCTTCGCAATGGCCCGAGGGCCCGAGATACAATCACTTGTCCACTCGCTCCGTGTAGACTACATTACTACCTAAATATTATCGTTATTGAAGATTGCTTGTCACTTTGGTTAAATCCTATCTTAGCTCAAAAGCAAGTTTTGTATTCCTTTTCATTAAGATTTCAGTTGGAATCTCTGCATTTATCATCAATAAAATGTAATTCTATAAAGTTTAAATACATAATTTATTTGCACTAATTTCATATTGATCAATTTGTCAGTAAATATAAGGTCCATTTGTAAAATACTTACTATATTATTTTTATTAAAAACCTCAATAAAATAATTTAAGATCAATTGATTGAATTTCCAGTTAAGTTTAATCCAATTACCATTATTAATTCCTAGCCGACTTAAAAAAAATAGCGGCACATGCAATGTTTACCTCTTATTGAAGCTACTAAAGCTATTCATAAACACATGGAAAATAATCTCATTATAAAGTAAATAATTTATTTCCGTTGTTGATACCAACAAAAAGAATAGCTATATTTTTTATGAAATGGAACATCGATTATAATTTATCATAAGTATTTTTTTATTTGCTTAAAGTAATAAAAAGCAAAACGGATATCAATAAAACACCAGACTTAACTTGAACATGAACGTTTAATTTACTTTATTAAGTGTAAGAAAAATGTACAGCAAATAAATATTGAAATATGCTATCTATCACACGGTATTTAGTCTTTCAATTTTTAATAACTGTAATCTTTTTATAGCATATAAATGTCAACAAACATATAATCAATGAATTCAAAACACTTAAAACAAAATAATAACTTAATCTCATGAAAAAAAATTAAATCATATGGTCAGTTGTATAGTTAATTAAAACATCCCTGTTGCAGCAGACCTACATCTCCAGCCAATTTCAATAAAACATATTATCAATCCTCATCATTGTAAACATACCATATATTAGCCTATGCTACATTTTCAGTCAGTTTAGACCAACACATCCCCCCCTCCACATGCTCATTCTTTCTTTATTGAATTTAAAAATAATTTGTATATTTTGATATAGTATATATACTTTCTGCAAAACCTTGGCCAATGAACTCTAACTATTCAAAATAAACACAAATAAAATATTTATCACCTGAAAATTTAATCATATGTTCAGAATTAATTGTATTAAAAAAATATCAAGGAAACTATACTTTTTGGAGGGAAAAATTAAAAAATAATATTGGACAGCGTACTGTGTTTAGCACATCCAATATCATCCAATATCTAAGCAACGGATTGACGTAGAGTAGTAATTCAAATAGTTAAATTGTTTTATTTGTTGAGCTGAATTCAATTTTGACAATTAAATTTAAAAATAATTAGCAAAAAGGTGTTAAGTCTTGAAAATAAATTTTATTTCGTCAAAAAACCTTCTTAGAGTAAACCAATCTTGCTGGTTTTCGAACTCGAAGTCATGAATGACGCTTTGTACGTTTGTCCCAAATGTTATCAATATCGGACCATTTTTACAAAAGTTATCGCGCCTACGGACAGGTAATACAGGGTGTCCAATTTAACTGTGCCACCATTGCTATCTCAGAAACTATTATATTTAAAGAAAACTTTAAATGAGGGACTTCACCTACTTTTTTAAGACATTAAAAAATATGAATTCCATTTTCTTCTAAATGGTCGCCATTTTCCAATATGGCGGAAAACTTTAATTTTTCATATGGAACACCATGTATTTTATGGCGTATTTGGATTCTACGTTTAATTTTAAGAACTTTTTAAGACATTTTTTCCTAAACTCAATAGTTAAGTAGATATAAGCCGATAAAGTTTGATTTTTCCCCTTAAGAAAAACATTGCGTAATTCTCGGTAATCGGTATATCGATAATGGTTGGGTTGAATAAAAAATACCAAAGAACAAAAGTGCCAAAATTGTGATTTTAGTTAAGATTCAATCATACAAGTAGTTTTTAGTCAAGATTCACTCATGGAAATGAATAATTTTCAATAGTTTTATACTACATAAGGATTGCATGGGATGGCACAGTTAAAATGGACACAATGCATTTTAAATGGGGAAAAATCTAACTGCTTCTATCTCCTTAACCATTGGGTTTAGGAAAAAATGTCAAAGAGTAATAAGTTCTTAAAATTAAGTGTAGAACTAAAATACACCATAAAATACAGGGTGTCCAATAAGAAAATTGAAGTTGTCCGCCATATTGGAAAATGGCGGCCATTTAGAAGAAAATGGGATTCATATTTAAAAAAACTAAACCGTGAAAACTAAACCGAAATATTTTCTGATTGAATCTCGACCAGGAGGCGATTACTAAAATACCTTTATCATGAGAATGAAATATATACCTTCATAGCAACCATGTAATAATAATACTACAGATAACACTATATACTGAATTAATAAGTAAACACTTGCTATTGAATTAATACCCCCTTTGCAACAGACTTGGGTACTCAGTTGATATGAAATGATTAAACAAATGAGTAGCAGAGCCTCAAATTACGTAAAATCTATTTAAACCCCAAAATAGACCCTAAGATATTTCATTACATGGGAAAAGTTCGCTGTAGGAGGAATTCACTTATAAAAAGATTACTGCTCTAATCATTTTTTGCATGAAACAACAAATCGTCTGAAAAATGGTTATGGAACAAAAATATTAATTAAATCATACACGTAGAATCCAAATTGTAACGTGATGGGCATTTATCGTGTGTTTTAAGTTTCAACACCATTACTATTTTCGAAAAGTACCTAGAGGAATGAAGCGCATACTCCTTTTGTCCAAGCATGTTTAAAGTATATGTGACGAAGGAACGGGTCATAGCCGATCGTACCAGTAGTACAAGTTCGCTTTCGCCTTTTACATTTGTTCGGCAACAGTGACCTCGAGCAAATCAGTGATTATTAGGCTACTGGTGAGCATAACTCACCGAAATATATAAAGCCCAAAGTTTCCGTAACTTTTGAGAAAACCGTAAGTCCAAAACCCTTCAACCCCTATACTTGAATGAAAGGTCCCGGTAAGAAAATGCCAGGAAAACAATTGGTTTATTTCAGTAACATTGGGATGACGTACTGTGTTTACCACTTTCAATATCTCGGTAACTAATGGGCATAGAGCAGTGATTCAATATACAAATTTTTTTGTATTTTTGAGCTGTATCCAATAGCTGTAACAAAAATCGGATTACTTTTATTTTTGTATGTAAAAACTCGAAAATCCATTTTTGGGAGGGTTTATTTCCCTTTACCCCTCCTTTGGTGGTCCGATTGGGCTCGTTTACGAACTCGTCCGAGTGATTACCACTTTATACGTCGAATATAATATAGATTCGAACGAATGGTGTATTTTCTTTGCTTCTGGGGGCCCAAAAACGAAAATATATCCACTGCTCATCCCGAGCAGGCCCGAGCTGGTCTCGGGCTTAGGTCTTACCATGAGTACTACGGTAACAGTTTCTTCCCCATAGGGGAAATTCGCTAAAACTGTTTTCTTTGCATTTTTGGTTGATAGGAAACTGCAATGTAAATTTACCGAGCACATCTCATTAGTAATACAAGTCAATAAACAGCTAATTGCAAAAATACCCGGCTGTTTGTTTATTAGAGCTTAGGTTTAAAGAGTTGAGAATCGAAGTGGTTTATGCAACAATAAATATGCTATGTTAAAGTATATTACGTTGTTAACCCGTTAAATAATGTTTTACAGGGCAAACATGACAGTTGTCAGGATTTTCATGCAAGTGCGGTGAAACTTAATGTACGATACTTTATATTATCCCACACAGACAAAACAACATATTTCTTTATCTTAAACTTAATTTCACATTAACCAGTATGTTTCTCAATTCTTCAAACCTAACCCATGATAAGCAAACATTTAATGTCAACGACCCTTGTTTAAAAAGAGTTGTTTAACGTGGTATTGTTGCAATCAGCTGTTTACTTCCATGTGAACGGTAAATTTACTAACACGCTCCTTATGTTTGGAGCTCATTTGCATAAAAAATACTCAGAGTTAAAGAAGCATAAACCAGTCTAAAAATATTGAATAAAACTGCAGTCATAAACAATTATTTAGCATTTTTTAATCAGTGGTAATAATTACCCTATAAAAGAAAGAAAGTAATCTGCCACAAGAATATTATTTCCGGCATTTCAGTTGACTGATGTTCAGGTCATTCGCTTCATAGACAAACACATGTCAATCACAGAGCAGTTTCTTCTCATTGAGGAAATCTCAGGTGCGCGCAGTGAAGAAAACCCCACCTCTAACATTCCACTTTGGCCCTGCTTAACGGGGTAAAAATATTTGTTGGTTTCCTGTCAAGGAGGATATCCTGTATCCTCCTAGGTTTCTCCATGTCAGCCCCTTGAAAGGTTAAAGATCCCTTCCGAAAAGAGTTGTAAGAATTGTGATTCTTTTTCGTAATTTTTACTAGTTTTAATAATTTCATTTTATGACCTGCAGTACGTTACGTTGCACATTTTTGCTGACCTTTCAGGGTATAGTAAAAGAAATATTTTAAATAGTGAACAAAATTAAATTTATACTATTAATCAATTAGTTTAATGAAAAAAAAATAATTTCCTGAAATTAACTTGAGATTCTACTTGACAGCATATAGATGTACATGATCCAGGCTCAATCTATACAATAGAATATTATCATTTACTTTCATAAGTGCAGGCAGGAGACACTATTTATTTAACTTATGAATTAATATGTTATTATTGATAATATTCAAGCCTTAACAAATCATATGCTCCAGACTGTCATTGGTGGATTGATGTTTTAGCAGTCTCTAAAAGTACAGTTTAATCAGAATTACAATCTCAATCTCAATATCACAAAATCACAATTGCTGTATTGTGAAACAAAATAATTGCGCATGGTGGCATATATCAACAAAATAAATGTGTTTAAAAATAACACTTAAAATAACCCCCGCTGCAGCAGACTTGCATACTCAGCGAATTTCAATTGCCAAAAATATATTTCCATCCAAAATAGCGAGATATAACATCTTTTTATAAAACTCCATAAGAATAACGTGGGGAATAAGTATTCAATAGTGAATTCAATAGTGCTAATCAAATTTCGATTATTTTTATTTTCCTATGTGAAAACCCAAAAAAATCCATTTTTAGGGGGGTTTATACCCCTTTACCCCCCCTTCCGGTGGTCCGATCAGGCTGGTTTGAGAACCCGTCCAATTCGTTACCACTTTTCATGTCTGTACCAAATTTCATAAAGATCGGACTGTTTTTATGGCCGCTATCTTGCTAACAGTCATATTGATATATATTATATCTAAAAGTTCAAACAAATGGTATTTTTTTGCTTCTGGGGGCCCCAAAACAAAAAGTTATCACGGTCTTGGGCCTCGCTATAGAGGAAATTCGTTAAAAATAATTTATTTATTTATTTATTTTTACAGTGCCATGTTACAGCAAATGCCAAGTACAACATAGCATTAAAATGTACACAATTTGGAGCATACATAAAAATTAATGGCCCGTTATCTGTTCATTCTTCATGTTACTTCACATTGAAAAAACATCTATAGGCCTAGAGTTTTTCATCATAGAGTGAATTTATATATTTCACTCTAAAAAAATAGCTTGTGATTGCAAACTATAATATCATATGGCACCGGTCTGATTACTATTTAAACTCAGGAATCATGGTGTGCGTTGATTATTATTAAAATTCAATTTTATAGTTACCTATAAAAATACAATATATACTAGGGGCCCCATGCGCAAATTGCGCATTTTAATATTATTTCCGTTTGTGAGAAACTCACCTACGATTTGAAGAAATTTTATAATATTTTTAAACTCGCCGTTATTAATCAAGTAAACATTTCAAGTGAAATTTAAAGGTCTCGCCTAAATAAATAAAAGCTTAGCTGAACAAAACACACACATTGTTCATCACACTATGTACTTTAATTTGTCTTCTGGCACAAAAGTAGTTTACCAGAAGTTTTTCTTCGCGTATTCATACCCTAACATCATCGCAAGTCGCTGCAAGTAGATAGGTGATGCAGTGTCCCTCGTCTCTCGGCAGTTCTCGGTTCTCGTCGAAGGTATATTATTTTTCCCTAATCTAATTGACTCGGTTTTCTCTTTGCCTCTCTCTCCTCAATTAGATAAAAACTAATGTTGTTTTATCAAATCTTGTTAAAAGTTAGTTGCAGACTATTTATTTTTGTTTACAATCTGACTTGTATAGGTTACAAATCCATCTGAAAGTAATCAGCTGTTAAATTACAAACACATTTTGAAACAGTTTTAAAACAGTTTTTAAAATGACACCTCAATCGTCAAAATCGGTTAAGTAGGCTGGATGAAAAAGGGATCTAACAGAAAAAAACCTTATTGTATTAAGTATATAGATAGTACTCCTTGTGATATAACCTTAGTGTTTAAATGACGGACAAAAAAAGTCGGTGAAATGAGAAAAGATTTGAAGTTTTCAAAGTGCCTATTTGTGCCTTTGTTAACAGGAACAAGTTCATTTCAATATAATTTTTTTACTTAAATTATACGTTTATACCTTCTAAGTGTAATTATTTTGAAAAATACGTCTTGAAAATTTAGTATTTAATTTATGTATTCTGTAAACCATCTAAGTTGTCTTTGTGCAGGCAAGGAAAAGATAACTTAAAAAGTTTATTGCCCCAACGTAAAATGTGCATTCATTAATTCGTTCCTTGATGTCCACCATGATAATTTAATATGGTTTTTGCTCTAATGGGAACTATTTTACCAAAACAAGATATAAAGGAGCCAGCATTAGGATATGGTTGAAAAGTTAAGACCTCAGGTTATTATTGTGGACAGGAAGACCGCTAGGCTCATCTCGCCCCTCGCCTGTTCCTGGAAGTTGAAACCCCATCAGACTGACGCAACCCTCTCTCTCAACCCCTTTCTCTCTCTCCCTTAGCCCCGGAAGCTTGGCCAATGTGCCTAGCCGGCGGATTTTTCGTAATGACGCCCCTTTCTACCTGAAAAGCTTTGGCCAGAAACCCTACACTCGAAAGAAGGAGACCGGCACTTCACCTGAGACTTCGACGGAGAACCACCTCCGAATTGCTGTGTGGTGAGAACTTAATTTTGACCGAGTAGCCTACCTTTTAGCGAATTTCCCCTATAGGGAAGAAGCTATTACCGTAGGTCTCATGGTAAGACCTAAGCCCGAGACCATGATAACTTTTCGTTTTGGGGCCACCAGAAGCAAAAAACACCATTCGTTCGAATTTTTATATATCTATCTATCTATCTATCTATCTATATATATATATATATATATATATATATATATATATGTGTGTGTCTGTAAGCACGATAGCGGCCATAAATATGGTCCGATCTTAATGATATTTGGTACAGAGATGTAAAGTGGTAATCGATTGGACGAGTTCGTGAACCAGCCCGATCGGGCCATCGGAAGAGGGGGTAAAGGGGGATAAACCCCCCCAAAAATGGGCTTTTTGAGTTTTTTATATAGAAACATAAAATTAATCAAATTTTTGTTGGCACCATTGAAGTCAGCTCAAAAAAACAAACAATTTAGTATCTTGAATCATTGCTCTATCTCCATTGGTTACCGAGATATTGAAAGTGGTAAACACAGTACGTTGTCCCAATGTTAACCTTATGGGGAATAAGTAAAATTCTATATCTCGCTTATTTCTCAACATATCTTAATAAAACTTGGTTTGTGGCTTCATCTAGATGAGATCTAATGTAATTTAGTCTAAAACCCCCGAAATTTCCATTTTTGAGGCAGCAAACCTGCATAATCATTCCCCATGTTATCCTTATGGGAAATAAAAAAATTCTATATCTTCCTTACTTTTTAACATTTCTTGATAAAACTTGGTACATGGCTTCTTCTAGTCAAGATCTACTAAATAACGAATTAAAACCAACCAGTTTTAACATACCTGTTGCAGCTTACCTGCATACTCATCCCCCATGTTATTCTTATGGAGATTACAAAACATGACAAATTTCGCTATGTTGGATTGAATTATGTTCTTTTTTTACTTGAAATTCGCTTAGTATGCAGGTCTGCTGCAACGGGGGTATTTCATTTTCAGTTGCCATCTTAGATCCATCCCCTCACAAGGCTTTGTTTCCGACAAAACTGCAGCATTTGTTTACATATATTGATTTCCTAAAAGGAATTTACTGTGTAGGCGCCGTTCATAAATTACGTCATCGATTTTAGCCATTTTGGAACCCCCCTCCATAAAATCTCCTACCGTCATAATCTGCCTGACCCCCCACCATTCAAAGATGACGTCATACTCGTAATTAGAAAAAATACGCCGGTTTGAGGGAAACGCTATTTAAGGTTTATTTTAATGGGTTATTAAAACCGTAAAATTAAGTTTAAAACCCATTCTTTTGCCGATTCATTGTTGATCATCGATTTAAATCAGAATCTGTAAAACGATTCCATGCTCTCTGGTGAATTTTCTAAGCTGATTATCTTTGTTTTTTCAATTTACATCAGATGTCTAAAATTTTTATCTTAATTTGTCATATTGTCCTCCCGTGACCCTAAACAATGTCCAAATCCCACAAAGTAACGAAGTAAAATACTTGGGCATGATCCTTGACAAAAAACTTAATTGGAAAAGCCATATTTGGAATAAGAGGCTCTACCTAATTTTGGAATTAAGAAATCTATCTTGGCTATTAAGTAAAAATTCTAAATTATCAACAGAAAATAAATTACTGTTATACAAAGTCATTTTAAAACCAGTATGGACGTACGGTATTCAACTATGGGGAACATCCTGCGAATCAAATATTAACATCATCCAAAGGTTTCAATCTAAAGCTCTACGATACATCCTCCCATGCCCCGTGGTTTGTCAGTAACGAAGTACTACATAGAGACACTCGGACCCCTGCTGTGAAGGAAGAAATCCGAAGGTTTAGCGCAAAGTATTTGACAAAATTAGAAAACCATCCGAACCATCTTGCACTAAATTTATTGGACAATAGTAACTGTGTTTATAGATTGAAAAGGTGCCTTGTTTTGTACTTGAGTCATCGTTTCTAGTTTTACATGGACTTCTCACTTTGTTGTAAAAAATGCAAGGTTTGTTTGTTGGCTTTATCGCAGGATAAAGACTGACTACTGATTGTAAAAATCTACCATATTTGCTTACATATATTTTCATCATTAAGACATTGAATAATCATTTATCATCATTAGTTTCATCACTGTTTTCATCAATGCATTTAAATTTGCATCCTCTAACATTGAGTACAGCAAATTTAACATGGGAGTTATATGGGAAAATAGAGTTTTTTGTTTATTACTGAAAAACTACCAAAGATGGAAGGGTAGTATAAATTGAAAAATTGTAGGTATTTGCAAGACCTTTAAAATTATATACTATTTAACATACGTTGCCATTAATATTGTTGATTTTCAGTGCTACCAACATTTATAAAAATAACATTAAAAAATGTATTTTCTTTTAATGTTGGCATGTTGCATATCAAATTAAAGCTGACTTTACAGGGATTAAGAATTTCCAAACAGAACGAAATAGTATATTTAGCAACAAGGGCCGAAAATGAGGTTTTGCAGGCTCGAGATCGTTTTTCAAATTCGAGACGAAGTCGAGTTATATTTGTCCAATACCACTGACCTATCACTGCACAGTGCACAGCACAAACTACTTGACTAAGAAACTTGGACCTTTGCATGAACGATCTTAGGGGCGAAGGCATCGGCTAAGAACGGGTTTTTTAATTCGAAGTTTTAAGAGGTTTTGGCGGGGTCGAAGTTTATAAATTTTCCTTCGCAAGTGGAATGGACGATCTTTTGTTTAATTTTCAATGTTCATTCAACAAGCAGGTTCATCAGTTTCACATACGGATACGATTTTACAGCTGATTTATAATTTGGATACTTTCATAATAGTTTTATGGTTGTTTTATTGATTTTTTAGGTGATATGTATTATATAAAAGTTAAATTTAGTTTAGTTAGTTAAATTAAAGTCGTCATTCATTTTTGTACCTTATCTGTTTAATCATTAACTCAGTATGTGGCCCTATCTTCATTTAGGCAGCGGGAGTTACAATTTTTATCGTGAGCAAAGCCACGGGCAACTGCTAGTATATATATAGATAGATAACAAGATAACTTTTTTTAATTAAAAGACTAAGAATTATATAAAATACAAAAGTGTAAGTGTTACAAATGAAAACCAATGTAGTCTCCTTGTTAATTTTCCTCATGTTTAAAGATCATGAATGATTAAATAATGATGATTAAATATACGTTTTTAGAGTATTATATTTACTTAAAGTATTCAAACAATACTTTCCTTCAAATAAGTTGAACGTTCACATATACAAAATAAATCCTATGAAAATTCGCTGAGTACGCAGGTCTGCTGCGACGGGGGTATTTAATTTAAGCCCTTAAAAGTAATTCATTGCATTTAGAGGAATAGGGGAAAAAAACACAGACAGAATAAGATTATTTTCCATTTACTTACACTTTGAAAAAACAAACACAGCTGTTAAACAAACATAATAAACCAAGATCAAGATAAAACAAAAGCCAAAATTTGTGTTTTATTATTCTTTAATAGTACTATTCATAATACAGCATGAATCTTCACGATGGGGTTTCAAACTTTAGGTTCGAAGAGGACTATAAAAACATTCGCTTGAATTTTGTGGGGACTGGTGCCTTATTCGAAGATCCGCATTTCTACTACCACTTGGGACCTGACATGGAATGGAGGCGACCGAAGGATATATCCAAGACACCTCTCTTCATTGTTGGCAAGCCCAGCAGATTCGACGCCCTGCAAGGACGCTTGGGAGACTGTTGGGTAGCGGCTGTGATCGACGCGATCACGATGAACGACCAACTGATCAGGCACGTGGTTCCTCCCGACCAAAGCTTCGATCACGACTACATCGGCGCCTTCCACTTCAGGTTCTGGCGGCTCGGTGCGTGGGTCGACGTGGTGGTCGATGATCGCCTACCTACAAACACAGATTCGGGTAAACTCGTATACATGCATTCTCTCAGTGGCGACGTGTTCTGGGCTGCTCTCCTAGAAAAGGCGTACGCGAAGTTTGGGGGGACAGGCTCATACAGTGATGGGAAAAGGCAATGTACTCCTTGGAAAAGGAGGTGTTCCCAGCATAGTCACAAGATACAAGATTTTTGTGGAGGAATAGTCGAACAAATATATGAACCGTATTTTTCACTTACGCATAGGCCTTACGAATCGTTTTTTCAGGAACTTTTATCAAAAAAAGCGTTGATACTTTGTTCCTTCGAAAGAGAATCGCCACATGGACTCTTCAGTGACCACTTTTATAGTATAAATAGAATTTATAAATTTAGAAACGACTTCGTGATTCTTAGACTCATGAACCCTCATGGAGGGAACGAGTGGACAGGCGAATGGTGTGATTATGATTATGCTAGATGGCGAGAGGTCCCGCGTCAGCTCGAGCTCGAGCTCGAGCTCGTGCAGTGGAGAGAGGACGGAGAGTTTTGGATGGGCCTGGATAAATTCGTTCAATATTATTCCGAAATTTCTATCTGTCATTTAGGCCCTGGCCAATACCTAAATGCACATTTCATACCGACGGAGTTCTCAGATTGGAACACCAAAGTTTTGTACGGCGAGTGGGTAGCACCCTTCAGCACGGGTAATTGGACGGAATACGTCAGACACAAAAATCCGCAGTATTTAGTCGAATTTAAAAGTCCCAAAGACACCGGTGAAGGCGGCCAATGTCGTGTAGTGATAGAGATGACTCAGATAAATAAAAAATCATATAAAAGAAGGTCACAGGGGCCACTGATAGTTGATTTCTATATTTATTACTTTAAACCCTCAGAAGGAGATATAACCATGCCGCTAGACAGTGAATATATAGAAAATCATGCACCTTTAAATAAAAAAGGGGACTTTGGAAAGTTCGACGGATATACATACGTTACAACGATGGTGCTAAAATATGGAAAGTACTGTATTTTGCCTATTACAAGGGAAAGAGCGCTGGATAGAAATTTTTGCCTTAGAATTTTTTCAGAAAGCCTCGTTTTATTGCACTCATCGTACACTGGAAAAGTTTCTAAAACAGCACCTGCGGAAGAAGTGAAGCCGGACATGGATCATGAGCTGAGGCGACGGTTTGACTGCGCTTCAAGAGGGAAAGATGGACTGGATTGGGTCGGCCTGAAAGAAGTTTTAGACGACACGTTTTCACCGAAAGATGCTTGTTTCTGGTTGATCGGAATGCTTATTAACTTTGTTCGCTTTCTTTCCGGGATGCACATTAATGACGTCTGGCTAATCGGAATACTGATCGGTTTTATTCGCGATAAGTTTGGGGTAAACATTCCTCATTCTGACTTGTTTTTTACAAAAGATGAGTGTCGAAGTATGATCGCCATGCTGGATGATGATCATTCTGGAAAACTAAGTTTCTCAGAGTTCAGTAATCTTTTGAATAAAATCTGCTTTTGGAAACAAGTCTATTACCGACACAGAGACGAAGCGGAAGGATATTTAATGGTATCCGAGTTTAGAGAAGCCATCAGTTCTATTGGTTATAATATCTCACTCCGCACAGTCCACAGTCTTAGCTTTGTTTACGCTGACGACAATGGAGAGATAAGTTTGACAGATTTCATCATATGTGGAGTCAGTCTAGAAACCGTCCTTTCTCTCGTCAAGAAGAAGAATTTGGGTCATTCGAGTGATATAACTTTGACTGTGGAAGATTGGATAAAAAACACTTTGATCTTGTGATGGGAATACTATGATTGCTATAGTTATACAATTTTAGGCTAATGTAAAATATATTACGAATTTGTGTCTACCGTTGCTTGTTTTACTTAAGCGAGTAATCTTATGCTCTTATAAGAGCGATGTTATCTTGCGTGCTTGGTTGCTTGGTCGATTGTATGGTTGTATGTTTGCACAATTAACTCAAAAACGGCTCCGAGGATCAGGACCGCCCCGAGAATCAAATGGGCCTCATTTCAAAACGGGTTTCACGAGTACTATAAACCCACTAGTAAAAAATCATTAACTAGGGTGTAAAGTAACGATATGAAAAATATTTGTGATTGCCAATCGTACTAATTACAAAGTCAGTATGATTAATTCACCAACATCGTTCTGAAATCAGGCCCTAGCCCCCGTTTCAAAAAGATGCATGGTGGTAGATCAATGATATTGATTTTGATATTTTCAAAACTGGCAATCACTAGCCCTAATATTTCCCAGAGTGTTAACTTCAGTTGCTGATAATGAATTGTTACTTGAGGTTTACTTTTATAAACAGTTTATAAATGGGGACTGTAGTGTTCCGAGTGGAAACACGCGTAACTATCCGGGAATAAAGGTGATGAATGAAAACTACATTTTCGAATTAAAATACCGACCGGCGGAGCGCGGACGTTCGGTAAGGAAACTGGAGCTGGACTGCTGGGGTTTTGTATGAGGATACATGTCTGGAGATCGCTCCGCCAATCAGAATCCTTTATTGAGATCATACGATGTCAGGCCATCAGCACATCACCTGACTTTTACCGCTACCAACATAATAAATATAAATTATGATATAACATGGTACGGTATCGTACTTTAAACTCAATACATTACACTTCCTCCCCCTTAAAGATTAAACATAATTGAAAAGATTAAATAACAATAAATATGACAAAATTATAACAATTTTATGAAAGCAATTTTTTTTTACGAAATGTATGTAGAGATATGTAATCATAAAACAAGTAATTGAAATCATAAACATACATAAATCAGATGGGGTGATACACAGTGAATCTTAAAAAAAGTAACAAACAATATCGAAAACAAAATATTTACAAGTTGAGTTTAACAACAGGCTTCCGTTCCCTAGTCGGATACCTCCTCGCCGATTGTTCTGGTGAGGAGTGAACAGCTGATGGTGACGTCATGGATGACGCGGCGCGTCCGGTTGGAGTACTAGATATTTTTGGGTTGAAACGGGATGCGCTTGGAGAAGGAGAATAGGACATTCTCGGTCTGCCGGAAGGGCTGTTTTGTGTAAGGTTAGGAGAATCAGCTGTTTGACCTACCTCACGCACTGGTTTTGTTTGAGGCAACAATAAATCTTGAGGAGTTATTCGTTCGTTAGTGTTACTTGTCAAACCAGATTGAATGCCAATTAATTGATCTATGTGGCGTTTCCACACAATACCTCCCTCTAATTTAACTAAATATGAAACTGGACTCAAAACTTTCATTACAACTCCCTCAATCCATTTATTCTTACCTCGATAGTCCCTGATAAGAACTGGCTGTCCTACAATTAACTGTCTTATCTTAGTACCTTGATAGTTACGGGCTTGTTTCTCTTGATTCCTGCTTACAGTATGAGACAATGAAGGCCTAATTAGGTCTAGTTTAGATCTTAAATTTCTGTTAAACATAAGTTTAGCAGGCGTCTCATTGGTAGTAGAATGTACTGAATTTCTATATGCTAACAGAAACCTATTCAAAGCTAATTCCACATTTTCCTTATTTACAATAGCACATCGTATACGCTTTTTTACAGTTTTTACTGAGTTTTCAGCTTGCCCATTACTAGCAGGGTGAAAGGGTGGTGTGAGAGTATGTCTAATACCATTCAATTTTAAAAACTGGTTAAACTCATATGAGGTGAATGGTGGTCCGTTGTCTGACACAATTTGCTCAGGGAGCCCAAATCGAGCAAAAAGAGGTCTCAATTTACTAATTGTCTGTTTTGCGGAAGTAGAGGTTACTTCCTCGACCTCCAGCCATTTACTGTGCGCATCTACTATGACAAGATACAGTTTAGAATTAATAGGTCCTAAGAAATCCAAATGAATCCTTTGCCACGGACTTTTTGGATACTCCCAAACATGTAACATATGTTTTGCCGGGTTTTGCCGTTCCATGAGACACAGTGAACAACTGTTGGCTAACATTTCGATATCTTTATCGATTGACGGCCACCAAATGTAAGACCGTGCGAGTGATTTCATTTTCACTACTCCCAAATGTCCTGAATGGATTTCCTGTAAAATAAACTTACGTAAAACTTTAGGTACAATGACTCTATGTCCCCACATTAATATTCCCTGCTCAACAGTTATTTCACTTTGTCTCTGAAAATAGGCATTAAGTTCACTATCACAATTGTTTGGCCATCCAGTCATAACATAATTTAGTACTTTACTAAGCTCAGCATCTTTCAAAGTTTCACGTTTAACATCTGTAAAACTTAAAGGAATTTCATTTTGCTGCAAACATTGCAAATAAGAACCAATACAATTAATATTACTCTCATCGTAGTCACTTATTACTTCACTAACTGAGACAGGTAACCTAGAAAGACAATCTGCTCTGTTAGATTGAGAGTTAATATACTGGATGTCAAAGTCATAACCTGATAAGAATAATGCGTACCTCTGTAGTCTGCTAGCAGCGTAGGCAGGCAAGCCTGTCTTTGGTCCAAAAATAGACAAGAGCGGTTTATGGTCGGTCAGCAAGGTGAATTTCCTTCCAAACAAGTACTGATTAAATTTACGGACTCCAAAAACTATAGCCAATGCTTCTTTGTCGATTACAGAATAATTTTGCTCCGCTTTTGAAAGCGTTCTAGAACCAAAACAAATAGGTTTTTCACAGCCATCCTTTTGAATTTGACTAAGAATACAACCAAGACCATAAGCCGAACTGTCAGTTGTCAGTCGTAAGGGTAGCTCCGGATCATAATGAGCCAAAATTGGAGCAGATACTATTTTTTGCTTGATAATATCAAACGACTTCTTACAAGCTGCACTCCATTCAAACAACACATCTTTTTTCAATAGCCTGTACAATGGCGTGGCAATAATAGAAAGGTCGGGCACAAATTTCCCGTAGTAATTTACTAAACCAAGAAATGATTTCAGTTGAGTGACATTAGTAGGTGTCGGAACTTTAACAATAGCTTCTACTTTACTCGGGGAAGTTTGAAGTCCCTCTTTGCTCAAAATGTAGCCAAGATATTCGACTTGTTTACAAAAAAACTTACATTTAGATTTCTGAACAGTGAGCCCATATTTCCTTAGTCTACAAAAGACTTCCCTCAATCTTTCTATATGTTGATTTTGGTTTATTCCTGTAATACAAACATCGTCTAGGAAGCAGGATACACCAGGAATTCCACAAAGTATTTGTTCCATTATGCGCTGGAATATCCCAGGCGCACTCGATATTCCGTACGGGATACGATTTGGAACATAAAGACCTTTTGTTGTACTCAGAGTACAATACTTCTTTGACTCTTCATCTAAGGTTATTTGTAAATATGCTTGACTTAGATCGATTCGAGAAAATGTTTCGCCCTTCTGTAGGGTTGCAAATAAATCTTCCACTTTAGGAATAGGGTATCTGTCGATTTCCTAAAACGGATTTAACGAAACCTTGTAATCTCCGCATAATCTAATTTTACCATCTTTTTTCAAAACTGGAACCAAAGGTGTTGACCAGGAACTAGTATCTACAGGAGAAAGAATACCATTTTCTACCAATCGATCTATTTCATTTTCCACTTTTTCTTTCAATGAATAGGGGATAGATCTAGGCTTAAAATACCTAGGAACAGCATTTTCCTTTAGCTTTAGTTTAACAGGACCCCCCTTATAACATCCTAAATTGTCTGTAAACACTTCAGGGAACTCTTTAAATAAGTTACTTACAAGAACTTCATTTGGTTGCTCTTTTACGTTTGTACTGTGTAGCCTCTCATTGTTAGGTATACTAATCGTTAAATTTAAGTCTCTTATCCAGTCTCTGCCTAGGAGCGGATTAGCACCATTAGTAATTACATACAAAGTTAGATTCTTTACTAGCGAGCCGTGCTCAACTAGCACTGAAAGTTTACCAATTGGCTTTATCATTTGGTTAGTGTACGAGCTCAAGACTAAGTTTGTGTGTTGCAACGGAAGGTCGCTTAGATTAGCCTTATAAAATTCCTCAGAAATTACACTACAACAGGCTCCGCTGTCTACCTCAAAAGGAATTTCCTTACTATTAACTTTCAAAGTTATCGTTATTGGGTCAATTTTAGCTGGTTGTGGCTCACAACCTTGCAGCTGAAATAAGTTAGAAAGATTATAAACGTCCTCAGGACTACCAAGACTACTGTCTGCATTATCAGGTGGAGCACTGCCCACATAATGTTGCTTGTTATGCTTACTAAATTGTTTACTATTTTTGACCTTAGGTTTGTAAGTGTTAGACTTACCCCTAGCCTTAGAGTTACACACAACTTCTAGGTGACCTTGTTTCTTGCAGTAATTACAACTATAACCACGAAATCTGCACACATTGGTCATATGACCTAATTTACCACAACAAAAGCACTTCACTGTGGTGGCACTCTTTCTCCTCGCCGGTGTCTTGGGCCTGTAGTTCCGCTGGGGTTGGGTGTGTCGCCCGCCGCTCTGGATAGCGTTGAGCCGCGACGCCGCTGCCCCCGCGCTGCCCGCTGTCCCGTTGGTCTGAGTCGTCATCGTCGTTGCGTCCTTGTCTGCTGCCTCCAGTGACAGGGCGATGGTGACTGCTGTTTCATTAGTTAGGTCCTTTTCACTTAGCAAACGTTTCTTGATGGTTTCACTCCGTAAACCACTAACAAGCCTGTCCCGCAAGTAGTCCGGAAGTTTGTCTTTGAAGTCACAATACGCGGACATCTTCTTTAGATTGACAATATACTCCGCGACCGTTTCATAGTCAAACTGGAGTCGTAAACTAAATTTATAGCGCTCGGCAATGAAGCTCGGTTTAGGGTATAAATGTTCTGAAATTAGTTTCACTATATCGTCATACGATTTTGAAGCTGGTTTTTCCGGGGTACATAAGTCCTTAAGCAGATTGTATGTTTTCACTCCGACAACAGATAATAAGGTACATACCTTCTTTTCGTTCTTGATGTCATTACACTCCACAAATAGTTCGAAACGTTCTATATAAGAACTCCACGTTTCCTCGGCCGTGTCGAATGTTCCTATGTTGCCTATCACTCCCGCCATTTTCTCGCCGAAAAGCTGGTTCAGAAATAATGGATTAACATCATCCATACAATAAACACTATATTCGGTGAACCTTTCTTCACCGATAATTGTAGACTGAAGAACTTGATGAACTTGAAGAACTTGAAGAACACTTTTCGCGGTAGTTGCGGCACTGAAGTTTCCCGGTTCGAAAACTAATAAATTCCAATTTTCTCGTCGCCAAAATGTAGTGTTCCGAGTGGAAACACGCGTAACTATCCGGGAATAAAGGTGATGAATGAAAACTACATTTTCGAATTAAAATACCGACCGGCGGAGCGCGGACGTTCGGTAAGGAATCTGGAGCTGGACTGCTGGGGTTTTGTATGAGGATACATGTCTGGAGATTGCTCCGCCAATCAGAATCCTTTATTGAGATCATACGATGTCAGGCCATCAGCACATCACCTGACTTTTACCGCTACCAACATAATAAATATAAATTATGATATAACATGGTACGGTATCGTACTTTAAACTCAATACATTACAGGGACCTGGTCTAATGATTCAAGGTGACATTCGCCATCGTAATCATCACAACATCCACGCTAAATGCACAGACTAAATGAATATAGTCTCCTAAAAAACTCCAATAACGTAGGTCAGCCTACACATTTAGTAAAACTCAATACTATCATGATTTACGAGTTGATGTAATGTAATGCAAAGACATGTTTTAATAGTTACCATGAATAGGTGTGTAGGTACTCATCTGAGACTTACCTTATGGTGTTCCAGTTACAATTTGTGAATAGAACCAAAGTTATTGAACGATTTATTTTTTTAACAGCCATTTGATGAAATTTTTACGATTCTTGCCCGTGAAATATTTTCGCCCTCGTGGGTCGGCGATTTATTTTTTATTTTTCCCTTAAACAGCCGCGGGTCCCTCCGGTCACGGCGCCCCCCTAGCCGCGGCGCCCGGGGCGACCGCCCCGCCCTTGGGGCGGCCCTGCCGAGGATTTCCTTTAGAGTCTGGAAATAAGTAATTTATGACTAAAAAACGTCCTTTATGCAGATTACTTGGCCATAGAAAATCTAATAGCGTAATAAAACGAATTTTAAAGTCGTAAAATTTTAACATTGGCCTTATGAGTTGCCATGATAGCAACGAAATAAACAAGGAGAGCGTAAAAAATTAAGTAATCATGACAGCTGTTTGGAATCTACAGCCATCAAGGATAAATACAGCGTATGGGATAAAGAGTTCATGGAGCAAAAAAAGGGTTTCTTTTATCAATTTTATGACATTGAAATATTTTATAGTAATCGGATGAACTGGTAAATAAGAAATAACACCGAGCAAGGGTCGGTCCACCGGGTAATATAGAATTAAAGTCGATTTCCCCTACCGTTTGGCTCATTCAAATCACTTTAGCACCGTGAGCCCTTCCTGGAGCCAAGCTCGGCCAGCCGCAGCTGCAGACGTTGCAGCTGTGAGGCAGCCGCTGCCGCAGCCGCAGCCGCAGACGAGCGATTAGCCAAGGTCATCGCACTGCCAAGGTCGCCGTCCTGCTCTTTGTTTGGAGGCCGGCATTCCGGGCCGCCTACACCCCGCGCCGCCGCCGCCGCCGCGCAGCACCGATAGTTCGCTGTTTCGTCACTTGGGGATAGGGTGACCAGATTGTTTCCAAATAAAAACGGAACACTTAAACAAAACTCAATCCCCCCCTACCCAATACAACACACCAAACACCAAGGTGTTAAATTATACGGGGGTCTCTGTAATTTATAAATTTTGTAATTGAAGAAATAAAGTATCAAACTGATCTTGAAACTTTTAGACCATGAATTTTATTTTACATTAATTAATTGAACTTATAACAGCGTTACATTTGTAACGATTGCTTCAGTTTTTATTTAGGAATACAATAAATGGCATGCAGCCGTGAAAGGTAATTTTTTGAATCGCCACATTCTGAGGATTAAAAATAATCAAGTCACATTTTTAAGATCTGAACATTTTATCATAAAAGAAAAAAAGGTTTTCTAACAATAAATTATATAGGTGGTAAAATAGTAGGATCAACAAAGTATCATGAGTTTCTTAAACTTTAAGTTCTTATCATTAATTGTTATGCTGGGAAAACAGCTATACAAAAATTAAACAATAAGTTCATTAAAAGTTTCAAGTTTGTTATACTTTTCACTTGATCCAGTCCTTTTTTCTCTATTATATAGTTTTAGAACTGGCAACAACCCATTTTGAAGTTATATGATACTTGAAGAAGAACTTCAAGTAGGTGGCGTAAAACTAAAATCTTGTTTAGCGTTTGGAGAAAGTTCGCAATATTCTTTTATAACCACGCAAGTAATGTGAGATGCCTCTAAATTTTAAGATAACGTTAAAGTTAGGTATGTTTATATATATATATATATATATATATATATATATATATATATAGCCTTCTTGTAAAAAAACGGGACATTTTGACGTCCCAACAATTTTTTTTCGGGACAACGAAACGCAACGTGAAAAACGGGACTTTTCCGTTTTTACGGGACGTCTGGGGGATAGTGGGCGTTCTTATACTTGATACTTACTTTACTTTATACTTCTCTTGAAATGGCGACCTACCCCTGAAGTAAATTTATTTTTAATCTACCTCCCTTCCTCTACCTGATAAGGTATAAATAGTATATTACGTTGCTAGGCTGGAAAAACTTTCCGGCCGTGTAACGTACGATATTTTTCATCACACTACTCAGAAAAAAACATACTCTCAATCATAACGTAGTCGTAGTCCTGGCATAAACCGATACTTTTCTCAACCCTTCAAACCTAACAAGTATTTTTTTCTGTTTGCGGAACAAACAAACATTTCTTTGTTTGAAATTCATTATTGGTGATGGTGATTTTATATTTTGATTAGGATTTTTGCGGACATTTGCCATCACTGATTAGTAAAAAACAAGTTTCACGACGTTTAGGGATCTGGAATCTGATCCCGTCTTCAGATGGAAGAAAACCTAGAACTTATCAAGATTAGTAACACAAAGCCAGGAAAACCTGGACAAAAACACAGCTAAAGTTACAGTTCTCTGTTTTAGCTGTGTTTTCGTCCAGGTTTTCCTGGCTTTGTGTTACTAATCTTGTTATGTTCTAGGTTTTCTTCCACCTGAAGACGGGATCAGATTACAGATCCCGAAACTTGTTTTTTACTAATCAGTAATGGCAAATGTCCGCAAAAATCCTAATCAAAAGATAAACAAACATTTGCTGCTGCTGCCACTACATTCCTCTAAAAAATAACCAATAAACAAGCAATAAACGTCGGTTTGCTGCAAATCAGCAGACTTTTTACTTCCGTTTTTTCGGCCTGGTCCGTCAAAAATTTTTTGCCAGCCTTGGACGGCAATGGACAATTTTCGAGCCAACAAAAAAGGAACTGAAAACAGATGTTTCTGTATCAGTGTGATGAAAAGTCTTTTTCAACTTAGGCGCTGGAATCGAGTCCACTTCATCGATGTAAATAAGTACACTGGATTGGTAACTCAGGCCCTGCGTCGCGAGCCGCCGGCAGTGGTTGCGTTTAAGATTTTGCAGGGGCGATGGGGGAACGCATCTTTTGGCAACCAACTTTTACTGACCGTCTAGTTAAATATTAATTGTAATTACTTAATAGTTATAGCAATACATCTATTAAAGCAATCTTTACCCGTAAAACTGCTCCCAAATCCGTGTGGTTTCAATACGGTTAACAATACAGTTTCGCGCATTTCCCCCAACGCCTCTTCAATTCGGCCCGGCTGCAACCCCAACGCACAGCTGTGTTGGCTCGGAAATCACGACACGAGCCTTACGGGAGGCGAGCTATCCAGTTGTATTTATTTACATCGATGGTCCACTTTCCCTACAATACTGCATGGCCAAGGGTTAATATCCTTCTACTTTTAGGAGAAACCATTTTGGTAGATATATGCTACATTAGTATTTTTTAACACCTTTATAAATTAGACAATACAAAACAGCAAATAAAATAAAATAAAATAAAATAAAATAAATTCTCAAATGCGAAAACCCCTAATTTAGAAAATTACCTTCCTCTGCCTTACTGACATGAAGCCATTCCTCTAATCATATCTGACGCCACAACGGTCTCAGTTGTGCTGGTCAGTGGTATCGGATGAAACCATAGCCATCTCTAGTAATATTACTAGAGATGGCTATGATGAAACTGAAGAAATAACTCATGTCAACAAGAGAACAAACTTTTTAATCAGAGTTGGCCACGTTAACACAGGGATGGTATGCGGCTCGCACCTTTCTTTTTTCCTCATACGATGATGCAGATCAACATTACTTTAATTAGTAAATAACATTATCATTATTTATTACTGACGCCGATTAAAAACAAATCTCACAATTTCTGTGAGCGTAAATTTGAAGGCAGTTTTGATTTAATAGTTAAAAATCCACAATGCGGTTTTAGATGTTAAAAAATCTGCCTACTGCAGATTCTAGATAACTGCCTCCCTTTCACATATGAGCTGTAAATCGATGATTTCAGTTGGGCGGATCGGCGGTTGAGACTTTACTGGATCTGATAGTTAACAAATGTGGCGAGGCGGATGGTATTGCAAGGCAATATTTAGCTTGACCGAAGCGGTCGTCTCCGTTTGACCTTCTTGGTCAGTCGTCTCCGTTTCAGGACTCGACAACTTTAAAAATAACACAGCACAGGCACGCACAACACACAGGTCACTGGTCATTCAACGCCTGCGAGGCGCGGTTCCGCAAAGATAATGCAGCACTCATTTTGCCTACTTTTGCCCCTTAACAGCTGAATACGGAAAACAACGATACAATGTAACACTGTTCCAAAACATCAGATATCAGATGACAGTGCCTTTGACTGAAAAAAGAAATAGGATGGTTTTGATAGCAGGTTTTTTAGAGTAAGGTCTACATTTTTATTTGTTTTCTTTTCATTAATGATGTTACCATCTATGCTACCTCATATCTATACAATGTACTCGTGTCAATTGTTGATACTTTTTACATACCTATTATTTTTGTTACTGAAGAAAATCACAATGGTATTCTGCTTACCTTCAGAAATATACTTTTCTAGAGCCCGTTTCATAACAAGTAACAAATTATTACTAGCAAATATTAATTTTTGAATTTATTTCTACCAAAAAAATTGTATTGTAAAAATTAGTAAACTTGGGTAAAAGTTTGCTGTTTGTATGTCACTTTCATTTGTACCTCATAAAGAGCATGAAACTGCTGTTTTACAATGTGTCACTGTAGTGAGTGATGAATTGTTATAGCATATAACAAAACATCAATAAAATCAATATATTTGATATCAAATATATATAGGAAAGACCTCGGTACATTCCCGGTTATCCGAGGTCTTCGGGACCAAGGCTACGTCGGATATCACAAACCTCGGATAATACGTTGGGCTGTAATTAAGACCACTTTAAAATGCTTTATTAGATATTTTATTTACCAATAAATACGACAATGAAAGTCCTTTTGAGTTGTAAATAATAGAATTTTAAATAAAGACACTTTTTTCACACATTATTATAACGCTTAGTAAGAAAATAAAACATATATTTAAGCTTAGAGCTGCTTTGGATAACCCAGAGACTTGGATAACCGGGGTTTGGATAATCGAGAGTGTACTGAACATGATTTACATAAAAATAACTAATCCAATTCATCCCAAACTAACTGAGGACACTTAATTCTATAAAAATAAATGAGAAAATCAATTTTTTTCATAAACACCGAGTAAATAATCAAAACTGATTTGAAGAGTGTTTTCTAATATTTATTAAAAGTTTAATTGCTATAAATATAATTTGTTGATATAAATTGTATACTTTATAAATTGTATACTTGCCTGTTCTGTTTTATTACTGTTTTCAGTATAAAATGTACATTTTTGACAAAAAAACAAATAAAACGAGGAAGATGTCACAAGAATACCTGCAATGTTGACGGAAATACCTGAATTCCGCACTGAAGAAAACACAGCTGTATCTAAACCTCTCGATTGTCATAGAGGAGGGTCGATTGCCATCCACCTTAAGTTTGTTACTGGCCAAAGACGAATATCTCCATCATCATCAATTTAATTATTGAATAAATAACAGAATGAATAACGTAAACAGTTTACGTCCTGAATTTTGTCTTTAAATAAATAATCTCCATGCCACCATTTAATTGAATTTAGCCTGGGAAGAGTTAAACATCCAGGATTGTACAAGTGTCCTTAAACAATTAAGATCCACCCACGCAAATTCCACAAGACGCTGCGACCGGGACAGTCATGGCTAGCGACTGGTCATGCTCTCCAGGGCACAACAATGGTCGGACAGTCGAGAGAATAACTGTCCCGTCTCTGTCAATGTCAAGACCCCTGTTTGTATGATAAACATCTCTCGACTCCATCCTCTGGAACGCTCAAGTGCTCAAAAACATTGTTCTTCATGACTCGGTCAAATTCTAAATTTGTTAATCACCCAAATAACTTGTACGTATTTGGAAAAGCATGACATTATTTTATGATTTTAAGTTAAATTTAAGTACAGTCTTATAACTTATGATTGCTGTGCCGAAATAATTGGAGGCTTACAGTGCTAATATCCACTAGACCAAACTGAAAAAGCTGATTGCCATGTATCAACCTCCGTACCTCATCATTGTTGATAGTTTAAAATCAGCTTAAACAGTTTAATAAAATCTTTAAAAGTGAAATTTTAAATTTGAAGACCAGTAAGAGTTTTACTCTGCATTTTTCACATTCATTATAAAGCTTACAATGAGCACATATTTTTATATCTTATTAAAAGATATTTGCATGCAGACACTCAAAACAACTGAAAATATATAAATACACGAGAACAAAGGATATCATTAAATTGAACTTACAAAAAAAATCTTCAATGTTATGGTTAAGTTATGAGTCAAAGTATTAAATTCAATAAGCCCCACCTACTTACTATACCAAAATTCTACAAATATTTGTTATTTAAAAACCAAGGAAAAAAAATTTAGTTAATGTTTTTAAATTTTATTAAAAATATGCTACAAGTTGTTTTTATTTCTGGATTGAGTTTATAACCGAGATAGGAATTTTCTGCGACATCAAAGTACTAAGGTATTTATAATGCTCTTTCTGAATCATAGGAACTGCCCTTTCCTTTTTGTTGCTTTTAGATGAATTTTCACAATGGGTGGAAAAACTTTGGGAGAGCTGTTTTGGATAAAATTTATCAAGAATATTT
Organism: Flexamia atlantica; assembly: GCA_035578135.1. Taxonomy (NCBI): domain Eukaryota; kingdom Metazoa; phylum Arthropoda; class Insecta; order Hemiptera; family Cicadellidae; genus Flexamia; species Flexamia atlantica. The sequence goes on along the minus strand of JAQJVK010000030.1, from coordinate 3,086,135 downwards.
TCACTTTTGCTTAGAAACTTTATACCATTTTTTTCTCTTTCTATCGGGTGTTTTATTTCATACGCTCTTCTTTGTGGTTTATAATAATCAAATGAGTTAAATTTCTTTTCTTTTCTGTTAGGTCTTTTGAGCTTTATGGGCGTCTCATCTTCTGACTTCCAAGAACTAGTTGAATTCAAATCCTTTTGCAATTCAGCTTTACTTTTATCATTGAGGTCTTGTTTGGTAATTGGACTTTTTAGGACAGGTATCGCTTTAGACAACTTGTTCAGTTGAGCAGGAGAGTGTTTGTTGGCATTGACAGGCAGAACCTTTTTTTCTGAGTTACCATCTATATTTGCTCTCTCATTCTTTATGCTGCAGTCTATCTGTTCAAAGCCATCTTTACTGTTCAACCATCTTGAGCTCTTTAAAAGACCTTCATGGAGAGGATTTACTTTATTCTTTGCATGAGATCCGGAATCCAAATCGACAAGTCCTCTCCTTGAGCCTTGGAATGGTTTTCTTTTTAGAAATCTTCTTTTACTGATGATAAACGGGACAGCTTTTTTTGAAACTTTTTTTGATACGTTCCCTGTCAATTCTGGTTTTTTAGAATTTCCCATTCCATTTTTATGCTGTCTAACCTTTATAATCTTTTGCTCTGTAGTTTTATTGCTGTCGCAACATTTTTGTGGAGAACTGTTTGATTTCAAAGGAGTTTTATTTGAACCCTTCTGGCCCGGAGGAGTAGATATAGGATTTGATGAATGGACTAACATATTTTTTTCTGAAGTTTTAACATTACCTGACAAAGGTAATGTTTTACCTGTCAAAGGTAATGTCTTACCTATCAAAGGTAATGTTTTACCTGACAAAGGTACTGCTTTACCTGACAAAGGTACCGTTTTACATGACAAAGGTAGTGTTTTACCTGACAAAGGTAAGGTTTTACCTGACACAGGTAATGTTTTACCCAACAAAGGTGATGTTTTAACTGACACAGGTGATATTTTTCCTGACAAAGATAAGGTTTTATTGGTGACAAAGGTGGCGTCATTTATTTTTGGTCCCACAACATTTTGATTGATCTGTTTTGCTACCACATTGTCCCCTTTACCAATTTGACTTGTTTTTATTCCTTTTCTGTATGAAACTGTTGAAGCAGGAGTTTGAACTGTTCTTTCCAAAGCAACTTTAATTTGTTGACTATTAATCCCACTTGTAGCAGATGTAACAACCTTCTTAGTTTCTCCTGTTTCTGAGGATCTCATGTCTTTAGCCTGTGAAATTTGTTTTTCTGTTTTTTCAATGGGTTTTAAGATTTGTATCTTTTTTAAGGTAGGAATCTTTTGAGCAATGGTATTTTTTGAAAGAGTCAAATCACGTTTCTTGCCAGAATTTCCGGAATTTTTGTTCTTTATTTGATTTTTGGTTTGGTCTTCAATTTTATTTTTATCTGTGGTTAAATAATTTTTTGCAGAAATTTCTGGCTTGGCACGAACAATGGTAATGTCTTCAATTTTATTTTTATCTGTGGTTAAATAATTTTTTGCAGACATTTCTGACTTGGCACGAACAATGGTAAGGTCTTCAATTTTATTTTTATCTGTGGTTAAATAATTTTTTGCAGACATTTCTGGCTTGGCATGAACAATGGTACTGGTGGTAAATTTTTCTTTATTCTGGGCCTCCGAGTGGATTTTATTTTGAATATTTAAAGCATTAATTTGATCTTTATGGAGATGGCTGTGTCTGACAAATTTGTGGGTGTTTGTATTTAGAGTTGATTTTGCTTCAGTTACATTTTCAGACTTACTTTCTTTAGTTAATTTTTTGTCCATGTCCTTGCAAGATATTGTGTCCATCTCTTTACTTTTGAGAGACGAATAATCAAGATTTTCTTTTAAATTTAAAACTTTGGATTCCAAACTTTTAAGTTTAAGTTCCAATGTTTTAACTTTTTGAGTTAACTCTTCCCTTATTATATCATTTGGGTCCTTTATAGCTTTACTTTCATTTTTTATAGAAAAAGATAAATTGTTTATTTTGTTTTGAGATTCATGATCATTTTTTTCTAGTAGTGAGTTTGGAATCGTTATCTTTTCTTTGTTTCCAGTTTTATTTTTATCACTTGTATTTTGAGTTAAAAGACATTTTGTGGTGTTTTTTGAATCATTTTTTAACAATACAGACTCAGTACTTTTTTGTTCAATTGATTTAAATTCTAGAGCTTTCACCTTTGTCTCTAATGCTCTAAGCTTCAGTTCAAACTCCTTAATTTTGTTATTTGAGTCTTCTTTCTTCTTATCATCTAATTCCTTAGATAACTGATTTTTAATTGCTAAATTATTGCTTTTCACTTTGGTGTGATCTGGAATATTTTTATTTGTATGCTGTAACGACTCGTTAACTATATCTTTACTTAATATTTTATTTTCAGGTTCTGCTTTGACCTTTTTTTCTATAGCACCAGTAATAGTATTATTTTGTTCCTTTTTATGTGAAATACTTTTATCCATGAGGTCATTTAAAAATATAACATTTTTTGAAACATCATTTTTGGCTACACATTCAACTTGGTTCTCTTTTTTCTCTTCCTGTCTAACTGTTGCGTCATTGTTTTTATCCACTTCGTTACATTTAGTCTGAGTGGGAGAGGGGTTATTTTCAGGATCTTCACTGACATTTCTATCTAAATAATTTTTATTTTCTTCTGCACATTCAGATTCTATTTCCAATTTCCATTTTTTCAACCTATCTTCCTTGGACATCCACTTGGGAGAATTTATTCTTTCTTCATTTTGATCAAGTATTACCTCATTTAGGAAAGCTAAATTTAATTCTGCCTCTGTGTTCTTCATGTTAGTGCTTTCCGTTGGTTTGGTTGTTGTATTACACTGGGTATCTGATAACTTATTTTCCTTGGAATTAGAAAGTAGAGGCAGTAATTTATCTTTCTCAAGTTTGCTGTAAATGACCTCAGTCTTATGATCTTTTTTGGATTTTCCAGAACTTTTTGAGGTAGAAGTGTTATTGCTACCTTTCAATGTGCAATTTTTATTATTATCAGTGCTTTCGCCTTGGGTTTCTTCATTTAAATCTTCCTTAATTATAGTATTTTCTTTGGCAAGTTTCACATTTGTCAGGTCGTTTGGTTGTTGGTTTGTTGTAGAAAGATTTGTGACCATAGCCTGAGAAGGACTCCTCTTCATTTTGTCTTCCTTTGATGTTTGAACAACACTTTGATCAGTCAGACATTTTTTTGCTGATTCCACATTTTCATGTTTAGTTTTGCTATATCTATTTATGACAGTGTTTCTTTTCCTTCTCTCCATCTTTTTTCTCCCAGTAAGATGTTTCGCTTTACTTCCAAATCCAGAAACGTGCATATTTCTTACTTGAGTTCTTATTGGATATTTAGATTTGTGCTTCTCAGAAGTTAAACCAGTAACATAAATAAGACTTCCTGATGCCATATTAGGTTCAACAATATCTTTCCTTAATCTGGATTCAAATTCATTTTCTGAAGATTTTGGGTTTGAAAGGGTGTATATACTCCTTCTTGCACCGTACATTTTAAGTTTCTTTGATGGTTTACAAAATTCCTTTCTTGAATGTAGTTTACGAGCTTCTGCTAGAGCTTTATTAGTTGTTTTGTGATGTTGGATTTGCTGTTCAATATGTTTAGAACTTTGTCTTTCTAGCTTTGTTAGATTAGGTTCATTAGTACCTGTTGTGCGTTCATGCTCATTAAGATTTATGTACTGATTTTGTGGGGAATTTGTAGGGAAAATATTTGAATCCACTCGATTTACATTTACTCCCCTTGCTGAACCATCTACAGTCTTTGAAAATTTATTTTGATTTAAAGTCACATCACTTCTATTTTTTCCCAAGGGATTTGTACTTAAAGCCACTGGAGAGAAGTATGACACTCCCGTCGCCGGAATATCAGAATCTAAAGTTTTATCAAGCCTGTCTGATTTGGATCTTTTGGCTCTTCTTTCCTCATGAACTAGAGATTTTTCTTTATCAAGTTGAAATTTATGTACTTTTTCTTCATTTGGAATCTTTCCATATTTTCTATGCGAATTTTTCACATTTTGCTTTGATTTGCGTTTCTCTAATTTCTTAAACTGTCGAAGAAGCTTTTTTATTTTCCCGTTCTCTTCTGGAACAACATTTTTTACAGTATAATTGCTATTGATTTCTTCGGGCTGAATTTCAGTCTGATACGTTCCAAAATCCTGAGAAATCACACAATCTGTGTTTTTGGTCTTTAAACAATTTTCTGTACTTTTTAGTTCACTATTCATTTCTTTTTCTTCGGTTTTTGTCAAATTATTATTGGGCTTTATGAGGGAAATATCATTACTACTTTTATTCTTCATTTCATTTTGTTTTAAATCATGACTAGGAATTGTGGGATCGATATTTACCTTTTTAAGTTTAAAATCTTTAGATTTTGTTTTACTTCGTTGGTGTGCTTTTGCTTGTGGTTCAGAAGCTTCCAAATTCTTATTGGCTAAATGTTTATTTTTGGTCTTGGTTGAAGGTATGTTCTCACTTACATGTGCTTTACCTGTAGTATCTCTTACTTCACATGTGTTATCACTACCCCTTGTACATGTTTTATCATAGTTTTTAGAGGGTTCATCACTTGCTTCTACAGCATTCTGCTTATCGCTCAAGTCAATTCCTGTCAAGTTCTTTGCTAATGCTTGTGTTGTTTCAATTGTTTTTGTTTTCCATTTCGTTATTTCAAGGTTATCTACAAACTTTTGAGCACTATTAGTGGTTTTTAGCATCTTATCGGATAGTAAACTCCAGTAACTGTTCTCACTAGATTTTGATTTTTCATTTAAAGGTTCACTACATGATTCTTCATTTCTTTTCATTGCTTGGTCTACCTCAAAAGATTGAGGTTGGTCCTTAGAATTACCTTGTGTTATTTCTGGTGTTTTACATGATTTTTGGTTTTGTTCTTTATCGACAGTTGTGTTTTCTTTCACTAATTTTGTTAGCTCATCTTCTAAAATAGTCTCAGTTTCATTGCCTCTCTCTCCATTAGTATTATTATTAATCTTACTGAGTTCAACTTTTTCAATAGGATTTTTCTCTGGCTGATCAGAATTTTGAATGTTTTTGTTTATATCTGAAGGGGGCCTTAAGCCATTAGAAAAAGTATCTGATAACAGTTCTTCAGGATTGACAGAATAATGAGTTATTTGCTCTTTTTTCTCTTTAACCTTACTGTCTTTTATAAGTTCATTATTTTTTGATAATCCTGCTTTTAATTTTGTTTGGCCAGTTGAAGATTTTAAATTTGTAACTGTAGTTGGCTGCTTTTGAATTGCTTCATTTTGGTCCAGTTTGCTGTTATCTACATTAGACTTGGCCAGTTTATTTTTATCTACTTTAGTAATAGTCCTAATAATATTTAGATTTTCCTTTTGGTTATATTTTGTCAGATCTTCCCTTTCTCTGGTGTAACGATTTTCCAATTTCCTATAGATCTGTAAATGATTTTGTTTTGAAATATCAATATTTTGCCCATAAATGTCTTTTATTAAATCCCTCTCTGTTCTTCTAGAGCATGTTTCATCTCCCTCGTACTCAGTTTCGGTTTCTCTCTGTTTCCTGGAAGTAATGCTTGTGGCAGCAATACCATCGACTAAGTTTTTCTCCTGTTCAACATTGTCAGAAGACTTAGGATTTCTAAATTTAGAACCAACCATGTATGAGTAATTTGATTTTGTATTAATGTGCTTTTTAGGCTTGACATGCTGCCATTTGGAAGTTGATGTTGATTGGTCACCGAGAGCTTTGTCATTCTGCCTGACATTATTTATGGGCGATTTTTTTTGTTCCTCTGGAAATGAAGTCAGTGCTGAGGCAATGTTTTTCGACTTGGATGGTGTCTCCACCATCGGGATTGCTGCCAACTTACTGGTTCGCTGTCCGGACCAGCCGACAGATGATTCTTCCTGAGCTGTATTTTTGCTTTCTTCAATAAAATCTTTAGAACCTTCTAATTTATTCTGTTCTCTACTTTCATAAAATATCCTACTCAGCACAGATCTTATGACTTCTTGTTTTCCTTTCAAATTCAGGTGATTCACATCATTTGAGGTTCTTGTATTTGTCATAAGATCGAGATTGGGGTTGACAAACTTTTTCATCAATAAACTGTATTTCCTTTTCAGCTCCAAAATTTCTTTTGAGCGATCAGCTTCAGGTCCCTAGAAAACAAGCTCAGCCTTTACAATGGACTTACAATAAAAGTTTAATTCAGTGTTTTTAAACCGTAATATCGGACCTCTCTTCCAACTTAAATTACTCTTTGAAAATGTAAAATGTGATGACAAAAAAGATGAGAAAAACAGGACATAAAAATGAACACAAATCAAAATATGTGACTTTTTTTGCTCAGTTGAGTGTGGCTGGGTACAACCGCTCAAACCACGGAAAAGCAGAGGTGATGTTTAATGTTGGTGCTGCTCCTTGTTCTTACCTTACTTGCAGTCTACATAAATGTTAAGTGCAGTCCATAAATAATACTTACTTAAAAAAACATGCCTGTATTAGAAAAAAATAAAAGTACAAATGTCAAGTTTTTAAATTAAAATATCAAACAGAGCATAGATTTCCTTAAATTAAAATAACTTGCCCTGAACACAAGCGTTCTGGGGGGTTATGTCGCCCCGGAGTCACTCCACATTTGATTTTGCAGGAAGTAATAATCTCCCTTGCTATGGTCAAAACGTGCAGTCGAGAAAATAACTTTCAATCACAAAATAAGGCTGGGTAAAATATCTTTTAATTTCCTGCTTTTTGAAATGAACAAACAACCTTGTCGAGAATCCTAAGGGTTTTGAGTGTCACTACTCTTAATTGTCGAGGTAGCTTTTTAGGTGATGCCTGCTAAAATTAATATTGCTCGAGAGTACTCTGAGAGCTATTTTCTGCTCACTGAACCGCTCTAACATCAGTCAAAAATATATTATTAATTGGTACTGTGATATTTACCTTAAATATACAATAAATAAATAAATACGGTCTTTATTTAAGTGATCTTCAGTTTACACTGTTTTTCAAGATAACTTATGATAGATAAAATAGTAATTAGAGTTAACTTATTTGACTGAAGTATTGACTTTAATTTTGCCTTGAACGTTCTGTAACTTAATGATTTAATATTTGTGGGAATAAGGGTGTTGTATGTCTGGGGTCCAACATATGGAAACCCTTTTTTCCTGATTCTTGTACAACGTTCCTTAACCATCGAATGAGGCACAAGTTTTTGTTTGAGGTATGGAGGTACATTTGAAAACAACGTCTTATGTACAATTGAAGCTGTTTGGAAAAAGACTGCTTCCCTAGGGATAACACTTTTCCCTGTTTTCTATATTTAGAAATACGGTCGTATTTTATAAGGTTAAAAACAAATCTTAGGGCTCTGTTCTGTAGTCTCATCAGTAATACTTTACTATCCAGAGTAAGGCTTTCGCAAAAAGATGGAAGGACGTAATACACTAGTGGGAGTTCTCTGAGGAAGTTAATCTTAAATTATTTATCAAACAAATGCTTTTGAACTGATTACGCAGGCATTTGTCTTGTTATCCTGTTGTAACCGATGGCAAATTTGATGTGATAACAAATGTGCACACGATGATTGTTAAGAGTTTTTTTTAATGAGCTCCAAAAGCTTGGGAGCTGCAGGAGTATAAGACAGGAAGCTGGAAACCCAAAACTCTTTAGGTTAATGCTTCTAATAGATATTAGGGGAGAGCGGGGCGAACTCATACAGCTAGTTTCCGGTCTGTTTTTAAAGGTACAGAACTCCAATCAGTGTTGTAACCTAGCGCTACATTGCTTTAACTTAGAGCAGGTCACACTAAGCTCAAAATGTTTAAAATTTTAGAGAAAAAAATGTTTTGGAGAATTTTTTTCTAATTTTTGCACATTTTGAATTGTGAATTAGGTGAAAAACCTTTACTTATAAACTAGAATATTAGATATCTTAAGAAACTACTTGCCTTAAGCTATCTTTTGATATCCAGAGATCAAATTAGTTATGCTATGAGTTTTGGGGTCAGAATTTAAAACTACCTTGTTATATATGATGGGTTAAAGACCGTACCAGAAATGTATCGTTTAGCCCTAAATGCATTGTTATGGCATCATCAATGAATGTAGTTTTACAAATAAACTATCAAAAACTATATTTTTTTTATTGCACCTCCTCATTTTAGGGTTCTTACAGACCTGGCATATCAGGCAAGGTCAGGAAAATTCAGGGGTATTGGTTAAGGATCAGGGAAGTGTTGTAAGTCTTAAAAAAAAATCTTGAAATTGATTTTGTCATAGAATTTAATGGAAAAATATCTAGAAAGTTTGCGCTAATGTGATAAGATGTTATTGCCTATATGTTGGAGTGAAATAGTCCCCTCAAAAAATTATTACAAGGAAATCACAATGTAAAAAATATGCAATAGTCAGGGGAGCTAAAACAATAGGTCAGGGAATGTCAAGGATTAATAATGCACAACTAATTATATGATATTCAATCAATGTATGGTATTGTACCCAAATCTGATTTATTTCTTGTATTAGCTTGCCCAATTATGCTATGTTTTCAGTTGAACGATAGAGGCCCTCTCATTGTCCACAAGGACACTTTTTTTGAAAATTATTAAAAAATATAAAGAGTAGAATAAATCTTATTTCACCATGTGCAATGAGTAGCTAATGAGATGGTTTTTGCACTCTCATAAATTTAAACTAAAAATTCACTGATTTGCGGCCATTCTCACTAAAGTGTACGGCACAGCTCTGCTCTCCCCCACTACAATAACTAAAACACCACGATTGCCCTTGATGACTCTCTGACTTTTTTTTTACAGTACAAGAGCTGTAAGAGTAAAAGAGCTGTAAGACGTATGCTTAAACTAAACTTAGTGAGTCGGTGGCGCAGTTGGTGACGGCACTCAGGCTCGGAACTGTGGCCTCAAAGTGTCGCAGGTTCGAGACTCAGGCATGTCGCATACTTTTAGTAGTACTGTTCACCCTTGTACTGTACCGGCTCACTCCTTGCCTTTGCTTGATAATGTCCATGCACAGATTAATTAACTATGTGAGTGCGGCAAAGGTAAGGTAAAAAAGAGGCCGTCACCCTCTTTTTAAAAATTAAAAAAAATTAAACCGACTTAATCTTGTTTTGATCATATCAGAGATCTAGGGTTGCTGACAGTTCCTAGTATCTACAAGTTTGAAGTAATTTCTTATGTTAGAGAATAACATCTTGTAAAGGCACACCAGCACAGTGTCACATAACTTAAAGCTTTTTGAATGTAAACCAGAGTATATTGGCGTCAAGCTCCTCTCTCAACTCTCTTCTCATTCGACTGAAATAAGCAATTTCAATAAGCTTAAAAAAGAGCTCAAAAACTATTTAATTTATCAATGTTTTTATTGTCTTCCAACTTGTCTTACCTGACTATCCACCAACCAACCCAACCTAACCCTACCTAACCAACATTGATGACAACATCCTACAAGAAGGATGGCGACTTCATTTGACTGGTCTTATGCCATGAATGTGGTCAGTTGGGACGATGCGGGAGTGTAAGTGTAAGTACAGAGGTCGTCATTAGGTATATCAAAAAGAAGCTGTTGCAGTATTAGTAAGTCCTTAGGCTAGTCACTATGACCAGCTTCCCTGCACCTTGGCCTTGTATTTTTTGTGCATGTAATACATGAACTTAGATACCCAGTCTGGTCCTGTTCTCATGGGAGAGAGGTTTGTGGAATCTTCAGGCTTATCCAGTTTATGTGCATCCTGGAGATAAACTTGAAGGCCTTTTCCTCAAGGCTAGACTGCACTGTCCATTCCTATCTTTCCATTCCTAAATTCCTCTTCTTTCAGGTGGCCGTTTCAAAATTTTAAAATAATGGAAGCAGTGCTCTAGATTGTTTAGGGCCTCCTAATATCAACTGACAATACAATACGATAATGAAAACAATGATATACATGTCATATTTTCTTTTCTTGAAATAAAGACAAGCATAAATACAGAATAAATATTCTGAGCATTTTTCGAGTAATTTATAATCTACCTTGATACTTTACCTCATTATAGTCAATTGCAAGGATTTCAGGTTTAACTGTTGACTTATCTTTTGCTGCCAAGTCAACACTACTTCTGCTTCTGGACCTGGGCCTTGTTTTTGATGCCTAGATAAATAAATAAGATTTAAGCATGTATAATTTTCGGACATAACCAGTTAAATATCGAATCAAAGCTCACTATATTAATTTTATTGCTTGTATTATTCATTTCAGTACAGTAATCTATACTGATCAATACTATTTGAAACATACTACTGCAAGTTTACTGAAAGTAGATAGGATTAATATATTATACAGCTTATGCATGTTGAGAAATTATAGAGAAGTGAATGAAAAATAAAAATAAATGGAATTAATTGAATAAACATTTATATATGACATCATAAAGGTTTGGGCTTGATATCTCTCTAAGGGTATACCCTACAAGCAGAATCAATAGCATAATTCAACCTACAAATATGAGGAAAATTTAACCTCAACGACTGACCACAGAAATCACTAATTTGTCAGCACGATCTTAAAACATAAATATCTTATTTTCATATGATAATTTAGTGTTCATACAATGTTCGGAATGATCATTATGATTACATCAGGATAAAAATGAACTACAACTATAATGACTAAACTCCCACTTAGTTTATACAAACACAAGGTTGGGCACTAGGGGTTTCTATATTGGGAATCCAATCCCGGAAGATTTTTTTTTCAATCCCGGGACTACGGGACTGGAAAATTTAATCCCGGGATGGGGCCAACATGTTATTTGTGATGCGGAAAGTGAAAAGGGACCTCAAGTCGCTGAGGTAAATTTTACAGTACGGGCATTTTAGTCGAATCGGGTCAAAAATATCGATTTTTAGGTTTCAAGTGAATACGATTCCTTAATCTTTCCTGTATATATTCATTCGGTTATTTTAGCGATAAGAATCCAATAAATACTAAAAAATAATTGATTTAGTAGCCTATGTCATGCAAACGAAAAGGGACCTCCATATAAGGGGGGCTTATATGGAAAATAACATGGCGGGCGACTTCAGGTCCCATTTCCCACATGTGCAGACCCGTACTGACAGTGTCGTCAGGGACATTACAAAACTAGTCTCTCCTGACATCTATCGGCGAATAAGTGAACTACTTCAAGTTTTCCGCTGTAAAAGAACATTGTATGAGTCCAAAAATCACCGTCTTGAGAGTGTATTTCTCTTTTATTCCTCAGTATTCTGCCCTCCGACTTGAGGTCCCTTTTCAGACTTCTCACTTTATCATTTTTTTAATCAATGAAATTGTGAGTGTATCGCGTCTGCTTCAGTTCAGATTTAAAGATCTAGTTTTCAGCTTTATTTTGATACCGAATTCATTTCTTAAATATCAATAATTAGTTTTCTGTGAACGTTTGAAGTTTTGGGCCTTTATTTCCTAAAATGCCCATTTTGACTATTTAAAATTCAAACGCCAATAATTCAAAGACAAAAAATCATAGCACTATAAATTATATGTCAAACTGTTCGTAAATTAATGCAGAATTTCAGGATGTTAATAACTCGAAACCTGAAAATTCCGACTTGAGGTCCCTTTTCACTTTCCGCATCACATTTGTCAATACAAAAAGAAAGTTTTGGTATACCTTAATAGATATACATAGTATCGCAACTATGGTGCAGTACATAAGTCAGTTTTCTGTTTAGTTTTGAGCTGTAAACATTTTTAAAATTTGAACTTAAAAAAATTATTGACATGGTCAGCTTTATCATTAAACTCGATATATTATATACATCAGAATGTAAACAGAACCACATTATCAGATAGACCCTATAAACCGTATAGTGTGTAAAAGAACAATAGAAATATACAATCAAACATAAGTTAAAGAAACACTCATACGGAATATGAATATATTTAGCTATTTGACCAAACAAAATCAGACTATAAATTGACGCTTGAAAAGATGTCAGTAAAAAACTAGAACTAAGATAAATTATTAAAAACGGTTATTAAAAAATAATCATAAGAGCTTTGTAATACAACTTAATAGCAATTACAACATATCAAAAAAACTCTCTATGTAAATGTTAAAAAAAAAAAAACTGTAAATCACTTATACAGTTATGTAAGACAGCAATAACTCACCAAACCATGATTACTTGGTCAACAACGACATCCAACGGGTTTTTCTTAGTTAAAACTGTTATAACTTATGGAAATATAGCAAACATCGATTTCGCACGTAAATTTAGTAATCCCGAAAATCCCGGGATTGGATCCCCAATTTCTATATCTATAGCTTGTTAATTTACTACAAATTACAAAGCAAATAAAATAACAATAATCTAAAATGAATAAATTAAAAAATGATAATATAAAAATGTTTTTTAAAATTATTAAGATGAAAAAATCAGGAGATGTTCTTAGTTAACCTACAGTGAAATGAAGTTTGCACATACCTCTTTTAAAAATGATTGAACAAACTGGTGTATGTATCTGAGCATGATTACATATATTCTGAAACAAAGAGCAAATTTCAGAAATGTAGTCTGCTGTTAAAATATAGAGGTTATTCAAGAAAACACTGATATATTGTTTGGACCTTTTGGTATTAAAAAAAATATTTAACTTCCATCATCACAGCTTTTTCTCCGTTTTACGAAGGATGGGCATCAATAAACCAAAAACCTTTGTTGTGGTCATTGGTATTTTATATTTTGACTTCTATAATTAAGTTTTAACGCAAAATCTCAATTCTAATCTGTAAAAAATTGATCAAAGATGTTCTTTTCAACTGACCTTGAAAATTAACCATGATCTTACGTGTAAGAAGGGGGGAGAAATGCAATATTTTCGGCTATGAGACTAGAGTGATATTATACGATGGGGCACGCAACTACCTCAAAACTTTCTCCAACTTAATTTTTAATTAACTTAATTAACAATTTTACAGTGTCAACGGTTCAAGTTATTTATTTATAACTCATTTGAAATAGCAATAAATTATGTAGCGATAAACAGGATTTTGAAATAGCTTGTTTATTTATTAAAAAATTGCAAGAGTCTTCATCTATCTATATCTTTATAAATATCAATATATATAAAGAGGAAAAGGCATTTTTTAAGGAGAGCAAATCACCAAAATTATAAGAGCTTCAGAGCTAAAATTTTGCTTGTGTGCTTCCTTTGGGTCCTACATGCGTGCTAAGAAACGGTTTTACATAATTCCCTTAGGATCGCCGTACGATACTTCAAAGTTTCAATCTTAAACTGTAGGGAAGCTTATGAAGATATCATGGCAACCTTAAAAAGTAGTTCAAATTAAATTATAAATCCAAGAAAGTTTTTCCGTTTCACTACGGGTGAAACCGGTTTTATATAAGACACAATGCACAAACATTTTTTATTTCATCATATTATTTTTCTTTCTTTCAAATGAGCTTATAAATAAACAAATTTGGATGAATGATCGAAGCAGTATCAAAACTTGAAAGTTAATATTGGATTGATAGGAGAAACAGGGAGTCATATGGGACTGGGAGCCCCTCTAGGTCTTGTTGGCTCTACACACAAATTGGAAAATGGTTTTATGGTGAATCACGATAAAATTAGCAAAGTAGAGTTATCCACCATAAGAAAAACACAATTCGTCTTCATGCTATTGTTCAAGACATTTCACACCATTATGTTTATTAAGTATGATATTACTTCTGATGCTGGTGTATTATATTTTTTAATTCCATGCGCATAATATAAAATTTGAGATGATTTTCTCAATTTACTTACTTACCAAGGCTATAGTAAATAAAACACTAAAATTTGGAGATTTTTTTGAACTCCTATTACTTTATCATCCTAAAAACAAATTTGTTTGTATACATTTTTACAGCTTTATAGGTTATATTTTAACAATTGCAAAAACCATCTGATGATTGCTTTCAGTTGCTACCAAATTAAAAATTTGAAACACATTTCAAATTTTTATATAATACATAAATAAGTGCAAACTTTAAAGCATTTTTACTGGAAAAGATATGTTATGTCTCTGATGCAATTTTGACGACAAATGTTTATTAAGGAATTATTTAATAGCTTAAATTAAAAATTTTTGATGACATCTCTATCAATGAATCATCAAATTCATAGTCTGATCTAATTTAATTTAATCAGCTAAAGATCAAGAGAATTCTCTGAAAATAAAAATGTATATAAAATACTAGTGTAAATAGATCCTATTGGAAAAGAAATTTTTATGAAAAAATTGCTAGTTAATTAATTGTTAAATTTAAGGTTGCTAAGCAATGTAGAGTGAAATATTATTTAAATATTTAAGAAGTTGCCTGGTGATTTTAACATTACAAATTTTAATTGAATTCAAGCAGGTACACCTCAACTCTTCTTCATACTGTGAGTAAATAATTATGTTATTTTTCTAGAATATTACAACAAAAATAATTTCCTGATCATAAGCCAGTTTGTTGGTAATTACTCTAAGAATGACTTTTATATTTAAAACAGCTGATAGATGAAATGTCAAAATAAATTGCTATTTTTGTTTACTATTTTTAAAACCAATCTTGAAAATGATTCACAACATTCATGAATCAAGGCCACACTGCACTACAGGCCGGAGTCTCCCCCCCTCCTCCCTGATGCCACGTCACTACACCGGCCGAACTACTAGCGCTGTGTTGGAAATAACAACTAAAATCATACGAAAAACGTAAACATTTACCAAAAAATTATGACATTAGAACATTGAAATGTAAACAATAAGAAACAAAACTGTCAAATTTTCAATAAATCATCTGATGAAAAGTAAACAAATTACTTGCGTGTAATGTTTACCGGTTTTTAAGATTATAAAATAAAGTCATGTTTTCTTTAAAAATGTTTTCGACCGCATTTGGTTATTCATTAATTAATGCAGATTCGAAAAAATAATGGTTTCTAAACGAAAACTGAAACGAATTACTTAGGGCACGATAGTTTTAAGAGTGCGACAGTGAATCGCCATAAGAGTACATTATAAAAGCGTCTGCGATTCCGTCTGATAATGTGACGTCACCAAAAAAGGACTCCAGCCTGTAGTGTTGTGTGGCCTTGCATGAATAATCTATCATCACGATAATAATATCATTGATTAAATAAGTACACTATAATCAATGACAATATTTTATTTATTGGAAGAATAGGTGTTAAATTAAATAGAAACAATTGTTTTTTTGTTTTATGTTTGATTTGGTACTTAAATTTATGAAATGTTAACAACTATTACTTGTGACACAACGAATAAAGACATTTTGATTTGAATTGAACTGAATTGTGATTCCTGATCGCGGGCCCAGTGAAAAATGGCAAGAGGATATTGTATATAATAATGTGAATGGGCGGAGAAAACAGTCACTTTTATTTACCAATTGCAATAAAATTTCAGAAATGCTATACTTTGTGAAATACACAAACAGCCAAAAAAGACAACCACACATATATGTGATTCCGAAGGTGAAAAGGGACCTCATCGGAAATTTCCAGTTTTGAGTTAATAACATTCTGAAATTCATCATTAAATTGTGAACGATTTGTTATATAATGTATAGTGCTACAATTTTTTGTCTTTGAGTTGTTGTGGCATTTGAATTTAAACTAATCAAAACTTGTATTTTAGGAAACAAAGACCCAATACTTCAATCAGTCACAGAATACTTATTAATAATATTTGAGAATTGAATCGGGTATCTAAATAAAGCTAAAAACTAGATTTTTAAATCTAAACCAAAAAAAGGCGTGATACACTTTCAATTCCATTATTTAAATTAGTGAGAAAGAGAGGAGTTGGAAAAGGGACCTCAAGTCGGAAGGCAGAATACTGAGAAATGAAGGAGAAATACCCTGCTGAGACAGTGATTTTTGGACTTAAACAATATTCTTTAACAATGATTAATTTGAAATAGTTCACTGGTGCGCCGATAACTTATGAGATGTCGGGAAAGACTAGTTTTGTGATGCCCATGACTACTCAGTCAGTATGGGCCTGCGCATTAGAGAAAAGGGACCTAACGTCGCTGGCTATGTTACTTTTCATTTAAGCGACTTGAGATCCCTTTTCGTATGAATAACATACACTGCTAAATCGACTATGTTTGAATATTTCTCAGATTCTTATCGCTAAAAAATCTGATGAATCTGTACAGGACCGATTAAGGAATTGAATCCAATCAAAACCTGAAAATCAATATTTTTGACCCGATCCGACTAAAATGCCTGTACTGTAACATTTACTCCAGCGACTTGAGGTCCCTTTTCACTTTCCAGATTACATATTTACTAATAGTAAATGACATGACCAAAGACATGAGTAATGAGCAGAAAAATATCATATATGTTCACTGATTAAATTACAAATTTGCCTCTCTGTTATACCTAATTTCTGGAGTTAGTTTGTACGTTTTATGTATCGAGACTGCCTAAAAACGTGAGTGTACAGTTCCTTTGACTATAAATAATTAATAGACCTCCCATACTTATGGCCCAGCTGTAGCTAGTTTTGGATGACCCAGAATTTAAATTTGACATAGTATGATTAATCATTAACAGAGGGTGATTCTGTCAACCCCTTATTTTAGCTATTTACTTTAAAATATTGATTAAAGGATAGGGAATTTGCCAGGAATTTTCAGGAATTTGATAGGAAAGCAGGCTTACCTTTAAATAAGTCCATAGAACACATAAAGTTCACAACAAGTTTGCCACTAGAGAAAATTTTCTCTAGTGGTTGATAAAGCGGTCAGTGGCCACAAAAATTTCCAAACTTGTTGTGAACTTTATGTGTTCTATGGACTTATTTAAAGGTAAGCCTGCTTTCCTATCAAATTCCTAAAAATTACTTTAAAATATTGTACTCTACAATTCATAAATCCATTAATTGACAATTTTGTGTTTTCTTTGTCCAAAAAATGGCATATTACCTCGCTTAATACCAAAATTAATAGGTGACATTACGCTCTGTTGGTGATTCACTAAAACTAAGAGCTCTTTCAATCCTGGGTCTCCCAAAACCTGGTACACATTTTATAATGGGATGGAAGGTCTGCTTAAGATTCTGAGTGAATGACAGTTCTATAAGCCCCCTTTTGCTGAGAGGTTTCCTCCCCTGGTCTTGTACCCCTGGTGTTTTTGTCCCATGCTCCACGGTCTTCCGGTGGCCTTCCAGGAGCCCCAACTTCTTCCTTCAGGGTTTTTATCGGATTTAATAAACATTTAAGTTTACTTTCGTACTCAAGGTTTTAGCATAAAATGTCCCTTTCTCCTAACTATATGTTGTTGTAAAGCTAACGGGTTTTGTACTCAAGGTTTAGATATAAAATGCATGTGGATGAAGATAAGATTATAGATAGTTGGATTCAATTATAGATATGACGTAGTTTTTTTGCAAGAAATAAATGTCTTAGGGACAAGCAAAAAAGGATAAAGTTTTAAACAATGTTTATAATATTCAGTTAATTTTGATGCAAGATTAATAACTCACAGAGTTGGCCTTTTTATTGGCGGAACCTTCTTTTAATTAATATGAGTTCCCGGATGGCTAATTTCCTTAGGTTTAAAGGAAGTCGATTTATTTAAAGTAAGCTGATCTTGAGCTACAAACAGGAAAGGTGTATTTATTACCTATATTTTTAAATTTTTATAAGTGGGATTCTGAGTTCAATGATCATTCAGCATTTTTAAATAACCAAACCATGAAAATTTAGTTATTTTTGGTGATCTTGACGGATGAATGAGACGGGACCTAAATGTATAAGATAATTTTTTTACCATGTTGAATATTAGGTTCAAGGTATCATAAAATCTAAGTGAGAGTTTTAAATACAAAGGGTAAAAACTACAAGATCCAAAGGAATGTTAATAAGGCCGAGTCAATCTTTCTTAATGCAAACGGTCAGTCTGTAATTGATTTAGCAGTCATTTTATCAAGTTGCCTGAAAATTATTCGTAATTTTATATTAAGACAGCCAGAATAAGATCGAGAAACAACCAGAAATTTTCAATTCGAGGTTGGTACTCCTGCCACTAGTGGCTGGGGAACAATGTGGGGCGAATGACAGGTGATGTGATGACATTGCTGCCGAACAGCCAGGTCATTTAAAAGGCTTCGTAGGGAGGAAAAAGTTTTTATTGTTTACAAATTGTTGATGTTATGATCCAACCCTTGTGTTGATTATTTAGTAAACTGAATAACGCTATGAATCCCTCAGTTTCTCATAACACAAACACTTATTTACACAGCAACGTCGCCTTAAAAGAAATATAATAGTTGTTGTTAGCTAAATTAAAAAATAATAAAACAGTCGTTTCTGATGAAAGAACTTTCTGCTTATTCAGGCAGGGCAGGTGCCGTCATAAAGATACATCTGTAAAGAATCCAGCAGTTTCAAGCCTCAACGAGTTTTTACCCAATATTAGGAATACATGACTCATTTTATTGGAATAGCAGGAGGATGACTGGTTTATTTGGGTAGCCACCCCTTGTTGAGTGTCCATTGCTTGTCAACAAGGATTAGGATGGGTTGCTCTTCCTACTCCACGTGAGCCTTTGAAGAGTGAGCATACTTGACTGCATTGTATTTATTTATTTTATAAAATAGGGCATTAGAGTTTTAACTGAATTCAGTTATTAAAAACAAACCATTCTTATAGAAAATTTTATTACACATTAGATTAAATAAGTATATACAAATATAAGACACATCCAATTGATACTTCATTAAAAATATACAATTCATAGTACTTATTTCAACATGAATATTCATTTTAGTACTGATGTGTAGGCCTACATCTTAAAAAAAACCTGGAAATGGACTTTTCTAAAATAAAGTATATCATGTATTTTTTCAACCCTTCCCAAACCAAATAAATGGAAGGCTAGAATTTATTTATTGAAAGCCAAAATTCATTATATAAAGTGTTTATCACTGTATTTCATAGGACATAAAAAATATATTTTAGTTCTGTATTAAAAATAATACCCCCGTCGCAGCAGACCTGCATACTCAGCGAATTTCAGATGCAACACAACAAACGTATTTTAATCCAACTTAGCGAGATTTTACATGTTTTGTAATCTCCATAAGAATAACATGGGGAATGATTATGCAGGTTTGCTGCAACAGGTATGTTAAAACTGGTTGGTTTTAATTCATTATTTAGCAGATCTTAACTAGAAGAAGCCATATACCAAGTTTTGTCAAGAAATGTTAAAAAATAAGTAAGATATAGAATTTTTTTATTTCCCATAAGGATAACATGGGAAATGATTATGCAGGTTTGCTGCCACAAAAATTGAAATTTCGGGGATTTTAGACTAAAATACATTAGATCTCATCTAGATGAAGCCACAAACCAAGTTTTATCCAGATATGTTGAGAAATAAGCGAGATATAGAATTTTACTTATTCCCCATAAGGTTAACATTGGGACAACGTACTGTGTTTACCACTTTCAATATCTCAGTAACCAATGGACATAGAGCAATGATTCAAAACACTAAATTGTTTGTTTTTTTGAGCTGAATTCAATAGTGCCAACAAAGATTCGATCAATTTTATTTTTATATGTAAAAAACTCAAAAAACCTTTTTTTGGGGGTGTTTATCCCCCTTAACCCCCCCTTCCGGTGGTCAGATCGGGCTGGTTCACGAACTCGTCCATTCGATTACCACTTTACATGTCTGTTCCAAATTTCATTAAGATCGGACCATATTTACGGCCGCTATCGTGCTGACAGACACATATATATATAGATAGATAGATAGATAGATATATAAATACCCCCGTTGCAGCAGACCTGCATACTCAGCGAATTTCAGATGCAACACAACAAACGGTATTTCAATCCAACTTAGCGAGATTTTACATGTTTTGTAATCTCCATAAGAATAACATGGGGAATGATTATGCAGGTTTGCTGCAACAGGTATGTTAAAACTGGTTGTTTTAATTCATTATTTAGTAGATCGTAACTAGAAGAAGCCATATACCAAGTTTTGTGAAGAAATGTTAAAAAATAAGTAAGATTTAGACTTTTTTTTATTTCCCATAAGGATAACATGGGGAATGATTATGCAGGTTTGCTGCCACAAAAATTGAAATTTCGGGGATTTTAGACTAAAATACATTAGATCTCATCTAGATGAAGCCACAAACCAAGATTTATCCAGATATGTTGAGAAATAAGCGAGATATAGAATTTTACTTATTCCCCATAAGGTTAACATTGGGACAACGTACTGTGTTTACCACTTTCAATATCTCGGTAACCAATGGACATAGAGCAATGATTCAAAACACTAAATTGTTTGTTTTTTTGAGCTTAATTCAATGGTTCCAACAAAAATTCGATAAATTTTATTTTTATATGTAAAAAACTCAAAAAACCCATTTTTGGGGGTGTTTATCCCCCTTTACCCCCCCTTCCGGTGGTCTGATCGGGCTGGTTCACGAACTCGTCCATTCGATTACCACTTTACATGTCTGTTCCAAATTTCATTAAGATCGGACCAGTTTTACGGCCGCTATCGTGCTGACAGACACATATATATATATATATATATAGATAGATAGATAGATAGATAGATAGATAGATATATAAAAATTCGAACGAATGGTGTTTTTTGCTTCTGGTGGCCCTAAAACGAAAAGTTATCATGGTCTCGGGCTTAGGTCTTACCATGAGACCTACGGTAATAGCTTCTTCCCTATAGGGGAAATTCGCTAATTCCCTATAGGGGAAATTCGCTAAAATTCGAACGAATGGTGTTTTTTGCTTCTGGTGGCCCTAAAACAAAACGTTATCATGGTCTCGGGCTTAGGTCTTACCATGAGACCTACGGTAATAGCTTCTTCCCTATAGGGGAAATTCGCTAAAAAATATAAAATGAACTGAGTACCCTTTTTAAAATATTTTTTTAGTTATGTAATAATTTATTTAAATAAGTAACGAGGATGACAACTGAGATGAGAGATATGCAGGCTCTCTGGCTTGCTAAAGATTATAATTTCAATAGTTTTAACCATGAAATATCCATTATGATATTTTGAGTCTTCACATACTCTCTTCAGGCACAAAATGACAGCTGAAAAAGGAATGAACATTGCAAAATACATAACTAAACTACGCTTCCATGAGGCAATATGATGGTATTTGTCATAATATGATTTATACTATTTGGTATTTTTTACAGAAATTCTTTTATTTTTTATGGCATCAAACTTTTAGGATGGATTTATACAGTTCCAGGATAGAAATAATGCTTTTATCCATTTCTTGATCTATGATGGATTCCTAGGCTATTGCCTAGGAAGGGTTGAAATAGCTTTCTTGGATGAAAAATAAAACGGCAAACAAATATATATCAATTAAATTAGTTGAGTTAAACATACTGCCATGAAGAACTTATGAAGAAATAAAAAAACTTTCTTTCAAGTAGTAGAAATCAGCAAAATGTAATTGAAAGGAATACTGACCAAATATTGTTTTAAATATCAAAACAATTTATATAAAATACTTAATATAATATGGCAAAACCAAAGTAATTACATTTTTAATGACAAAATACTAAACCTCAGAGTAATATGTAGCATATTTTTAACACAGTTCAGCCGGTTTCCTGTTAACATCAGGTTTCTTTCAACTTGAAATTTTCATACTTGTTACAGAAAAAAAGGATATCTATCACTTATATGACAAGGGGCGGGGCACTCTTCACTACATGGTTGAGTACGGTAAATGGTTTGCAGCATTCGTGAGTATATAACAAATTTATTCTTTAATTTCTTAAACTTGGTGTTTTTATTACCTATCCTGAAGCATTTACCTTTGTTATTTTACTTATGACACCGTAACAACAGATAAGAAAGAAACAATTATCTGTTTTAAAAATGTATATTTATTATGGTTTCTATAGCTTGTTTTGAAAAGTGCTGCAAGTGGGTGAAAATATCTTAAAAGTTTCACTCAAAATTACTGATGTGCAGGTAGAAGTTGCTGTCCCAGTGAAAGGAGAAAATGACACCAAAAATCTTAAGGATAAAGAAGTCTTAGGTAAAGTTTTATAGTTCCTTTAATTTTAAACATATGACTAGGTCATTTTATTCGTTTAGCTTAGTCTTAAATACTTTCATGAAATAAAGAATAAAATAATTTTTGGTAATTAATCATAATAACGATTTTTAAAACATATTTTAAAATTTTTACATCAACTAAAAGTTAAAATTTTTATACAAAAATATTTGATTGTAAGAATAAATTCAGGAACAAATTTACCATTGAATTAAATATATTCTACTAAAAAATATAAAACAAACAAATTTAAAGGTACTAAAGACTTGCACAGTCGGTGCTTTATATCTTGGGCTTTGGGAACCTTTTGCACCTGAAGCAGTTTAGAGTTGAGTGATCATGACACCCCAGCTGATCTCTGAAGTTGTAGTACCATCGTACTAGCTGTAATGTTAGATAATATGTTAACATTTCTAATGGGTGTCTATTTATATCATTATTGTAATAAAAAAAACCCTGGAGTTTGACCATATAAATTTTTACATTAATATGGTCCCAGATCTTTGAGAATAAACAATTATGACAGCTAAGGCAGTGGAGTAGGCCACAGCTCAAGATTTAACATACCAAGTGCTTTAATTTGCTATTAAAATATAACAAACCTTTAATTTGCTTAAAAAAAAGTTATTAACCAACAGTTGGCTATGTTAAAGAAAATGTATACAAAGTAATTTTCAATAAGGGGGTCCCTTATGTTCATGACCGAGTACTGCCTCAGTCACGACCCAAGAGGTCATTTCGGGGTTGTTATCAAAATCTTACACGGTACTTTAGGAATACTGAGTAGGTATGGTAGAACCTCCATCATTCGAAAACGTTTTTAGTTAATAGATTTTGTCTGTTCCCTTAAAAAAACTTCTAATATTTAAAAAATAATACATTGATAATTCAAAATGTTTTTCCACATAATGCTGCCTCTAAAATTTGAATATTTGTCTAATTGAGCCTCTAGAATTTGAATTAAGCTGCTGTAATTCGAAACACTACCTCTTAAATTCAAAGTTACCCTCTACAGTTTGAACTTAGTCCACCGTTCAGCCTTTGAAATTTGAATCAAGCTCAAAAAACAAAACCTGTAATCACGTACTCGTGCAATCCTGTACTCAGAATCCTTAGGTGAGTTTTCTATGCAAAGTTGAACGTCCCTGTAAACAGACCAACCTCCAAAATTCAAATTTCATTTGCAATAACCTCCATAATTCAAACCCTCGATATTCAAACTTCCTTCAATTCTAAATAAATTAGCTGTCCCCTGAATTTCGAATGTGAGGTTCTACTCAAAAACTCGAACATTTTCAACTTAGTACCTTTAGTACATGCTTCAAGTGTGTACTAAAGGCTTTTGGCAACCGCTTCAAAATCTGTGGTAGTCAGATGCTGTCGTATCATCGGGCGTTTTCTGTTGTGACTTGGTGCCTTAAAGAAGCCCTCTGGAGTAGCGCCCAGAAGGGTAGGCCCACGCAGACAAACAGTCCTTTATACGATATTCCCTCCGTTCCCCTGGGTGGTAGAAGTTCCACTGAGGATAGTGGGGACCGACAGTGGGGACCGCTGTATCCTCAGTGGGGACCGCTGTGCGCTGCAGTGGTGGTTCCGTGCCGCCGTTTCACGTTACACTTCTACCATACCATCCCCTTAGGGCGCGGAATTAAACTGATTCTAGCTCACCCCCAAAATCCCTCGGAACTAGGAGTTTTAAACTTACGAAGTAAAGTAATTTTTAAATTTAAATATGTATAAAAACAAACTCAATTTTTTATATTTTCCATGTTCTTTGATCGAGACATAGCAGAAAGACATTCATCAGCCACCAATGAGAAAGAAAAAACAACTGTAAGAAAATCTGGAAGCATAATAGGTAATTTAGCTTGCCTTTGAATAAGATTAATTTAGTGTTTATGGTATTGACTTAGTTTTCTCTTTTACTTTTTAAGTTTATACTTATAATATATACTTTCCCACCCACTTGCAAGCAATAGAATCCTTAGTATTACCATATAAAACCTTTAATCACTACTAGATTCTTGATGGTAAAAATTATATTTTTTATTTGAGAATATTAATCTTTATATTAGATGCATTATGCATTTAGTTTGTGCAGTAAAATAACAAGGAATCACAGTTTTAAAAGTTACGATCTTATTCCAAGGAACTGGTTAACTACAGAATCCAAAATGTTCACATGGGCTAAGGAGCATTTGGAGTTGAAACAACCACCGGGATACCCCTCGTCGCAACAAATCTGTTTCGGTTCTGGATTTCTGGCGACAGGTGTTTCCGTTACTGGTGCAACAGGATTCTGAGCAACCTTTCTGGCGACAGGTGTTTCCGTTACTGGTGCAACAGGATTCTGAGCAACCTTTCTGGCGACAGATGTTTCAGTTGCTGGTGCAACAGGATTCTGAGCAAACAATGAACAACATAATTATAAATTCTGTAATATTCTGAAAAATAATATTTATTTCCTTAATAATAAACTCGACAGAGATAACAGAAATACCAAGGATAATTTTATTGGCAAATCATCTTACACTCAATTTTTGCAAATTAGACAGATGCCTTTTAAAATACCCCATTTTGCTGAGGCATGCATGCTCAGCAAAATTTAAATGCCTACAAAAAGTCTCACATAGAGTAAAAACAACGTAAATAAGCATCCAAATTCTCAGTAACAATGGCATCAGCATGGGCAGAGAGTATGCAGGTTTGCTGCCACAAAAATGTAAAATGTGGGATATTAGGCATAACTCTACCAGATAAAGTCCTGTTCCAAAACTGATTGACTAATAAACAATCTGGTGAGATAACCCCATTTGTAACTTGTTCTCACTAATAAGTATAGGTTTTCTAATCCAAATCTGTTTAATCTATATAATTAATACGCCAACACGAAATTTGTCTTATGAACTCCTCCGTCATTTCTTAACCGATTTTGATCATCGACGGCTCATTGGAAAGAGCGTGTCGCGTAGATTTGCAAACTGGTCTTACATTTTTGAAAAAGTCCCTTGGGCTCTGCCCCATTGGCTTTTAAAGTTCCCATGTTATCCATATGAAGAACATAATTGTTTACATTTTGATCAGCTGGATAATTTAATTGCGTTATTTTTTAATTTGTGTAAACATAACCCTCAAGACGGATCGTGTTAGCATGATTGTGTTTTAAATTTGTCGCCATTTGAATTATCGCTCTGCTAGAGTAGCGCACGATTCCGTGCGCTCGGATCCACTAGTTTTTTTTAATTTATGAGTGTTAACTGTTATTAGTTTTAAATTATTACTATTTTTCCAGGCTATACTAAGGAAAATGGGTGGATGACTTATTATATTAATAAGTTTTGACAATGACGATTGCCTGTATTTAATGTTTAACCCTTTGCGATCTTAAGTCCAGCAGGAGTGGCCACAATGCAGTCAGCAGCCAGTGGAATTAATTTCTGTATGGCTTGGTTCTGACGGTCCGATGGCCAGCTCTACTGGCCAAGCCCCATTCCGCATCAGCTCGGCATTCATCATGGCGGCTCACTCCTGTCAGCTTGGAATTAATTGTTTTCAAGCCCGGCAGCTCGGAATTGTTTCTATTAAAAACCTGAAATGTTATTGTAGGGCATTTTTACGAATCAAGGTTGCAAGCCTGCTGATAATTTAGTCAAATAACTCCTCACTAGGTTGTAGCACTTTCCAGGCATCATGCAAAATTTAGTAAAACAAACAAAAACATGTTTTCGGTACTTATTGGCCAGTCCTGCTGGACACCCGAGCATTCATTGTATTTATTTTGGCCAGCCCTGCTGGACATCTGATCGCATATGACAACTGCTGTGGAAAAAAATCCGACATCTGCGCGCCATAATGGTGGCGGCCAGTAGAGCTGGCCTCACGATTGCTATGGAATAGCGGCAAATATCCAATCCGATCGCAAAAGGTTAAAGACAAATAAATATCTTGAATCTTGACCACAAATGCCTACCTGGACCACCTCCGTCTCCTCCACATCGCCAGTCAGGTGCTTGGTGACGACGGAGTACTTGTCGGTGGCGCCGCCGCTCACGATCAGCTGCTGCACCAGCTCCTCCGCAGTCTGGCGCCGGTAGACGCACAGGTGCTGGATGGACACCACGTCCCCCGGCGCGGCCGCCCGGCTACGCTGGCCGAACAGCCGCCAGCCCAGGTTGTGGTGGATGGCCGCCCTTTGTGGAGACAACAGATTATGTGAGTAATTTGTATCTAATGTATAACTGGTGCCAAATCTTAAGGCCCAGTCCGCACATGGGGCGGGGAGTGGGTAGGCTGGGAGGAGAGGGGAGTAGGAGCGGGAGTAGCAGTCGACAGTGTACTAGCCTGGCTGCATACATTCGACAGCTTGCACGTCGTTACTGCTCTCTCTCAATCGTTGTTCAGAGTAACAAGACGCTTTACTAGATATTAATGAAATTTTATAATTAAATCTAATGCTGTATTTTACTTTAGTCCTAAGAGTCAATGATCCGTCGGTATGTTTTTAGGATGACATGTAGTGACACGCAATTGACAGCTGAGAGCAGAATGACTGTGCGCATCCACCGCACTGGGCCTTAAGATTTGGCATCCGTTATATTTACCTCCCTATGAAATGTTTGTAATATTAATATTGGAATAAAGTTTTCATGATTTACAGATTGATAAGAGCTCCTATTATATTTTATAGATACCAGTTAGTAATGTTTGAAGTGTGAAGCTAATCGCAAAACAAATCCCTTGTAAAGATAGCCGTGCCACAACGAATGTCATGCTCAGTGACCATGAGGATGTACTGTACCCTAACACAGACCTTTCTGATTATTAACATACATTACCTTTTTATTCATGTTTCAGCATTCCGGAATCAGTATCAATTTAGCAGGTTACGTACCCTGACGTCCACGATTCCTTTGTTCAACTTTAACTGTTGACTAGTTTCAACTACCACATAGTTATTATTAAAAATTAATTCATCAAATTTTGTCAGTTAAAAAAAAAAAAAACATGAACGCATTTACGACATAAAGTACTAAACACATTTCACACAGATCGCCAACCGGCAGACGTCACTGAACTGGTCAGTGGATTAATTTAACGTTCTGTTTTGATAATGACTATGTGGTAGTCGAAACTAGACAGTTAAAGTTGTACGAAGGAATTGCGGACGTCACCGTACATAACCTGTTATAGATTTCCTGTACTCTGACTGTCATCTAGCCTCTCTTCATATATGTTCCAAATTTATAACCAACCTAAATACAGGGAAATAAATTAAGGGAAGTTCCCAATAAAGAAGTGCACAGTCAGATTTACAGTTAAAAAATAAGCTTTTGGTTCACTTTAGGTGAGACACCAAGTATATAAATACGAAATACAAATCAAAATCCTTATGTTACTGCTTAGTGTTTTTCTGTAATCTTACTTGCGAACGAGCTCTCTCTCTTCGCTGGTATAGTCAGATGCGAGAAAAAATAAATCTTCTGTACTTTTGTCCTCTATAAACATCTGGAGGAGCAGGTTAACGACTTCTTGATTTAGTGGATTTGCTATGGTGTCGATGATCATTATCCTAAAAAGATATAAACAATTTTATAAGTGGGTTTAAATAAAATAAATTTTAAATCATTTTATAAATTTAAACTTTTATCATGAGATAGTACTTTGTAAAATAGTTTGTAGAGTTCTATCTTTTTTTACTCAATTGCTTGTTGGTTTGACTATTTTTATATTATAACTGTGAATAAACCTAAAAATCTAGTGAGGAAATTGAAATTGATTCAAAATTAAAAAAGTTGTAAAAATTGAATTTTGAGACAAATACAACATAGATCAATAGATAAATAGATAAATGTTCAGTTGAGAGGTATTTTCATTTTTAACATCTCTGTTCTCTTCATTTATTGTTTTTTAGGAGGAACGATGACTCACTCGTATGTGGACGTCTTGAGAGGGTTTTTGAGGGAGATGAACCTCGGAACACCTCCTTCCGCAAAATAATTGAAGTTTGGCTGCAAAAGACATATTTATAAAGACTTTATACCTTGTTTAATATTAAATCATGTGTAGATTTCTTTTTCAGAATGGGTGTAAACTTCAGTTCAAATTTATCTCATTGATTTCTTGTGATCTTGACAATCCTAATTTTTGTCAATAATCTCATCCATAAAAAAATTAGCATAAAATCAAATTTCTTCAATAAGGAAAAACTAGGAAAATTAAGAGATGAATAAAATAATATATATTGTTAGTAAGATGTTAAACAAAAAAAATCAATGAATTCAATTTTATTTTATTTATTTTTTATTCTGTGGAAAAATTCAGCTACAAATTCACTCAATCCAACCCTCTAGTTTAGACAAAATCAGCCTTTAAGCTAACCAAAGATTGTTATGCTTCATGGACTATTTCAAACATAACTACGGGAACTACAGGTGACCTACCTCCACAACTCTGCAGGAGGACTGTATCGTGTTGACGGCACTGCGAGCCGCAGCCAGCCTAGCCTCGGAACAGTCTCCGCTCACTCCCTCCCCCACCAGGATGTTGGCGCCGTCACACTGCAGTATCCCGAACACCTGCCACGTCTTGCTGAAAATTGACCAAAATTCGAGCAAAACCAGTAGAAAGGTGTTCACCACGCTACACAAGCGCCCAGAAGGAGGCGGATTTGGTGCTTAGAGTGCCATTAAATCAAATTTTTGTGGTATTATTTGCTGTCATGATGTGACAATCATGACTGAAAAGTTGTGTGTCATGGGTGAATGGTAATTAAATACAATTGCATTGTTAAGTGTACTTTTGTTGAACTAATTCCCGATAATATGATCTTCAATAATCCGAAAGTCCACATAATGCTAACGCTAACAGGAGGGGAAATTTTTCCCGATCATTGGGGAAAAAGCAGGAGAAACTCTGCAAGAGACGAGAATGCTTTGTATTCAATTAATTGTCCGTCAAAAGAGGGAGTATAAAGAATGAGCATAACGAATAAGTGTACAAAATTTCTGCTTTCTAGGAAAGGAAACAGTAAATTCTATGAAGTTGGAGAGTCAGTAATTAAGAGTGGGTAAGTAAGTGATGACGTGTGTATACCGAACCAATAAACTAATTAACGGTACTTACTCTTTACGTTGCTGCATAGCAAATTTCATCTTAACATTGTACGCCAAGGAGCAGACTGAATTTAGAAGGTTGAATGGATTGTTTTCAGTCGTGCTGTCTTCCTTAACAAACTTGATGAGGTAGAGGGATTTTGATAACTTGGAGAGTTGTTTCCTTCCGACTCTGGACAACTCATCAACTGCAATTCAAAAGCCAGACCAATTAAGAAATAATGTGAAGGAAGCAATAAAATTTTACTTAACTAAAATTTATGTTTTTTGTGGATTATACATTTTTTTATCAACCTAAAGATAAAAAAAATTAAGAAATTTTTTTAAAATTTGTAATGTTTGTTTTATAAGGAAATCTACTTTCATTTATCCAATACACTACGGTTTTTTGTTTAGAATCCTCATACATCTAATATTTTTATAATTTGGGTGTAGTTGTAAAGAGTTCAGAGAGAAGTTTGGCAGAAAATAAAATTAATGAAGATAAGAATGAAGGGAAGAACCCTAGACGCAAAGTTTGGTATTTGCTCATTGCCCATAAGATTTAACATGGGAATGAACATTTCAAGGAACAGCTTATTATAATCAACATTGATTTATAAGGGAGCATGCCATATGTCCCAATTTCATTTGTCCCAAACTATGATAATATTGACATTTTCACTTGTCCCAATTTCAGTTGTCCCAATTACAATATTTTCACGTGTCCCAATTTCATTTGTCCCAAAAATCTTACAAAATATAGAAGGTATAAAAAAATGCATTTGTCCCAAATTCATATGTCCCAAATTATTTCAATAATAAAATTTGTCTAATGTCCCAATTTCATATGTCCCAAACTCTCTAAAATAACTCTAAATTTTTAATATTTCATATGTCCCAAACTTCATTAGTCCCAAAATTAGCTACAATAAACATGAAACAAAAAAGTTTCATTTGTCCCAATTTCAGATGTTCCAAATGTAATTTTTTTAATAACGACCTGCATTGCAAATGTCCCACTTTCATATGTCCCAAAGTACAGTCTGTGCCAGAAGTGAGTGGGTGTAGCGTGTTTGCCGTCAGTTTTATGTAGGCTCTTGACTAATACTGAAACATGTTAGACCCTTAATAGTTTTAGTTTAAAATATAAATTTAACACTTCAGCTATTAATTTGTGTATGATAAAATCACTGTTATGTTGAAAACTAACTAATGATGTTTCATTGTATCAATTTTATCATTAATTTATATATTGTTATTGCTTATATTTATTCAAACAATGTTAAATAATTTTATTTACTTTATTTATTTAATGTAATTGTTTGACACCGAGGATGTACCAGTTCTTCAATGTTTACCGTTTAGAGATCTATAAGTTTAAAAGAGGATGTTGGTATATATATATTTATATATTTGGCACTGATAAACTCAGACACCGCTGGACCGATGACCACGAAACTTGGTAGATACATGTAGAATTTCATGGAGTACGTTTATACACCATCAGTTTCGTGATAACTTTCAGGGCTTAACCCTGGGACCGTCTTAAAGGTACCGTACCCATGTCAGGGATTTTGAAGGAAGTTGAGTTAGATTTGTTTACTTACAAAACATATGAAAGTAAAATTTAAAACAGGTGATGTAAATTAATGGTATTTCTTTCTGATATTTAATTGTCATATTGCCATAACGCATTCCGTTGTGTCAAATGCTCGCAGAAGCACGACACAAGAGCATGCCCTAAGCCTCCATCAACACCCCCAACATGTGTATTGTGTTTTGGCGAACACCCGGCTAGCTACAAGGGTTGCCCTGTGTATAAGGAAATTCAATCTAAACAGTTTCCTCCTCTTAGGGAAAAATCCTTAAAAGTAAGTCATGACGTCAGCCCCGCAGTACCACAAAGCCCTTCTACCAGTAACCCTAACCACCAGCCCCATAGGAATAGCTTAGTTGCAGAAGGAGTAACCTTTGCGCAAGCTACACGTAATAAAAATGAAACAGTTCGTACCAGACAACCTGAGCCAAATGAAAATTCTCAAGATTCAGAAAGTTTATCTAATATAATTCTACAATCTTTCAAACGTTTTGAAAGCATTTTGAACAAACAAGCAGAACAAATTAGCTCTCTCCTTAATTTGTTAACCACTGTCGTTGCTCGGCTAAAATGAATATTCTACTCAAAATTGCTCTCTGGAATGCCAACGGCTTATCTCAACATAGCGATGAGGTTCGAGTTTTTATCGAACAACACAAATTAGACGTCATCCTTGTTTCAGAAACCCATTTCACAGACTACTACACAGACTCCCATGCCATCTCCTACTTTACAAATTGTCTTCAAAATTCTGCAAGAACATCAACGCCTGTACTTCAAAATTCATCGAAGTCTGTGTTGCATTACCCTATATATGTTAAAAAGAAGATTGCCGAAAAAAGGAGGCTAAGAATAATTTGGCAGAATAGCAGAAATCCAATTGACAAAGCAAATTTCAACAGGGCATCTCAAAATCTGAAGAGGTTATTGTATCGTGTAAAAAACCAGTGGTTTGCGGAGTATACCCAATCTCTGTCACCTACCGAAGCAACGGACTACTCACTTTGGAAAGCTACTAAAAGGTTAAAACAACCCAAGACACCGATTCCGCCTATTTTAAAGTCCGATGGAAGCTGGGCAAAGAGTACTGCTGAAAAATCGGAAGCCTTTGCACAATACTTTTCAAATGTTTTCAAACCAAACTTGGCCACTGTTAATAACGATAATGACATACAAGAGTTTTTGGATTCTCCACTACAGCTTGATTTCCCGATGGAAAAAATCAGACCATCTGAAGTGCGATCTGTAATACATGACGTCTTAAGTCCCCACAAATCTCCTGTTTATGACTTAATTACAGGTAAACTACTGAAAGAACTTCCGAGGAAAGGGATAATCTTTATAACTTTTTTATTTAATGCTATGTTGAGTCTAGAATATGTTCCAGCTCAATTTAAACGAGCTCAACTAATTGTAATTCCAAAACCAGGAAAGCCTATCACTCAACTGACCTCTTACAGACCTATCAGTCTTTTACCTGTCATATCTAAAGTTTTTGAAAAGCTTTTTCTCACTAGGATACAAACTGATTGATGAGGATGCCATAATGCCCGGCCATCAATTTGGTTTTAGAAGAAAACACGGCACAATAGAACAAGTTCACAGGGTTGTTGGGACAATACGACAATGTTTAGAAAATAAATCTTATTGCTCAGCCGCGTTCCTAGATGTAAGCCAGGCCAGGCCAGTTTGATAAAGTGTGGCATCCTGGCTTACTGTATAAAATTAAGATGTACCTACCAAATTCCCTTTTTGCTATTTTGAAATCTTATCTTACAGGCAGGACATTTCAAATGAAATATCAAGACATCCTTACTGATCTGCATCCTATACAGTCTGGAATTCCCCAGGGCAGTGTTCTGGGGCCTTTCTTGTATATTCTCTATACTTCCGACCTCCCAGGAGATATGTCTACCGAAATTGCTACTTTTGCGGACGATACTGCAATTTTGTCCGTTCATCAGGACCCAGCTCAAGCTTCTAATAATTTGCAACGAAGCTTAGATACGATCACAGATTGGTTTCGGACATGGAGACTCAAAATTAATGAAAATAAATCTGTTCATATTACGTTCTCTTTAAACCTGAATTCTTGCCCACCGGTAACGATAAATAATACACAACTATCTGAAGTGACCGAAGTAAAGTATTTAGGTATTCATATAGACAGCAAATTAACTTGGAAAACCTACATATGGACTAAAAGACAGCAACTTAATTTAAAAACTAATCGGATGAATTGGCTCCTTGGATCAAAATCAAAACTTAGTTTGGAAAATAAATTGCTTCTCTATAAGACTATTTTGAAACCAATTTGGACATATGGTGTGCATCTTTGGGGTTCTGCAAGTGTCTCTAACATTGAAATAATTCAAAGGTACCAGTCAAAATTATTACGCAAGATCGCCAACGCACCTTGGTATGTTTCCAACAGGACCTTACATGAAGACTTTAAAATACCTACAGTGAAAGAAGAGATCACGAGATTTAGTGAAAATTATATTGAAAAATTAGAAAACCACCCTAATCACCTAGCCTTGAACCTACTCGACAATACAGACGCTGTTTACAGACTGAAGAGGTCTTCAATCTTGGACTTGCCTTTTCGTTTTGTAAACTGAGGATAAATTTCTATTACTAACATTGTAACCTACATAATATTTACTCATTGTTCACATTAGCATGGAACAGATTGTAAAGTTAAAAAAAAAATTAATTGTATTTGTTTACATAAAGATTTGTTACTTGGTGCCAGGTGGTTAATGAATTAGACTTTTGCTTTTTTTCAAAGTGCAATACACTATATAAATGTTGGTACGTAGTATAACATAAAATAAATAACTGATTACTGAAGGACTTCAGTGATCACTGATCACTTATACTTGAAGGACCTCTTTTTTATGACAACTAACTTCTATTTAAAGAGGAAGAGTGTGCTACTGTAAAGAATAAGTTTTATCTACAGCACTTTAAAAAAAATGCCGGGACGGCTCTTTCAATCCTCTTGTTCAATATAGAGTCTAAAAACGTGTCAGCCCTTTTTAATAATTGCTGGATTGGCATTGTAATTTTTGTTCAAGGTAGACCCTAAAACCTTAAGAAAATGATCTTTTACAGTGAATAAAATTTCAAGCCATGTTCTATGGTTCCTCTAACACGTGTATGCCTTCATGAAGGAAAGAAGTAGTAGAAATCCTAGATCTTTCCTTCATGAAAGCATACACGTGAAGACATGCACATACGCAGGTCTGCTGCGACGGGGGTGCATAATAAAGTTCTAATTAAGGGTAACATATGTGAGCAGATTCAAAGTGCTGTCAAAAAAGCCAAGGGTGCCGTTTTGTATAGACAGGCACTTTATACAGGAATAGAATACCCCCGTCGTAGCAGACCTGCTTACTAAGAGCGGATTTCAAAAAACGTTTTTTGCTTTATGGATGTACATTTGATATGTTCAAAGAAGTAGATTTTACAACAAGAAAAATAAATGGGAAAGCAAAACTATATAACTGATGGGTGATATTGTATGTTTAATTTTAATCGTGAGCGAAGCCACGGGTTTTTTATATATATATATATATAGTTGGCACTGATAAACTCGGACACCGCTGACACCGATGGCCACGAAACTTGGTACATACATGTAGAATTTCATGGAGTAGGTTTAAACACCATCAATTTCGTGATAACTTTTAGGGCTTAACCCTGGGACCGTCTTAAAGGTACCCATGTCAGGTATTTTGAGAGAATTTTAGTTTGATTTGTTTACTAACAGAACATATGGAAGTAAAATTTAAAACAGATGATGTAAATGAATTTTTTCTGCTTTTTAAATTGTATTTATTTATATGAAGATTTCTTTCTTGGTGCCAGGTGGTTAATGAATTAGACTTTTGCATATATTTTAAATACGATATACACTCACTATATAAAATGCTGGTATGTAGAAAAATGTTACATTTTACTTTATGTTTTAATATAACATAAAATAAATCACTGACTAGAGATACTTGAAGGACCTGTCCTATGTCTTCTTCATAACAGCTGTTGTTGAAAGAGGTGGAGTTTGCAACTGTAAACTATTTATTTTATCTATAGCATTTTTGAAAATTGTCAGGTCGGCTTTTCCACTTTTTTGTTCAATATAGACACTACAAAATTTAGTTAGTATTTTCAGAAATTGGTGGGATGGCATTTTTTATTTTTGTTTATCAAAGGTAGACCCTAAAAACTGAAGAAACTTATATTTTGACAGTGAATACAGTTTCTAGGAATGCTTTATGGGTTTACCCACACATATAGAGCCGTATGGCCGATTGAACGTCGGTGTAAGCTATACATACACGTCACGTCACGTCACGTTGCGTCGCGTCCCAATTCGGCCGATTCTGCCGTGTTTGCTGTTTCACCGAGCATTCGAGTCGGGCCGTGCCGTGACGTGACGTAATGTCACGTGTATGTATTGCCGGTTCCATTTGATTACACAGGAATCATTCACATCGAAAATGGACGCAACGCGACAGGACGTGTATGTATAGCAGCACCTTAAACAGCTGTTATTGATCCAGCTCAATGCAAAATATCAAATTTGTCACATACACTTTTAACTTCTTTTCAAACAGTTTGCATATTAAAAGTAAAGCAGGTGTATTTTAATAACTGGAATGGATTGCTTTCATACTTAGCTCAATCTGTTTATTAGTTGTGTGTTTATATCCTAAAAAATCAAACAGATATATTAGACAGAGTTAACAATTTCATACCTTTACGCTTTTTTTGTTTTACGAATTTACCACCGTATTGTTACTTTGGACAAATACTTAAAACAACTTTGAAATCGGATCAACCAAACATTACAACCTTATCGCTTCAGCATAGCCTTGAAACATTTCTAAAATTCTGATACAGCGATCATATTATGAATACATCGTGTGCTTAGAGCGGAATTCTAAGCCCTCACTCAAGCGAACCCTCTCTCAAACAACACGATCCGTTGTTCATTCAATGTTCAGTGTTGTTCAGGGAATGGTATCACAGCTGATTTTATATTGCAATGAAATAAAAGTTGTGATGCAAAGGCTGTACCTCGAGGTGCCTGGCACCGTCTGATATTTGGTGTATTTGTTGGCAGTGAAGGGGAAAATGTTTTCAACATGACTTTGTTTGAGATATTTGCTTAAGTTACAAATTGTTGTTGTTAAATAAAATAAGTTGTCTGTCTACTTGGGATTGGACTTAAAACAAAACGGACCATTTAAATGGGAGATTGATGTTTGAATTTGAGCATACAATACTTCAAACTTTAGGTGAGCTGGCACCCCCTAATAATTTTTCCACAAACCACCCATCATGCTTATCGCCTCGCTACAATGTGCGGCGGGCCTTGGTCGCACAGTCAACTTATAATCAAAAGCCAAAAATCTGTGATTGCAATCATTCTGCTAGTAGTTTAATAAACTACATTCAATTGTCATTTATGATTGACAACAATTTTGCCTTTTAATTTTCCGTTATAATTTAAAAAATCACTTCGTCATATCATTTGGTCGCCCGGCTTGCGCTCGCTGCACGCCGTGGCTTCGCGTCCGTAGGCCACGCCACATACTGGAGTAAGCTCAGTACCTGGGGAGGTGTAGTATATGCGCATGCGTGATCGTAAAGGCCATGTCACACTGCCGTGGCGTCGCGTCCGTCTAGTATGGGGATGGACGTTTTAAAAACGGCAGTGTGACATGGCCTTCAATCACCATCTTCTTGGCCTTTGACCCATCATTTGATGGTATGGACTGCGTCAAACTTATACGTAGTCACTTAAGACCTTTTACTTAGTCACTTTATTTTTTTTTTGGTTATATTGCTCAATACAACACGCAAACTACTTAATAAAACCAAAATGTTACAGCTTGTTTACCTTTAAGGATACCCCAATCCCAATGATGCTTCAATCTTGTTCTTGATATTTAAAGCAATCAGCTGAT
The DNA here is from genome assembly GCA_035578135.1 of Flexamia atlantica. Lineage (NCBI taxonomy): Eukaryota > Metazoa > Arthropoda > Insecta > Hemiptera > Cicadellidae > Flexamia > Flexamia atlantica. The sequence continues at coordinate 3,049,250 of JAQJVK010000030.1, read as the reverse complement.
TGTTTCATTTGTGTTAGGTTAGACTAACGGCAATGAACAACAATCGACATATCAAACGGATGCAATAATCGATTGGTGAAATAAGCGAGTTTCACAAATTGATTAAACCGACAAAAATGCAACAATGAATTATTGCAATTAAATATAATAACTTATAACCACTCCCGATCCAATCGATAGCTCACCATCGACGCTGACGTACAATAACGATGAGTGTTTCGATTATTTGTAATCGAATGAAGATTGTTCGATTATTTACCTCGAATCAAAAGTATCATCAACAATGATCCTTTTGGTCCTAGCAAAATAATGATCATCAAATCATATGTTATTATCCAAGGACTAAAAATAACAACTTTTGAATCCTAACGGATGTGTCAAAAGCAGCTGTTTTTGAAGCAGTATGACGAAAAATTTTTTTAAAAATACACATAAAACCTGCACATATAGGGCCGATAACCTTAACACGTTCCCTTCCACAGCTACAGCAGCACCATGTACCCGGCACTGTGACGGCCGGTAGTCGTAGTCTACGTGTTAATTTAGGTACAACCCGCATGTATATCGGTCCAGTAGAACGGCCAGGGTCGCTGTCATTAGTTTTACAAAGGTTTTTTAGTATATAACTTTTCCACAAATTATGCCAATATGGGGTCGTCCCGAGCGTTTTCTTCGAGTCAACGGGACACGTCGCTAAAAAACAGGACTGTCCCATTCAAAACGGGAAGTGTGGTCACCTTACTATCCAATAATTAGGTTGCCGTGGTTGACAGAAAGGCACTCTGTAGATAATCTACCTAGGCCAAGACCAGATGGTGTTTGTATACACATGTATTCTTAACTACTCCAGGATGTTCTTATTCTACAGTTGGAGCGGTTGGATTTCAATTATATATTTAAAACCATTTATTTGTCGTCTTCTTAAATAACAAAACATGTCTTCTTCAAAACGTGTCAGCGCAGTTACAATTAATTCATCTAGTACTGTTATCTGAGAAAACTTAATGCCTGCAAAAAACAAGCGGCAAACGCGCTACACCTTCGTACTCCTGGCACTGATAAAACTTAATGCCTGCAAAAAACAAGCGGCAAACGCGCTACACCTATGTACTCCTGGCACTGACTGTACTTTGGGACATATGACATTGGGACATATGACATTACAGGTTTATATTAAATAAAATGTGTTGGGACATCTGAGATTGGGACAAATGATACTCTTGATATTTAATATTTATTGTAACTTATTTTGGGACAAATAAAGTTTGGGACATATGAAAATTAAAAAATATTATGTTTTTTAAACAGTTTGGGACAAATGAAATTGGGACATTTGACAAATTTTATTATTGGAATAATTTGGGACATATGATTTTGGGACAGATGAAAATTACGGGTACGTTAATAATTTTGGACAAATGAAATTGGGACATATGACAATTCTGGTGTTATAAGAAATTTGGGACAAATGAAACGTGGGACAAATGAAAATGTTAATATTTTCACAGTTTGGGACATATGAAATTGGGACATATGCAACGTACCCATTTATAAGCAGACAAAACAAAACTTAAAGCTACTGAGCAGTGTGTGACCTTTGGTTTTTTTTAAATTAATTGGTTAATCAATCATAGCAATCCATACGATTATTGGTACATTTTTTTAATCACCTTTGTCCAGAACATGGGTAAATCATTCAAACTGAGGTGATTGGTATTGCTCAACTTAAAAAAAAAAAATGTTGGAGTTTGATACAAAACATTTTATGCGTTTGTTTCAAGATGCTTATTTTTGCTTTACTACTAATAAAACAAAAACCACCTCTCTCTAATCAGCCTATACAGGAATGCATAATAATTGTTTTCACTAAAGCAAAATAATTGATAAAAGATAAGAAATAACACAAGTGGTTGGTTCTTTGCTTTGTAATGTTCAAGCTTTCTTACATAATATATATCCCATAAAAAGAATAATACAGCAGCACGTGGGTAACAAAAAAAAAAAAACAAATTTTGCTAAGGGGAATGTGAAACTGTTTATCAGAATTACAGCAACATAACTTACTTTGATTACGATTATCAGGGCTTGTTCCTATGCTGTGGAGATTTTTGGACGTTGTTGGCGCTACACTAATATCTGGAAAAGAACAGAAACTATGTAGGATAAAAAGTGTATTTTGATTTTAAAACTGAGTAGGCTGTGGTTGGATTTCAGTTTAACTTTTTTGTTTACTTATTTATGCAAAATTTATTTTTTTCCACAGTCATCTTATATTTAAAACAAAAATGATTGAAAAGAAAAACAAAAACTGAGTGTATCCACCAATTTTTACACATTTATAAACATTAAAATATTGTCAAAATTTTTATTATATTAATTTTAAAGTAGTCGATAATAGCTATTGTTGGATGAAGATTTTGAAAGAACAAGCAAACAAAACTACAGTATAAAACAACTATTTGTGAAATTCAGGATAATCAAGAATGAGGGTCTTAGGTGAGAAATACATCCTGAATTATGTTAGCAAAAAATGACCACAATGGAAGATATATAAATATAATATCACAACTTGTATATATAAATAACAAAACAGCATTCCGCATGAGTTGTGTTTTAATTTCAAGTGCACTGTGCTTTCATACTAGTTATTTTATTTTTAAGGCACATGTTAAACTATTTTCAACTAAAAATGTTTTATAAAAAATTGTCTTAAGACCACATTTAACCCTTTTGCCCCACCGCAACTGCAAGTGCCATTTGAAGGTCCATTCCTGTTCTCAATTTCAGCCAAGGTTCATTGCTGACCTGACATACATTTTGTTGGTACAGTGTTTGAAAATGGCAGTGTCAACTGATAACCTCACACTCACCTTGGTGCTCAATGCAATGAAAAAATTTATAAAAAACTTTTAATTAATGTTGATATAGATATGTAAGTACTTCTGTCAAATCTTTCTGATCAGTTGAAACAAATCTTGTAATGTGTTAGTTCCAAGTTAATGTTACAGTACCCGTGTTAAGCTAAACTATCTTCATCGTTATAAAAAAGTATTTTTAATCATCTATGTTATTATTTATTTATTTTTTTAAGAGGGTGACGGCCTCTTTTTACCTTGCATTTGCCCCCCCACACGGGCCTAAGGCCTGTGCGTGGAAGTTATCAAGCAAACCCAAGGAGTGAGCCGGTACAGTACAAGGATGAACAGTACTGCTAAAAGTTTGCGGCATCATCGGGACTTGATCCTGCGACGCTGCCGCCATAGAACCGGGGCTGAGTGCGCTACCAACTGCGCCACCGACTCACTTAAATTACGGTAAGGTTTTCGCTGTTTATTTAGAAGAGATAGAGTACTTTTCAGTTCGTTATACAGGGATATTTAAGGCTGTAATGAAAAGTTGTGTATTTACCTGCAAGTAAAAAAGATTTGTTAAATGAGTATGCTTTGCCTTAGCAATCCTTTACGATAGTGATCCTATAGATATTGATTTCGGATCCGTACATCCATCTTCAGTCAAGGATCCATGTCAATCAAGTTTAATCACTTTGGTCAGTTGTCAACGTATTTAAGCAAGTTTCAATTGTGAAGTTAACCTAAAAGTGTAAAACCATGGGTTTTGTATTTAATTTATGTAATTTGTTTGTGTTTAATGTAATGTTTGTCATCTGTGAAGTGACTGTTAACAAACAACAAAACCCATCGGGTGAATTTAGATTTTATGACTAGGTTTGGTTGACCTGGATCCTTGACTGAAGATGGATCTACGGATCCCAAATCGACATCTATAGGATCACTATCATAAAGGATTGCTAAGGTAAAGCACACTCATTTTAAAATGTATTCAAGCAATCCGGTAGCTAAAAATGATTGATTAAAAAGATCGTTGAACGTTTAAAATATCCCCTGTTTATATATTTTAAAATACTTGCTAAAATATTAATGTTGCATTGCAAAATTGGGCTTGGCCTGTTATGTGACATTTCCTAAAACGTACAATAGGTAAACTGTTCTTTACTTTCTTTTTGTATGCCTACTTACCCTTTGTTTGTGGAATTCCAGATTGTGTTCCTTCAATCTTAGATATGTCTTGATGTTGTGATGATCCACTTTTGTTTGCAGCATTTTTGCTGTGCGAGTTTACTGAGCTGCTTTTTATATGCAATCTGGTTAAAAAATTAACAGATTGAATGGATGATTTCTACAAATTGTTTTCTTTTTAATCCCAAGTACCAACTAACAAAATTTAACATTCACATTTACATGTTCATGTAACATGTAGGTCAAGTGCTTTAACCTGTTTGTTGTTAAGTTTATAATTTTAGTTCATTCTGTTTCATTAACCAATAATGCAATTAATTAGGGATACAGTTACTAAAAAAATTATGAACGGTTTGTGTAACAGGTTCGGTTTTTCCAATAACTCAGAAGGACATTGTCCATTAATTTAATTCAGAGAATTTAATTCAATTAATTATAATTGGAGAGTCAGAAAAGAACCGAGAACTCATAAACCTCTACTCACAGCCAGACATAGCAGCAGCTTTCAAAAGCTGAAGGTTGAGATAAGCAGGACTCTGGCAAGACCAGGAGGAACCCTCATCAACGAAATCTTACAGCAGAGACCAGCAGGCACTAGACCATTACAGAGACCCAAACTGTGTTGGCATGACCAAGATGGAAGCAACATGGGGGTAGGTTCAGGATAGAGGACAGCGGAGGGTTGCTGCGGAGGCCAAAAACCTACTTCGGTTTGAATTGACACAGCGGCAAGGTAAGGTAGAATAAAACTGAATCCAGACACAATTGCTCTTTTGCTTCAAACACCTCTCTGATGAAATTTTAAGTGGGGATGGCTGGATCCTGAAATTTTGTGAAAATGAACTTTACAAAAATCTCTATTCATGTTTCAGGGTGGATCGAGGTTCCAAGATGCCGCAGCTGCAAATGCTTGTTATCCATCCTCTAGTTTGATCAATGTGGTTTGAGAAACACCAAATGTAAGTTTGCAAAACTTTAAAGGGCCATGAAAATGACTGCACCAATGGTTGATAAAAAGAGTGTTTGAACTTGTGAAAATCACAAATGGCCAGAAAAAAACTGTTAACATGTATTTACTGATAATGGGTAAAATGGCAAAATGTCTTTGGAAGGCTTGAACGGCGACAATCATGTGTAATAATCAGTTTTGCAGAATACCACGGGCAGATTATTGTATATGAAAGTTTAATACATTGAAAAGCATATAGGTAGCACCATCTACAGAGTATGCCAGATTTAAAAAGAGAGTGTCCGACCAGTCCAGGTAGGCCCGGACAGTCCTCATCCGCTGTTGTCACAACACCTATTGTTGTAAGGCCGACCGGCGACGGGGGTAGGCAGCCCCCATGCCTGAGTCATTCACTGCGGGCCGCTTCGAAATTCCTTATACCAGGAATAACTCAAAAAATAACTCACTGGCCGGCCTCACAACAATAGTGTTGTGACAACAGTGGAATAGTGCTGTCCGGGCCTACCTGGACCGGTTGGACACTCTCTTTTTAAATCTGGCATACACTGTGCCTATTATTTGAATGAGCTATGAACAAAATATAACATCAATTATATTACAAAATAAAATATACTTACGATGAATTTGTTGGGGTAGAATGTGAATGATCATTAAGTACTGATCCATTTTTATTTAAACTGCTTTGATCCTTTCTGCTATTTCTTTCTCTTTCTTTTTCTGTGAGGGACAAACACCAAATTTTTATCAATTAATTTCTATGAGAAGATGGCAAATCATTAACACAAAAACTAAGTGATTTTAGGCCTACCTTAAAATAATTAGCTGGCACTAATTTTACACCGCTGCATTTCTTTGTCTTCCAATATGAATCAGTACCTATGATAAACTCAGATGTTATACAGTGTCTGACCAAATAGTCAGATATTTCTTTCACTACACTACTCTGAAATCACCTGTTTTCACTATTTGTTCATCACCTGTGAAAATTCATCATTACATTGTTTGCAGCGCAAAAACAATGTTTACAATGTAAAAGCAAAGTTTACAATCTTTTTTTAGATTTGTTCAAAATGAGTGAATATTTGTTACTGGATGATCACAGCTGAAACTGAAAAACTTCCTTGGATTCGTTTAATTTGTCATACTTCATTAGGCTGCCATGAAAACGTCTCCTACAGTTCCCTGTAGTTTAACATTGAAACTTTGAAATACCATAGGGCGTAGCCTTCAGGAAAGTTTTTAAAATCTGTTCTTAGTGAATGCCCCTAAAAGGAATGTCCATACAAGGTTTCAAGGTTTTAGGTCGAGTATTTGGGCTGTGCGATGATAGGTCAGAGATATTTGACAGATATACTTGTGAAAATGGGTTGAATATATCAAACCAATACACGTCAATTGTGTATTCTTCAACAATATGAAGAGCTCGATAAATCTCACACCTCAAACTTACGGTCTCGAGTATGCATTGACCGCTTTAAACTCTTGTTTTGAAATATGCTGTTTACCAATAGACTCCTAATGAATCTTTGAACATCAGTATTTATCATAAAAATCTACCTTTTCAGTCAATTATCGATTTCTTACTTGTCCCAGAGGGAGTAAAATTAAAGTCATTAACATAAGCATACATTGAAATGTACATGAAATTAAAGGTCTTATTTAGTAGAATACAATACCACAAACCAGACTTCAAAAGACCTAAAAATTACAATATTCTGAATATGAATTTGAAAATTTGTAAGTACTCAGCTTGTGTCATATAAATATTATCAAAATTCCTTATATCTCGAGAAAAAATCAAGCTTTATAAAAACAGATTTTACTTGTATAAAACTCTAGTTTGAAGTTGTGCCTTGCAACACCACCTTTACAATAAAAAATAGTATTTACATCTAATAAGTCAGACAAACCTGAGAAGGCTGCTGTAACCAGTTAAAATGAAGTACTTACTAGCAAAGTATGAAGTACTTACTAGTTTTGAGAAAACTTAAAAAGAAAGCCATGGAACTTTTAAAACTATACCCTGTTAAAGTATTCCATGTAAATTTGAACACACCACTATTTTGGATAGGATGAACATTTTATGTCTGACATGCGATATCGTATTCTACTAACTAAGGCCTTTGATTTGATAAACAAGTCATCACATAATACATTAAAGTTTTCATTCAACTCCTTGTGAGTTTTTCTCCCACTGGAGGGGGAAAAACTGATACTTGCTTAAGAAGGTTTTTGTAATAATTATCTATCACAAAGTGTATTACATGGTCTATTTTGGTTGAAAAATTACTAAACCGTTACACAACTTTTTTAACAAATTGTATTTCGTCAATTGTGTCTTCTTTGCCAAAAGCCGGTCTTGATAAAAATTTCTAATTTGGCTCTGATCTAAATGATTTTTAACTATGGACTACAAAAATAATAGAATTACATTTTCATTATTTTTGACTATCCTAATGAATCAAAACTGTCTATTGAAATTTGCCTTTTACCTGAGGTAACTTTTGATATAATTTCCATCACTGATCTCAAAACCTCTCTGGAACAAAACAAACAACATGAACATAAGTATTTACTCAAACGACCATTAGGAGAGCACATCTTCTAGAAACTTGCCCATCAATAAATCTACTACAGCAAATCATCAGTGGACATTTCCATAAATTTTTCGTCCCAATAACCAACCATGTTATGATGATTGATTCGTAGCTGTGGATTAATTTGATATAACTGAAAGTTTTTTACTTACGTCTTCAATCCAAAGTTGTAATATGGTACTGTATACACGTTTCGGCACTAGGCCATCATCAGTACCAAACACTGTTTTCACAAGGTTACTGTCTTCTTTGCTCTTCTTCATTGAGCTGCGTCACTTGATTAATAAATATGAAAATTTTTATATTATACATGACACAAAAAAAGTAACATAAAACATCTATTTACTGGGCATGTGGTCGTATTGGGAACAGACTCGAAACCGGGGTTATTATAGCGGCAGGTTACCTTGCAGGGTCGTAGTGTGCCATCCTTGTCAATCTGCTGTTTCTTTTAATTATATCGTCGTATTTCGGATTGGCATCATTTTGAATCTTTTCGTTCAATATTTTGCCCCCACTTTAGTCTGTCAAGCTTCTCTCCCTTCTTTTTTGTGGCCATTATCTTTAAATTATTGTTTATGCCTGTGTGTTTATGACCTTCATTAATTGAATGCTCCACAAACTTTTGGAATTTATTTGGTGTCCAATTCCCTTTTTTTTGTTATCTACCTCACAGATATGTTCTTTGTATCTTTTGTACAGATAAGTCCTTCCTGATTGTCCTATTAATAAGCATTACAAGTGAGTTTATGTACTCCAGAACTTTTGTAATCAGAATCAGGGTTATTGTTTGGGTTCTTACACAATCCTAAAATTCTTTGGAGATTGCTCTCAGATTTAAAAGACACAATTACATTATTTTTCTTAAATGTTTTCCTTGCAGCTTTTTCCACTGTTTTTGAGTACTTAACATAAATATATTTTCTCTTAGCTGATTTCACCTGTGAGGAAAACCTATTTGTATTGTTCTTCATCTTTCCATTCTAAAGTTTTCAAATCAAATCAAATCAAAAATATCTTTATTCATATCGCACATAATAGTACAGAATGGTGTCAATCAACATTACATTGAGTCTTATAACTAAGCATCTAAAAATAATTTTTCTTGACTTTACAATAACTTAACTTTCTAAAGAATGGAAAAACTCGTCAATCGTATACAAAGGTCTACTGATTAGGAATATTTTTAAATGTTTTTTGAATAAATTAATGTCAGATATGGTTTTAATGTTATCAGGTAAGTTATTATAAAATTTTATACCATTATATGAAGGGGTTTTCTCGTACATCGATGAATTATGCCTATTGTATGCCAGTTGATTACCTTTTCTGGTTGAATAGTTATGAAAAAAATTTAGTTTTGGAAATGTTTTATAACTGAAGGATCGTAACCATTCTGTTGGGCAATGTATTTAATTGTATTAAGTTCTTCAATTATGTTATCTTTTTCCATTAGAATGCTGACTAGCCTATGTATAATTGAATTAAAAGCTGAAAATTTCTGTACTTGGGGGTAGTATAATGATGCATGTAAAACTTTATCTGACTGAGTAGGTTTGCTGTATATTTTAAACTGGTGTTTGTTGTTCTTACTTGATACTGCTAAATCCAAATAATTTATAGCTTTGTTTATTTCGGTTTCAGATGTGAATACAATATTTTTGTGGATCGAATTTAAATAACTTTCAAAGTTATTTTTCAAAAAGACAATCCACCAACTTTATTGGTGGCCACAAGTAAGTAAAAAACTTTCAGTTCAACTATTTCATTTGAACATTTTGAGTTGAATACTTAAATTTAATTTGCTAGCGGACCACACATCAAATTGTCTCATAACTTTTTGTCTATTTTTTTACCCCCTACTAAATAATTATAGTACCACTACCACTACCACTACTACATCCCTCCCTTCTGGAATAATTCAGCTGCCCCTCTCCCTCCAATAAAAAGTTATGCCATCGATACATGAACCTGAGTTTTATCATCTCACCTGATATGAAGTAAACAACAGATGGAGCCATAAGAGAATATGTTAGTCAAACCCTAAGGTTTGAACATGGCCATTTCCTTGCATCATAATCTTGTTACTAGATATTTCATAGGGAGAGATCTTACGAGAGACTCATCATTTCAATCTTACTTCTTAATTTCAATATTACAGAGAGATTTAACAAGAGATCACAAGAGATCATAGGCATAACATATTTTTCATTGAATTATATTGTGCACTCTGCAACTAAATAAAAAATAAAAAAATTAACATTCACTTTTGAACATTCTTTTATGTTGTACGTAATGATTATGAAAACTCACTTTTTATCTACTACTGTTTGCTGGGGGTCCCAAACACTGACTTTGTAACGAGAATCAAGGTGAAGCCTTGACAACAAGTCTAATACACTGTGAATGTGGGAAACGCAGATGGCACGATGATTCTTTCCTCTATGGAGGAATTTAGCCAGTCGATACTTCAACTTGTCCGATTTCTCTTTTTCTAAAAAACTAGAAGCAAAAAGAGAACAGTAATTAAAAAAAGAAACATTCTACACAGTATCATTGTAATCGATATCATAAAATTTACTTCACCTCGCACAGACAAAATACAAAATATAAGTGTACAAAATTTCGATTTGATATAATTTTAATAAACCTATAAGTTATTTAAAATACTTATTTTTAATGAAAAATTGATACAACAGAGAAAATAAAATAAAAACTTCTTCAAAATTTATACTTGAGAATCTATATTAAGCTAGGATAGACAAGTGAAGACACCTTACTCGATAACATCTTGCATACGAAACGTCCCCATGTCCAAATAACAACGGGTGGAGCAGCTCTCATCATGATGAAGTATAACTAATTCCAAAAAACTTTTTTCCTTGGCAAATTCATCAATTAAGTTTCTTAGGCTATCGAAGGAACAACTTGTTATGTGCCTGGAACAAAATTGTCAAGTAAATATAACTAATCTTATTCTGAAAACTTTAATTTTATAAGTATTTAGCGACAGGACTTGTCAAATCGTAGCTTCATGAATATTTGGGCAGTAATGTAGAAATCTTTATAAATTATGAACCATTTTTCAATTTGATCTCCCATAACCCGCTGACACTACAAAATCACAAGGCTGAATGCAGGAATTCAAGCTTTTTTTTTAGCATCACATTTCATCAGTTAAAACCATTTTTAATAGTGAAAATTTTATGTCCCTAAATAGATTTCTGAAATTTTCTTCACTTTTCAAGTTACTGCACTAGGGTCATAGATGAAAGACACTTACTTGCAATGTTCTGGAACCCCCTCTTGTGGGAGAAATCTTGACCGTCCTTCATTGAAGTAGCTGGCATTAGCCTGCAAACAAATATTTGTTTATTTATTTCCAGTATTTCAATTGTGACAATACTTCTGTTTGTCCAGGGTCTACATACATACTCTCCACTGAAGTCTGTAACCTTGTGCGACAATATATGAGATCATTAGACAAACATTAAGTCATGACATACATCTAATTTTTTTATCTTTTAGAAAAATATTGAAAACTGATTCTCGAGACACAATATATCAATCAGATTAAAATTGCAAACAAATTTACTCCTTTGCCATTGAATTTAAAAAATCTATTTAGCTAGAACAACGGTTAAAATTATATTTTCAGTCGTTATTCAGGTTTTCAATTTGCTTCAATGTTCCGTAAAATAATAAAAAACAAGCAACTCTATCTTTCTGCTCTGTTTGCAAACATGGCTGAAAAGTCTAAAAAAATCAAATTTTGATAATAGCATATTCCCAACAAAATGTTGATACAACAAATTCAAATCCATTTTTCTATAGTATGGAATTGGGTGATTTCATTCCAACCTCATCTAAAATAATCGGTTCCCGATTTCTTTTCTTTTTTTGGTAAATGCAATACCGAATATCTCATCTGCTGCGGTGGTCCAAGATATTAGTAGACATAGCATTTTCTAGAACATACTTTGCTTGTATCCCCAACATTTTATTCATTACAGACTAACTCACACTATTATTTTTATTTAGCACTGGGTTCATAAAAACACAGTGGATTACGAATTTTGTAGATTAAGTTATTTATTTAGGAAATCTGAAATCCTTTTGTCATTACGGTTAGGTAAGATTATACGATTAAATTATAATACTTTACCTATGATTACAGTCGACTCTCGCTAACTCGAAATTCCACGGGACTGCGATTTTTCTTTGTGTTACGTATAGTTCGTCGTAGGCATAGTTCGAGTTATAGAGGTAAACCAAATGAAAATTCTTGATACAGAGGTAAAGAAAAATGTAGTTTATTCCCTACATCTCCGACAAATCTAAGCTTTTAACTTATTTAAATATTATATATAAATGAAAAATACAGTGTTTATAATATAATAACCTGCAAAACACGAAAACAGATAATATCATATTAATTCTGATTAAAACGTCCGTAATCTTCCTCTGCTTGAACATGTAAAAACAATTAATTACAGTACGATCATAATTTTTATTAAAAAAATTATTTCTTTCACTTGCCTGCTTTTAAATGACTACCTGGTTTTTTATAATTGTTGATAGCGTACTACCTGGAATATTGAACCTGGCAGCGATATCTTTCTTTTTTACAGCCCCGTTGTTCGCCAACTTTATTATTTCTAACTTTTCACCAACAGTCAATGCTTTGGGTTGTCTTTTCGCACTCATTTTAGAATATTTCACGCACAAACAGTCCTCAAACACTCGACAAGCCCCGCACAAGGTAAACATAGCCTACTTGAGCTGCAGACAGTTTAAAGGTGCGCTTGACCCCGGATATGATTCCCCGACAGATTGCATCCTGAACACCGGGATTTTGTACAGAGGTCCATTCTGAAAACTTTGTGGTATGGAGGTAAATTTCGAGTCATGGAGGTAAAGCGTGAATCGAATTCGTCTTATCTGCTGAACTTCGTGTTATAGAGGTAATTTTTGTGTCCCTTTGAGTTATGGAGGTAAAATATAACTAGAAAATTAGTTTGTGTTATGTATAGTAATTTCTTTGTGTTAGACAGGTTTTTCAAAGGGCATTAAAATTAATTCATGATATCGAGGATTTTGTGATATCAAGGTTCGTGTTAGCGAGAGTCGACTGTACATGGTTGTTAAGCTGCAAAATGTGGGAACACTGATTTGTTAAAAAATTGTCATTCAATAATAATGGAAGGATAATGGAATCATGTTTTATTTCGACATTCTGAATAACACATTTAAATATATATTAATTTTCGGGGAATAATTTTGTTTTGTTTACTCTATTATTCAAAGTACTGAACTGGCTTGATAGCGGCCAAATAGGCTGAACCGAACCGATGTCAGTGCTAAGTACCATACCAGTACCATAAGTACCGTAAGTACCATGTGATTATTACCATACCAGTACCAATTTTTTGTTGCACCAAAGACTCTTACGTTGCCAACCAGTTAAGTAACGTCTGCTAGGCAGCGATTCGTGTTATGTCTAGTGTTTTAATGTTGTTATTCTACGTTTTTTAACTAAACCGAAATTCATGGAATTAAATCAATGTTCCATTGTTTTGAAGATGACTACAGTAGTCAAAACTAGTTAACCATTAAGCTGAACTGAGGGATTGTGGACATTAAGGTGCGTAAAATGTTCAAATTTAATTATAAACCAATGCTTGTTCTGATATTAGCCATAGCTAATAACAAGCTGATATAAGCTTCTAAACCAAAGTTTGTCTGATATTACAAATAAAGACACGATAATAAAACAAAGTAATAATAAGTTTTAGTCGTTAATAGATAGTTTTAAATTTGATATCCATTGGGATTGATGGACTATCTAATTTTTCAAAGCATCTAATCAATGTTATGGTCTTGAGAAAAATGCTAATGCTAAATGGACTATTAGCTTAATTTAGTAAAGAGCACAATAATCAACAATGTTTCAGTAACATATCTTCCAGTGAGTTAATAAAGAACAGACTCAAAAATGACTGACTCAACTGTCTTGTTACCTTCAAGACAGGGACGACTGTGGTCATTCTGTTGAGAAATGCGCTCGCCATCTTCATCTTAATAACCTCCTCAAACTTCCCCTCAGCCTCCACCAGAACTGTGTCACCCGTCTGCAGCCTTACTCTTCTGTAACATTGAATATATAACCATTACACGAATAAACTTTAAAATATATTTAGGCTTTTAAGAATTCAAAATAAACCTCATTCATTAGGTATGTAATGGAGTAAGACTTCTGATTAAAGCTACAGCTACACATAGCGAAGGGACATAAAACAGGACATTCTACTTGGAGGATTTATTCCCGAGAGACATCAAAGCTCCATTGTCCTCTTCGTTCCCTGGCATGTGTAGCTGATTAAAGCTACGGCTACACATAGTGACGGGGCATCGAACGGGACATTCTCCTTGGAGGATTGATTCCCAAGAGGCATCAATTCTCCATTGTCCTCTTCGTACCCTGGCATGTGTAGCCACTCCTTGACGGGACATGGGATTCCACCTACTGTAGTAGGGGAGAAAAATATTCTCAAGAGTTTGAGGGCAAATATGTATGGGAGGGATCATCCAATACTAATCAATGAATACACTTAATATTATTTAAATATCTTTTAAGTGATACTATTAAAAGTTTTTTGGGGCAAATTAGAAAAAAAGTATGGGCTAAAATGCTTGAAAAAGTATCGGTTTTCTTGAAGGTTCAGTGCCTCGAAACCCCTAACCCTTACCAGCGTGTGTAGTAGAACCTTTAGAAACACCACCAGAATTAGGATGTGCAGGAAGGATTTCTAGGTTCTGCTATTATTCACAAAAAATAAGGGCATCTGTTTATAAGTCACTTTCTGTCCTGTACATTTGGCTGAAAAACTCTCATAATTTTTCATTAAATCTCTTATCTTTTCAAGAGCTTAACTGTATGCCCCATTAACTATTTGAACCTGCAGGACGTTTAAAAAAAAACTGTCCAAGACAACTTTCAACCAAAGAATGCAACAAGTCTCTAGAGTAGTACACAAACTCACCTTGTGGTCCTGACCACTGGTGGTTGAACCAAAGCTTGCTCCTATGGGAACCGCTGCAGCGATTGGCTACATGGCCGAAAAATGGGGGCCATGAGTTTGAACATTTCACACATCTCACCCACCCAATCTTGAGATGCTCCTCTGAAAATAGCTTTGCTACTTCTCATGCTACTAGCATGAGGATTGCCATTAATTCGACAGTTACACCAAAGGCAAGCTTCATCCAGGGCTATAGAAAAAAGAGGCTGAACCATTTCACCACCTGCCTAGGCACCTGGGTCACGTGATGAGATGACGTATTCAGTATGACAACTGAGCCCTGTTTCTTAACAGAATATCTTATGTTTAATTTTTTCTAATGTGGTCAATTTCTAAGATAAATAATTTGCGCTTCCGCACGAAAGCACAGTACAACAACTCATCTTAATCACTATAAACCTATCAGACACAATTAAATCTTTTTAATAATATAACTGTAATGTGACTAAAAATACAAAAAAAAGCATTTTAACGATAATGCCTAATATAAGTTTACTTTTATTCACAAAAATCAAATTAGTGAATAAAAAACGCATAGCAGCCAACTTGTTTGTGATAAACATGCCAAGTCACCTGTCCAAAAATTTAAAAAACTTAACATTATACTACGTATAAATTACATTTAAATTAGTTGCCTCAAGATCCAATGGGTGGCGGCACTTGATGTCACATTAACTACTTCACAGAGATCATATGGCGGCATTTCAGTAAGATCAAAGAAATGAATCAGCCCTCTTTTTTCTTTAGCCCTGAGCTTCATCTCCTTCTTGGTAATGAGCCAATTGAGGTCTCTTACTTCCGATGTTGATGTGGGTTCAAGGCCACGGAATGTGCCTATTGAGTCCTAGGCTGGGCTGAAGGTCAGTGATGAAGGGTTCCCTGAAGACGAGCACAAGACGGATTTTTCTTTTCACTTTTTCTCGTGTTATCCTTAAACCATATCTCCAATTTTCCTGTTATCCTTGAACCACATCTCCATTCAGTCTGCTCCATGGGTTGATTGATTGATTGGAGTGTGGGGAACAGCCTCCATGGGTTGGGAGACTTTTTTTTCTTGACACCCAGGAGCACAGCTGGAGGCAGTATGCTTCCGGAACAACACAGCCGCGAGACTGAAGTTGATGTTCCTGGAGGAGTTGTCAGCACTGAGGTCGACTTGAGCTTTGCCAAAAACTGTGAGGATTTTTAAGAGAGTGGTTTTCAACTGTGGTGAAAACAAGTTGCAGAAACAAACGTGGAGGAGGCTTTTGTCAAGGAGTTGCCATCTAAATTGTGTTGCTTGCTCTAGTGACTTTGTTCGAAAGGGTTCATACCTTCAGTGTTTCCAATGTGTACCTTGTGATTGGTTGAGGAGAAAATTCTTCTATCACCGAGTCCACAGTTAAGATCAGGAGACAGACCCAGAGGTACCTAGACCCAGATACCAAGCTGTACTTGACCTGGGTCTGATGCAGAGGAGGCAGAAAAACCCACAGTCTCTAATGGGATTGCTGAGAAAAGACTGGGCTACTGTAATTAGACCAGAGTTTGAAAAGCATAAGTGCAACAAATAACCATAATCCATCCAAATATAGGCAAAGCAAAGGTATAGCAAACGATAGCTGCCTCTCAGTTTATCAGTTATATCACTACAGAGAGATTAATATTTTCATGTTGCATTGTGTAATGGAACATATGATCAAGTTAACCTTATAGCATTGGTTTTTTTCATGTCCTAGTTTTTATTTCAATATTTCATTTGGCCTTTTTTGTTGTTATTTTTTGGTATATCAACTTTAAATATCTCAATTTATCAACAATATACACAAGGTGAATAAAGCACATCTTCCTCCTCTTTACAAGTGTCAAATAAGCAAAACAGGTGTCTCTGCAATCCCTATTAAACGTACAAATGCCGTTTACCTCCACCAAAACTGGACATTTCTTATTTTAAGTGGCCCCCTCCTGCCAACTGAGCCACATGTTTGCAGTCTAATAGGGACTGCACATATCAGGAATCGAATTTGCACATGTTCCAAATGGCTTCAACATAATACTCACTGGTCTAGCGCCTTAGACTGCATGGCTTACATCGCCCCCTTCCAATAGTGACTCTGTTTCTCAGGTAATTTAGTGAACTATTAGGTCAAGCCTTCACAAAAATTGCCCGAAGCCTACAACAGTAGCACTGTTATCGTAATAGTCCGATTCGGCCATCTCTAGATACTTTGGGCTGTTAGCTAATGTGTTAGAACCACTGTTTGATGTGAGAATATCTACTGTCAAATAGCTTATTCATACGAGAGGCAGTACTTGGCTAAACCTGTAAAAACCTCTAGCCCTCTATAATGTTTCAGTTCTCCCTAATTAACTGTTAGTCACAAAAAGATAAACTATTATCTAAAGAAAAAAATCTTCTGATTCACTTTAAGAAACTGTTTGCTGATTTAAAATGTAACTAAAAGACTGGATATTTTCAAACAATCTCTTGATCTGTTTTATTATTGTTACTGAATACATTATATGTCAATTAGTTATGCTCAGGCTAAGCAGACTTTTTAAAAGCTGGTATCAAAATGTACAAATTTTTAAAGCCCTCCAAAATTTTTTCTCATGCAGACATTATGTCATAAAGCTCTTTTTGTTAGCACATAAAGCTCTTCTTCTAATCATTGATCACCCACATTACGAACATGAAAAATGTGTTTTATCTCACTATTTTTAAGGCAGATTACAATTCCTACAAATATTAATAACTATCTTATAATAGAAAATTAAACTAAACATCTCTAACTAAAACTTTAAGAACTACAAAGACTATGTTTATAGAGAAAACTTAACAACAGTAAAACACTTTGCAAAACTTTAACTTACATAAGACCTTTATCCTTGTCGATTTTACAAATATTCCACGTGCAAGGACCGAAGATCGAGCGCTTGAAAGAATCTTCAACTGTTGCCAAGTCATCGTTCAGGGTGCTGTCCTTTCCAACATCGCGGATGATCACAAAACCATTCAAGAGCCTGGCCATGTCGTGACGAAACATGAGATTCGTCAACCTATAAGAATCATCTGATTTAGTACCGCCTGGCGTAACACTACTCTTACTGTCTGATGTAACACTGCTCTTACTGTCCTGCGATTTATCATCTGGGGGTGTTGTTCGCTGCCGCTTTGATTCAGGAGGCCCGGATTTCTCATGACTAGAAACTTGGTTTTTATCTGATTCTGTATTCGGCTCCTTAAAAACCCGTTTTTCAGCAGTTGTCCTTTCTTCCTTCTTCGTGGAATGTTGCTGGACCACAGGAATATCCCGCAAATCCTTTGATGAACTCAGTTGACTCCCAGATGAAGCCGCATTTCTCTCAAGAGAACCTTGTGAATTCTCTTGAGAGTCAAAGGACTGACTAGAAGATGCTGGTTTCTGCTCGGCAGGCGCTGGTCTAGAAGATTCTGGTTTCTGCTCGGCAGGCGCTGGTCTGCTGAACTTGTTGGGCAGATTTGGGTTACCTCCTCCAGTCGAGCACTCACTGCTCTCAGCTTCATTTCTGAATGCGATTTTCCGACCAGAATCTGCAAAAAACCGAGCAATGACTTATTGACATTCAAAGTAAGAAACATGAAAACTTGTATAGTTTATAATACTCACCACTCAAATTTTGAAGCGATCAAAAGGTTGTTGAGTAAAAATGAAAAATATACGTACCAAAGTCACCACACCACAATGGTTTGGATGAACATTATTTCAAAAAATTCATCTTTATGCGAGTTAAGTTCATGAACATAATTTTGATATTCACAGAATGTAGTATGAACTCAATACTACATGAGAACCAGTTCATGAACTCAACTGCAACATGTATTCAAGTTAACTAGCTTCCACATCCACTGATGATCATGCTGGGTTGTAACAAGCAGCTTAATAAGAGGTTAGATGTAGGTTGAACAACCAAGTAAAAACAAATCGACCGATCAAAGTCCTTTATTTTTAAAATTATTTACAAACTTTATTTTACAATTGGCAATTGCTGAAAAAACTTTACATGATTTGTCTGCACCTTACATTAGTAGCCTGCTTAAAATAGCTAAGGTAAAAACAGTTAACACAGGCACAGTTTAATGTCCATTCTTCTATCAGTTTTAAATTAATACATAAAAACAGAGTGATTATTTGACTTAAGTGGTGTTAACCAGAGCTCCACTTTCGGACTGACTGGTCTACTGTGCATCTTGGTTACATTTACCGCTGATTCAATCTAGTTAAAAAGTAACTTATTCTAAAGAAGCTGTAGAACTTGTTCTAGCTTATTCTTATTCAAAGTAGAGACGCTGAGGCTGATGAGAGTTGTAGCAGGTTGCAACTTGAATCTTCCACAGTCTTGAGGCGAAGTCATTTGTGTTGTAACATGTTGCATCTTTAATCTTCCACAGTCTTGAGGAGAAGTCATTTCTGTTGTAGCAGGTTGCATCTGAAATCTTCCACAGTCTTGAGGCGAAGTCATTTGCATTGTAACATGTTGCATCTTGAATCTTCCACAGTCTTGAAGAGAAGTAATTTTTGTTGTAACATTTTGCATCTTTAATCTTCCACAGTCTTGAGGAGAAGTCATTTGTGTTGTACCAGGTTGCACCTTGAATCTTCCACAGTCTTGAGGAGAAGTCATTTGCGTTGTAACATGTTGCATTTTGAATCTTCCACATTCTTGAAGAGAAGTAATTTTTGATTCAACATGTTGCAACTTGAATCATCCACAGTCTTGAGGAGAAGTCATTTTTGTTGTAACATGTTGCACCTTGAATCTTCCAATTCTTGAAGAGAAGTCAATGACAAGGAATTCTCCTCATTCACTCGTGATCCCACTTCCACCCAGAAGGCTATCTCACGCTGGTTGAAGCCAATCAGCTGGTTGTTTCCATAGGATCCTTCTTGTTAACCTTTATGTCGGGGTTAACGCATTTAACGCAAACTTGAACTGCCCAGACATGTAATAGTATATTTCATTACCAGGGCCTAAGTGACGCTTTTCATACAAAGTCAAGTTTTACGACCGAGACTGTAAGCCAAGGCTGAGTGACGAAAAGCAACTTTAGGCCCGTGTGATGAACTATATTTTTTGTTATATCGCTCAATGCAACACGCTAACTACTTAAGAAAACCAAAATGTTTCAACTTGTTTGCCTTTAATGATGTCTCCCAAAGAGGCTTTCATCTTGTCCTATCTATTTAAAACAATCAGCTGCTTGTCTGTTTCATCTGTGTTAGGTTAGACTGACAACAATGAACAACTATCGATATATCAAACGCATGTAATTATCGATTGGTGAAATGACGAGTTCCACTAATTGATTAAACCGTCAACAATGAATTGCACTTGACAACAACAACCGATAACCACTCTTGATGTAATCGATAGCTCACCATCAAAGCTGACGTACACACTTTTGCAGTTTTGGTACATTATAAACGAACAGCTGATGTCCTTGACATCAGCTGATTCTTTTTCTCCCCAGGGCCAAAAAGTGCTTCTTTAGACCCACAACACAGGTAATGAAAACTGCCGTTTTCACTGTGGGATAACAAGAAATAGTTATCATGACCAAACAGATCTATGGTAAAATGAATGTGATTAGAGCCTTGCTCTAGCTACCCAGGCCACTCGACCCTCGAGAGACCGCGAGAGTCGTGGCAGCCGAAGTAAACAGAGCTGCACGCTGAAGACTCTCTCATCCAACAATTACCACATTCCAGAGCTCGGTGTTGGTCAGAGCAACAAGTCGAAGAAAGAGGTCGATTGTGATGGCATCAACTCATCACGAGAGAGATCAATACCACACAAGAGAGGCCGGTTCTGCACAAGAAGTTGTAATGTGCCCGGGGTAGAAGATGACTGCCAGGTCTGTTGACGGTTAAAGTCCCCACTCAAGATAAAAGATCTTGTTTGGTTTCCGTCCTCATTCCTTGCAGTCCTTGGGTGTATGAAGACAGGGAGAAGATGAGGCACTAATAGCATCACAGTATACAAACAATGAGAAACAATTTTACATTATAAATTATACATTACTTAAAGTGGCGACCTACCCAGGTAGGTGCAACTTCCGCAGAAGGGTTATTTTGCTTTTAGCATGATACTTTTGTTTTTTTTATATATATTTTAATACTTTGCTCTTGCAACCTTAAAGACCACCAAAGTGCTAAAATTATGTGTCAGAAATTTAATCTGATTCAAAGTGTAAACGAAGAGCCTGCTACCAATATCATCTTAATATATAGGAACTTCATAAATGAACATACACTGATAATAAACTATAAAACAATTATAAAATAAGTTTAAGGTTAGTTAAATTTGATTTATTCTTGTATGAACATAACTATTAATTAATGAAGATCTGTAACAACTTAACAATAAGTAACTAAACTATGACTGAAATACCAACCATCTACAATGAAAAATCTAGTTTCATCTAAATATGACTTAACTGTCTATGTGGTTTGCGATCTAGTTAGTTGTTATTTATTTAAAAACCCTTTAAAATAGTTAAGTAAGGTTTCAGGCAAATTTATTTTGTAATTTGGTTATGAGTATGAGTTCCCCTCCTGGCATTACAGGTTCCCACTGACTTCCTCAATTAGGTGTAACCCTTCTGTGGAAGTATAACCCCCAGGTTGATAAGTATGAATGACAGATGAGTGTAGAATGATTGTGGCGCGATCTTGTAGCCTTATTCCTTAGGCAGGACTGTTTATTAATAACCCAACAGCTAGTGGCAACTAGGGGACCTACATAACATGGGATCCAAACCACAATTTCGCCAACTTCACTTGCAAAATTTAATTATGAGGATAGTCTTTTGTGAATGTGGTATTCACTAATGGGAACTTTAATCATTAATAGGGAACAACGCACTCACAAGCCATCACTTAAAATTATCCACTATTTGTGACCTCCAAGTAGCTGGTTTACACGCCACGCCACTGTACCACTCTTATTAGTATCATCTTATCCAATATAAGGCTGAAAAAAAGGTCTCACAAAAACAGACCTATAAAAAGATTGGTTTTGTTTTAATTTCAAATTTAAACTATTTATAGATAGTTGGAATCAAATATCTGACACATACTTTCTCCCTTTAATCATTAATGATTGATGATGGAAGTAAATGATACGTCTTAAAACAATATACACTTACACTATATTAACAAACATGACAGTGAATATACACCAAAGGTGGAGTCATATTCATGATTTTAAATATGAATTTTCAGTCATTAGGGCCACGTCACACTAGTCGAGTTGGAGGGGGAATTTGACTCGACCGTCAACTCGTCCAGTGTAAATCGACCTTCTTTCAAACGGGCAAGTCGAGTTGATAATTCTAAACAATAAGAATCTGCTGATCCTATAGAAACTCGGCCGAGTCCCAATCAATGTGACGTGGCCCTTATTGTGGTGTCATTTAATAAAGTGCCCTTATTGGTTTGTAACTAACAAAATTTTCACCAAAATAAAAGAGATATTAAATCGTTTTTAAGAATTTTAAGTTTTTGGGGGTGGGTTTCCTTAAAATAGATTTTTAAGCCTAAGCTTTATCGAACTTTGTTAATTAATACGTGGGGAATCAATTTACTCTTTAAGAATAACATAGGACAACGTACTCCGTTTACTTCTAAATTAAAAAAACAATCTCCTCTGCAACCGGTGGATGTGTACTAATAATTCATAAATGCTTTATTTGCACAAAACATCTGAATATGTTACGTAGAGTAAATTTTTACTAGTGCATCGTCAATACAGTCTTATTCAAATAAAAGCATATATCATATTTTCACAATAACAGGCTTATTATAGAAGATCAAGAAAACTTAAGGGGTCAGGTAGATTTAAAGTTTCTGTTAAGTATCGTCAATAGTGTAATAACATTTATCTATTAAAATACTTTTAAGGGTTTTTTTCAACTTAAACGTATTAAACAATTTCAGTGAATTTGGAATATTGTTATACAATGGTATACCCATATAGAGAGGACGTTTTCATTGTCAGATTGTGTGGTGGATAGTTGAAGAAATTAATACCACGGGTATTGTAAGAGTGTTGGGCTTTGAACGGACTAAAGACATCAATATTGAAATGCAAAAAAATCAGAACTTCATAAATATACATACTCGTTAAAAAAATTACATTTAATCCTAAAAAGAGGACACCAGCTGGTTTTACGATTGACACTTAAAATTGACCTAATGATCCTTTTTTGAATCTTAAAAACTTTATTAACATCAACTGAGTTCCCCCTTAATACTATCCCATATGTTAATAGAGAGTATATGTGAGCAAAGTAAACAATGTTTACTGTGTCAGTGGAATCTTACGAACTAGGCTCCTGGTGACTCGACACTCGGCATAACTCGACACCTTTAATTTTTACATTAAACTTTTGCTTCTTCACAATAAAGAATGTTTTGGAAAATTTATTGCGTAAACACATAAATTACCTATTGCTTCCTTTTTGGCCGGCTGCTGAAATGGGTGAACAAACGCTCCAGGCTGACAGTGGAGAATGTAATCGATCACAGGAACAGAAAGCGCAGCGACCATTCTATCTGTCTTGGGATCAGAGCTGACAACCAAACAAACTTTTAGCCCAATCAAAACATTAATAATTAATTGAACCCTAAAAGAATATATGTTTTTCCTCCCTCCACAATCTAGAACATTAGACCTAGCCGTGAATTGTTTTGCTTTTCATTGCAACGCAGTAAGCCTACTGGTTTGCAACATTAGTGCTGCACAATTTCTAAACCAAGCTATGCAGGCCTTTAACATTTTTCACAACTTCCTTATCACCTTCAATATATCATGGACATTATAAATATAATCAAGAAAGAATTTTATGGGAAAATATTTCAAGAGTTTGCCAGATTTCTAGCCATTGTTATTTCCTTCAATATTTCACCAACCTATCAACCTAACCTTGGCCCCAACCTAACCTAACCTGATTGAACAAGTAGCTTGTCTGGCTGCCAAGTGTATTATTAAGATGGGTGTGGGGTCTCAAGCCTTACTACAGAGGTCTACGAGGCGAACTACGGAGGTAACAGGGCAGGTATTTTTGCAGAGCGAAAAAGCCAATGGGTTTAGCGGTACCTATTTCAATTCTGTACCCCTAGAGTGGTATAATAATCTAAATAATAATAGTTTTTTTTCAAAGACTATACATTTTGACATGGACTTTACCGCTAGCAAAGTAGTGGCAGCAACTAGACAGTCTGGATTTATACAGATCTTGCAAGTCTCATACACCCCCCCCCACACCCATAATTTATTCTTTACATCAGGACTACCTACAGCACTTACAAATGCATGTTTCAGTGCCAAATTTTCAATCAACCTCTTATGTCTCATGCCTTTCTGTATACAACCAGGAAAACCTAAGAGTGCTCGGCTAATAACGCATGTTATTTCTAACAGTGCAGGTTATTTCTAATAATGTAGGTTATTTATTTAGTTGTGTAGGTTCTTAGAGTGCTGTTGAAAAATATATTCCTTGCACCATCTACACCTCTACTTATATTAACTTTGAAACAATGGCAATACCTTACAAGTAAATTCCTTAGGCTATATGGAAACATATATCTCTGATTGGCACTTACCATTGCCCATGAGCCCCCCTGTTGAAAAATGCTTCTGTGAGTTGAACCAAGCGAGCCTCGGGGAAGCTAGTTTGGTTGGCCAACATGAAAAGCCTGCAGAGTCCCCAATACTCAGGTGGATATTTGGACTGGTACTTATCAACATCCCAGCGATATTGAGCTAAATACCTTTCCTTAGCAGTGTCATGTTCCATTTTTCACTATATAAACCACCTACAATATAAGGTAGGTATTATTATAAGAATTAAAAATATTAATATAAATAATGATGTGATTCATTAAAATGTCAATATATAAGTTGAATGGTGATTAATTAATAGCCAATACACTATTCCCAAAACTGATCAATGCCTTTGTACTTTAATACGAGCAGTACGTACTGCTGGCTATCCAACTTGTAAATACCCCCGTTGCAGCAGTCCTGCATACTCAGCGAATTTAAAGTGCATAAATAAATAATTTAAATGAAGTCTCGCATCAAGTAAAATCAATATACATTCAAAAGAAAGCGTGCAAAAATACTCTCCTAGTGGCTTTTAAGATCAACAGGCTATAAAAAATAATAGCCTATACTTGGCACGAAAATGCAATGTTCAAAACTTCAAAACAGCTGGCTTTTCCAATTTAATCGTATGGGGAAATGACCAGCTGTTTAAGTTTGAGTAAAAAATTTCATAAACATCATCAGTAAAAATCTGTATTCGCTATAGTACATTTATTTGACATATTTAGTTATCTGGCCTTTAAGTAAGCCATATGTCTGTATCCACCATGTGGCTTTGAATCAAACATCAGCTCACATGTTTTAATGTAAACAAAACAGACGTTTTAGATCCCAATGCTACTTCCCAATGCTACTTAAATGGCAGTTATTTTATGTTATTTTTTGTTATCTAGCAAACTTTAAGAAATTGCAGTACTTTTCCTGAGTTCCTGACATTAAAACATTTAATTTGAGCCCTGTTCCCTCATCCTGTGATTTGCCAAATGCCCACAATTGGTATTCAAAAATAAATTATTCTTCATAAGATTAGTATGGAAAAATGCAGGTTTGCTGCCACAGAAATTTGAAAATGAGGTATTATAGGTTACAATCCAATACATCTAAACTATATAAAGCCACATAACATGTTTTATCAAGATATGCTGAGGAATAAGAAAGCTACGGTATCCAAATGCATTTACCTCTCATAAGGTTAACATTGGGAAAGAGAGTACACAGGTTTGCTGCCTCAGGAATTTGATGATTTGGATATTTTAAGCCATAATCAAGTAGATATTAACTGTATGAAGCCTCATGCCATTTCTTATCAGTATATTTTGAGAAATGAGCGAACTACACAACTTATTTTATTACCCATAAGGTTAGCATGTAGAATGAGTATGCAGGTTTGCTGCAACAGGTATGTTAAAACTGGTTAGTTTTAATTCATTATTTAGTATATCTTAACTAGAAGAAGGCGTATACCAAGTTTTGTCAAGAAATGTTAAAAAATAAGTAAGATATAGAATTTTTTTATTTCCCATAAGGATAACATGCGGAATGATTATGCAGGTTTGCTGCCACAAAAATTGAAATTTTGGGGATTTTTGACTAAAATACATTATATCTCATCTAGATGAAGCCACAAACCAAGTTTAATTAAGATATGTTGAAAAATGAGCGAGATATAGAATTTTACTTATTCCCCATAAGGTTAACATTGGGACAACGTACTGTGTTTACCACTTTCAATATCTCGGTAACCAATGGACATAGAGCAATGATTCAAAATACTAAATTGTTTGTTTTTTTGAGGTGAATCCAATGGTGCCAAACAAAAATTTGATTAATTTCATTTTTTATGTAAAAACCCCAAAAAACCCATTTTTGGAGGGGTTATTCCCCCTTTACCCCCCCTTCCGATGGTCCGATCGGGCTGGTTTACGAACTTGTCCAATCGATCACCACTTTACATGTCTGTACCAAATTTCATTGAGATCGGACCATATTTACGGCCGCTATCGTGCTCACAGACACACATATATATAAAGATAGATAGATAGATAGATAGATAGATATATATATATATAAATTCGAACGAATGGTGTTTTTTGCTTCTGGTGGCCCCAAAACGAAAAGTTATCATGGTCTCGGGCTTAGGTCTTACCATGAGACCTACGGTAATAGCTTCTTCCCTATAGGGGAAATTCGCTAAAAGACAATGTCAAAATAAGGTACTTTGGTATTATAAGGAGGCCACTATATTTAGAGAGCTAGTTTTGCTGGACACCAAATACAACTAAATCATTACTTTAATCAACTTACTGTCCAAATTTGACTTAACTATGTGTTCTGCCTCCCAGAGGGCAGCTATGTCAGCGAGGATTGATTTTTCACATCGTCACCGCCGCTATCATCCACACCCAAACATCACCCTTGTACAGCGCACTGTGGCGGTTATGTCAAGTTAGGTTATCATAAATATGTTAGTATATAGTACTTTCCTCATTATATTACGAATCAAACGATACCAGATGAGTCATAATTTCGCCCGCCAAATCCCCTCCAAGAAGCCACAGGTCTGGTCATTGACCGGAGCACGCGCATCACATGTCAACGGGTTTTGGCGAGCAAAAGTAAGACTCATTTGGTATCGTTCGATTCGTAACAAGATGAGGAAACTCCTACTAGCATATTTTTGATAAGCTAACTTAACAAAACCGCTGCAGTGCACTGTATGAGGGTGGCCTCCGTATAATACCAAAGTATCCAAAATAATTCCAATCAGACACATAAAAGGCAATGGCCAACACAGCTGGACATCCGAAGCAAAAGACTAACGTTGAGCTACCTTTACGGAAGTCCTATAAGGTAGTTCAACGTCCTATACCTTAAGGACGTTCCTACCCTGAGCCTCCAGGTCTTGTAACCCACACTTTAAGGGCCTGGGAGCCCATGATGTAT
Organism: Flexamia atlantica; assembly: GCA_035578135.1. Lineage (NCBI taxonomy): Eukaryota > Metazoa > Arthropoda > Insecta > Hemiptera > Cicadellidae > Flexamia > Flexamia atlantica. The sequence goes on along the minus strand of JAQJVK010000030.1, from coordinate 3,021,991 downwards.
ATAGACTTGGAGCCGTTGCTGTTTTTGTGGCTTGGCTCTTAGTGACCCTGTATGTTGTACCTACAAACTCACATATTTTTTTATGAATTAAAAAAGGAGTAACAGCTTAGGACTCTGAGCCACATTGGAAGAAACATAACTTACCGGTTTTAAATATTCCTCATAAACCAAAATATTTAGAACACATACTTGGTAAGCAGGATGATCTTAACCTAAATTAGCACATGAAAGAGTACACTAATTAGCTGGCTAATTCAAAGATGAACTTGAACTTGTTTACTTAATTTTTCCATATTTCAGTATTAACTTGACAGGACACTTTCTTTTTTTTTAATGATCGTCTGATCTTGATTTTGTTGCTAAGTTGGCAGGCTGACAACATATAATTTTCGGCCGCCATCAAGGATTCGCCATATTGTCGATAATCAATGGCAATGGTAATCAAAAATATATGTGTCAAAAATTCCCACTGGGGAGGATGGTTTCTTATTGGTAGCCCAGGGTCTACCATTGAAAATGCACTGACAAAGTATTTTTAGTGGGGCCTTGGTATGATGTTAATAGTTATTGTCAATTTTAACGTATTTTGTTGCATAATCTTTGGACATAACATTTTCGTGTTTTGATTGTGGCAGCATTGCTTAATTTTCATCCAGGAATGTCATTATTTTGATCCCTTCGATTTGCAAAAACAATGCGTAAGAGGTTATCGTTTGTGGAGAGAGGAAATTATTTAATCAGTTTCGAGCCAAGTTTTGTTTAGATTGTGTGCTTTACATTTACCTTCGTTGATTAATTTTACTCCCGTCTGTATGGGAAGTTCTGCATCTCGAAGAATGGAAGACAGTGATTCAAGATCACGGTCAGAAGATAGTGCTGAGTCTGATTTGGCTGCTATTTTGCAGTATTTAATACGCAGGTTGTTTGGGTAAAATTCATGTAAAAAGGGCTTATCTAGTTTTGGTTTTAATAATCAATTATATTAGTTTGTTAGCTTTCCTTATTGATCCTCATAAGATCAGGTTTATGTAGAGTCTAGCTAGGACTTTGATTCAAGTCTTCTAGGCCTGATTAAAACATTATCAATCAAAGAAAACTGTGGTCTATTTAATTTAATCTCGGATCTAGATCTAGAATCCTTATTTTCTTAATTTACTAAATGCCTCAATCATTGTTAGGGGGGCTAGAACCATAATAGTGAGATTTGAGGCCATCTTAACCTTTATAGACTGATCTCTGTTGTTAAAAGATCTAATTGACCTCATGAGGTAGCCTGTTATGTCTTATACAAACTGTCCTGTTTTAGTCTCATTTTAAAGTCATAGGTGCAACTTGATGAGGTTATGTAGTCTCTATTACTGTTTTGAAATTCACATCTCATTGTAGCCTGGACATTTCTTAGTCATATAGGCTAGTTAGGTTACATAAACTAAAGTGCTGCAAGCAGAAGTGTTCTGGTACTGGAACACTATTCTGAAACTGCTTTAGTGTAAAAGTGATAATTTACTCTCATCCAAAATTTATATTGAAGGCCCCTGGACTATTTATGGACATAATAGGTTCTCTTTCCTTCGTCAGTCGTCCAAAATCGGATATAGCCCATATTCAAGCTTACATGTTTCTCTGCAAAAGCAATATTATTAAAAGGTACTTCACAACGTCATCAAATCAAATGTCAAAAATAAAAACAGCCTCAATTTTTACATTGGTGGGGGGTGTCTGTAAGTATTCTTACAGACACCCCCCACGAATAAATGAAAACACAAAATGAAATGTTGATAGCACTGTCATGACGACCGACGAGCCCCTGGCACTAGTAGCAGACTGCCAGAATAAGTAGAGGCATATGTACGGTAGTGGTTACAGACATGTGTGCTACTAGTGTCGGGCCTCGTTATTCATCATGATAGCGCTGCTTTTGTGTTTGCGTGTCTGTGTTGTAACTGTTTTTATTTTTAATATTTGATAACGTTGCAAAGTTTTAGTAATGTTACTTTTACAACAGAACATGTAAGCTTGTGTTTACATCCAATTTTGGACTATGATGAAGGTAAGAGAACATATTATTACGGTAGGCCACTCTCATTGTTTAAGGTAGCAATCCCTTTAACTTGAATAGGACACTTGCACTGTTTTAGCGATACGATGAATTGTAAAGGACTGAGTTGCATAGGGCCTAGTAGCTTAAATTGCTTAAGTAACAGCATACCTTGATCAGACATTTTCCTCGAGCATTGTTTTGGCGGATCATTTTTACACCCTTGGAAAATATGTTCAAAATCATAATGTTTACAGTAGCATAAATTTTTGCTTTGAAAAACTAGAAATCATTATAATTATATTTTGATGAACATGAAACATTAAAACTTGTTCCAAAAAAACTATAGCCTACTAGGCTCCCTCCATTTTTTGTAAAATGTTCACGTAGGCTAAATCCTGATTAGGCGTAGGCCTATATATTCTGATAGCAAATTTCAGTTGTTATTAAATTAGGTGTTCAAATAAAAAATGAAACCGAATTGACGGTTTAAAATATATATTCAACATCTTAATAGTATGGGTGTTTGCCCACAAATATAGGCACAGAAGAAAATTTACTCGCACCTGTTATCAAGCTGCAGCCAACCTACGAACTTAAAGGTCATTTTAGGGAAGGTGTGGAGGAGCATATCTTAAACTGACCCCTGACCACAACTTGTTACTTAACAGCAAAATAATATTCAATGAATTTTAATCAGGCAAAATTTCTTATGTTAACCAAAACCTAGAAAAGCCCTCATGTTAAGGTTTAAATTACAGGCATGTTAAAATATTGTCATGAATCTTTGAGGGTTGTATATTTTTTTTGAAAACCTAGCATTATTTGAATATGCCTACTGTTACAGGTCTATAAATAGATCATTTAGCAGTAATCTGTTCGTGCCTCTTTATTATTATCATAGGGCTATGGCAAAGGTGAATGAGCAATAATCATGTTATATCTATACTTGTTTAATGCTCTAGGTTCTTTTTTGTAATCGAGTCTCCTACAGTTCTGAATCAGTTTCAGTAATTGAATCATTTAGTGTAAAAATCTGTTAAAAGCCAAAAATGTAGTTTTGAGATAGTAGGAATAAAAACCATGTAGACTAGTAACTGCAAATTGACGGGTTTTTGCACTAAAACATATTTCAACCTGTAGTACGGTACCTATATTAGCATTGCCAGTGGAAAATGACAGGTTCATGTACCAAACCCCTAAATAAATCGTAAATGATTTTTATCCATATTATCAACAAAATGGTCTTAACTCATTTCAGCCTCATTTGGCTTTAACAGGTTTTTGAACAAATCAATTAAATTCAAATGCATTGCAAAGAGCTCTACTAGACCTGCGCAAAATTCAAAATTTATTAAGAGCAGTCGTAAGAGCAGAACCCTTGACTCTCCATCATATTGAACATTTCAAGGAATTTAAAGAAAGTTCAAGGAACAGTTAGCTGATTGTAATAATTTTTTTTTTTACCTACGGACCTACAGACCGCCTTAAAAGCAGTTGAGCTGTAGTTTATTGAAATTTGGGTTTTTAAAAATAGGATGAAGTGGTTGATCTAATGTGAGGAAAGGTAAGGGGCTCTTAATACTCGTCAGTGAACATAGAAACTAAAAGAAGCTTAACCTCCATGTTAAGAATTCCTTGAGCCTGTTTTATATAAGTTTTGTAAACTTGGCATGATGGTTGGGTTTTGAACTTGATCGTCACAACAAGACAAAAAGAGATATAAATATAGACTCCCAACTTCTTTGTTAGGGCCTTTATTGAGCTCATCCTTTAGAAAGCCATGGTTGCTTACTTTTTAACAATAATAATAAATGATCAACTCTTTTATTTTACAGCGGACAAGTTCACATAATCAGTTCAGACCATGATAACGACAGTGATGAAGACTTTGTAGCTGCTGCCAGCCCGCCACGTATTGATCACGTTCCCAATACTAAAACACTGCAGGTAAAATGTCATTTTTCTTGGAAAACCTAGAAACATTTCTTAAATAAAATATTGGTTACATTAGGAAGGTTTCCCCCTTTTAATTCGGAATTTTTGGAAAAAATCATTATTTGACAAAATTTACTTAACATTTTTTATAATTCAACCGTGAAAAACACTGTTGGAAACCAATTTCTGAAGAATGACTTTGCTTTGTACTTGTAATCGCTTGTAAGGTCGTAGTAGGGGGCTGTCCATAAATTACGTCATCTGGAAATGGGGGGGGGGGGGATCCAGAATGAAAATAACAATAGGATGATGTGTGTGTGTGGGGGGGGGATAAACGCTGAGATGACATGATTTTTAAAATTTTTTTGAAAACTAATTTAGATAGGAAAATTAAAAAAAATTAATTTAAACTCAGTAAATTGAATGGTTAGAAAATTCATTAGTGACTACAATATCCGTTAAACCGGTCACTTTAGCTTCAGGTCAAAACAAATAGGCCCTATAGAGTAGGCCTAAATGCAGATTTTGGCAGCATCAGGGTCAGCGTCCATCACTACAGTAGTGTACTAAAAGTCCTGGTTTGTATTGTGAGTAACATCAAATCAGCCCAAAATGGGTTTAAAACTTAATTTGATTGTTTTAACAACCCAATAGGAGAAACCTGTAATAGGGCTTTCCCAAAGATGGTATTATTTTAGGAGATTGATTGGTATTATTATTATTAACTGGCTGGTTGGTGTAGTGGTTATAGTGCCCGCCTACAAACTTGCAGGTAGCTGGATCGATCCTGAGAAAAGTTAGTAGCTTTTTGAAGGGTTGTTTCTGGAGCCAGCTGCCATTGGTTTTGGGCTATTAATTATCAATCCTGTCTAAGGAACGTGCCAACCTTAGTCAGTAACAAGGCTACAAGATCGCGCTACTATCATCACGATCATCACACTCATCCTTCACTCATATTCAGGGTAACGTCCTCCATGAGGTACCTGTCTTATTAAGAATGATTAAAAATGATTAAGAATGATTAAATGAAAGGAGTTTCCACCCTATGATGTCATTTCCAACTTGGGGGGGGGGGGGGGTCAGGCGGATTATGACAGTAGGATGATTGTAGGGAGGGGGTGTCCAAAAATAGCCAAAAAGCAATGATATAATTTATGGACGGCCCGGCCCCAAAGTAAATTTGTAAATCAAAAGTAAAAAGGGGCTTTGTAGTACACCACCTTTACTGTAGTGATGGACGCTGACACAGCCTGCAAATATAAAAACATATTGGTCATTAAAATCTGGTGAAATATTAATTAACCTCTTTAAATAAGTCTTCATAAAATCATGTTAGATTTACGTATGTGTAACTTGTAAGTTTGTTATTGTTTACTTTATTGTAATTATTATAGAATCTGTCAGTTAAAATAAAATGTCTTTACAAAAACCACTGAATACTCCTTTATTAATACATTAAAATACCTAAAATATTTAGAAAATCTGCTTTTACTGTAGCTTTGTTTGACATGAAGCTAAAATGAATATTTCAACGGATGTTGTAACAATCAAGTGTATAGTTTCTAAGTTGTTTAACTTTTATTTAATGAATTCATGTAGCATGTTTACAAATTTCGCGCCTGAATTAGTTTAAACCAAATTTGACAAATGACTTCATCACAGCATCAACCCCCCCCCCCCCCCCATGCACATTGTCATTTCCATTCTGGACCCCTTTCCCTACTTTCAGATGACGTAATTTATGGATAGCCCCTAAACACAGTCCTCTGGCGAGGGTGAGACTTTCATCAGCTTAGTGTTTGATTTAATATATTTTATTTCAATGCTTAGTTTAGAATTTTCATCTTTAGATAATAGAATATAGTTTTGATCTAAAAATTCAGTATTAAAATGATAGTTAGACCACATGTTTTTTGTGACCAATTTACAAGTTTGTTATGTACTAAAGGTGGAAGTGCTATTTTGTTAATGCAGAATGCTCATGAAAAGAGGAAAGTTAAATTTTTTTACTTCATTAAAAAACTGAAAGGGGGGTCTTGCTGCAGCCTTAGACAAGACTTTTGAGGCTTTTGCAGCTCTGCAGTGTCCATGTCCGGTCAAATCTGGTTTTGTATCTTAATTATTTAAATAAATTAAATAATGAATAATATTTTTGATGTTTTCTGTTTTTTCCCCTCAAGCTTTACCTGGATCATGCATTTAATTTTTTGATCCATAAGATTATTTCTCACACAACCTAGGAATGAGATTTATTACCAAAAAGTCATTTATCAATAATCACATTTTTAGTGATCAAACATGGATTATGTCCAGATTAATTCAATGAGTAAGAAGAGGATATATTATCAACTTACTTGTCTTGTAAGGAAGCTCATGTAAATTTTGGTTTCAGATGAGTGAAATTACTTTGATCACCAAACAAGCTTGTGGATTGCTACATTCCAAAGGCCGAAAGAGGCCAAAGGCAACTACGTCAATGGTTTTGGCTAGAGAGGTATGTTTATTTATGCATTTCGTCAACGGATATACCATTTTATATTCATATATGCAATATTACAGCTAAAATAGAAATATTGCAAGCAAAAAATTCTGAATTGTTTTGGGGCCCCTAGTTGCTAAAGTACACAAAGTACATCATCCTTCTTAAAAACTTTATATATAAATGTGTGTGCGTCGCTATTCTAGCGGTTGCAATTTTTGCCCGATTTCTCTCAGATTTTGTTGGAACATTCCTTTCTTTGATATCAAGGTCAAGTTTGTTGGGCAAAAAATTGGAGCACCACTTTTGGGCTGATAAATGCCCCAAATTTGGGGTTTTGGGCTTTTTTAAGTTCTTTTTAAATATATTAATGGTTTTAGTTTTTCAGCCTGTTAATTCTGTTTGTTTAAAGTGGCTTTGGGTATGGAGGCCATTGTAATCAATAAATTCTCCTTCTTTTATAAGTAATGGTTTCTCAGAGTGCAAGAAAAATGGAATGGTCAGGGAAGTAAACAGAAATAGATTAGGGAATAAAGTGATATATTTTTGTGCAAACACTGCTTTAACTAGTTGGCTCTTTTTAGAAATTTTTAGAAAACAGGAAAAACATGAAACAATGACTGCCTAATTCTAAACCAGAAAAATTGCCGATTTCCAATAAGACATTCCTTAGCATTAAGGAGAAAGAAATCTTTTACATTAATGATGGAGGCCACAATCAACATTTGACTTAAGTAATCTTATAGTCCACTAGATCTGGGCCTATTATCAGTAAGCCTACTATTAAAAATTTATAGTAAGCCTATATGTGTAATAGAATGTATTATAATAGAAATGTAAACAATCATTTAAGGTTTTAAGATAGGTTTTTCTATAAATAACCTATCTAATAAATAATATCAATAATTAAAATGTCCATTAGAGGTTAGAAGAAGCGGTTATTTTTTTAATGTTTTTGCTTTATTTTATTTTAGAGTGGTATATTTGGAGACCGGGCTTTCACACATGGAGATAGATGCAGAATAGCCAACACCCTGTTGCCTCGCACTAAAATCGACACGGTCCAACATGGCAACAAGATGTTTTGCGGAATCTACTCCAAAGATGGCCAACAGTTCCTGACTGCTTCACAAGGTATTTTGCTGAATTGGACTTCAAAGTAAGCTGCATAGAAATTTTTTTGAATGATAGCACATTCATTCTAAAATTTTGTGAACCACAGTCGGTGGTTCGAGGGAAATTTCAAGGGTCCAAACATTTTCGCGTCCCTGCTGATCATTTTTTTCTGTAGGCCTATGCATCTTTATAGTATTTATTGCACCTGTCTCTTCCCACCCTCAATTCAAAATCTACCTTAGCTCGCAACTCAAATAATATGAAGTACGACTAATCTCGGCATTCACACCAGTCAGATTTTGTGTGTTTATGTAATGTAGTTATTCCTGTGTTGTCTTCAGACTCGTCTTTTGAATCAAGAAGTGATGTCACTATCAAAACCTCTTTAACCTATGTGGTTTTGCATGGGTATTAACTATAAGCCTTTTTGATTTCATGTTCATCCTGATATTTTAAATTGCAATATTTTTTAATAAATATAAAATATTCAGTAGTCTTAACAACTATTATAGATTTTAAGTAAGACCTTTGGCACAAATTTATTGTTAAGTTTGTACCAGTTTTAAATTTAACCTAGGCCTATGTAATAAGATTTTTTATTCAAATTTTTTATTGGTCTCTTATCCAAGATCCTCTTTAGTTTGATCTGAAAACTCTCAATTACATCCTGTAATCATAAGGTTGCACAAGGCTTTTCCTTTTTTTTAACATGAGATAACAACTAACTTCTTTCTAGCACCATAATCATTGACATTTTTTGTACTCCCAATCAGGACAGAAAATCATAACTCATCTTTTGTCTTTGAAATCAGATCGGTACATCAGGCTCTATCAGACAAACTGTGATGGATTGAAAGAAATAAATCAGATCCAAGCCAGAGACGTCGGTTGGAGTATCCTGGATACAACGTTTAGTCCCGACGGCAGGTGGATAGTGTACTCCAGTTGGTCTGAGAGTTGTAAGTAAATGTTTATTCTTATCATTGTTTTTTGTAAAAGCTGGATTCAACCCCTAACCCTAAGTTGAGTATTTAATTTTTTAAATTTTTTAAAAATTGTTCTCGAGTATTTTATTTTGTCCATATTTAGTCTAATTTTGCTTACCAGTAAGTCCTGTTTAATTGCCTAAATTTGCCTACAAGTTGATAAAATTAATTAAATTAAAAATATAAAAAAGAGTCCTCTTCTATAAGGGTAAAAAATAGCACAACAGGTGTCCACTGTTTCCATGTTAGATATAAAAATGTCAGTAATCGAACCGACACACATCTGAACGAGTCCAACATTGTATTCATCAGCAAAGTGCGTTAGCCAACTCAGCCACATTGTCACTGTCGGCAGGAGAACGATTTGCGCACAAAGCCTACAGACGACCCCGGTGGCAATTCATTGAATACCGGTACAACTTGACTAAGTTTTCACTGAACTCCATCAGAGTGGGTTAGTGGCTACCATATGAATCTGCACAAATGGGTTAAGACTAACATGTAGAGCATGGAATCATCTAATTCAGCTAAGCAGAAAATGAACTACAGGAAAAATGTATGCTAAATATATCGTGTAGGCTAATACAGGGAGCAGCAGAAATACCTGACGAGTTTTGCTTGTAACAGTTGCGCTCTGGTGTGGACAAGGAAGATAGAGAACATGGCGTACTCAAGGTTATTTGAAGCAGTTTCAGTTAGATGGTTTAGTTGCAGTTCAGTTTCCTTGGACAGTTTTTAGGCTTTGGTTTTAAAGTTGGAAAAAACTTGTATAACAGGTTACTCACCAAATGCCGTCAACGATTCTATGTAATCCAAATTTTGGTTACTCAAGTTTCAACCTATTTGTAGGTCATTCTCAAACCATGTATCTTCATCAAGAAGATTGTCAAAACACTAAAAACAGTCCACAAACATTAACTCCACAAATAAACCCATTTAAAAACATTTTAAAACTTTTAAAAAACCTCAGAGACGCAAGGGTTACCGGCCGGCCGTACATTACCAAACATAGAATCGTTGACGGAATTTGGTGAGTAACCTGTTATGTTTGGTCAAAAACGATTCTGGAGGCATCATGATGTTTAAAAAATTGTGTTCTCAATCAACAATTTATTTGATTACGTTATGGACCTACAACCAAAGTTATAAGTCTGCAAATCAGACGTTTCCTTACAACAACAACACACACCATTAAAAAAACTTAGCAACAGATTAAGTAAAGACAAAAGTTAAAAGATTAAACACAGTTAAAAAGACACAGATTAAAGTGACAGTGTCCTCACTGGATTACTTTTCCATGGCAACTGAAACTACCACAAATAACCTTGAGTGCACCATGCTCCCCAACACCCGTGTCCACATCGTTGCCAACTGTGCACAAACGAAAGTCCTCAGGTATTTCTGCCGCTCCCTGTATATAGTAGTACTCAGTTCTTATTTGCCTTAAAATATGCGTAGTTAGCTCTAGAACCCCAAGATACTGTTGACAAAGAACATTACTTTTCAGAGATATTTAATAATATCTCTGAGATTTATTTGTTACGATTTATTTGTCTTTGTGTAATAATTTAAGTTATTGAATTCCTTATTCTTTATAAGATGTACGTCAAATCATGATTCTCAGTTTTTGTTTTTATGCTAGATCGTAATGTCATTATTTTATTTTGTATTTGCAGTTTATAAATTGGAAGCACATGCCGTATTGTATTAAGTTTGTATATATTATTTATGTGAATTTTTATGTATCCAGCTTGGCACACATGTTTTCTTTTGTTATTTATAATTAATGTTTAACAAAGGGACCCCGAATCGGGCATAGCCTAGGGGCAACCCAATTATTCGCCAATTTGTATGTATTTGTTTTGTGAGCACTTAACTTTCCTTTTTTTATTGTCATATTGTATATGTATGTAATCACACTTGTATTTTTGGTGAATAAAGAATTTTATTTATTATTATAATTTATTAATATCTATTTATTTTTGAAGGACTGGTTTAGTACAACAAGATGGTGCATATCTGAAGCCGATTTCATGCCCCATATAAATATTATCATTGTTTTTAAATAGAAATATTTATAAAATATTTTGAGAAGGCTGGGGTTTTTTGAAAGGGTTAGAAGTATACTTGGAATCAGCACTTGTCAGTGAGTGGCATTTCATTTAAAGTGGTAAATTGATAGAGGGTCAGTTTGTAATATTGGGCAACCATAAGTACCAAAATGTTTTTATTTTGTGGGTTGGCTGGTGATACCAATATTTTACGAAACAAACTAGTTGGGGAGGGCAGATATGATACGCACAGCAATAAGTATTGTTTTTTTGGTCAGTACTCACATGCAAATTATCACCTAAATTTAGTTTAAAAGTTAGTTAACTCGTCTGAGACTGTTGGGCCACTAGGTTTATGATAATTTATTGAAGAATAAATGTTTCAGTACACCTTTGCCGCATAGCAGACCCGGAAAACCACGAAGCTTTACCTCTCTGCCCGGAGGACAGGAGGTTTTGTATATTTTCCACTGTGTTTTCATCTGATGGCACAGAGATTCTCGGAGGGGCCAATGACGGCTACCTTTATGTCTATGATCTGGAATGTAACCAGAGAGCATTGAGGGTTTGTATCTTGTGGCTTTGCATGTTTTATGGTAATTAAAATTTAAGAAAGAACGTATAAGAAAAACTCTGATTTTGTTATTACATGTTAAACATTGTTGTTACATTTTGTTATTTTGTTATTACACAAGTTAAATTAAATTTGTACTTTAGAAGTGATTTGCCAATGCCATTACTCGTAGCCTAAGTTATTTTTGGTGTAGGCTTAGAAGTTTTTAATGTCCAAATCTTATAATCTAGGTCTCAACTGAATACTTTTTCTAACTCTCAGAAAAGAGAATAGAGTTTAACTCTTTGTAAAAAAGAGTTGAATAAGATTATAAAACAAATATCTGCCAGTCATACTCTGATTGACAGCACGACTCGATACCTTTACCATCCACAAAATCGGCCTGACAGCATCAGCCAAAACTTGTATGGTTTCAGTGTTGAGGACTGATATATAGCTTTTATTCTTTGAATTACGTGCTACTGTCGAGTGATCCTGGTTATTTGATACTACACTACCACTGGTTTCGAACCATTTGAAGGTTCATTATCAAGTACACAAAAACATCAATTGCCCATCGTCTGTGATTGATTTCTGGTAATTGATGTTTTTGTGCACTTGATGATGAACCTTCAAATGGTTCGAAACCACCAGTAGTGTAGTACCAAATAACCAGGATCACTCGACAGTAGCAGGCAATTTAAACCATTTTGCTTACAATCAGTGATTCAGAGGCTATACAGTCATTTTATTCTTTAATCCTTAGAGCAGACCGTTATGTAAAAAAAATCTTGGCTATGATTCCAATATTTTATTTATGTTTGACTCTTATAACTTTAATTCTTCTTTTAGATAGTGAAATAAAATTACCTTATCCAATCTCTGTTTTTTATATGACAACATGTTTCGTTCCTTGGAACATCATAAAAATGCCACTAGCGTTGAAATACAAAAAAATGCATCAAAATCAGGTAATTGTATACAGCCACATTGATCAATGCATCATTACATTGTGGCAAGTCAATTGATTCAATAAAATGTCATGGTCACTGTTGTTAAAAAGTTGACATATTGTTAAAAAGGTTAAAAATTATAAAATCTTGAGCTATGCTGGCCAGCACTAATCACTATCACAGACTGAACAAGACTGTCTGCTTGTTATCTATCTTCTTGTAGCTAATTTTGAGTAGTGATGCGCAGTTCGATTCTTTTTGGTGAATCGGTTCTTTCGAATCACTCAATTCCAAAGAATCGAAAATTGAATCGATTCTTTTGATTCATTTGACTTACTATCCACTGCTTACCAAATAATGTTGACTTCAATCGGTTTTTATGGAATTTAAAGTGGTTTTAAATGTTTAATTACAATTAATTAATTTTTGTGGTTTATCAAAACTATTTATAACCTAAACTTGATTTGTTTAGATGCATTTTTAAATATTAAACCATATTGCTAGGTATAAAGTCAATGATAAAACTGTTTCCTGTCTCCTTTCTTAACATTCTCTACCTGTCACGTGCTTCTCCTCTCTCCCTCATTAACCACCCCCTCGCCTTTTTGCCCTTCCTCCCCTCCTTCGTTCCTCGCCCTGATTACTTCCGTTTACTTTTGTAATCTGTATCCAATAATGTATTTATTATTATTGAGTTAATAAGAACGGAAGAATGGCAATTGTTATTTTTTCAGTTTTTTTCTCTCCAAACACATTAATGCCCATTCCTTTGTCCTACACGTAATTAGACTCAAAACTCAATTGACTGACGCGTAGAATTATGAACAAAACTGGCGCGTCGCATCGTCTGCGGCATGTTTTTCTGCAACTGATTCGTGCCACGAATCGATTCTTTTGAAAAATGAATCATGATTCATTTGATTCACTCGATGAGTCGTTCAAATTGAACGATTCGTTCGCGAATCGCACATCACTAATTTTGAGATGCCTTGAACACTCGGTTGCAGATTGATGGTCACGGAGAAGATGTGAACACGGTGGCGTTCGCCGACAGCACCTCCCAGATCCTCTACAGTGGCGGGGACGACGGCTTGGTCAAGGTGTGTTTCTGTTGGCAATCCTTTTGTTCCACACTTGAATATATACTTGAATTCCATACGGGTATACCTGTACTCAGCTGCAGGGTTAGACCTTTGACTGACATCAGTGTGTTTTTTTTTTACTTTTTAGTCCACAATTTGTTGTATTTTTGAAGTAAAAATAGGTTTTCTTAAACGGGAAAACAGAATAATAATATATGAAGTAGCAAAAATATTTACACTATATACAGTTTGCTCTTGACTTTTTCTACTATTGGTGCAAGGTGTCGAACCTTTTTTCCAGGCAAAGTCCTGGATCATCTGCGATCCTAGAAGCAGCCGGAATGTAATAGCAGAGGGATTGACTCTCGCTGGCAATGTATTGAGCTTTTCACATTATGCGACAACGATATTTTGTCGGTTCGATGCTTGGCGGCAGTCGGATGGTACCACTGGTTTGTCCGACGCCAAATTGAACTCATCCAACCCATTTGGTAGCAGTGGAACATGTGATCAAATGGCCGCTTTCACACTGTCTGACAGATATACCTCTGGCCGCTATTGTTACCATCTTGCACATGCGTTAATATGTTTCAGATCATCTGATTGATTAGTAATTGTTTTATATCTTTGAGTTGTTTGTATTTTTTATAGTTTTTAAACATTGTTTTGTGCGTCTGCCAAAGTATAATCACAAAATAATTAAGCCCAAAACTAACAACGATGACAGAAATTGACAATGATTTTTTTAATCACATTGATAAAATGTTCACCTGTATTTTGGGATAATCAATATTGAAATTTATAGAGATAATAAGCTTATAAAGGCTTGGGAGGAAGTTTTAATCTCTTTAAACAAAGAATTTGACAAGCTAAGTGATTAAGATAAAACCGCCTTCGGTAAGTAATTAATTTAAGGCGCAATGAGTAAATAAGATGTTTATTATAATTCAACATTATTTTTATTTTATTCATCTTTTTTATTTTATATTGTCAACGATTCAACAGCCACAGTGCTATAAGCTGTACGCGGCCCGTTGTGGTTCTCATAAAGGAACACGTACGACCGATCAAGTAAATTGAAATTTAGTTGGACCTGGTGTTCCGACTTTTTGCCGGATATTGTGAAAGAGTGCTCAGTTCCGATGGTTATTCCAACATCCGACTTTTTGTCGGAATGTCAAAAATCGGACAGTGTGAAACTGGCCGTACTTAATACAAGTGTCGAACAGGTGTGGGACCGGCGGACGCTGAACGAGGCCAGTCCCAAGCCGGTGGGTGTGCTGGCCGGCCACATGGACGGGATAACCTACATCGACAGCAAGGGCGACAGCCGCTACCTGCTGTCCAACAGCAAGGACCAGAGCATCAAGCTGTGGGACGTGCGCGTCTTCTCCTCCGAGGACGCCCAGGAGTACACCAGGAAGGTGGTCTCTGAGCAGAACTGGGACTACCGGTGGCAGAAAGCGCCCAAGAAGTGTGAGTTTTTGGTTTGTTGTGATTTTTTGGAGGTTTGATCTTTTTGTCTTAAGAATCCAGCTGTCCCTCGTTTAGCTTTAACCAGAATTTAAAGTTAATGGACAGTAGACTCCGTCTTATCCGGACATCTTTTAACCAGACTGCTTTTGACAGAAGTAACATCTTTTTAACATAATAAAAATTTTTCAAAACATTGGTTTAACTGGTCGTGATCGGCAGGAAATGCATCATCGATTTCAGCGGAAAAAATATTTGAGACCGTTAATGATGTGTCTAAATACTACATTCTCTTCAATTTAAGTAAAATAAATTAGTTTTTGAGTGATTGAGGAATGATATTGATGATTCCCGAGGGAAATAAATAATAGATAAGTTATTGTAAAATATCTTATTTTTATTAGAACTATTTGGATTTAATAATTAACTGAAGAAAACGTTACCTTAACTGGAAAAACCGTTATCCAGACTGGCCTTGGTCCCAGGGAGCCTAAATTAGAGGGAGTGTACATGTTTACTGCTGTTTGACTGCCAGTCCTCTTTTTAGTAGAAGTCCAAGGGAAAAAATTATGAACTGGTCTTGGGGATGGCCCATCTTTTTTAATATGGGTTCATTAATCCAAATCATTATTTAATAAACATTATTGAGACCCATTATTTAAGTAGCGGATGTAGCCATGATTGAGGAGAGTTATGGGGTTGAGTATTGTAAATTAACTGAAAAAAAGATTGAATTGTAAATTAGTTGCATAAAGTTGTCAGCGCATTGAGTGAATCCAATTTTGACGCTGGAGAATAAATTCAGGGCAGCAGAACGCGTCCTTTTAGACAAGACCCGATTGGTAAACCTGTCGAATCCCGCAAGGTGAAACTTGTCGGACCATCCATAACTATCCCTGCTCCTCTATTTTCTCTTGTAATTTTCCAGTGATGAACGCCAAAGACCTGTTGGAGGGTGACACGTCGGTGATGACGTACCGGGGCCACTCTGTCCTGCAGACTCTGATCCGCTGTCACTTCTCCCCCGCGGAGACAACGGGCCAGCGGTTCATCTACACGGGCTGTGCCTCGGGCCGAGTTGTCAGTGAGTATGCAGGGTACAGACGCAAGTACAGTCGGTATGTACAGACACAAGTACAGTCGGTATGTACAGACGCAAGTACAGTCCGTATGTACAGACGCGAGTACAGTCGGTATGTACAGATGCGAGTACAGTCGGTATGTACAGACGCAAGTACATTCGGTATGTACAGACGCAAGTACAGTCGGTATGTACAGACACAAGTACAGTCGGTATGTACAGACGCAAGTACAGTCGGTATGTACAGACACAAGTACAGTCGGTATGTACAGACACAAGTACAGTCGGTATGTACAGACACGAGTACAGTCGGTATGTACAGACGCAAGTACAGTCGGTATGTACAGACAAAAGTACAGTCGATATGTACAGACGCAAGTACAGTCGGTATGTACAGACGCAAGTACAGTCGGTATGTACAGACGCAAGTACAGTCGGCATGTACAGACACAAGTACAGTCGGAATGTACAGACACAAGTACAGTAGGTATGTACAGACACAAGTACAGTCTGTATGGACAGACGCGAGTACAGTCGGTATGTACAGACACAAGTACAGTCGGTATGTACAGACACAAGTACAGTCGGTATGTGCAGACGCGAGTACAGTCGGTATGTACAGACACAAGTACAGTCGGTTTGTACAGACACGAGTACAGTCGGTATGTACAGACACTAGTACAGTCGGTATGTACAGACACAAGTACAGTCGGTATGTACAGACGCGAGTACAGTCGGTATGTACAGACACCAGTACAGTCGGTATGTACAGACACAAGTACAGTCGGTATGTACAGACACAAGTACAGTCGGTATGTACAGACGCAAGTACAGTCGGTATGTACAGACACAAGTACAGTCGGTATGTACAGACACGAGTACAGTCGGTATGTACAGACACGAGTACAGTCGGTATGTACAGACACGAGTACAGTCGGTATGTACAGACACTAGTACAGTCGGTATGTACAGACACGAGTACAGTCGGTATGTACAGACACGAGTATAGTCGGTATGTACAGACACGAGTACAGTTGGTATGTACAGACGCGAGTACAGTCGGTATGTACAGACGCGAGTACAGTCGGTATGTACAGACACGAGTACAGTCGGTATGTACAGACGCGAGTACAGTCGGTATTTACAGACATGAGTACAGTCGGTATGTACAGACACTAGTACAGTCGGTATGTACAGACACAAACACAGTCGGTATGTACAGACACTAGTACAGTCAGTATGTACAGACACAAACACAGTCGGTATGTACAGACACTAGTACAGTCGGTATGTACAGACACAAACACAGTCGGTATGTACAGACACTAGTACAGTCAGTATGTACAGACACAAACACAGTCGGTATGTACAGACACTAGTACAGTCAGTATGTACAGACACAAACACAGTCGGTATGTACAGACACTAGTACAGTCGGTATGTACAGACACAAGTACAGTCGGTATGTACAGACGCGAGTACAGTCGTTATGTACAGACACTAGTACAGTCAGTATGTACAGAAGTCTTCATTGGGTACAACTGGAACAAGTTGCTACAAGTCCTTTGTCAAGATTGAGAGTCTTCCCTGTACCTTTGTTCATCATCGTCTCAGTGGGAACATGGACAACTATGGAGTATTCTATAAGAACATGTCTGATCAAAAGTAGATTTAACTGTGTTCATAAATGGGCTACAAAGGAGTGTAGCATCTTCAAAAATTAATACAGTGCTTAAATTGGTACCAATAATATTTTTTTAGCATTCTGCATGAAAAACAGCCATGTTTTCTTTTCTAAATCGTCCACAAAATCTCTTTTTTTAGTACTTGTACGAAAAAGACAACTTTGATTTTTTTGGTGCGCTAACCTCTAACATTGTTATTGTTTTTATTCATTTATGGTGCTGAAATCACTGTACTAAATCGTTTTACTAGCTGAATTCAAAAAACCAACTTATGGTAAGAATTTCAACAACTAAAAGCTTATTTGTGCTGTATGATAAAAACCATTGTTTAACACATGGAGAACAGCATCTTTTTGGTGCTTAATCCTTTTTAAAAGCTCAGCTGGGCCTCTCTCCTTAATACCCGATTGTGTACCAAAAAGCACCACTTTTGACCCTCGTGATGAAAACTACTTATTAAGGGGAAAAAGTGTCCATTAAAAAAATAAAGTTGAATTGGAACAAGTATTTAATATATGCATTTATGCGGTTCTTCAGGCAGGCCATTTCATTGCCAGAAAAAGAAAATACCCCCGTTGCAGCAGACCTGCACACTCAGCGAATTTCAAGTGCAAAACAATATATTTCAATCCAACATAGCGAGATTTGACATGTTTTGGTAAGCTCCATAAGAATAACATGGGGACTGAGTATGCAGATTTGCTGCTACAGGTATATTGAAACTGGGTGGTTTTAATTCATTATTTAGTAGATCTGAACTAGAAGAAGCTATTTACCAAGTTTTATCAAGATATATTGAAAAATAACCGAGATATAGAATTTTACTTATTTTTCATAAGGTTAACATTGGGACAACGTACTGTGTTTACCACTTTCAATATTTCGGTAACCAATGGACATAGAGCAGTGATTCAAATTACTAAATTGTTTGTTTTTTTGAGCTGAATTCAATGGTGTAAACAAAAATCGGATTATTTATATTTTTCTTTGTAAAAAACTCAAAAAACCCATTTTTTGGGGGTTTATCCCCCCTTAACCCCCCTTCTGATGATCCGATCGGGCTGGTTTTCGAACTCATCCGAATAATAACTACTTTACACGTCTGTGCCAAATTTCATTCCAATCGGACCATTTTTGCGAGCGCTATCGTGCTTACAGACACATATATATATAGATATATATATAGATCTATATATAGATATATATATCTAGAAATTTGAACGAATAGTGTTTTTGACTTCTAGGGGCACCAAAACGAAAAGTTATAGTGGTCCCGGGCTTAGGTCTTACCATGAGACCTACGGTAATAGCTTCTTCCCTATAGGGGAAATTCGTTAAAAAGCAAATAAACAAGGTGATGAAATTGTTTATTTTTTTGTTGCAGTGTATGACCTGCTAACTGGGGAGGTAGTGAAGATACTGAAGGGCCACCAGGGCTGTGTGCGAGACGTCTCCTGGCACCCGTTCCGTCCCGAGCTTGCAAGCACCTCGGTCAGTTTCTTATGTATAAAATGAAATGTATATCTGTTCGTGTCTATACGATGGTTTATTTTGCTTTTTTTAGTGGTCAATCGCAATGAAACTTTAGTTTAAAGTTGTTTTACATGAGCCTGGGAAGGTTTTTTTTCTGCCCTTTCTGGAAATCCCCAAGAGTTCTGACCACGGTCCCACAATAGGCCGGAGTCCTGAGGCCTGTCACAGACAGGCTTGCAGACACTAATGTAATGATGATTCAATGACACTCCCTTAAAACTATCGTGCCCCGAGTAATTAGTTTAGGTTTTCGTTTATGAACCATGTATTTTTTCAATCTTCATAAATTAATGAGTCATGAACTGCAGTCAAAAATAACTTCAAGTAAATCATGACTTTATTTTCTACATTAATGAAACGGTAAACATTACAGGTAAGTATTTTATTTGCTTTTCATCAGATAATTTATTTATAATTTGACAGTTACGTTTCTTATTGTTTCGATTTTGATATTCTTTTGTCATCATTTTACAGTACACCTTTAATTTTAGTGTTATTTCTAATGAACTGCTAGGAGTTCGGATGTTGTGTTGCTGTGGCACGTAAGAGGAAGAGAAGCAGGGGTAGACTCCCGCCTATAGTTTAGTGCGGCCTTGCTCTGACCCTTAAGCTTTTAAGTCTCGGTGCTTATCCTTGTAGCCTTCTTTAAGGCCATGATCCTTCTCTAAACAATTTGAAGTGTGAACAGCTGTGGATGTTAGCCTATAGAGCATAAATATTAACAGTTGTTTCAAGCTACTTAATTACAGTTCAAAATACTAATCCTTTCAACCCCTTGCAAAAATTTACAGGCCGTGAACGAGTTTACAGCAGATGAAAAAACTACAGAAATTATCTCGATTCAAATAGGAGTTCATAACACAGTTGACTCAAATTGTTTGTTGACTCTCGGTAATTAGAACCTCGTTAACTCAAAGTTTCAATCCCCTCTAAAAAACATGTCTGAGTAAAAAATAAAATAAAGCCATGCATAACTTGAAATTAATTGACAGTTATATTTTACCTGTATAATTTGATGGGTCTCAAAAATTACCACTATAACTCACAGTTTAAAGGATAAGTCAAAATAAATTTAAACTTCACCTCCACATGTCGAAGCTTACCTTTATATTTTGAAGTTCTATTAACGGACCTCTAACAAACACCCAGCATACAGGTTGCAGTATGTCGGTGAATCATTTCTGGTCAATTGTCACTATGCTTTACCTTTTAACTGAAATTTTATTAAGAATTACCCCTAAAACTCAAACTACGCCTAAGTAGAGCAACACATCACTCGAAGAAGAAAAATTGTAGTCTCCGTGAACTTGACCGCAAGTTGATTGTTTACAGGATGTGTAACATTTTAGAACTTTAAAAAGACATTATAATTAGCGAATTCACTTGACAATTTGTCCAACAGTGGGACTACTCCGTCGTTGTGTGGGGGTACAAGGACTCGGATGACTTTGAAGATGAAGACGAAGAGCCGATGCCACAGAAGGTGCGTCGCAGCTCCCGCATAGCGGAAATGCGAAGAAGAAGTCTCATGCAGCATGCTAACTTACAGCAAATTATTTAGCCTAACTAAATGGTTGGGTAAGGAATTTGTCTACTTATTATTCATCCCTTATGTTGTGCTTCAATACTAGTTGAGTATTCAACAACTTCAAAATCACACAGGACTGTTTTTGATGTTTTTTAAATGCATGTATTTATAATGCTGCTTTGACACAGGTTATCTGCACTTTAACAAAACGGTTCAGTGGAAGATTTCATGTTAAATATGCCTTTATTGAGAGAAAAATAACTAATTATGTTGATTCTTGTTGGTGTGATCTATCAGTGACAGTGAAATTTTAGATTTCATTTGTCAACACATAACTGCTATTATTGTTAAAACACAGGTCTTATAATTTTTACTGAAGGTGACCGTCATTGGTGGTTTGAAATATATATTTTTGAGTTGTTCATCATGAGACCAACAGATTCTTTAGTCAATATCATTATTCATAATAAATGACGTTCTAATTGAATTGAATAGATTTGTTAACATACAAGAAATGCTCCGGATGAATGTGGATCTATTAAGGTCTGAGAATTTAATTTAAAACAACTGAAACTCCTGTTTAAGGCATGTTCACTGTTGCAGGTGGTTCCCTGAGATCCCTGGAGGAGTTCTTGTGTTTTGTATCATACATTTTAATATTAGTACTCTTTATTTAATTAATTTTATGGTTAAGTTAGGCTGCAACTTGTAAAAATGCTAATTGTGTATAATGTAAGATTCTGAACATATTTTATAATATATATAACGTCTTAATATTTGTAAAGTCAATTGAAACATTATATCTTTACTCACAGTTGCTGTGTTTTTATTAAAACTACCTGAATGATTTCGTAGGTGTTTGTGGCGCAGTTTGCTATATGGCAGCTTAGAACAAAAAGGCTAGTTTTGTAATGATTAAAAAAAAAAAATTTAATGATAAAACTTGTCAATATTTTAATAAGTTTTCTGCCAGTTTTTGACAAAGATGCAATTTTTATTTTAGCTGGGACTACTAAAAGGGTTTCTTTAAGGTCTAATACTGCTAGTGTGCATTTTAACACCAATTGTAAGTTTTAGTCTGTTGCTTTTGTAATAACAGGAATGTGTACAGTTTCGATATACAGATGGGTTCAAAATCATGCAAGATAATGGTATTTTGTGAGATATGTTAATAACTGATAGGATATGAGATTTTATCTTAAATGTGAAACGCTAAATACATGATTTCAATAAATTACTCGTTTTGTTGTAATTGTTGTTTTAGAGATGGGCAAAAACCATTATTTATATTTGTATGAAATAATGTTATGTTGGTATTTGTATCACAACTTTATAGTAGAAGTACATAACCTAAAAAAAAAACAGTTTATAAGAACCTCCTTTATTACTTCATAAACACAACATGAAATTGATACACGTCAAAATGATAGACGTGTTCAAAATGAAAAAAATATTGGTGCTAAACAAATTACGTGTGAATTGTAACATACACTAACTTGTCACAAGTTCTAACCTTCTATCACCACTGTATTTTAGATCGCATGAAAAACCTGTCTTTTGACTGGTATTTTAACTATATTAATATCTATACTAAATATTAAAAATCTGGATTATTCGGATTAATGTGGCGGAACACCAATCCGGATAAAAAAAAATCCGGATAATCCGAGGTCGGTACAACATCGCCTAAATAGCGATCACATATCTTAGCCCCTACTAAATTAATGCTGCAAACGGCGTACCAAGACTGTACAACATGTTAGTCTTTTTGGCTTGTTCTGCATGCAATTAATTTTTCGAACTGCGCTCGATTCTTCTTCCAGTCTCGTACCGTACTTGATCCAACACCTAGCTTCTTTTTTACCTGGTTCTCCCGCGTTAAGTCTTTTGACAGCATTAAGTTTCTGTTCTAAAGTTAAACCACCTTTTAGCGAATTTCCTTAAAGGAATAAGCTATTACGGTAGTACTCATGGTAAGACTTAGGTCTTACCATGAAAAGTTAACATGGTCTCGGACTTAGGTCCGAGACCATGTTAACTTTTCATTTTAGGGACCCCAGAAGCAAAAAACACCATTCGTTTGAATTTATATATATATATATATATATATATGTCTGTTAACACGATAGCGGCCGTAAATATGGTCCAATTTAATGAAATTCGGTACAGACGTGCAAAGTGGTAATCACTCGGACGAGTTCGTGAACCAGCCCGATCGGACCACTGGAAGGGGGGGTAAAGGGGGTAAACCCCCCAAAAATGGGTTTTTTGGGTTTTTCACATAGAAAAATGAAATTTATCAAATTTGTGTTGGCACCATTGAATTCAGCTCAAAAAAACAAACAATTTAGTATCTTGAATCACTGCTCTATGTCCATTGGTTACCGAGATATTGAAAGTGGTAAACACAGTACGTTGTCTCAATGTTAACCTTATGGGAAATAAGTAAAATTCTATATCTCGCTTATTTCTCAACATATCTTGATGAAACTTGGTAAATGGCTTCTTCTAGTTCAGATCTACTAAATATTGAATTAAAACCAACCAGTTTAAACATCCCTGTAGCAGCAAACCTGCATACTCATTCCCCTTGTTATTCTTATAGAGCTTACAAAAACATGTTGAATCTCGGTGTGTTGGATTGAAGTATGTTGTTTTGCATTTGAAATTCGCTGAGTATGCAGGTCTGCTGCAACGGGGGTATTTCCTTTTATGACCAATCACTTTGAAACTCAATATCAGTTCACTCAAAGAGTTCAAAACTATAAACATAATATAGCCTAAAATAACAGTCATAAACTAACTCGCAAAATTGCCGTAGTCTACACCTTTGTTGATAACTGCTAACGCTCCAAGTAGCATACCAAAAAGAAGTATTAGTTTGGTACTACTAACTACTATTAGTAACTGCTACTAGTAGTTAGTAGTACTAAGTAGCAGTGTTCACGAAATGCTGTAATTTAATGTTTAGGCAATGCGGCTCCTTCTTCAATTAATTAATTGTGTTTCCATATGCGTAAAATGATGTGTTGTATTTGTATTTTACTTTTAGAAGGCACATTCTACTCATGAACTCGCTAAAATCACGTTTTTGCCGTGATTTTAATTTTTTATTTCTCGGATGGCCCGGTCCGGATAATCCGGGATCCGGATAATGTGGGGTCCAGATAATGTGGGGTCCGGATAATCCGAGGTGTACTTTATTTTAGAAGCTCAGGGCCTTATCACATTATTGGACTGGTGTCTTGACACCACTTGTGACACCTCGAAGTCACAGATGCCGTATATGAACACCCGCCATTGAAACAATGTTATTCTGAGCACCGCTACAGGACTCCGGATGTGAGTCGCCTAAAGTGAAAAGGCCCTTAGTTTGTCATACAGATGTTATCCGTAATAAAAGCCTAAAACCACCCCATACACTGCCATTTTGCAGCTTACTACTTGAAGTCAGGTGGCCCTAAGGATAGGTTTTTCTCTGTTATATATAGCAGAAAATTAACAAACAATTCCAGTGAAATAAATAATAGACTTTTTTTAGATAGTTTTACTATAACAAAATATTTGTATGTATAAATTTAGTCAGTAAAATATTTTTTTATCAGAACAGTAAAATATCCAAAGAATATTTTGGATTCAGTTTCACAAAATCCTTTTATAATTGAAATATTGTTATTGATGTGAGTTATATGACAACAAAAAGCATTATCATACAAAAGTATAACTCACAACTACAAAGAAAAAATAGATGCTTTCTTTGTTAACATTTTTGGAATGTCATCTAGAGAAAGGGATCTTCTCTGAAAAGGTGGATCATACACTACCACCAAACTGTTGTCACCTCTGTCTTTTTCATCTTCATAAACAGATCTAAAAAATACAAATTTATTGTAAAAATAAACTAAATTATATTAGCATTAGTAAAGTTAATAATTTGACAATTGATTTAAAAAACAAAACAAAAACTAAGAATATATTGCCAAAGATCGTTGTAGATAACATATTAATAAATAATTTTCAAATTCATTTTTTTAACATAGTTTTTTAATTTACAAGAACTTGAAATATCGTAAGTTTCATAAGACTTATCTGAAGGATTAGGTGACAGTTCCAATTATTTATTTATGTTGGTTTTTCCAGTCAGATCATGAAGTGAGTTATTTTTAAAGTGGATTTTTCTGACAATAGCTCACATTTTCTGAAACATCATCAACCCTGAAAACCAACATAAAGTAGAGTGGTATTTATAATTTCAACCAAAATCCAGAAAAATCCAGATTTCTTGTTTGACTTAAGAAGAGGGAAAGATAAATGGTTAAAATTTAATTTTTTTAACTCAATGATGTTGTAAATAATGCAATGTGACTGGTCAATAATGCAATACAACCGACATATCATCATAGGAGGTGAATCTTGCCATTGAATTGCAGCAGACTACTCCCACTTTCCGCTAACGCATCATGGCAAACAAAATTATTCTAATCGCTCATGAGACAGATGGTGTCATGTTACAGTAGGACCATTTTATTGTTTGTATTTTTATTCTCATCATTATTAATTTAATTTGTCTATTACATAAGTTTTAAATCAATCAGTCTTCAATCTCAATAAGTTCGGTATAACTACCCTAAATCCACAAGTTATATATATTAATGGTAACGTGATTCAAATTTTAAAAAAATATATTGGGTAAAAATTTAATTTCAACTATAATTTTCCTACCACTGCATGGAAATAATCACATTACCACACCTGTAAACAGTACGCAAAACTGTTCATTTCTGCTTTCATTTCATTCCCACTCGCTAAATCAGGGTTACTTATTAGGGTAAGGTGGCACATAAGACTGATATCTAAGACGTCAAACACCAAAGACCAGTTTCTATTGGTCAGAAATCCCATGACCATCACCGTATTCTAAATTCTAGTTGCTTTGTTCTAAATCAGCTGATTTCATTGTCACCGTTTCGATCTCAACTTCCGGTTCGTTCTAATAGAATAAGCAAACATAACCTCAATGAACTTTTGTGTACAGGCTATTTAAATTAAACTGTTTAAATAATGGTGGTAGGAAAAATATTGTGTGTATTGAATTTGATTTGAGATTTGATTCGATAGTGGCCCTAGTCATTGCCACTATCGAAATGTTTGGTCGCACTCAGCTAACGCTTCCTGCGGCCATCTAAGATTCTCGAGCGGCAATAACGTACTTTGCGCTCTTAATACACAAATAGCTATTTCTGCGCATTTAACCATTAGTGACTGAACATTTTTGTAATAAATCTTCACTAATAAACTTCATAAAGATTTTATCATTTTGGTGAAGTAAGGGCTCTAGGCCTGAGTTATAAGAATCAGGGTAGGATAGAAGAATCAGCAGGCTTACCTGGTGGTTAAAGCTGCTGAAGAGCACACAAAAAACATAAGCAAAATGGTTTAAATTACCTGCTACTGTCGAGTGATCCTGTTATTGGCACTACACTACCACTGGTTTCGAACCATTTGAAGGTTCATTATCAAGTGTACAAAAACATCAATTGCCCATCTTCCGTGATGATGAAGTTGTCAGAAGTTTAAAACATTTAAAAACTACACGAAAACGAACGAAAACATTTAAACACATAACTGGCCAGTACAACTTTACTATTACACGCGTGTGGAGCCGGCGGGTGATGAGTACAAAAAAAAAAAACAAAACACAAAATCAAAATGAATTTTCAAAGCCACTGGCTCCTTCTTCAGATGTAGAGAGTTCATAGTAGAGAGACAATGACCTCTCTACATCTAAAGAAGCAGCTAGTGGCTTTGAAAATTCATTTTGATTTTGTGTTTTATGTTTTTTTGTGTGCTCCTCAGCAGCTTTAACCACCAGGTAAGCCTGCTGATTCCCCTGTCCTACCCTGATTCTTCATAAAGATTTGTTATTCAAAAGTCGCTACACTCACCGCAGAGACGATGTGAGTCTAGTGGTGCTGAAGCAGGGAAGGTTGTCGGTGTAAGAGTCTTCGTCGTGAAGCCGTTTGAGCAAACACTCCAGCGCACAGACTACGCTGGTCAACGCTCCCTCTATCTGTGGGTGCCCGTTGAGACTGACCATACCGGGGTCACACCCGGGCGCCCCTACAACAGTAGTCGACATCGCTTCACAGTTTTTGTCTTACCTTATAATAATATAAAAATCTAGGGATGTGTCGGTACCTTAAGTCGGTTCTCGGTACCACCAGTTCTTTGCAAAATAACCGGTACCGAGAACCGACGTCAAAATGTCGGTACCGGTGCATTGGTATCCAAGGTAATCGGCGGGAGTAACTACCGGTTACGTCAGACGATCAATCGCACAGCGCTTTGCCGCGGGCGTTGCGCCGATGGCAAATGCCGTCGCGTACTATTATTGAAGGTCGATAATGTTTCTAAAATTACTTTTGATTCTAAATTCATCTTAAATTATGGACTCTTGATATATTTTTTATTTTTAATTATTAAAAATTGGAAAGGGGTTTTCTATGGTATTATTCTAAAATTATCAATGGAAACAAAATTGGAAACTGCTATTTTCCACCTTGGAATTTGTTCTCTTGTTCATATAGTAGATTATTTTTTAATCTTAAATGCTAAAAGAAGGATAAATAATTAAATTAATAAGTGAGATAGTATTTTATGACTTGGTGAAACTTAAATTGAAAATTATAACATTTATAAAATAGTAATATACACCAGATTGCCTGTAGGTTTGTGGGTACGTTACATTATACAACACGTTACATGACAAACACTTGATACTGATGGTACCGGTATCGAGAACCGAGACCGATCTTGTATAGAACTGGTACCGACTTTCAAAAAAGTGATACCGACACATCCCTATAAAAATCATTAAGTTTGGCTACATGATCTGGGTTTTGAGTTTCATTTTTTGATGTCGAGGCTCTGAGTTGTAGATTTTAATTGTAAATCAAGGTTTAATTAGTTTTTATTCAGGATGAGTTCAGATAGGAACAAACTACAAGAACCTAACTACAAATAAATTATGCCAAAATGCTCCTCCTCAAGTTGGAGATAGGAGCTTAATGCTCAGATTATCAAAAAATTAAAAAAGACTCCCTTCCATCTGGACACCTTTTAACCGGACATCACTTCAACCAGACTAAACTTTGCGGGACTGATATTTTAAAACGTTCGCGGCGGCGCAATTCTCTGTGTAGCTTGTCGTCATCCTGGTGTCCCGCCTTGACACTGACTCATAATTACAGTAACTGCCACACCTACGTTAGCAGCAGCACAGAACCAACTGCCTAGCTGCCACACCTACTGTCCAGTGCACAGAATACAATGTACTATTTAGCAGTTTCAGATTTCAAGCTCAGATCCTGGTTTGAAAATAAATCATAGTTTAACGCGTTGCATTTTGGGAGCAAATCGCTCCCACTAGGATGGCATTCGCTCCCATGCTGCCGCAAACGTGTTAATCGGACCATTTTTGCTCAGCTCATTTGGGTGACTGGATGTAATTGGCAGGAAATGGATGTGGGCCGCACTGTAACAATGACTCGTGGGGGAAAGATTTGAGACCAGTAGGCCCTAAAAATTACATTTCTAATCAGAGTATTGGTTATTCATGCATTGGAAATATATAATTTAATGTCTTTTATGGAATTTCAGTTTAACCAGGAAAGCTGTTACTCGGACAGGTCTCAATCTTGGTTTCCAGGTAAGTGGGAGTCTAATGTAGATTAGAGTCACTTCATGTTGACAATATCATACTGTAGATGTCCATAAACACATCTGTACTTGCAGAAAAATGTAATGCACCAACCCAAAGATCAACAAACTGGCGCAAGTGAGATTAGATACTAGTCTGAGGTTTTGAATACCTTAAAAAAATCCCTTTGTGTAAATTTTTTTCACATATTGATCTAATGGATCTGCTATAACAATGATTGGTTGGACAGTTAACAATTGTAAAAATAACAGACTGTAGTCAAATAACTGTAGCAGTTTGAAGGAATTAAATTTACAATGGTTTATTACCAACTTGTTTTTTATTGATTACATCTTTCATGAATATAAAAGTGGGAGTAAGATTTAATCTCAAACAAAACTAACTGATAAAACAATTTCATCAAAGAGAAAAAAATACCTTGTGTATCTTGAACATTGTCCCAATATCGGAGAGCATCAACGAGAGGTTTAAACAGTTCCAAACCAGATTTGTGTGTCTTGCCGTATTCATCGACAACTTCTTTGTCCTCAGGTGTTAGTGATTCCCAACTCATATAAAGATCCCTTAGTCTAGGTACTAAAAAAAAATGTATTTCTGTAGTTTTGTAACTGTGACTCTGTGAAGAATTATGAAGTTGGGAATATATTCACTAAGAAAAAATTGTCATTATGATAACTTTTTTTTATGGAATTTGTGGGAAAAATTTGTTCATTTTCATTACTAATATAAGCTGCTCACATGTGTTGTTAGGCTCTTCACTGAAACTTTATGGTACAGCAGGGGTGTGGTATACCAGGTGTGTCAAAATGAATAGCAGGGTTCCAAAGCTTTGTAGTGCCCATTCCATTTGACCTATCTTTATAAATTAATAAAATCATTTGAAAGAGTAACTCAGAGTTTTTAATAAGTGCTTTCATGTGAATTAATTTGATGCAACCCTAGTTTCAGTATCATCCAATGGTTGGGTACACCGAATAATAGCATACAGACACTTAATTTTGGGCTTTTAAATTTTAAAAAGAAAAGTAATTGTGTGGTGTAAGATCTGGCGAACAGAGAGGCAATGTGGGGAAGATTCATCATTTTTGGCTGATAGGGAGCTACCAAAGTATTAGTATTGAGTATATAGAGAACCACTCTAATTATGCAATGCTAGCACTCAGGTTCAAATTATTGGCTGTTAAGGGCCAAATGAGTCAACATGGCCTGTCATTTCCCCAAACCTTACCTCATGGATTTTAGTTTTATTAGGATATAAAATAACAAAATAAATTGACTTTTTAGTAATAATTGAGCTAGAGCTATACAAATCAACCTGGCACTTATTAGGCATTTATTGGCTTTCCTTAATCAGCTTGATGTTCGCTGTGTAATGAATGACAATTTCAGTATATACCTGAAGGAATACTGTTAGGAGTTGCTCTTTAAAATTATGTATTATTAATAAAGAATGGTTTATCATAGGCATAGTCAGTTGAGTAAATTACAAACCACAAGGCTTTGAAATCCCGCTATTAATTTTGAAACACCTTGTATTTATTTATGCTTCAGTATTTATAGTCAGTGTAATAATAATCTGAGTAAAATTAAAACTTTCTTGCTGGAAAATTTCTTGCCTGCTATCACAAATTGAAAATTATTATCCAAACTGTAAATTTTAATAAAGGTAATTGAATAATACTTTTTTATCAACCATTTTTCAGCAACAGTTTGAAGAAATTAATTTTTTTCCTTTGAAATATTGATAATACAGCTAAAGAGATAACAATCTGTTCAGTTCACTAAAACCAAGAATAATCTTGGCATACTGGGTGTACCTTAATAGTTCCCCCCTAACTGTTTTATATACTTATTCAAATATCAAGTCCAGATTGTTGGCTAATTATATCATTTGGATCGTGTGGACATTTTCGGCCGCCATCTTAAATTTGCCATATCGGACAAAAAATATTGTTTCAAATTCCTAAGTAAATAAGGGCCCTGGTCTGAGCTAGATGCAGTGAATGCAGTGTTGAAAAAGGAACTGTCACATACACATTTTCAGGAGTTAAAAAATATACCGAGAGTCCCATAATCGACTGCTCTCCCACTTAAGAATTAGAATTTGGACTGAGTCTTCAAGTAAAAGTGATTAGGAAGAGTAAACAAAAAACTTGCATGGAATAATAAGATGATGAGAACCTTGCTTGGATTTCAAAAACTGATTATAAATTAAATATTCTATTAATGGCTAAATATCTTCAGGAACAAGAATATGTCAATTTCTTCAAAGCACAATGATAAAGCACATTGAAACGAGTGACTCACTAATAAACCTCATAAAGATCTTTGAACTAATACTTCTTTCCCCATCAGCGTACCACACATTTATAGAGGAAATTTAACTGATAACTTTTTCTGTTGGGTGCTGAATTGGACTTAATAGAGTTTCTGAATTTGCTCAAACAAATTTTATAGGTTATACAGTTGCAGAATACCTTCTGGGATAAGAGTGAAAACAATATCACGAATTTGTCGTTGGAAAGCTGGGCATGATATAATTTGAGGTGTTAGTTTTTCTTCACATTTGTCATCGTCGGGGGACTCATTTACTTCGCTTGGAGGACTGTGGGAACTCTCAGATGTCATGGTTTTTTGAGAACGGTTAGGGAAAACAAAAGGTTCTTTAGAAAAATTCATCAGTAATATTAGATTCCAGCTGGTTACTAGAAATTATCATTACCTTTATGATGTTATCTATTCATGTGATCTTTTAAAATTCAAATAAATAAACAAACAAAATGTCAGTTTAAAATTCACCATGTAGAACAAGACATTCAAGAAATTAATTTATCAAGTTTCAAGTTTTCCAATGACTAAATTCTAAATTATCGTATTTTATTTTAAACAATAAAATGAAGACAATTGTAAGTATGAATGTAAAGTAGATTCTGATCCCTAAATTGTCCCACTTGATATACAACCTCATTACCTGATAATGTCAAAGGTTTCAATATGATTTTGATTCTAATTTATTAACCCATTAGCATACTTTAATGGAACAGTTCCGTCAAAGGATTTCTATGAACTGCGGGTGCTGTTAGTGATGGCTGGTCCTAGTAGCTTACTGATTTGCTGCTAGGGTCGACTGTAGGTTTTGTGCGCCCATTGTTCTCCTGGCCGACGGTGGCACCAATGGTCGAGAAGGCTATGTAGCGTTGAAGTCGTTCAGAGGTGTGTGCATGGGTTCAATTCCCGACCATGTGCAATCCCTATTAGGCTTGCAAATGTGTGGTAAAGTTGGTGAGAGGGCCCACCTAAAATAATTGGTGACCAGCTTGTGTGGAAGCTGACGGCATGTGTACATTTAATAGGGATTGCAGTTGACACCTTTTTTGCTTCTTTTTACCCTTGAGGAGGAAGACAAGTGTTTTATTTTTATTTTTAATTAATTAGTTCAGCATATTGTTAATAAATATTGACAATAAAAAAGGTCATAACCAAAATATTATACCAAATACAGACAAAACAAGCATATTCGAATTAAAACTTTAGGGAAAAAAATTGGTATGTCAAAGGGTTAATAGCATAGTACAATGACCAAATTGTTCAAAAGTACAGTTCGCACACTATATCTCCGGCTATGACCAAATCAGCTGCTTGCAAGGCGCGGGGGGGTGAGGGGGTACTTTTCTGAAAACATTATTCTACAGTCCCGCTGTTCGTCAAACGCAGTGTTTACCAAAATCAAATTTTAAAAATATCATATGATACGGTTAGTAGCGAAGTAGTCATAGCCGGAGATATAATGCGCGAACTGTACATGAAATGCATGCAATAAACAACAGTGAAAACACATAGCATGAAAATTTTCCTTTAATTTAGTTTCTGTAGCACTTATTTGAAATAAGGACAATAAAGTTATTGGAAGCTCACTACAACTATAAGAAAAAAGCAGAGTCCCGAAAAAGAGACCTAATTGGGAACGTACCCATTTCGGATTGCCCCATATTTTGGTTTAAGTGGAATAATTATTCAAACAGAAATTATTACTATATCGATACTACTATTTATTACTAAATTTTTGTTGTTGTTAATTCAATAAAATTATTCCTGCGAATTAAATACGCACGATCAAACTAAACGGTTGTTTGCTGATTTAACAAAGTGTTTCCTGCGATCTGTAAATACTCATAAATGAAATTCATGGTCAGTCACTTCTTTTGATAAGTTATTCCTTCCATTACCTGCAATCCATATGTTGTATCTATATGCTCACGGTCAGTAATAATGCACAATTGTCCTTCTCAAAATTATCATGGCTGCTTATGCACAGTTAGATTTCAGCCATTTAACACCTTTTTCAAAGTTTCGCCTGTTTTTTATTCAGAATCAGGGAAAATTTCCTATCCTGATAGCATTTTAGGTTAAGCATACTTTTGGCTTACAGAAGTTCAGATTAATGAGATTATTACAAAGCGACTATTAGAATATTCACCTTGTTCACATTTTGCTTGTTTCTGGCAACCAGCTCCAACTTTCAGTCTGTTTCAGCTGGCATCATGCAAGCACAGTATTCTCAGTCTTGGTCATTTGCTAAATGATTCCCTGGTTAGTAGTGTAACGGTAGAGGAGGGTTTTTTTATAGGATACTGCAAAAAAGGTCATAC
Source organism: Flexamia atlantica (assembly GCA_035578135.1). Classification (NCBI taxonomy): domain Eukaryota; kingdom Metazoa; phylum Arthropoda; class Insecta; order Hemiptera; family Cicadellidae; genus Flexamia; species Flexamia atlantica. The sequence goes on along the minus strand of JAQJVK010000030.1, from coordinate 2,989,126 downwards.
ACATTAAAAAAAAATACATGTAAAAACCCTCCTTTTATGACATAAATATTTTTAATTATAATAGTTTTCTTTTAACGAATATTTGTTTTTCAGGCAATTTGCAGGATACATTATGTGCAAATGATTTTGACGTTACAATAACAGACTTATCTTGACCAAACGTATGCCTTAAATCTTATGAAATTTGGTTTAAGTTTCTGTGGGAATGCAGGATAAAAAGAGTTAATCCAGAAAGTGCAATCATTAACAAATCAGAATTCTTGTTTTTGACCATAAATATCACATGATAGAAAAAATGATCTTAAACATTTAAAAAATGTTAATTTTACATCATGGTGAAATGAAAGTGTTTTTATAAATAAAATATGAAACTGAAAAATGGGTAAGCAAACGAACATGATACGGAAAGTTCCAAGTACACAGATTGTGTACATGGGAAGAGACACTGCATCTACCATTAGAAGTCTTCTTATTCCAAAACGCCTTCCAAAATCTACCAATCAAATCCTTATTAGATTTTGCAGTTCTTACCTATTAAAACAGAAAATCCCACTGGCTCCTGCATTCATAAAACGAAAAATTGAAAACGCAATTCTGAAATGGAAAATGAGAAAGTAACAAAAAACCAAAAATATAGGTTTATGTTCCTGTGAATTATTGCATTGTCTTCGTAATAAAAATACCACATAATTGATTTTGTTTTATTATTTATTTTAGAGTCTGTAAGGTGGGACCTATAAATTTTAAGTACATAAAAACTTGTTTGTGGTATGGCAGATATCTCTCATGAATCCTTTGAGCATAATTTCAGTTGATCTGTACGCGTCCATTTGAAATTAAAGCACTGAAATTAGCACTGTAGTTCGTAATACTTTTGTTCAGATCATTGATTTTTTAACCCAGTATTTTTTAATTCAAATAAAAAAATATAACGAAAAATCTGTAGAATTTTTTGATATTTTATTAATGAAAATATTGACTAAACCCTTCACTGCCATCAGCTCTCTCGTTGAAAACAGCTGCACAAAAAAAATTGCTTAACAAATATAGAGCAAAATGTCTGGCCGCATGCAGTACGCGACGCAACATAACAAATGTTTTTGTCTTTGGTCATCAATCAGATGTCGCCAGGCATACATTTTTTATTGAGATTTATGGACAGAGCCAACAAGACAAAACATCTTTTTTGAAATAAGTTTATTTGTCTTGCCATTTAAGGTGTGCGGCCACCTCAAAGGTTTTGTTGAAACAGTTGCCCCAAAGATTCTCCTCGCACGACAAATACAGTTGGGGGAGCTAGGGGGAACATTTCTAAAAATGTTGGTTACGAAACAATAAATAATCTAAATAGGCAAGCATGATTTTTCTAGCCCTTTTTTTCAGCCTGTGTGTAACCTGGGAAAAATCTGAAAATAGTTAAAATTGCATTTTCCTGTAGACATACACTATCCCATCATCATATGTATTAGTTTTGAGGGCATGCAGAAAATTTATTTTAAAAATTTAAAAAATAAAGGCCTTATGAGTTGCTATGCTGGTTAAGGAATAACAAAATGTAAAAAAATCTGTCACATTTTTTATTGCAGCAAGGAGAAAAAACAAAACCAATGTATAGTAGGAGTCACCTAAGTTGGCCAAAGCATGTAATAATCATCTCATCAAAATTTCTCATACACAAATAAAAACAAATAAACGAATACACTAAAAAACTACAGATAATTAATATTTACTTAACCAAAAACCAATGACAATCACGTTATTATTATGTTCGGCCGATCGTAAAAATGTTATATTCTTTAGCATAGAACGACCTCGGATAGTCTGGAGTCTCAGATAACTGGGGCTCGGATAATCGGGAGTGTACGGTATACAGGCAGAGTCTTCTAAGTCGTCCACAACAGATTGTAGACGAATGGCTTAACATACAAAGACGAAATAAAACATTTTCCCACTAAATCATACCCAAGGAACAACATAAAAATATGTTTAACCTTTTTAAAATACAGGGTATTCCAAAAACCGGGGGTCATGGGTTTGAATCTCGGAATTTTCAAATGTAAACATATGTCATATTACACACAATTTTAAAGCTCTAAGCAAGGCAAACAATTTGGTGAAAACAGAAATCAATAATCTTTATTATTTTCAAAATGACGGCCGTTTTTGTGAAAGATTGGTATTTACGGAATACCCTGTATCTCGAGAACTACTGAAGGTTTTTTCGTTTTGTTTGAAAATTCTTAGTTATTGTAAACTCAGCTTTAGTTTTATATGCAAACACTAAAAGAAAATAAATACTTTTTAAAACATTTTATTTTTTGTAAATATGGTGGTACTAAAAATCAAAAATTTTAAATAGCAACATATGTTAAATAGGATATAATTTTAAAGGTCTTGCAAAAACCTACAAAAAGCCACGTGTGTCCGGCCGAACCTACCAGGCTTATGTTGAAAACAGATCTTTATGCAATGTAAGAAAAATGTCAATGAATCTTCAAGAATTTTTGACAGCAGCGACAAAGGTCTGTGGTACAAACAAATCCAGCCTGAGTTGTCCTTAAAACCCTGGTTTGTTATCATCAATTTAAATAGGGCACAAACTACGACTATATGTAGGTTGAGGTTCGGCCATGCCCTGACTGCAGATCGGTTATTTTTAATGAAGACCGTAGACTCGCCTTCATGCATGGAATGTGGCTTGAACGAAGATGAGTCGATAGAGCACATGTTTGTGCGGTGCCCTAAATATGCATCAGCCCGGGCAACATTGCTAGCGGATCTGTCCCTCCAGAACCCTCAAGTGGATTTCGATTTGCGAAAAATGTTGATGGTGAAAAATCACTATTTATGGAAACACTTGATCCATTACCTTTGTACGTTAAAGAAGATTCTGTGAAACTATAATTTGTTTAACTATGACATTAATTCATTTTTTGTTAATTTAGTGCTACTGTGTCACTAATTTAGTAGACTCCCTATGTAACCTGTAAATAATTGTGTCTCGGGCTACTTGGCTATTTACCGTGCCTGTCCTTGTAACAAATAAAGAGTAATAAATAAATAACCTACAATTTTTCATTTTATACTCTTCTTCTAACTTTGGTAGTTTTTCAGTTATAAACAAAAAACTCTATTTTCCATATAACGGTCATGTTAAATTTGTTGTACTCAATGTTAAGGAATGCAAATTTAAATGCTTTGAGTACTGCACATTTAACATGGGCGTTATATGGGAAAATAGAGTTTTTTGTTTATTCCTACAAATCTACTTAAGATAGGAGGTGAGTATAAATTGAAAAGTTGGAGGATTTTGCAAGACCTTCGAAAATAATATCCAATTTGACATATGTTGCTATTTAAAATTTTTTATTTTCAGTGTTACCAACATTTAAAAAAAATAAAATGTTTTAAATACTTATTTATGTATTAAGAGCTTAAAGTAGGTCTTTCTCGTTTGAGCTAAACAGTTACCGCGTGACGCGTAGCGGAGCGCGGTATTTTTAGCGAAAGCGAGAAAGACGCTTTACATGCGAAATACATGCTAAATTTTTCCTACAACTGCAGTTCTAAATTCCCAAACGATAAATACAATCACAGTTACTCACGTCCATTGTAGCTGAATGTACCATTATGATTTTGAGGTTATAAACATGAATAGAAATAAAGTCTTTGACAATAATAAACACGATTTATTGAATACATATTTTAGCTCATAAATAATAGGAACACAAATTCATCATCACTTATTACATCCATTGTAGCTGAATGCGCCAGTTTGAGGTTATAAACAAGTCAAGCTCAGTCGGAAGCGGATTGGAGCAGTGTAGCGCGCCAAGCAACAATGCAATCAGCTGGCAAGCGTTAAAGTAATCATGTGGCGAGCGTTAAAGACTTTAACGCTCGCTCCAAAGACTTTCAAAGACATTATCGCTCGCACCTCAGTAAACAGCTGTTTTACGATTGGGTTTCGGTGCGTAAACTGACACTTTACACACGGTTGTAGGAAAAAATATTTATTTTCTTTTAATGTTGGCATCTTGCATATCAAATTAAAACTGAGTTTACAATAATTAAGAATTTTCAAACAGAACGAAAAAACTTCAGTAGTTCTCGAGATACAGGGTATTCCGTAAATACCAATATCTTTCACAAAAACGGCCGCCATTTTGAAAATAATAAAGATAATTGAGTTCTGTTTTCACCAAACTGTTTGCCTTGCTTAGAGCTTTAAAATGATGTATAATATGACATATGTTTACATTTGAAAATTCCGAGATTTGAACACATAACCCCCGGTTTTCGAATACCCTGTATTTTAAAAAGGTTAAAAATAATTTTATGTTTTTCTTTGGCTATGATTTAGTGGGGAAAAGATTTATTTCATCTTTGTATGTTAAGCCATTCGTCTACAATCTGTTGTAGACGGCTTAGAAGACTCACCCTGTATATTATTTATTAAGAAAATGTAATGCCGCATCCATGGCACACCCTCTTCATGTTAATACATACTTATTTGAAAAAAGCATATGAGTAATATTTTAAGTTATGCAAGAGAATTTCAGGTTGCAATATTGCATTAAAACTTTCATTTTACTGCAAGTGCCATCGTAAATCAGATGTTCATTGATCATTAATCATTAATCATTTGACAATAATTTCTGCGCAGCTGAATTTTATGCTTATAAGTTCGTTAAAAAAAATATTTTGTCTACATTCATTTTAGCCAACTTAGGTGACTTATCTAGTCTTGTTAAATTTTGACCTGTATGCGATCTCTAGTATACATTAATATACAAACTCGTTCTCTTTGTTAGATCCCGAGACTTAATAAAGCCTGCACCAAAATGAGGAACTGAGGGTTGAGTCACTGTTTCCAGATTCTTACTTGATTAGGAAATCAGCAGTACTGGTCACAGTTTAGTAGATTATTTATTCCAGTTTATCCATTGCTTTTGAAGGGAATTTGTAATCTGATAGCAGTTTTGGGCAGTAGAAAGGATGGGGGGGGGGGTGGAAAATAAGTTACGAAACCATCAAAATATTTTTTGAAGGCTACTCTATTTAATCAACGCTCTAGGGAATGGAGCACAAATTTATGGTTCAAGAACGTTATGATTTTATACAATTTGAGAAAGAAAAGTGCTAAAAAATGTACCTAGTCAAACTTTGAAAGTTATTTTTTATGTAACATTATAAAGCCAATAATGTGCATTTTTTATATTTTTAAATATTTTTCAAGTTTGAAATAAGATTCTGAGACTCCTCCATGAAGCAAAGGACTTAAATTACTGGACTTAGAGTTAATATAAATAACAATTATTTAATACCACTTGAGCCTCCTAGCTTAAACACTAGGTAAAGTCAAAAAGATTATGTGACAGATAAATGACCTCATTTATTGGGCTATGAATTAATGATGCTATCTAACAAAAGGTAGCCGTTAGATAGTAACAAGACCCGGGTTTGGACCGTTCCCGATCAAAACGTTAAAAAATGCCACTGGCGTAGAAAGCACAAAATACAAAAAAAAATACACATTAAATCTATTAATGCAAGTTAGTCATTGGAAATACAAGTAATTGTAGTTCACGCATTATATCTCTGGCTATGACAGAGTCCAGCTGGTTGCACGGTGCGGGGGGGGAGAGGGGGTACTTTTCTGAAAACATTTTTCTACAGCCCCGCTGTGTGTCAAAAGCAGTGTTTACCAAAATTCATAAGTTTAAAATATCATATGATACGGTTAGTAGCATAGTGGTCATAGCCGGAGATATAATGTGCAAACTGTACTCAACTATAAAGTAACTGGCTTATCAACCAGGTTTCACATGTGGAAAAACAAAAACTTCTTTGGATTCCAGATTTAATGTTTCATTTATCATACATCATTAGGTTGTCATGACAACTTCATAAACTTCCCTATAGTGTAACATTGAGACTTTGGGTTACCATAGGGCATAGCCCTAAGGAAATTAAAAAAAAATCCTTTCTTAGCAGATGCCTACATCCTAAGAGGAACATCCGTGCAAATTTTCAAGGTTCTAGGTCAAGTAGTTTGAGCTGTACAGTTATAGGTGAGTAGTATTTGATTAATATATAGTAGATTAATTAAAACTAGGTTCCTTAACATGTTTGCAGTGATCTACTAACTTCTGGATGGCAAGCAATCATAAAAACCTTCAACTTGTTCTGTAATAAAAGTACTCTTCTGTTCCACCAGTAATCTGTATTTCTCCTGAAGTACAAGAGACAGATGATTTTGATACAACAAAATATCATATGTTTTTTCTAATTTCTGAATGATTACATGAGTATTACTTAACCTTTACCCAAACACAAAAATGTCATAGTTCTAAATTTTTAGTGAATTATTCAATTAGTACAGTACATGAAATATATTTTAGAGTAAGTATTAAAATCAATCTTAATAAAAATGTTTTATCAAGTTGTGTCTCAGGTAGAAATATATTATTTTAAATATCTTCGTACTTACTTCCAGTTTTAGCGAATTTCCCCCTATAGGGAAGTAGCTATTTGAAGTTGGCCACCTTCAGTAGGAAGCTAATTGGATTTTCTATTTCTAGAAGCATATTAAGTAAAAGTTGGGTCAGATTGACCACCCAAACCTTAAAATAACTGGAACTGAAGAAGATATTAACATGATTAAAATAAAACTGTACTGATTTTAGTTTAGGGCTCAAATATTGTTAAAATGTCGGAGTTGGAAGTACAATAAGCATTAAAACTGATTCTGCAATAGTCAGTAAAACTCCATGACTAATCTCACAAACTTGTCTCTCGGCAACTCAACAATCTGGATGACTCGACACCTTCGTTTTTACTATAAGCCCGTAATTTTTAGTATCAAGCACAATACTGTAACCTATTTCCATTTTCAAGTCATTAATTATGTTCTGTAATTTGTTTATGCTAAAACATACTGTTATGCCGACTGTTAATGATTTTAAAGCTTGAGCCAGTATACAATTTAAAGCTAGTTCTGGGGTTTTCTTTATCCCCTCAATGCATCCTGGAACTCGATGGGGAACTATATACTATGTATCCCAAACCTGACGGGGTCATGCCCACATTATGTCAAGTTTGTCAAACTACTGCATTTGCACCATATATCATACTTGTCACATGTAGAACTAATAAAACAATTTTTAAAACAAAATATTTATCCGCCTCAGGCTAATAGAAATAACAATGTTTTGTTCCTTATACTTCAAATTTCAAGTTACAAATTTTAGTTGAGTTGGTAGGACAGGCATTGAAGCTTGTCAATGACATCAAGGATTCAAATTCCAGTAAAACCTATTCACAGGGAATACAATCTATACAACCCTGTACATAGGGGAAATTCGCTATGGGGTTTTGATGTACATTGTCATCTAAATGTTTTATTGAAACCTTTTATTGCCTCTGCTAATTGTAATAAAAATTTGTATTTTCATAAAGTCAAAAATTTATGTTGATTTAGTATTCTTTGTTTGTTACTGTATTAATCAAAATTTAGCAAAACTATTCATTCATAAAATAAATATAACTTTACCCTGTGATTGATAAATTTGAACAAAACATGGGGAAATGAGTTGTCTGAATTTTTGGCAAGTATATATATCTACTATGTGTGTAGAAATTCATCCTAAGAAAACTTTTGTCTCTGAATAAGATTTATTTATTTGTTTTTTTTTCTCAACTACATACACCGCTTTATTTCTATTTTTATAGCATGCAGAGAAAACCACTGGCAAAACTGTTCAGCAACTCAGGCCAGAAGCTTCTGCAGCTCCAGGTAATCTTGACGGGTTCAACCCGTGGATGCTAGATTTTTCAAAACCAGAGATCATAAATTATTTTTTTCAAGAAAAATGGTTTTTATGTATCACTTATTCTGTGTGCCTCATTTGGAATGTGGAGCATCACATTTACTAAGCCAAAAAGCACATTAAAAAACCTAGACTTTAAAATGGCTGGTACCAGCGCATGATAAATGGCTTTAAACTATTGCTGTGCACCAAAAGTACTGGTGATTGTTAATGTCTAATTTTAGTGGTTGCATAAAATATGAAAACTATCTTTTTTCAAAGATGGTGATTACCTTAAAAATACTATTGATCTTGAAAAAATGATTTTTGTTTCAGAGCTCACCTCTACCTTTAAATAGGAGATTCCTGGTTACTGATCCAGACATAATGTTTTTATCAAGATCTAATTTTAGTAGTTTGTTGCCAAGAAGCTCATCTTTAACAAGGTCAGATGGACTAGTCCCCTTCTTTAGTACATTGGCCAAAAGAAAACAGTTAAACAATGAGAATCTGTTAGTCAAGTTGGAACGTCAAGATACTTTTTCACAAAGCCCGGCAAAGTTCTTTACCTGCAGAGCAGAGGAGGAAACGGTCCAAATTGAAGGGGTCGGATGGGCAGGCCAACCTATTGTAAAAAGATTGCACACGATCCTGCCTGAAGTACACGGTTCTGACATACTCAAAGCTACAAAGAAATCGAAAACAATAACAGAGGTGGGGAACAATCTGGAGGTAAAAGTAAGACATTTTGGAAGGAGCCACGATATAATTGCTGTTATCAATAAAAGGGCTCAGAATAAAGTGGGGTTTAAGAACTCTGAACTTAAGGAACAGAGAAATAGGATTTTACATGCTAAAAAAGAGAAAATGTACCTCCAGAATTCTGGAATATTATTAACAAAACCCATGAAAATAAAGAAGAAAAAAAGGACAATTGTAGTGCCATCCAAAGCTGGTCCTGTTAAAAATCCAATAAAAAAAAGAAAACTACACAAAAAGAAAGGTCAGAAAAAACTTGTTTTTAAGATTGCGCCTTCAATGGTTATGAACAGAAGAATGTCAACAATGCCTTTGCCAAGCTCTTGCTTTTGTGTGACAAATAGACAGTTTCAAACTTACTCTACTCTAAATTCTCCAAAAGCTCACTCGAAAAAAGGAAAATCGAATAAAGCCCCATCTGTGCCAATAATCCCTGATGAAGACTGTGTGTGCCCTGAGATATTATACACTTCAGGAAAAAGGAAACCAACTAAAATTTGCGGTGAAGCAGCAGATTTAAAGAAGGGAAAGAAAAAATCATCTTGGAAGCCAAAAATGTGTAGGGTAGAGCCAGAGGAGCTGGAGCGTAAGAAGACTCAAGTATGTCTTTCTGAAGCACAAAAGCACGGAAAAAAGAAGAGAGAACTACCGAAATGCCCTGAGCCTGAGAAATTAGAAGCCCCAAGAGTTATTATTTGTGAACCAAATTTAATAGATGAAGCTGAGAAGTTGAAGAAAAAAGAATGTGTAAGGGTTGAAGAAGTAAAAGTTAGAAAAAGAACCAAAGTTTGTAAACCAGTAATCATATTTGCCAAGGAAGAAATTGGGGTAAAAGCTGAGAAGAAAGCCGCCTGCGCTTCAACTCGAGTGAAGAAAGTAGTTTCGAGGCACACGAAAATCTGTCCACCTGAGGCAGCTGAGTGATTGTCGATGTCTACCTCACCCTCCTCAATGTTGCTATGTTTGAACAGGAATAGTTTTGTCAGTTGTAAGAATACAATTACTTTATTTATAGTTTAAATACAAATAAGTAAATAAAACCACTTTTGTCTTTTCTATGGTTGAAAAAGTATTAAAAACACTATCTAGAATAGGGACTAAACCTTTGTAGAATATTCTTATTGTCGATACTTTGCAAATAACGAGACGTTTTATGTCGTTTTGTTTGTCATGACTTGTAGAGTTAATTTTCAAAATTCTTATACTTTTTTAAATTGTAGTAGCTTAGGTGCTGTAACCATCACTTCTGTAATGTTTAGATTTAACTTTGGTTGGGTATAGATTCTTTTGTTTTTGAAGTAGAATGAATAAATAACTGGTTCAATAACTGAACTATGAAAATGTATGCAAGTAGTGTATTTGCAACAGTAAACCAGCAAACAGTTAGTTGTACAGGTTCCTTCAGAGGCACCGTAAAACCTCAATAGTTCGATACTCTAAACAGCTTGACTTGGGCTGACAAACAACAAACATTCAAAGACTACCAAATATTTTATCCATCGATATTTATCGGGATCTATATTATGATTAAAGTTAATTAATTAGCTATTGAATGGTTTATAAGGCATTTGATAAATTTAGGTTATGTACAACCTGTATGTCAAATGCCTCTATTAATGTAGAATTCCATATACTCTCTTTAGTTTAACATTTCGAAGCCAAACTGTCGAGAGTCTACTGCACATCATACATTATAAATTTAAACCATAGATTAAGTTTTTTTGTTGTTGTAATTGTCGTTTTGACTAATTCATTGAAGCGACTGAGCTAAAACTTTGAATAAAAGAATACCGTATTATATTTGGCCAACCTAACGGCTATTTCCATTCTCAAATTGCCTTAGAGCTGCACTTCTTGGGCTTTTGAATTTTCAATGTTAACTTCTTTAAAGATTATACTTAACAGCTTCTACTTGTACAGCTCAGAGTATCAACAGGAATAAATTTAGTAAGTATCAAGTATTTATTCAAGACTGATTTACATATTTTAAAATGGCGCTCAAGTTAGATGACTGAGTTAACCCATATAACTCAATTCAGATGATGTAAATTGGTCAGTGTGTTTAAAAATTTGGTTAGTTAATTCAAAAGTGGGCAAAGTTGAAGGGAAAAAATAAAATGCGAAAGAAAACAGCATCTACACAAATGACACAAATGATGAAAATGACTTCAGTAACTACGACTTTTGATCTCTGTGCTAAGCCCAAGCAGACAAACCAAAGTTTTTTTTATTATAAAAAAATATAAAAACTGAAGATTATAGCTACAAAATTCAATTTTGTTTTACTCTGTTCCTTTCCCAATAAAACTTTCTTTCTCATCAGAATATAGTTTTTTTTCTTTTTCTCTTCTATTAGTTAAATAATATATAATTTTGGTTAAATTTTTTTTAAGAGTGCAGTTTTTCTTTTTCGTCAAGTGTAAGTGGGTGCATCATTTATTTTTCTAAGACTCAGTCATATGCACAAGTCTAAGAAGGTTCTATGCTGTACGTTACTTTTTGATATTTACGAATTGTGAAAAAAGGAAACTAATTTGGTTTGTTTTGATTTGATTTATACTTGATTCCACATTACCGGCCATCGTTAAGGCCGATTTACATTGGTCGAGAAAATGGGCGAGTAGAAAGGCAAGTTGGTATTATATTGACAACTCAAGTGATGCAAGCAGATGAATGAGTCGAATGATGAACGAATTCCCTGGGAAACCAAGTGAAAACCAGCTGACGCTAGCACCTCGGCTCAAACTCGACTCGAACCTTACTCGACCAATGCGGATTGGCCTTAAAGGCCTTAAGATATTACCATGATCTTAACCTTGCAAAGTACTTTATGTAGTGTAATATAATAAACAAATGGTGATTTAAGGTGTAGTAGTCACATTATAAAATATTTGTAAGTTATAACATACATATATTTTATAATTTGGCCATTACATCTTAAAATCGCTGTTCAAAATACATGGATTATACAAAATTCCACTGTGCATAGTGAATGCGGAGTCGAATAGTTGAGTTTAGTTATAATACATTTGTAGTGTTCAGATACTGCTGATAGAGGCATTGCAGCTGATAGAGGCAGTTGTATACTAGAATTGTAATTGACGGGTGATGTTATAAACCATGTTGCCACCTGCTATAATTAACAATAATTGCACAGTTTTTCATAAGCAACTGCAGTACCATTTGCTGTTGGATGGGGACTTGTGTAAATCAGCAATGAAGTTCTTATCTTTCATCCTGGTTATAAGTAATTTCAATAATTATAATATGTAGACTGCCTCTCATTCAGACACCTTTTACCCGGACATCAGTTTAACCGGACTACGCTCCACGAAAGTGACATCTTTTTGACCAGACGATTTTTATCAACATCCGTTTAACTGGACGTGATGGGTAGGGAATAAACAATATTATGTCAATGATTCTCGTGGGAAAGATTATAGATCAGTAAACAAAAGTCTAAATCAGAGTATTGGCTTTTACAGAATGCAATAGAGTCATAATTTAATGTGTTAAAGGGAATGTCGGATTAACCGAAAAAACCGTTATCCGTAAGGTTCTCGGTCCTGAGGTGTCTGGATGTCAGGGAGTCTACTGTAGCATTTATTCGATGGTACTAAACAACATTAATTGACTTAAATTTGTCTTGACTTAAATTTTGATGGAATAAACTAGATGTTATTTCACTGATTATTTTTAAAGTGCCTTTACCCAATACTGTACTTCTTCTCTAATCCTAGACCAAGGCACAAATCAAGGAGTTATTTTTTACATTTGGAAATAAATAAAAGAAGTAATACATTCGAAAAGTAAGCTAAAAGAACTTTTCTTTTCATAATTTTGTGACCATACAGAACCGAGCTGTATAAACATTAGTTATTTTTATCTTGAACAGAAATGACTGTTGTCTTTTATGTCATCTCAAAACACATGTTAACAGTGGCAAAAATATAGCTAATACATATCAGTGAATATTTAATCCTACAGTTTTATTCTATGCTTTATAGTTTCCTGTTGAGAAACTATCTATACCCAGCATTACTTCTGATTTAATTAATACTGATGTTTGATGTGACTGTCAGCAGGTGAAGTTACACAGATTCTCCTTTCCTAATAACATGTTCAATATAAAGATAAATGTTTTCCAGCTCTCCAGGTGGTATTCAGCTCTTCAGGGTTTCTGGATTGCCTTTGGCCCTTTGGAAGCTGTGGAAGCAAAGTTTGTGGCCCCATCAATGACCCCCATGAGGTATGGTCTCAGCACATCTTGTCACATCTTGTCACATCTCAGAACATTCTTGTCTCCGGAGGCAAGAATGTGTAAGAAATGAGAGATGCTGGGTTTGTACCCTTGAGCAAGGAAACAAAAAGCTCATGTTCAGATGTGCTGAGACCATACCTCTCCCTGACTGTGTGCAACTTAAAGGGTTCAATAATTTTGTACCACTGGCTGATTCGTCGGCAACTACTGCTACGAAAAAAAAACAAAGGGCAAAATTGAGTTGGTAAATGTCTTTTGGAGGGGTGCAGTTGCACCCCTAGGTGGTGGATGAATAAAATGCCTCATACCAAAAAAATGTTATATTTTATTCCTAATCCAACTATACCTAATAGTGAGTAACATCTTGAAGCTTAAGCGTTTAAGAAAAAACAGTTGTGAACTGGATTTTTGAGTCTGGGATATTATATTTCATAATTTTTTCAAATAATTAAACTTTTTTTGATTTATGTCATTTAAAAATCTAGTTTTAAAAATCCAGCCAAACACCAAAGCTTCAACATGTTCCTCAAGAGGTAACCAAATGTTGTTATAGTTCCTATTTGGAAAAATCATGATCTAACTTGAACTAGATCAAATAAATAAAACTGTAGATCCATAGTACAAGGAGAATTATTCCTTAATTATTATACATAAGTCCCAATTACGTAGGTCTAATTAAACTGTGATGACATTGTTCCAACCAAGACTATAGAGATAAGGGCACCCTAAAACTCGGGACCATCTAAGGCGCCCCAAAAGTGATTCCGCAACGGTAGCTGTGTGACGTCACAGGAGGCAGGCACTTGGCTCCTTATTTAAATTCACCATGCGCTCGCAATAAGTCGCTGCCATTCAAGTTGCAACATTCCATCATACTACTTGCTGTCTTCAGTAAATTAATCTTCAGATTAATTTGATCAAAACATTAAAATTCAACAAGCTACACATACATTTATACACTTTACACATAACGATAATAAATGTTAAAGTGTAGCGATAATAAATTTTGTGTTCGTGTTAAATGTAGTTTTTATTATCGTACACAGTTTTTCTTTGTGTGAAACTTGTCAAGCAGAACTGCTCAGATCTTTTACCAGCACCAACATATCTGCTCTGAAAGTTATTCAAACGATCAAATGACAGAATACAGTTACAATTTATTTTTTTTAAGAGAGACAGCACCAATATTTTTTAAACATTTTTTGAATTAGCTTGGATTTTTTGTTATAAGTGGTTGTATACTGCATAAAAGTTTGATAAACATTGGTGTCAGAGTGGGTTTTATATATATAACATTTATTAGCGGCTTTATCTCCAAAGTAAATAACTACCAAAAGAAATCAGCTGAGGGAAAAAAGTCAACCTGATTAAAGATCAAAACAGATAAGAACCAGTATGTAAACAAAAGTAAAATATTTCGAACTATCAAAATTCAATGTAATCCCAAAATTCTTTAGTTATTTTATAAAATTTCCAGTTGAACACGAACAAATGACAAATACAGTTTTCTTAAAATGAGATTTGGAAACTACAAGAAAGGTAAAATACAATAATTAATTTTTACTAAAGGAAACATTCCCTAGGTGTATTTTCACTAGTTCACAAGATTTGTTATTGGTGTTTAGTTAAGAGTGTTTACAAAGTTTCATAAAAAAGTAGAACAAATAAACAGGGAGCTTAAATAATTTTTTTTTTTAACCAAACAAAACCAAATTTGTATTTCCATTATGTGTGACCTACATAAATCAACAAAAACGGGTACACTCTTTCGTACCACTGGTTTTCATGGATCTATGTTACACTTGGCGCATTACATCTTGAATCATGGCCTAGTCTATTGCTGGAGCTATCAAATTGTTTATTTTCAATGATTTTGGACAACAAACAGAATAAAAACAAATATCAACTGTATTTTGTTTACAAATGGTATATTGACAGCGGTTGGAAAATGCTTACAAGTCAGGCTAGTGCAAATTATCGTATCAGCTGTGGTGTCCTGATGACTTTCACTCCACTCCAATGCTTCAGATGTAAGGCCGGAGACACATGAGGCGAAACTGCCGCTGCCGCCGTTTTTGCAGTAGTGTATAGATTTAAATGGACGCTTACACACGGAGCGGTAGAAATACCGCGCGACCGTATTGCCGCTAGCGGTCGTTTTGCAGCTGCTCAAAAGCGGAATTTTTTCCGCTTTTGTGATCACAGTGATGTATGCATTAAATGGGCTATTGGAGAATAAATAAACTGGCTACCTCTATAGTCTTGGTTTCCACCACATTGTTTCAAACCCTCCCCTTCAGCAAAAAATTGTTCGTGGCCAGTACTTTTTAGTGAAGTATACATCTTTCCAATGGGACAAATCACTTGATTTGACTTGGAAATTATTATTTGACCTCTTTAGAAAGGAAGTAGCTCTTAAGGCAGATGATTTAAGTAAAGTTGAAGCAGTAGGCAGCCTGCAAACATTTGGTGGATTTTCTACTGCCGCCATGGTCAGGCGGCTAAACACGCTAAATATTGTACCGTGTTGATGACGTCATGAGCTCTGTGATCGGCATATGGTAAAATACATTTGGTAAACACCCACAGACGTCTCTCAAAATTAAAATGGTACCGTAATTGGCGATATTTTTTCTGTGGCAGTATTTTTACCTCCACGTGTGTAAAGAACGTTGATTTCGTCGGCAGTGGCAGTGAAATTATCGCAGCGATAAAAAACCCAGGTAAAAATAAAAAAAATGCCCAGTTATAAAATGCCCAGTGTGTCGGCCTAAAGGGTTCCCAAGCGTCAATATATAATGCGCCAGGTGTACATTTCTTTGAGGAGGTATTGGGGAAAGGCCCTGGAACCTACATATTTTCGATGGTCATAGTGTACAATGGCAACGGTGAGCACCCAAAACTGTGCAATTAAAAAAAATTGTAAAAACTGTGTAGTTTTAAAAACATTATGATAAACATCCCACCATTAGGTCCTGCTCTTAAACTATCGTAATGAAAATGAAATTCCGATCTGCTCCTAGGCCAAACCATAATTGCATCTAGAAACACAAAATTTTGCATATATACTCCTCTTATAGCATAGGCCCCCAATAAGAAGGGGTTGGTTGTTTTCCTGGGAATTCCAATGGGGCTCCACCACAGAAGGCCAAGGTTTGTAAAATTGTGTTTATGGAGGATTCTATGTTTTGACTTTTTATTTTGGCTCTGTCTAATGTAAATCGACAGCAGTTAATTAATGAAAATAGCAAGTGAAGCAAATACTGTAGCACTGTGTGGAGGTCAATAATTATTATGGTTATTATTTTTTTAATATGGAACATGTATTTGCCTTTTTAATATCATGCCTTCTTGGTTAGCAATATGAAAATTATATAATTTAGTAATTTATTCTTCATTAGGGAGCTACAGTTTTAAAAGAATATTACACATTTCTTCATACACTGTCCCTTGACCTTAACTTGGGGAGAGGAGTCCACTACATGCAATTGGTTCGTTTCTTGAATTTCATATGATAGAGATATGTTGGGTTTGTCACCACAGTGGGAAGAACAATCACTTCCAAACACTATGAAATTATAAGAACATCTTTCTTATAAGAAAACCTTTTCTTTTTTGTTTACATAACATTATGAGCGATAGAAAAATCATTTTTACACTCACATATATTTATGTAGAAAATTATACTTTCCATTATTTA
Organism: Flexamia atlantica; assembly: GCA_035578135.1. Taxonomy (NCBI): domain Eukaryota; kingdom Metazoa; phylum Arthropoda; class Insecta; order Hemiptera; family Cicadellidae; genus Flexamia; species Flexamia atlantica. The sequence continues at coordinate 2,972,595 of JAQJVK010000030.1, read as the reverse complement.
TTAACATTATACTCTAATAATACTTTATTCAAAGAGATCATGAAATTCAAACCTATTTGGGTGAAAATAGTTAACTCACTCAGTTATAATAAATTGGGAGTTACATTTCAGTCGGCTTGCTTTAGTCCAATTAGTTGAGAAACTATTTTAATTGTTTGAAGTCGGTTTTGAGCCATTACTGAAAGAACCAACAGTGAAATGTTTTATATTTTTCAGTAATACTGATTCTCTTCCATGATGATAAAAAACTTCTATGATCTTCTACAAATCCTACTGAGACAGGTAAGTTTAGAAACAAATTTTAGACTTAATTTTTGAACTGACTTGTCGTAGGTAATTAAGTTTTTAAAATCATAAACACAAGTATTGATTTTACAAATTTACTCTCCCAGAGCGATCATCCACAAAAGCTAACATGCTTCTAAATAAATAGCAACTTTTGTTTTATGAGGATTACATTAAGCAATTATACCAAAGAATGTAAATTTTACTTGGAACAATTTTTCCAAGTGTGTTACGGTATCCTGACTTAGAATGCATAATTGTTCCTGGGCCAGACAAGCTGGGAACTACTATTGCTGAAAATATATGCAGAATCCAACAACCACAACACTGAGTGGTCAAAATGAAAAGTAATGTGTTATTAGCAATGTGTTTTCGGTCATCTTAGCAAGTCATTTTGAGTGAAACTTGGCTTTTCCAAAGCAGTTGAAAGTGTTTGAAACTGCAAATAGGCAACTTGAGTGTTTATTGACTTGCACTATAGTAAAAACGATTAAATTGATTCACAGTCTTAAGCAATCCTTTGTTTTATTTATCCTATTGGACAGCTGTTTCGCCCTTTTGTCCTAAGGGCATCATCAGCAAAATCTTTGCAAAAAACATTGCAAACTAATGGTTTTTGTCGTTGTAACTAAAAAATACAACGAAGTCGAAGACACAACTGACATTTTCACAAACACTAACGTTAAAGGACATATATTTGTTGGGCTTGAGCCTAGGTTTAGGTTAGGCTCGAGCCCAACAAATATATGTCCTTTAACATTAGTGTTTATGAAAATGTCAGTTGTGCCTTCGACTTCGTTGTATTTTTTAGTTATATCGACCAAAACCATTATTAGCCTTTGCAATGTTTTAACCTCAAGATTTTGCTGATGATGCCCTTAGGACAAAAGGGCGAAACAGCTGTCCAATAGGATAAATAAAACAAAGGATTGCTTAAGACGGTGAGTCTATACATTAGTACAGCAATTCCTGGTTAGCCAACAAACCCAACATGATTAAATTGAGTTTGTAGAAAATACAATTCTATTTTCATGCTGTTTGTTTTCAGAAAGCAAAGACACATGTTAAAAGACAAAAATCAAAACTATTGATATATGATGAATATTTGAAAAAATATGTAAATGCTGATAATCTGTTGCTTCCCTGTCCAGCAAAGGTAATACCAAGTTTATCTCGCATTGAAGTATGTCACCTGGTACCAAGATGAATAGAATAAAAACAGGTGGTTCCATTTTAACCCGTCATCACTTACCAGCTGATGTAGATGTAAATACGTTATCAAATTTATTTTCCTCCAATTGTATTTTAGTTCAGAATTCACAACTGGAAGTAGACGCGAATACGTCATAAGAACAAACATAAGTTACGGGACCACCTATTTTTTTCTACTCATCTTGACCTGGTACAGAATCAGTTGATTAGCCTTCAGTTCCAATATTGAAATTTTTCGTATGAATCTGATAAAATATGTATACTTAATTGTATGTAATTCCTTGATATAAAATTGAGTCATTGGAATAGTTAGATTTTATGATAAAAATTTGATTAAAATTGAGTCTTTAAGATAACTTGTTTTTAACTTCCCCATGCATTAGACGCTATCTTATAAATCTACCTCGGGAATGATACCCCAGCTGGATAAATGATATGGGTGGTTAAACACATCGATGTAAATAAGTACAGTGGATTGGTAACTCAGGCCCCGCAACGCGAGCTGCCGGCAGTGGTTGCGTTTAAGATTTTGCAGGGGCAATGGGGGAACATATCTTTTGCCGGCCAACTTGTACTGCCTGTCTAGTTACATATTAATGGTAAATACTGAATAGTTATACCAATACATCTATTATAGCAAGCTTTACCCGTAAAACTGCTCCAAAATCCGGGGTGCGGTTTCAATACGGTTAACAATACAGTTTCCCCCAACTTGGCCCGGCTGCAACCCCAACACACAGCTGTGTTGGCTCGGAAATCACTACACAAGACTTACGGGGAGCGCGCTATCCAGTTTTATTTATTTACATCGGTGGTTAAACACAGTACCCGAAACCTGCTTTATTACCCTTTAAAACCGGTCTGCATCCAGGTAGACCAATACTGATTATTAAAAACAATAGTAAAAATTAGATGTTTTATGGTATTTTGTTAATGAGGAATCTCCATATTCTTGATTTCCATCCAATCACGGTCAGATAAAAAGGTAATTTTTGCTGCAATGTAGCAAACGTTTGGTTCAAAGGTGGCTGCTTAGAGGCTTCTTATTGATCAAGATAAAGATAACATATATTCCTTTAAAAAACAGAAAAGTCATGGCAGGTGATCACACAACCTTTCTCACGATTTTTCAAACAAAAATTATTGAAGTGTAAGAGTATGAATATGATAACATTTTTTTACGTAGTTGCTAAAAATGACACTAAATTGGTGAGTGATGTAAGATACCACATGACTGGTACCAAGCGGTAGGAATGAACATCAAATTTACCATTCTGAAAGGTTGCATGAAGATACATAAATAGACCAACTGATGGCTGAACTACCACATGCCTGAACTGTGGAACTGTTTTTAACAGGAACCATTCAAAGCTCCCGCCGGATAGTCGGGAGCAGGTTTAGCTCCATTATCATTTGTTCTCAAAACCAGCGTGAATATTTTAAATTAAAATAATCGCGTTTTCCTTTCTAACTTTGTATTTTAGAGGTGTTCACAAAAGAATTAATATCGTAGTAGAATTAATAAAACTATGAAGCGCGAGAGGGAGAGAAATTTCACTTAATGTTTGCAAGACAGGCTTGCAGGTTCATTGGTAAACAAATGAAAACCAAAGAGTATAATCCACAAGATCCCGGCCAAGTATATCATCAGCTGTACCTTTTTGGCTTTTTTATCACAACATCATTTCATATACAGTATTGTTGCTCTTCAAGTTTACTGATTGTCCGGTTGCTGGCGAATGATAAGTATTTAAAATACCAAAAAAACCATCCCTCACCCGCTTCATAGTTGTATTAATTTTAATATAATAAAAGAACGTACAAATAATGTTTATTATCTTGTTTTCTATGGATAATATGATAAAATGGCTGAATCCTTGAAAGAGTAAAACATAAAAAGCAATCTAAAAAAAATAATTTTTGGAAACTTGATTTTTAGGAAAATGTTTTTTCTTAGCCTTACACAATGTTTTTGCATAAAGTAAAAAAAAAACCCTAATCCAACAAACCAATTTTTCAATATAAGTTAAAGGTTATTAAATGAGTTGGTTATTAGATGAGTTGCTTACATCTGTCTTAAACTGTACATCAGTTTATTTACTGGACTTTTTTTAGTTTTTACTCAAAGGATTAACTTCCTAAAGTTTGTGGGGGTCTCTGTGAAACACACTATACACTATAGGAAATTGTAGGTTATTAAACTGGGTGTTGCAGGATTTAATAATAATTGTTCTGTTTGCTTAAAATAAAACTTTAATATCAAAAGTCGAATAAATTTTTAAGAACACACAAAATGAAATCAACTAAAAAAACACACCCTTATAATGGAGAAAGATTACATATTTCATTAAAGAGACAATCACAAAAGATACATACAGTCATAAATTGTCATAATCCTTCATACAGTCATGATCCTCAAATCTAAGGGGTTCATAGTAAACGTACATTCAAATGAAGGAATGTGGAAGAATACAATCAAAAGAAATATTTACTAACATATATAGCCTAAATTATTCACAATTATTTAGATATGTTTTAATTTATTTCCAAACAGATTAGTTAGTACCCAAGGAACTTATTACAAAAAAAAACTGATTAAATAATGATCACCGTACTGATATCTTACTGATGATTTCATAAAAATAATCAAGCAATATTAATTAGGATAAAATAAAAAGGTTTCACATGAATTAATCACTCAAAACGGTACTGAGAATAACAATCAGCAAAGTTCAACAGGGAACTCAGATTGTTCAGTTTCATTCAGACAAAAATGCTCATCATGTTACAACTAAGAATAAAAAAACACTAAACTCTTGATATACCTTCAAGTGTGTGCAAACTAAATAATTTCTTTTTCTATATAAAGTATCTTTCACATCTGAGACATAAGATAAAACAGTATTTTCTTTTGACTATTTCAAACTGTATTAGGCTTATTATTTTTTCCCAAATTATGGGACTTTACCAATGCATAATTTGTATTTTTTACTGTATAATTGTGGGTAGTTTCATGTAAGTTATACCAACCATAAAAAAGTGTTAGTTTTACGTTCACATAACTTGTACTACTGTAAGACAAATGACATTTAACTTGATTCACCTTATTTGAACCATTTACGCTGCTGCAGATGGCTTCAATACTTCTCTTTTTATGACAAGCAAAATACCCTCTGAGGTATTATTGTTAGAGTTCAGTTCCATCATTGTGGCAAGAGTTAGTTCTCTTGTTTGAATCATTATCTCGGATTCAGTTTCATTAACAACCAGCTCTTCGCTCAAATCAAATTTTTTTTGTCTCAAAGCACTTATCAACTGATCGGCAGTCAACTTACCAGATCCCTTGACTCCCCCCACTCTGTACAGCCCCTCAACACTACTTCCACTTGGTTTTGATAATAACTTTATTATGATTTTCTTTCTTTCGTTCTTATTTGCCATGTTTTCATTGATTTTGTTTGCAAGACGCTCCTCCATTGTGGAAACAATTGCTTCCTGCCAATAATGTTCAATTGGGCTTCCCTCAATGCCTAATTTTTGATTGAATACTTCAATATCAACTGTGTTTCCTCTGGCACCAGCTCTGGCTGCATATAAAGTTTTATAGTACATCCCCATCTTATTATTGAACTCATCTATGATAGTGTCGCTAAGAGCCTCAAAGGTGACTTCAACATCTTCCAGTGTACTGACAGATCTCAACTTTTCGGCAACTCTGTCACTGATCTTTACCAGATCTAATGTTTTAGGATTGAGGCAATTGTAATTATTTTCCATGTTTTTTTGTAAGGCATCATCAACCTTAGCATCTTTAAACATTGTTTCAAAAACCTCTTTACCTTTTTCAACAATACCATCATACTTTATTTTTACCTCTTTACCTTTTCCAACAATACCATCATACCTTTTTTGTGCTGTATCACAAGCTACATTGATTTTTCTGTTAACTCTTAAAATATTCAAAGTAAAGATGTTTTGGAGGAATTCAGTAGCTTTTCCCCATGCATAAGTCAGCTTTCTTCCCAACCAACAAACAACATTCCATAGAGTACTTCGAACTCGACTGAAAAGTTGTGTGATTCCCTCAACAAAATTATCAAATAAATATTTCACTGAACTAATGAGGCCAAGTAAACCTTCTCTAAGAATTTCCGATGCTCTTGTAAAAGCAGATTGTAACTGACATTCATTATCAGCCATGGTTTATTTTGAAACCTGAAACAAAAATTATCTTTACATGAGAGAATAAAAAATAAACAAAATAATCCAGTACCCCCTCTTGAGCAGAACCCAAAACACAACTTTTTCCTTGATAAAAATTGCTAATCCCTGAATAATTGCTAAATCGAATCAGCAACCAAACACAGCAAGAATTACTTTAACCTCAAACACAGTTTTTACAAATTCAGGGTATAGAAAGAATACTTATTTCTAGCCGACTCGACAGAAGTTCTGTCTTATTTAGCAAAATGGATAAATTTTTTGCCTCTATTTTGCTTTTAGCGTTATTTAATTATTCTAGCTTATTATTATTCTAAGGCAACTTAAGTTTAAACTTATTCTAAGTAGCTATTCGTAGGCAAGCATAGGTAAAGCGTAGGTAAAGTTTAAGCATCACTGTTACTTTTAACTTTGATGCCTCTAGACCCCCCAAAAAAACTGTTTGTTTATTTTGATATATGAGGTACAGTCAAAAAGTTCCCGGAATGAACTTTTTGTAGATTTTTAGCATGATCGCCAGTGGGAAATTCGTCTTAAAGTAGTTGGTACAACTCCTTGGGAGAGCATATACAAGATACAAAATACAAGATCTTAAATTTCAGAAAAGATACAAATTATTACATTAAGCAAAACCGTATCCTCTGATTCATCATACCACAGATGAAGACCTATACAGATTGGCAACCCAATGCACTTTTGCGTGCCTGTTTTTTCGCGCGGCGTCAAGTTAGGTTGTTTTGCCGCACATATTGCATTGGTATCAAGTATAATTTCGTCAATATCAAATCTTCAGGTCCCAAAGAACAAATATAGCCATTAATAACTTTGATACCAATGCAATATGTGCGGCAAAACGACCGAACAAACTTGACTCCGCGCGAAAATACGGGCACGCAAAAGTGCATTAGGTTGTCAATCTGTGGTCATACTTAACCCCATATAGCACACAATGTCATTTTGACGTCAAAAAGTGATCATTGATATCAAATTAACATCAAAGTAAAAAGTTGCACATTACCTTTTCGCCAGCCTGGGGGGGCATCATAAAACAATTATAAAAAAAACGTGAAATTAAGAAATTCAATTTCAGTATTAAATTAAAACCCATATTTCTAGAACTTTGGATGTATGCAGAACAATGCCTACCTAAGATGTACAGAGGTCTTAGGTTACCAAACGTAGTGTGGGCTCTTGGCAGTGACATGTACAAGTTTGGCAACGTTGAATTAGTGGTTGCTATGGTAACGAGACTCGCGCGGTGGCGCGATGTACTTGTGGTTCGGAGAATTTCGACGCATACGTTCACTCCCACCCCTTCGATTTTCTGTCAGTTGAGTCAGTTGCAGTTGTCACTGTCTGTCAGTGGTTACTGGTTAGTCCTTGCTATCCGATACACCTGACACCTGCGTGTTTTGTGACTTTTGAGTATCATAGATGTTTTAAAATATTATTTAGTTTGTGGTTTAGGTCTACTGTAGTTTATTGTATGATGTAATCACGGTGGAGTTCATCGGGCTTTATCACCCGACTAAGCATATATATATTTTGCTCATAGTTAAGTTATTTAAAATGCCTAAAAAACAAAAACTATTAAAATATAAGTGTTTGGAACCTATGTGTAACGCTCAAGTGCGCCATGATAAGTGGACAGAGCATTGAAGAAAGTAACATGTGTACAAAACTGAGAATGGCTTGAATATAAATTTCAAAATAAACGAGAAAAAGGAAATGGGCGAGTCCGCTCGGAAACCCTTGATAGGAAAAACTGATGAAGAAAGAATCACAAATGGAGAACTGAATGAACCCTGCTCATCCAGGTAATTTGAAAAATTCCCTTTGGTCCCTTATCAAATGGTACAATATTCAGTATTTTTCAGTAGGCCTGCTCCTCAAGAATTTTTTTTTTTAATGAAGGACATGTTCAGCTGATTCCGAAATTGATAGTTTTTCCGGCTATGGGCGAAAAATCTCGGAAAGGAAATATCTCAGATGTGGGGAGGGGGTTGGTCGCAGTTAAGGAGGGGGGGGTAGTCATCAGCCCAGGGGGGGGTGAGTCATTGCCCCAGGGGGGGGTGGGCACCTCTGATGTTTTGTATACACGTACCGGGAGGCCGGCTATTTTTATTGAGGTAATAAAAATAACCTCAATGTATGAATCAGCTATATGGATAAACATTTCAAACGTTTTCATAACAATACCAGTATTAATTGCTTTATAGAGCTTAGAATGGAAACTGGAATTCTCCCAGCCTTATTGTGACTAGCTGCAATCGATTTCTCATGCCAAAAAAACCCATAAGAAAATCAAAAATCCTTGGATGGTAAAAATTTTGCCTGTACAAAGCTTGTTTTAGTGTATGGAAAAAAACATGAAACACTGTACCTCTCAATATACGAGGTACAGTCAATAAGTTCCCGGAATGAATTTTTGTAGACTTTTAGCGTGATCGCCAGCGGGAAATTCGTCTTGCAGTAGTTGGTACGACTCCTGGGGAGGGCATATCGGTATAGGAGGTATAGCTGACTTGTCGTAGTGCAGCATTGGAAAGCGCTTTTCGTGTCCCTGCAAGCCTAAGTTGTCGATGTTGTTTGTTGAGTGAACAATTTTGATGCATGTTCAAATGATCAGGAAGGATGGTCTGAATACTTCCATGTGATAAATTTACTAGCATTGCCAGCATTTAGCACATGGAAATTTCAATGACACAGTCTGCGTCATGACCCCCCCCCCTGTGGGCACCCCTGCGAAACATAAACCTCTATGTACAATTACAATCAATCAAAACAAAAAATCCTATATTTATTTTCTTTGTATTTAATTTTTATAAATACAATAAATAAGTCTAGGTAAAATAAATCATTTAAATTAAATTAGTTTCATAAAATATTAGCGATTTTCCGCTATAGGGAACAAGCTGTTACCATAGGTCTCATGGAAAGACCTAAGCCCGAGACCATTGTAACTTCTTGAAGAAATGTTTAAATTGTAACAGACTTAATCATTTTGCTGAGGCGTGTAAGCTTCGAAAGCTGCATGATGTTAAAACGGAAGGTGACACTGGTTACACTTGTCAGGGAGAGTCACTTAACATTGAAGGTGTTGTTAGTCTAGTAGATTCCATAAATACTTGGAGGCAAACCCTTAATGTAAATGGTGTGGACATATCATTTAAGCTTGATACCGGGGCAGATGTAAATGTAATACCATATGAATTTTACCATCAATTAGTTCCTGTTTCACTGACAGGTGATTTGTACCACCTTGTTTCGTAGAAGGTGATAACGAACCTGTTTTTCAACAGGATGGTGCAACACCTCATTCTTATGTAAGAGTAAGAGAGTTTGTAGACGAGGAGTGTCCCGAAAGGTGGATAGGTCGGTGAGGTTTTGTAGAATGGCCGGCTTGTTCACCAAACCTTACCCCTCTCGATATTTTTCTTTTGGGGCTTTATTAAAAGCAAAATTTATGACACAAAACCCACTAATCTTGATGAATTAAAAGTGCAGATTGAACAAGCATGCCAGCTAGTCACACCAGAAATATTGGCAAATGTGAGGCAGGCATTTGAGTCCAGACCTTCACTTCTACCTGGAAGTGAATGGTGGACATTTTGAACAGTTAATCATGGCATGACATTTGATCATGGTATATTTTTATTTTTTTACACAAATAATCATTATTTCTTCATTATTTACATAAGTAAGGATTTCATTTGATTTAAAAAAAATTGAACATTTGAGTGCCATAACTTTTGATAGGATTGACGTAGAGACCTCTAGTTTTTCTTTGATTATGCCCTTTAAAATAATGTATGATTCGATAGGGGTTTACATTTAAATATTTGGACTTACCCCCAAACTACCCCTTTTGCGGGGGGAGGGGGTAAAAATTTACATACACCAAAAACTTCCTTTTTCGATCATATAAATCATTCCTGAATAATATTCTTTTATCTATATTAATAATAACAGGGGGGTGGATCTTTTGGGTCACACGGTATACATGCACATATATAATATATCTATAAACCATGAAAAAAGGGTATTTGTTCTACTTTCTGATATAATATATATATATATATATATATATATATATATATGTATGAAAATGAACGAATGGTGTTTTTTTTGCTTCTGGGGCCCAAAAACAAACAGTTAACATGGTCTTGAGCTTAGGTCTTACCTTGAGTACTTCTGTAAAAGCTTCTCCCCTACAGGGGAATTTGCTAATACTTGTTGAAAATCCTGTAATGAACTGTACAGGTGACATGGCAAGTTAAATGTTTGTGAAACCACATGTGCAAACCACATGTGGTTTCATGAATTGCAGTTGTACACAACTTTTAGAAGACACTCTCCCACATAATTTATTCATGATATGCCTCCTGGATTGATAATTGACTAAAATAAGCAGGTTACTACTAACCTTACCCCCGCATAAATAGGTTACTAACCCCAAAGCCGTAGCCAGGAAAATTTTTGTGAGGGGAGGTTTGGGCTCCGCAGTTACTGGAAATGGGAAAAAAACTTTCTAACCTTTTATTTAAAAACAATTTTAACATTTTCAGGGGGGTTTTGACCCCCTGACCCCCCCCCCCCCCCTTGGCTACGGCCATGACTAACCCAAAGAAAGCTCATAACCTTTTTTATTATTATTGGATTGAAGACGTAAGGTTAGTAACCTGTTTACTTTACTCCCACATAAACTTGTTACATAAAGTTTTTACTGTGATTTTCAAATTTTTATTTAACAGATAGGTCGATCCGGATAATCCAAGATCCAGATAATGTGAGGTCCAGACAATCCTACGTGTATGGTTTGGTTAAGGTTTCAAGTTTATTTTACAAGTTTAAAGTATTAACTATTGATTTTAAAAATGTAAAAAATCCTGTAATTTATTCTAAACACTCAGCTTGCTTGTAGAGAAATTTCCTGGTTTTTATTGACCCTTTCTCACTTGATATATGTTTAAAAAAATTATAATTGCAGAATAATATGTTGATTGTTAGTTAATTACATATGTTACTGTTATCCATAAGATACAGAATGAATGTAAACTTAGCAAAGCCTTGCAAGGAAAGTCACTGGAGCAGGAAACATCCAAATTGTAGATGGTTGGACACTCGATAGTAACACAAAAACAATAAAAAACAATATTTTGGACTCCACAAATTTCAACAAATGAAAAGGGAAATGTTTAATGATACTTTCAGGCTGGTTTGAAATTAATTTATATTCCTAATGGAAATGCTTGATCTAGAGTTTTTTCAGCAAAGCGTTCATTCACTAGTGCTCTCAACCTTTGTAATAATTCCTTAAGAAATAACTTTTTTATGAAGGCCTTTATTATGGACCAATTTTTATCATCGAGTTCTCAAATTACTGGAAATTTCAAGATTTAATGAATATAGTTTATTTTTTCTTTAAATGAATAGGCGTTGCCCCATTGGACATTTATTTTACACACATATTTAGATGTTTTTCTGATTGAAAGAGTATTTTTTTTAATATTAATAAAATTTGAATTTATCTTGTAATTGGTTGGCCTAAATTAAACATATTATATATTTTTTGCAGGAATTTAATTCCCTTTCACTTTTCAACATAGTGTACTTAAAGTTAATAGGTTTTAGAATGTTAAGGAGAAACCTAAAAATGGCACCTAAGACCCAAGATGGCGACTACTTCCTCCCTAACTGGCCATCCACTAATTGGGCTTTTTGGAATGTTGAAAACAACACACAATAGGACATTTTAAAGCAATATCCAGATCTATAAGTTTTCATTTTTCAGGATTTTAAATAACTTGGCTATTGCTAACCACTGAACACTTGTAGTCCAGTCAATTTATGTGATGACCTCAAAAAAACTGCAAGAAAACATTTTTTTGATGGAATTCTACTTTAAAAAAATATGAATTTTAACATATCCAAAGTTTACCAAAATTGGACCATGGGAATCTCACAAAAATCACGTTTCAAAATGGCGGCTTTTCCCACCATACAATTTTTTTTTTTAAAAGACATTCAACTGCATTTTGTATCAATGTTTTTCGAGATATTGATTTTGGACCGCGGCCAATCATCGTTGGGTGATTTGTTCTAAATTTTGACAGAGTTTATGTTTTCGGCCACCATCTTGGATCCGCCATATTCAGGGCCGCCCCAAGGGCTAGGGGGGCGCCGTGACCGGAGGGACCCGCGGCTGTTTAAGGGAAAAATAAAAAATACTTTGCCGACCCACTAGGGCGAAAATATTTCACGGGCAAGAATCGTAAAAATTTCATCAAATGGCTGTTAAAAAAATAAATCGTTCAATAACTTTGGTTCTATTCACAAATTGTAACTGGAACACCATAAGGTAAGTCTCAGATGAGTACCTACACACTTATTCATGGTAACTATTAAAACATGTCGTTGCATTACATTACATCAACTCGTAAATCATGATAGTATTGAGTTTTACTAAATGTGTAGGCTGACGTACGTTATTGGAGTTTTTTAGGAGACTATATTCATTTAGTCTGTGCATTTAGCGTGGATGTTGTGATGATTACGATGGCGAATGTCACCTTGAATCGTTAGACCAGGTCCCCATTTATAAACTGTTTTTAAAAGTAAACCTCAAGTAACAATTCATTATCAGCAACTGAAGTTAACACTCTGAGAAATATTAGAACTAGTGATTGCCAGTTTTGGAAATATCAAAATCAATATCATTGATCTACCACCATCTTTTTGAAACGGGGGCTAGGGCCTGATTTCAGAACGATGTTGGTGAATTAATCATACTGACTTTGTAATTAGTACGATTGGCAATCACAAATATTTTTCATATCGTTACTTTACACCCTAGTTAATGATTTTTTACTAGTGGGTTTATAGTACTCGTGAAACCCGTTTTGAAATGAGGCCCATTTGATTGTTTGACGGATCTGTCTGTCTGACAGACGAACTGATCGAATGTACGTTTCCTCTACGGAATCAATTTGAAAAAATGTACAGTACTGCTATTAGCGAGGTTGTGTCTAAGGTATAATCGGCTAATCAAAACAAAATTAGCGCAAACTGGTATGAATGAAAATGAATTATCCAATTTCCTGATTCGTTGCTACCGACAAAATAATACAAGAATCAGAAATAATTGTGCAAGCTTTAACCCCATTATTTTATTAAATTTTTTTACAAATATAGTATTTAGACCAATTAGTTGTTTGAAGAGGGCGCACATACAAATTTCGCCCCGGGCGCCTATTAGCCTCGGGGCGGCCCTGGCCATATTGGCTATGGCTCATTAAAATCGGACTTACTTAATTTGAGTTATGAACCTTCTTTTACCATAAAATCTGTTCACTTTCGTAAATTGTATATAATTAATGACTCATACATAGAAAACTAACAGAGATTCAAAACAGTTTTATGTTTTAATTAACTCAGTACATTATTGACTTTCATTTAAGCTCTTAATCATTTAAATCGGTTGAGTTTGAGGTGAGATATAGACCTCAAACCAACATGAAAACAATTTTTAAAATTTTCAAAATTATTTAAAGATTTGTATCTCAAGTCCCAAACATGGCCTACAAGTTGGATTGGTTTTGAAACACGCGCTGATCTACTAGCTTTCATTTGACATATTGATAATTGAAATCTGACAAAAATAGGATGAGTTATATTCTTTTATATCATCTTTGACAAAAAACGAATTCCTAAAAAATGGATTTTCGTGTCGATTTTAGCCTTATAGCTCGTCCAGCAGTCGTCCGATTTTAATGATCAATAGCTCATATAAAAACCGTTAAATGACTATTTTAAGACCAAAACAAACTACATATCTTCATTAGAGCCAGAGATATAAGAGATATTTCTTTAAAAATCTTTTAAAAAAATTAAACGTCCATAAGAAATGTATAGGGATGAATATTCATCATTTGAGCATATCTTTTTAACGCATGCATATTTTCAAAAACAGATTTCAGCATTGTGTTCAGGGCAAAAATCTAGTCCATAATGAGGTGTCACAACACCATCTTTACATTTGAAAAATAATTATTTATTTCCAATATGGCGGATCCAAGATGGTGGCCGAAAACATAAAATCTGTCAAAATTTAGAACAAATCACCCAACAATGATTGGTCGCGGTCCAAAGTCAATGTCTCGAAAAACACCGATACAAAATGCAGTTGAATATATGTTTTCAAAAATTTTTGTGTGGTGGGAAAAGCCGCCATTTTGAAACGTGATTTTAGTGAGGTTCCCATGGTCCTATTTTGGTAAACTTTGAATATGTTAAAATTCATATTTTTTAGGTAGAATTCCATCAAAAAATGTTTTCTTGCAGTTTTTTTGAGGTTCTCTATGTTCCTTTTCGTAGAATGACTGGCCTATTAAACAATAAAATTCATAGATCAAGATTAATTTTTAATGAGACTAACTATGGCCAGTAAATATAAATAATAAGCTATAGAATACGACATCATTCAAGCTCACATTGTATAAAATCTTTTGCTGACAGATAATAATAATAATAATAATAATATATATATAAATAAAAATTTACTTACTGCACTGAATTAGGATGAAAAATAATTTTTACAATAAGTAATAACAATTTGAAATACCAAATGAATCAAACAATTTGCCATGTGGCCAGATTAACTTTTCTGAATAAAAACATGGTCCTTTAGAACAAACTGTCAGAAATTTCCATGTTTTTATTTGGAAAAATTAAAATTTCTCCGTTATTAGTAATCCGATCATCATAATCTTAATATCAGCGTTAATTGAATTAAATTTCACAGCTTTTTTGTTTCTTGTATAATTTTTCTAAAATTTACGGTTTTTAAGATATTTAGCTTTGAAAACAAAAAATAGTCGCCATTTTGAAATGGTACAAAGTAGAAATTTGATACTACATACAAAAATAGGTCTTAATAGTGGTCATCCATAGTGGTCATCCATAGTGGTCATTAATAGTGGTACCAAGTTTGAAGTTTGTACGTTAAGAGGTTCATGAGATATGATTAAATATGTAAAAATCACAAACAGACACACAGACGGAAAACGAAGCACTTTTGGACCTATGTTTATATGAACTTTTTTTCTTATTTTTACCTGTACTATCATATACTAAAATATTTTACCATAATTTCGGGACACCCTGTATAGAAACATATTATGTGAGTGCAATTTTTTTTTATCTATCCACAATCTGTATGGTTACAAGCGATATGCAAATGGAAGGAATTCATCAATTATATGAATTCCAGTGACAAATCTAAAGGCGGCTCTACACACGTACGTCAGTCGGCATGCAGCGAGTTGCGATTCGCCGACACGAGTAGTGGATGGGAGTTTGTAAATTTGGCAAATAGCAAACATAGGTACTTGTTCATTGTCGGTCTTTGCCACACATCAAAGTAAACGAATATTTGGGAAAAGACGAACTTTGCTTCATCCACACATTCGGCCTTGTTCGTGCGAGGAAGTACAAGTAATATTAAATTGTGAATGTTCCAAGTTATTCAGTGATATTACTGCAGTTAGTTTGTCCTGAAGTGAGCAACAAAATTTAATCTACATATTACAATGTTGTAATTTTAAATATTATAATATAAAATATATTATATTTAATATGAATATGTGTATATCTAATATATGTATTCATTATACATTACTTGAAATGGCGACCTACGCAGAGGTAAACCAACTGAAAATTTCGATTAATTTATAGCGGATTAAACATATAAATTACTGTTTATTTTGGAAGGCTTGATTTAGAAAAATTAAAAACTATTACCTACAGTTCGCACACTATATCTCCGGCTATGGAAGAGTCAGCAGGTTGCAAGGCGTGGGGGGAGAGGGGTACCTGAAAACATTGTTCTACAGTCCCACTATTTGTCAAACATTTTGATTATGAATATCAAATGCTCAAAATATCATACAATATGATTGGTAGCATAATAGCCATAGCCTGAGATATAATGTGGTAACTGTACAATAAATTTAAGTGAATAATAGCTTACGTTTTGAACAAGACTTTTAAATTGAAGGTTTACTCCACTTGTTTCGCTGAATATTTTTTGAACTCCTACAGCTCACCACATCAATGTGCACATAAGATACTCAGAGATATCCTTTCAGTTTATTTGTAAGATGCAAAGGTCATGATACTAGACTAATTATGGTTCTTATCTCTTCTCAAAGCAGAGGTTATTTATCTAAGTAATAAACAAGATTTGTGGACTTTGATTCCTGGGTCCAAATATTTACATCTATAATTCATAAAACAGGTTTGACTTTGCGTATTGAATGCAATGTACTTAATGACAATAAATGATTTTACATTTGAATTTAAAAGGAGCAATTTTATGAGGATTCGATCAACTCTAACACTCTTCCATAATTAAAAGACAAGTAATTTTATGATTATTATAAATTAAAACTCCATACATTGTACTGGAGTATAAAATGAACGATAATAAATGGAATATAAGAATCCTATCCAAAGAAAAATTGAGGTGTGTTTACTGCAGTATGACATTGGCTAAAACCACCCCTTTCCTTCTCTGTTTTTAGACCTTAATTAATTAATGCAATGTGCACTGATGCATTGTTATACTCTGCTATTTTCAGAGTAAAACAGTAACGTCAGGTTATCCATATGTTATTCAATTCCTATCGGGACTCTGCCATTTTGTTTGGATAAACAAAGGTGTTTTTTTTAATAACTGCTAACATTATCTGAAAATAATATTTTTGAAAGTAAAGGACATTTGACAATTTTAACAGATTCACACCCTCTAGAATAAAGGCTGTTACACGTTCATTAGCCAGTGTATTACTTTATGTAATTTATCTTTTTTTTATTTCTCCTGGTATTTTAAATAGAAGTCTGCGAAAGTGTAAATAATTGCGTGAAATTTTAGGGTTTTCGATGCAACAGCTAAAGGGGGCTACGGGGAAAAAGCTATTACCGTACGTTTAAATACCCCCGTTGCAGCAGACCTGCATACTCAGCGAATTTCAAATGCAAAACAATATATTTTAATCTAACATAGCGAGATCTGACATGTTTTTGTAAGCTCCATAAGATTAACATGGGGAATGAGTATGCAGGTTTGCTGCTACAGGTATGTTTAAACTTGTTGGTTTTAATTCAATATTTAGTAGATCTGAACTAGAAGAAGCCATTTACCAAGTTTTATCAAGATATGTCAAGAAATAAACGAGATATAGTATTTTACTTATTTCCCATAAGGTTAACATTGGGACAACGTACTGTGTTTACCACTTTCAATATCTCGGTAACCAATGGACATAGAGCAGTGATTCAAAGTACTAAATTGTTTATTTTTTTGAGCTGAATTCAATGGTGCCAACGAAAATTTGATAAATTTTATTTTTCTATGTAAAAAGATAAAAAAACCCATTTTTGGGGGGGTTTATCCCCCTTTACCCCCCCTTCCGGTGGTCCGATCGGGCTGGTTCACGAACTCGTCCAATCGATTACCACTTTACATGTCTGTACCAAATTTCATCAAGATCGGACCATTTTTACGGCCGCTATCGTGCTAACAGACACATATATATATAGATATATATATATATCTAAAAATTCGAACGAATGGTGTTTTTTGCTTCTGGGGGTTGCAAAACGAAAAGTTATCATGGTCTGGGGCTTAGGTCTTACCATGAGACCTACAGTAATAGCTTCTTCCCTATAGGGGAAATTCGCTAAAATAAGCCCCATGCTGTTATAACTTTTTGTTTTGGGATCCCCGTGATGCCAAAAACACCAAATTTGAAGTTTCAAGTTTGTTAATTTTCATATGTATATGTAAAGGGTGTCTGGTCGTAAGTGGTAAACAATTTATGTGTTAAACTACATGGTAAGAGACGAAATGGTGCATATTTGTGTTTCCAGCAAAGCGGTAAAGTAAATATAGATTAAATTAATTTTTTCAAAATTACAGAAAGAAAATAAAGGTTTGGTCGGCGGCCGGTTTTTGTTTTGGTAAAATGGTTTGATATTTATGTAATTTTCCAGAAATTCTAAAAATGGAGTTTATTAATGAATTGTTAAAGCTGATATCCCCTTGACTTCTGAACTTTCATTTTTACAGATAGGTAGGGTCACTTAAACATGAATACAAAAAAAGGTGGTCCTGTAGTGAACGATTTCTTGAGTGACATGGCAGTGACGTATCCTCTTACACTTCAGCTATTTTTTTTGAACTGATGACTTTTTAAAATGGAACCAGCTACTTTTGTTCTATTCTTCTTGCACCCACCTTGTTTGGCATCCTAAGTGCTATAAACCTTGAAAATTTCATCACATCCGTTAGAGCCATTTTTGAGGAATTTGGATATTTGCAGTTTATATTGATATTATTTATCAATACTAAAAACTACTGACTGTCTCTTCTGTTTGTATTGCTAACCGACAAATTTGTCGTTCATTTTAGTACAGTGCCAATTTGTTCAATACACTTCCCCCAAAATGTAAACAAAAGTTACACAAATTTGAGCGTCGGGTTTGGGTGGGAGGGGGTTCAGTAGGAGTGAAAATATAATTTTTTGACTTTTTGGCAAATATCTCGAATACGATTAGTTTTTGTTAAAGTATTATACTTTGCGAAAATTATCGACATTAAATTTCAAACAAAATGATACCATATGTTACCTATCTATCGTAGACGATTATTGAGGTAATGAGGGGTAAATGTAAATTTACTATTATTTTATAACAACCAAATGTCTCAAATGATCCACTCCACATGCTCCATGTTAACATTTTCCATTATTTTAAATAATATTTTATTTCAGGGAATCATTACAAGTCTAGGGAAGGAAGCTTTTGGTCCTTCTAAATGTTTACTCCTTCCATCTAATAAGTGGGAGGTAAAACCTTTTGGACAGAAACCCTATCATGTTATATATCATTTTAAAGGGCTCAATGAAAGGAGATGAATGGTGAAAACTAGAGGTCTCTGCGTTGATAATAAGCAAAGTTACAGCAAATCACATTTTTAAGTTTTACAAAAACTGCTGCAACTTTTCTTAGGATCAACTTAGAGACTTCTAGTTTTCACCATTCGCCTCCTTTCATTGTGCCCTTTAAAATGATATATAACTTGATAGGGTTTCTGTCCAAAAGGTTTTACCTCCCACCCAGTGGTGTAGTGGCAAATTTTCCAGTGTGGGAACGCTTAATATATTTGTCAAATTCCCTGCAAATTAAGATACCTTTTCCCTGAATGCGTATATGATGCATATTAGGCTATGTATTTTAAGCTCACTGAGTTTACTGAGGCTTCAAGAAACTATTAAATAATTTGGATGAGCAAATCCAAATCAATGAGCAAGCAAATCATTTTTTTTGGAAAAGCAAAATATAAAAACAGATGTCTATCTTTTTATATTTAACTAACTTTATTATTTCACAAAAGAAGTTATTTTAGAAAAGGTTATTAATTAAGTTAATAACTACTTTTATGTACGTTAACCCCCAAAATAGCTACATAACCCAATTTTTAAATGACATATTCTATACAAGTAAAAAAGCAGAGAACTAAAAAAATTAAATCCATAAAACAGAGTAAATAATTACAATGACTTTTGTGTATGTTGTCGTTAGTCTCCAAAAAAAAAAACAAAAAAAAAAACACCATACATAACCTCATTTTTAAATAACATATTCTAGCCAAGTAAAAGCAGAGAACTGAAATAAATTAAATCCATAAAACATAAAACAGAGTGATTAATTACAATTAAAGGTTATTGACAGATTGACAAATCAGATTTACAAGTAGACGGCAAATGCATCCTGCAAGTTGGGGGAGGGTTGGGGAGGGACAGGAGAGTGGAGAGTGATGCAAGCTACCGTCTCCCTACCGTACTCTGTGCACAATACAAAGTTCAAGCAAGAGTGAGGTTATCTTTTGAAACAGAATAAAATCGTGTTTACAAATATGTTTATTAAGTATGAATTATATTATTGACATAAAAATATATTTTTTTAAATTTTTATACTCTTTAATTAATGTTTAGCAATATAAGATTTTTAGCTATTTATCCGGATTTACCCTGAACGCAATGGTATTTTCCCGGGTTTCTGAAAACCAGTGTGGGAACGTCGTTCCCACGCGTTCCCGCACCACTACACCACTGCTCCCACCTTTTAGATGGAGGGATTAAAAATTTCGAAGGACCAAAAACTCCCTTCCCTAGACTTGTAATGATTCCCTGAAATAAAATATTATTAAAAATAATGGAAAATGTCAATAAGGAGCATGGGGAGTGGATCTTTTGAGACATTTTGTTGCTATAAAATAATAATAAATTTACATTTACCCCTCATTACCTCAATAACAGTCCACATAAGATAGGTAACATAATATGGTATCATTTTGTTTGAAATTTAATGTTGATAATTTTCGCAAAGTATAATACTTTAGCAAAAACTCACTGTTTACGAGATATTTGCCAAACAGTCAAAAAATTATATTTTCCCTCCTACTAACCCCCCCCCCCCCACCCAAACCCGACGCTCAAATTAGTGTAACTTTTGTTTACATTTTGGGGGAAGTGTATTGAACGAATTGGCACTGGCTAGAAACTTTTTTTTTGGATGTCCAGGTTTAGGTCTAATTGCACCATACTATTTATATTATTTGAAGATTTTATTGCAAAGAAACTCTAGCATGCATTGTGGACGAATGAAAAATTGCAGGGGAAAGTAAATGTACAGCAAGGGAAAATTAGCTGATTGTTTTCCCCTTGCTTTAAATTAAGAGAGAGGGGGGGAATTGCTAATTTTCTTTAAAATCAGCTAACATTGAATGTGGCTACTTTCTATAATGAGTAATGCCAAACCACTAAGAGTACACGGAGTGGATAGTGGTGGGGCTCGTTCATTGTTTTTTCTGCAAATAGAAATACAGTACTTACCTCTGCTGCTTATTGTGGTATTATATTGTAAACATCCTAGAGGTATTTTAGGGGGAAAAAACTAATGTTGTGTTTGTTTCTTTTTTCAAGGATAGCATTAAAGGAGTTGAATCTTGGGAGAAATCAAAGGATTTCGTGCTCTTTGATTTGTTGCTAAGGAAGTTTATAAACCCAAATCTCGATCTGTTAAGCCCACCAGGTGTAAATGTAAGATCAAAGATTTGGCGAGGCAATTCACTACAGGTGTGCCGTTACGCTTCTACATCAAAGGATTTTTGGGAAATTGGATCTGGAGGTAACTTTCCTGCATTGACTTCATCAAGTAAAGATGATCCAACTGTGGGCTGGGCAGGGCAAGTCCTCAGCAAACCTGAGTCCAATCCAAGGCCTGAGCACAGCAACATAGAACCTGCAATCGAAGCAGGAGGCAACACGGAAAAGCACACCCAACTTCCCTTAAAAGGCGGAAGGGCAAAAGAAAAAGAGAAAAGTAATAAGTATGGGATAAATTTAGCAAGAAGTGGTGCTTTATTGTATGAAGGAAAGACAGAGAGGAAGAGAAAAGGTTTGCTATCAAAAAGTCTAAAAATACAGAAGGATGTAGCATTGCAAAACAAATCTAAGAATAAAGAGTGGCCGAAAAAACCTAGCGAAAAACATGATAATGTGGACAAAAGTGTCAATGTTTCTCAAAAATCTGAAGCAGAGAACAAGATTGATACAAACAAACTGGAAGAGATCAAAGTAAACTCACCAAAAAGTGATAAAAGTACACTGATTAAAAAAATTTACTCACAAGTTTTCGTATTTAAAAAAACAGGTAGAGGTGAAGGGGAGGAAAATGTTAAAGAATCTAACTTAGAGGGAAAAGGTAATGTGAAAAAAGATGAAAAATTGCCGCCTCAAACCAATCCCCCTCAAGATGAAAAGCTTGTTAATAGTACTAATTCGGGTAGTGGGGTGCGCAACTTGGTAAATACTGTTAAGCACCATGAAAACTCACAAAATGAAACAAGTAATAAAAGTGAAAAACCTGTTGAAAATGAGACTGTAGAGAGTAAGTTGGTTAAAATTGTTAAAGAGTGTAAACAGACCTTGGGATTAAACAGCTCTCAGAGTGGAAAACCGGTTACTGAAGGTATGACTTCCAATAATAAAGTCACTAATACTTTATTAAGTCCAAAAACACAAAAATCCTCTTTGAAAAATAATGCTTCAGGAAATAAGAAGGAAACAACTGTGAAAGAGGACAAAGTTTCACAAACTGGGCGGACACCACTGGACAAAAAACTCATTGTACAAAGTAAACATTTTGAGGGTAAATTAACTGAGAACATACAAGGGGATCGTAAAGACAGAAATAATTTTATACGTTCCAAAAGTGACATATCTGATGTCAAAACAATGGAAAGGAAGTTAAAATCTGGTGTTGAGCATGATAAATTGACAAGTTTTTATAGTAAAAAAAGGAGTGCTCAAGAAAGTAACTTGGTACAAAAAAGAAGTGAAGGGGATAAGGTTTTACATAGATCTGCTTCTTTTAGAAATGCAGAAATAACTAATAATAATTTAAAAAGTAAATATGAAGAGTCTAATGAAATAAAAACAAAAGTCAGTGAAGACATTAAAAAAGAAACTTCAAAAGCTAATGATAAACCACCCTCCCAAAAAATAATAAACAAAAACCTTAATGAATCCACTATCTCTAACAAAGACTTTGTAAACAGTAACGTAAATATAAAAAATAATATAAATGGATCTGATATCAATATGAACCTTCAAAAAACTGAGAAACCTGATATGAAAACTTTTAGCAATAATGAAAATAAAGCTCATAGAAAAGAGATTGCTAACACAACAGTGACTGACTCATCACAATTAAACATTAATTCAGAAGAAATGAATCTGAGTGTTAAAAATTCAAAGAAATCTCAAGAAAAACACCAATCAGTCAAATCAAAATCTCAAGAAACCAAACCTTTTGATTCTGAGACATGTCATGAAAACAATAAAGCAAATAAAAGCATATTTAATCAAGTGAATCAGTCATCTAATCCAGGAGAGCAGTTGCAAAATCAAACTACTACATCAACTTTGGGTGTGTTTGATCAAACTAACTTGAATAGTGGCAAAGTTCAAAAAGTAACAAAAAATGCAATCCTTCCGACATTATCAAGTGGGGACATTGGTGAAACAATAAAGTCTCATTCTAACAATAAACTTGCGAAAGAACACAAAGAATCCTTTGTTTCACAAAATGAAACTGATAAGAAAGCAGAGAATGTCCAAGATGATGTTACAATAAAGAACCATGATATTGAAACAAAATCTATGGAAAAACTACATGAAATATCAGCACAAGGTAAATTATTGGATGGTATAGCTTTGGAAGACGATCTAAGTCAGTACAACATCTCAAACTATAAAGGGTTTAAAATTAACTCAAATTCTGATACACCAGTTGTAAAGAAGAACTTATCACTACAATCTGCACTTGAAAGTGAATTGGAAAATCATGGTAGTCAGTCGAATCGAACAGAAAATACTGCAGGAAAACACAAAGCACAAAAAAAACACAATGAATTAAAAGATAGTGCTCTACGCAAGACTAGAAGTCAGATGACAAAGGCAGAATTACTAAAACAGCAAGAACAGAAAGAGGTTTTGGTAGCAAAAAGTGTTCAATCTCGAGGTGCAGTCAAAAGCTTAAATGATGATATGGTCAATTCAAAAAATCAAGAAACAAAGACAAGCTCTCCAGAACTTTTGAGAGTGAAAGAGGATTCTTCGAAGAACAATGGTCACTCATATAGTACTGACCAACCCTTGAAGGATCCTAAAATATTACAAGGCAATAACACAAGGTTTAATAAAGTGGAAGATTTTTCTAAGAAACAGATAATGGAAGTAGAGGACGATAAAAGCAGGGCGAGGACAAAACATAACATTGAACCAAAAATAACAGAAAAACTCCATGCAATACAGGGCAAAATAGTAGATGATTTAGCAGTGGGAGATGAACTAAGTCAGTATAATATTTCAAATTATAAAGGATTTAAAACTAACTCAAAATCAGATACACAGGTTATAAAGAAAGACTTACCAGAACAATCTATTTATAGAGAGAACGTGGAAAGTTTTAATTGTCACTCAAAAAATGTAGAGAAAACTGTAGGAAAACCAAAACATATTTTAAAACAATTAAAAAAAGGTTCTTTGTACGAATGTAAAAAAGCGGAAATAAAGAAAAATAGTTCGCAACAGTCAGCACTAAGTGTGGGTCATGGAAATATCAGTAGTCAGTCAAAAAGTACAGACAAAGCGGAACCTTCATCACAAGCAACAAAAGATATAACATTACAAAAACAAACAAAAATTAGAGAAGATGTTTTAGGTGGTTCTACAAACCAAGTAATAAAAATAAACAGACCAGAACAATTTACAGATAATGATGGAATTACAAATTGCAGTAGTGTGTCAAAAGGCTTAGGCAAAACCTTAGATATACCAAGCACATTACAAAAATCTTTTGGATTGAGAAATGATGTGTTAGGTGGTTCTAAAAAACAAATATTAGGAAAAAACCAAACAGAACATTCAACAGTTGAAGAGAGCTCAGTATCAGACAATAATCAGTTAAAAGGTACAACAAAAACCTTAGAAAAACCTGCTTTACAAAAATGCACTCAAAAGAGCCAAAATAGTTTAGACAAGTCTAGAGAATTGGGTACGAAAACAACATTCCCCAATAAGTTAATACTAAAAGAAAATTTAGAAAAAAACAGTGAGAAACATACCGTATTACAAAATTCCACTGACTTAAGGAATGATACTTTAAAAGACTCAAAAACCAAAATAGCTTACAGCAAAGAACTAAAAGGCAAAATAACAAAAGAAGAGGAATGTAAAGACATAAGTGCCACTGAAAATGATCATGCTGCAATCAATGTCAAAGAAGAAAGTAACCTCTCGCCAAAACAATCTCTGGAAGCAAAGAAATCAGCTGTGTTAGAAGTTCATACAAAGGATAATGACAAACAAGATAAAACTCCAAATATTGCCTCAAAAGAGAAAAAATTGGATCAGGGAATGAAGCATAAAAATCAAAAAGCTAAGTTCACAAAGCCAAGCTTGTTCAAATATTCAATAAAAAAATCACGTAAATTTAAACCAGAAAAATTAAACAGGAAAAGGGAAAAATTGAGTGAAGTTTCAAAAATAATTAGTAAGGCAAAGTTGAATAAGCAACAGAAAAGCAAAAGTGTTCCTACTATTCCAGTGAAACAAAATGCCATCAATATTAAGAAAGATAATGAAAAATATTTGATAAAATCAAAATCATTGGAAAGTCCGAATAACGCCAAAACCTCAAAAAAAGTTAAACCGGCAAACCTAACTAAGGGTGTGAGATCTACCACTTTAGATCTAAGTTCAAAAACAAAAGAACTGCATTCAGAAGTCCACTGTTCTTTGAAACAAAAACAAGAATCTAGTAATAAATTACTTAGTAGTAAAAGTAAGAAGGGATTTAAATCTTTAGACAGAACAACCTTGAAGACACAGGAAGAAGTCCAGGAGAAAATAGCAATGGAAATCTCTTCTCCCTCTGTGGATGCATCTGATAGTAATAAAAAACCAACTATATCAACTTCACAAAAAATAATAGACTCTCTTCAAAAAAAGAAAAGGTCTAAAGTTTATAGCCAATATAGCCCAAAACCCAAGGGAACTGTCTCTCAAAAAGTAGTAAAGAAAGTTGTAGAAACCAAGTCATCACCTGAAATTTCACGCAAAGTTGAAAGCAGCCAAAATAGAAGGGAAAAACAGTTGGATGTTAAGAATGCTAAAGCATCTAGCATTTCTAGATCAAACCACTGTTCAAAAGAAGGTAGATTTCTTACACAAAAATGTGATACAGATGGAAAAAATTCTGGCAGAGCACCAAGTGGGTTAAGATACAACCCCGATACATTACAACACACGGATGATGCTGCTGGAACCATCCAAACAAAGAAAAAAGTGTTTTACTCAAAGTCAGGGATGACATTGAATAGAACAAGACGTGAGGAGATTTTAACTATTGACAATGAAACTGTTGCAGGCAATAATTCTTTAAAAAACCAAAGCAACGATATAAATACTGTAAATGTAACAAAAAAAGGTTTAAGAACATCCAAAAGTTATAAACAAGATAAAAACAAACAAAAGTTTGTAAAAAGTGAGCATAAACTAAATTCAACTGAAATTGACAGTAGCAAACAAAAATCAGGAGATGATGTCCAAATGAATAAAATGAAAACAAAGTTAATGACAAGTATAGGAAAGGAAAACTCAGACTATAGTTTAAAAAAAGAGGTTTCCTGGAGCAAAGCTCAAAACATGAAAATAAGTAAAGATAACCGAATTAAAAATAACTCAAATGAATTGAGAGATTTCTCAGAAAATGAGGCACCAAGGAAAATGTTGAAGAGAAATGAACATAAATCTGGTAATGACGAAATAAAAAGAAAGAGGATTGAAACGGGCATAAGTATGATGAAGGAAAAATCAAGACCATTAAATCTAGGAAACAAGGTGAAGGTTCCACACAGGAAAGAAAATTGTATTTCCACCCAAGATATAGTTTTTGACAGAGGTGAGAAAGGGACTGACAAAACACTCGAGAAAGAAGAGCAAAGCTTTAAAACATTTGAAAGTGTCAACATTAAAAGTAAAGAAATTATTGTCAAAATTAACAAGTTACAGCAGACTGAAAAAAATACCAAAGACCCATCAAATGCAATCGGAAGATATGAAGTGTCAAATACCAAAGAGCAATTGCGTGAAGCTACGAACAAAATATCAATGCCACAAAGCAAACAAAATGCTGAAAAGCAGAGTGAGAAGCAACAACCAATTAATGAGAAAAACAAACTAAGCACTCAGACTGCTAGCTCTAAGCAGGTTGGATATAGCTCAAAAGCAGTTAAAAAAGTTGATATTGGCAAAATAATTACAAATAAAGAATTGAATAATCCTAGCCACTCTAATAAAAAAGAAATCGATAACAATGATAAAGATGAAAAGCAAAGGGTAGAGAAGCAACTCAACAGCGCAAATCAAAATGAAATGAGGGTGAATAGTAAAAGAAATGCACAACAAGGAAAAATCAATATGACTCAATCAAACAACTCCAAAACATTAAGCATGGATTCAGACAGTGTCACTCAAAGTAAAATAAAAAATTTAGATGATAAAGAATCGTCCTACATAAATAGAGGCAACTTGAAGGGAATTTCCAAGGAGCCCTTAATGCAAAACTCAACAAGACCAGAAAACAAAAGTATTAAAACTGATTTCCCTTCATTAGTAAAATCCAAAATTACAAGTATCTTAAAAACAGAGGGTTATAGTAAGAAGATTTTTATTGAAAATAAGACCATTGGCAACAGTGCAGGCAACACCAAGGGCATTCGTCTATCAAGTCTCCACAATGAAATGAAACATAATAACAGAATAAGTATTAAAAATAAAATTATACCCTTATCTGAATCAAAGCCAATAAAAATTCTCAGAAAAGATGGGAAAATTACCAAAGAGTTTGATGTTTCGCCAGACAGTAGGAAAAAATTATTATCATCGCCTAAAACTGATTTGTTACAAAAGTCAAACATTAATGAAAACAAATTAACCTCTCAAAAATCTAACCATGCCCCTCGTTCTGAAGGCAGAATTGAAGATGCAGCATTTAAAGAGGAACTTAAAGCTAACCAGAAAAAAGAAGACCAATATCTGAAGCATTTAGTAGTTGGTTTTAAAATTGGAAACACTCAAAATGGTTCAACAATAGGTAAAGACACTTCTCTTGAAACAAATAAATCAGAAAACAAAGTTGAGGATTCAAATGAAATTAACAAACAAAATTTGGAACCTAAAGACCATTCACCAGAAAAATTAAGACTAATGCTGGGAAGTATAAAATCAGGAAGCAACAAACTAGGCAAAATTGAACTTAGCAAGCCTTTTTCAAAGAATGACAAAAAAGACAACAAAGTAAATTCTTTGCACAAAGCACATGAAAGAGGGGACTTTGCACCAGAAAAGCAACAAGACAATAAGATTCCAAAAATGTCAAGCTTGCCCTCTAAAGATAAAAAAGTGGACACAAATACCAATGCTAAAGAAGAAAAGAAATCTGAGAAGGATTCAATATTGTTACAACTCTCCAAGGAGTTATTAAAACAAACTAAAGAAATGAATGATAATGTTACAGAACTGGATAGTTCTTACCAAAATGAACGTTCAAACCAAAATACTACAGGAAAAGAGTTTAAAAACAATGAATCAAATGTACAACCGATTAAAGTTATAGATTCTGTAGGCAACAATTCAAAAACGAATTCGTCGACACAAAGGCAACTTCTTAATTTGATGGATAAGAATGCAAACAAGCTTACAAAGAGGACTGAAAAACCAGGAATCAAGCAAGAAAACAACACTTCCAATCAACAGGACAAGTAGGCAGTACCTGAAAGCTTTTGAAAAAATGAAAGAAAAAGTCAATTATTATTATGAAGTTTCAGTGTGTCGAAAGAATTACATTTCTTGTCTGGTACATTACTATCGGTAGCTTAAGCTACCGAACATATGCAACATAAGTATTCGTTCGTCTCATTTTATTGTGTGTTTTATTTGGTGCAATTATTTATTTTGTGGATAATATATATTCTTTTATCGATGCTATTTATTTTTTTCAATAAAAATGTTTTTTTCTTGAATCTAATTTGTATTTTAAATTACACTGAGTTGAGAATATTTCTCAACTGCATCAGTTAACTGCTTTTAATTTTCAATAAAACACTCCTTTTTGTAATTTTCAGAAACTTTTTGCGATTAAAATCACAATTTTCTGTGAAACAACACCAAAAAAATTTTATTCAATTTGAAACATTAAAATTTTAGTTCAGTTTTAAAGAGCTCTCTTTGTTTTCTATAATTGCTGAGTTTTACTGTATGATTATTGGTTCCAATCAATTTGAGAAAAAACTAACACGTCAACATCTAGCAAACTTAACAATGTAGATTTAAATATTAGATTTAGAATAAAAAATCAACATCTTGCAATAAATAACTAGTTTATCAATATAAATTAATTAAAAGAAAGGATTTTACAATAATTATAGCTCAAAGTGTTTTTATCTAAGAAAGAGATAAATTTTAATGCTAACAATAGTTTCGTTATTTATATATTAAGCAAGTCTTTATCGCTTGAGCTAAAGTGTTACCTAAAAAAGTGATAAAGGAGATTTATAAGTAAATTGACTGACATTTTTTCCTAAAACTATAGTTTTACTAACATCTGGCAGAGTTAATTGTAACTCATCATTCCTCATGTCTGTTGTTACTGATTTCACCATTTTTGAGGTTGTGTTTTATAGAATTCAAGTTCAGTCAAATAAGAGCGGAAGCTTAAAGTAATACAGCCGAAGCACGTTATAGTTATTTATGTCTGTGTTGAAGGAATTCATTCTGTTTAATTAATTAATTAAACAGTGATCGGAGGCAAAAAGATGAAGTATGTATTGAAAACATTTTTGTACAACATTTCATACAACACTCGAAATCTTGAAAATATTTCATATGACTTTTTAAAAGCAAAAGTCAATGTATTAAAAAGGTGCCAGTAAATGGCAATGTTCCACCCAAGGGTTCATCTGATTTGAAATTCATACTTTCTTACAGGTTCATCACTTCCAAATTGAAATTAGCTAATTGTGTAAGAGTTTTGACTGTATGAACTCTTGCAAAGCAGTGTTGCCAGTTCTCTGGCCGTGGCCTCCTTACCAGATATGGCCTTAACATGACCATAAAAGGTAAAATTTACCTTCTGAAGATGAGGACCTATTGATCCTCGAAACGCGTAATCCTTTTAGGAATCCATAGGATCACTTCGGCAGACTCAGGTAAATCTATACCTTTTATGGTCAATTGAGTGATTCGGAGACAAGACAACAAAATACGAACTTAACATGACATTGTACATTTTCACAATTTGGGTATTTTAAGTCATATGGGAAGTAAAAAATTTAAAAAAACAGAGATCAGTTTCTTTGGATCTATAATTAAATATACAATAGGGTCGGTTATGAAATTTTTACAAGACATACAGATACATACAATAATTACAAACAATATACAGAGGGGAATGAGAATGTTAACAAGTAAAATCTTGGCACAAGCAGGAAGTCTTTCTTCTTCTTACAAACGTTGCGAGGCGTGATGGGCAAACATCAAAATCTGACGAGTCCTGTTAACAAAATAAACCTATTAATGACAGAAGTAAAGGTGGAACATGATAGGCAGAAAAACTGTTTCCACTAGTTGTGGCTTAACTTTTTAATCTTACATTTTTCAATATTTGGGACAAATACGCAGAAAAATAAAAAAATGAATGCCATTTTCCTGAGTTTACTTCGTAGGTAATTGTTTCTATGAAATATTTCTGGTTCAATTAGATTATCAGTCATGTTATTCATGCACAATATCTGTGTATATTGAAAAAAGTCAATATAAAACAATGGCATTCCAACCTATAAATCCGTTAACAATTCACCTATTTCCACTAGAGGTAAGTCAATTTTCAGTCACATAGAATTGGTATGATTCCAACTCCACCTTGTACAAAGAATTTAACATACCCACAGTGAAAGAGGAGATCTCGAGATTTAGTGAAAAATTATAATGGAAAATTGGAAACCCTAGAAAAGGGCTTATCAAAGCTTATCTAAAAAAAACTTAGACCTAGACTTAGCTTGACTTGACTAAGGCCTTGTTTGCACGACGACCAGACAGTAGGACAGTAGAAAAAATTCTTTTGTTCTCTTTTGTTTAAAGGTGTTACTGTCCACTGTACTGGGCGTCGTGCAAACAGTCGCTAAGTTGAACCTGCTTGACAATACAGGCACAGTTTATAGACTGAAAAGGTCTTCAATCTTTGTCTTGACATTTTGTTTTGTAAACTGAGGACAAAACATTTTCAATGTTAACTAACATTTTGTTAGTTTTTGTATAATTTAAAATTTACGTTTCAGTATCATTATGTAATTATGAGCACCCAACGACAAATCATGTGTTTTTTTGGGAATCGAAGATTGTTTGTTTTATGAAAATAAATATTCTGATTCTGATTTCTGTCATACATAATCTCTGTCCCCCGAGATGGGAGGGAACATCTCCGGCAGGTAACTGACCTTGTGGAGCCAGGGGAGAGAGAGGGCAGTCTGGGCCGTGGGTCGCAGGGTCGGGTCTGGGACACACAGAGCTGCACATCTACCGAAGTGGGAGGGAACATCTCCGGCAGGTAACTGACCTTGTGAAGCCAGGGGAGAGAGAGGGCGGTCTGGGCCGTGGGTTGCAGGGTCGGGTCTCGGACACACAGAGCTGCACGTCCCCCGAGGTGGGAGGGAACATCTCCGGCAGGTAACTGACCTTGTGGAGCCAGGGGAGAGAGAGGGCGGTCTGGGCCGTGGGTCGCAGGGTCGGGTCTGGGACACACAGAGCTGCACATCCACCGAGGTGGGAGGGAACATCTCCGGCAGGTAACTGACCTTGTGGAGCCAGGGGAGAGAGAGGGCGGTCTGGGCCGTGGGTCGCAGGGTCGGGTCTGGGACACACAGAGCTGCACATCCACCGAGGTGGGAGGGAACATCTCCGGCAGGTAACTGACCTTGTGGAGCCAGGGGAGAGAGAGGGCGGTCTGGGCCGTGGGTCGCAGGGTCGGGTCTGGGACACACAGAGCTGCACATCTACCGAGGTGGGAGGGAACATCTCCGGCAGGTAACTGACCTTGTGGAGCCAGAGGAGAGAGAGGGCGGTCTGGGCCGTGGGTCGCAGGGTCGGGTCTGGGACCAGCAGGCTGGATACAAAGAGCTGCTCATCCCCAGAGGTGGGAGGTAACATCTCCGGCAGGTAACTGACCTTGTGGAGCCAGGGGAGAGAGAGGGCGGTCTGGGCCGTGGGTCGCAGGGTAGGGTCTGGGACACACAGAGCTGCACATCCCCCGAGGTGGGAGGGAACATCTCCGGCAGGTAACTGACCTTGTGGAGCCAGGGGAGAGAGAGGGCGGTCTGGGCCGTGGGCCGCAGGGTCGTGTCTGGGACCAGCAGACTGGACACACAGAGCTGCACATCCCCTGAGGTGGGAGGTAACATCTCCGGCAGGTAACTGACCTTGTGGAGCCAGGGGAGAGAGAGAGGGCGGTCTGGGCCGTGGGCCGCAGGGTCGGGTCTGGGACACACAGAGCTGCACATCCCCCGAGGTGGGAGGTAACATCTCCGGCAGGTAACTGACCTTGTGGAGCCAGGGGAGAGAGAGGGCGGTCTGGGCCGTGGGTCGCAGGGTCGGGTCTGGGACACACAGAGCTGCACATCCCCCGAGGTGGGAGGTAACATCTCCGGCAGGTAACTGACCTTGTGGAGCCAGGGGAGAGAGAGAGGGCGGTCTGGGCCGTGGGTCGCAGGGTCGGGTCTGGGACACACAGAGCTGCACATCCCCCGAGGTGGGAGGTAACATCTCCGGCAGGTAACTGACCTTGTGGAGCCAGGGGAGAGAGAGGGCGGTCTGGGCCGTGGGCCGCAGGGTCGGGTCTGGGACACACAGAGCTGCACATCCCCCGAGGTGGGAGGTAACATTTCCGGCAGGTAACTGACCTTGTGGAGCCAGGGGAGAGAGAGGGCGGTCTGGGCCGTGGATCGCAGGGTCGGGTCTGGGACACACAGAGCTGCACATCCCCCGAGGTGAGAGGTAACATCTCCGGCAGGTTACTGACCTTTTGGAGCCAGGGGAGAGAGAGGGCGGTCTGGGCCGTGGGTCGCAGGGTCGGGTCTGGGACCAGCAGGCTGGATACAAAGAACTGGACATCTCCCGAGGTGGGAGGGAACATCTCCGGCAGGTAACTGACCTTGTGGAGCCAGGGGAGAGAGAGGGCGGTCTTAGCCGTGGGTCGCAGGGTCGGGTCTGGGACACACAGAGCTGCACGTCCCCCGAGGTGGGAGGGAACATCTCCGGCAGGTAACTGACCTTGTGGAGCCTGGGGAGAGAGAGGGCGGTCTTAGCCGTGGGTCGCAGGGTCGGGTCTGGGACACACAGAGCTGCACATCCACCGAGGTGGGAGGGAACATCTCCGGCAGGTAACTGACCTTGTGGAGCCAGGGGAGAGAGAGGGCGGTCTGGGCCGTGGGTCGCAGGGTCGGGTCTGGGACCAGCAGACTGGACACACAGAGCTGCACATCTCCCGTGGTCGGAGGGAACATCTCCGGCAGGTAACTGAAGTCTGCCTTCAGGATGTTTGCTGTCGTCTCCTCTGGGCTGTCATCCAAGAATGGGGACGCACCGCTGTGAAAGTGTTTCGGGTCAGTCATTCTTTATTGAGTCATTGAATCAAAGCTTTTTTTCGATCATACTTTAAGAGTTTATTTTAGCTGTACTTGTTAAAGCAAGTAACTTAGTGTATTAGAATTAAAAGCAAATATTTAACGTATGATAGTTCATTTGAGTGGAAAACTGTTGACTTCGTAAAACTCCAATTTCAGCAAGCTACATTGCTACTAACTTTACTTTTAAGGTATTGTGAACAATCAATGAAATTCTTTTCAAATCAGACATCTAAAATAAACTGATTTGTATTAGGTTATAAAATTATCCTGAGAATGGGAAACTCATAAAAGCAACACATCAAGAGAAACAAAATTCAACACGAACCTATAAAACATCAGATAAAACTAAACTTAACAAAAGTAAACTTTACAAATCTGCAAAAAACTTCTACTTCCTTAGCTAAGTATTTGAATAAAATTGAATGAAAACATCCCATGAAAAGACCGGAGAATGTACCTGATTAAAACATACAACAGGACGGCGCAGCTCCACACGTCAGTAGAGAGGGAGAGGCAAGGAGGGTCCGAGAGCAGTTCTGGAGCAGCAAACTCGAGGTCCAGCGAGAGAAGTGGGGGGGAGCAGACGGACTGCTCGCTCCGGCCCAGAGTGCGGGCGGAGCCAAAGTCAATCACCTTCAGCTGGAACTGGCTCCCGTGGCTTTCCACCAAGAGGTTGTCTGGCTGGAAATCGGAAAAAAATTATTGAGTGATTTGGAAGCTTTCCCTCAGCCAATCCTGGAGGACTATTAATGAAACTGAAGAAGAATGTCTAATGTAGTTTTACAACACTATTTAATTAGTTTTTAAAGGGTGTTTTTTCTGGACAGTTTAAAGGATATCATGATATTATGATGGGGATATTATGATGGGCGATTTCATAGCTGTAATCAAGTTAGAAAGGATGTAAATATCTGCAATCTTGTTCCTATCGGATTTTAAGTAGGCGAGATCTATGTAATTATCAGTGCAATAAGAGGAAAATCAACATAGCAAACTTCAACCACGCGAACAAACGCTTTGCGTAGCCACTCTATATTAGTTGTTCATTTGCAATAAAACTTATTGATAGTGAATTAATACCATTTACCAAGCAGCAACCGTTAACCAGTCTTCTGGATAGGCCTTGTCAATATTGAGAAGCAAAGGATAAGTTAAAGTAGATAAAAATTACATGAATTACTAATGAAGCAATCCTGATGTCAGTTTTGTTCTGACCATCTAGTTAGTAAATATAACCTTCCATAGTGCGTAAAATGATGAATTTGCAAATAATTATCAACTTTATCAAAAATGCCTTATTTAGATTGAAATAAAAAGTTTTACCTTGATGTCACAATGGACGATCCTGTGGAGTTGGAGGTATTCCAAAGCCGAGAGCAACTGACGTGTGACCTCTCGAACGTGACCCTCGGACACTGAGCTCAGCGAACACGCGTGACCCAACACATCCTTGCCCTCCACCCTGCACAGGAGTCAGAATTATTTTACAAAACGTGTGTTGTGGAACGTCCAGTTGTATGTTATGTTATTACTAAACATTTCTATGATACTCGCTAATGGATTACTCAACGTAAATTGAAAATAAGTTCAATTATTTTGCATAACAACTTTTCAAGCTGAGCTAGTCCAAGGAAAATGGTAATTTTTCCAGAAATGATCAATTCTCATAAGAAAATTTACATGGGATGAACAAGTTGTCTTTTCTTTTTTCAATTCCTTGCAACAAGGCTTTATTTATCACACTTCAGAGCAGAAAATTGGTAAGGAGTCTTTAAAATCAGAAACACTATCCATTAAAGTATATTGGTAATAAAGATTAAAAATACGGTAGACTCCCTTATCCGCTCACCTTGAGACCGAGATCTGTCCGAATAACGGTTTTTTACAGTTAAACTGACATTCACTAAAACAAGTTAAGTTGTAACCCACACTTAACATACGGAATAAGCCAAAACTCTGATTTAATCACAAGATTACTGGTCTCAAATTTATCTTATGGGAAATCTTTGATCCAGTAACCGGACATTTCCTGCCAATCAAGTTCTGTTAAACCAATGTGTTAAAAACATTGTCCAGTTAAAAAGATGTCACTTCCGTATAGTGTAAAACCAATGTCTGGGCAGAAGGAGTCTGGATAATTGGGTGATGTCTACTGTGCAATAATCGGCTATCAGTTAAATCTATTAACAAAGGGCCTCATTATTTTTTGTCCAATTTTTGAGTTTTCAATTTTAATCTGCTTAGCTTTTATTGATTTTAGCTTTGTTGTTTATTACTGGTTAGTTTTCACGATCATGATTCTATTTTGAACCTAATGCCAAGCATGATGTTGAAGTATATAAAATATTTGTCGATTGTCTACTAAGAGTGTACAAAGTAAATTAATCACAAATGATTAAAGGCAGATAGACCTGTTTCACATTACGCGATTTTTGGCTACCAAATATGTCGGAAGGCGTCGGACTGACAAAAAAATCCTTGTCGCATAATGAGAAAGAATCAAAACATTTTTTTGCTCCACCAAAACTTCTCCGACATCTGACTTTTTGCCAGAATGACAAAAATTGTGTAATGTGAAACAGGCCATAGTAGCATTACAATGAGGAGCTCAGTGACAATGAGGCACCCTATTTGCCATTGTGGTGTTTTAGTGTGACCACCATTACTTTGTACCAAATACTTTGTACTTATTACCGTTGCAAAATTATCATAATAAAACGTGTGACAATGCAACACAGTTAATTACATTGCCAACACAATTGATTAAAGTGGTCTCTCTTTCTAGACCGTCCCACTTTGTCATGGCCGTCCCTAAGTCTACTCGTATAAAAGTCTACCGTCCCCAAGTCTATTACTCATATAAAACATCATACACCAGGAGTTAATAATAGGGTATGCTTTCTTAACTTTGATATTGAACAAGAAGTGTCAAACTGCGATCATGCTTCCATTTTACCCATCAATCAGTTACAGCGTCACTGTTATACAAGACATGGATTGCACTTTAACAAACAGGGAAAGCAAGTAATCGCTTCTATGTTAAAAGAATTGCTTTTGCCAAGATCCTGCAACAAGCCAAACCCACCTATTACTCCAAATTCCATTAACATTATTGAAGCTGATATGTTGAAGGTGATGGAAGAAAATAAACATGACAAGTCAGTTGCATTTGCCCATACGATCTCCGGAGACCTTGACAGCAAAAGGAACATGACAGCCGGGGTGGCTGTTCTTTTTAGAAGAAAGTTTGGCCGACCTCAGGTAGCTGACTACATTGGCACAAGACTTACATGTCAGACTGTAGAAAATGGAGCATCTATCTATAGTCTAGTCACAAAAGACTGTTTCAATGCAAAACCAACACCAGAAGCCTATGACGAAGCATTTTCACAGTTCATTGATGACTTTGAGAAGAAAAACTTTAAGACCTTAATTTGTTCCCCTATGGGGTGTGTTCGAGACCATATAAAGATAGAGAATTTTGCCAGAAACATAACGAATCTACATAAAAAAACCAATGCTACAGTTTATATTGTCTCGTTTGACCAGCCAACTGCGAGAAGAGTTCTATGGAACGGGTTATCTCACAATGTCTTTGTAGAGAGCCTGCGAAAGGCCATTACCGACTTCAGTGATAAACACTGTTCAGAAGTCACAACAGACTGTGAAAGTGATCTTCCACCAGACCAGACCACAGAGAATCCTCTACTTTCCCAGGGGAGCAGTCGGCAAAGCAGTCTCAACAGAGTCCCACAGAGCCCTACCAAACTTCCAGAGAGTCCGCTAATTAAAGAATACAGTGAAGTGGTAAAATCAGTGCCAGTGCAAAAGCAGAGCAATGTGATAGTGGTAGAGGCCGAAATGGTTACTAGCCAATCAAATAGTGTACAAAATGTAAATAGTAGTATAAGTTTAAACTAAGTATTGTTGACAATGACAAGGTTTCAGCAATATCAAATAACAAACACAAGGCAATAGCATTTCAAAAGCACCAATCCAAGGCTAACTATGAAAGTTTGACTATTTTTCATCACAATATACAATGTTTATCCACAAGAAAAGATATACTTTTAGTAGAGTTACAAGATTCTAATCCAGACATTGTTGTGCTTACGGAGCATAAAATGACTATGGCTGAAATTGAGCGTGTTAATTTAGGACAATTCACAGTAAGCTCCGCATTCTCCAGAACAAAATTTAACGGTGGGGGCGTGATGATTTTATCAAACTCTACAAAAAGTAATCTTAAAGTTAAACCAATAACTCTGCCAATTATAACTGGCATATTGGAAGAAATGATTTTCGAATGTTGTCTGGCCCAAATAAAATTAGGTGATTTTAACTTTATTCTGGCAGGGGTATATCGTTCGCCAATTCGCCATAATGATAATTTATTTCTGGATAAACTTGATGTCGTTTTGGAGGTCCTTTGCAAAAAATATGAATACATAGTTGTAGCCGGTGATGTTAACATAGATGTACTTGTGCCCTCTCTAACCCATTCTAGGTTGAAAAATATTTTACGTTCTCACAAAGTGGCAGTCAAGGTTGATTTTCCTACAAGGGTTTGCGATACCAGGGGCAGCGCCATTGACAACTTTTTCACTAATATTGAAAGTGAAAAGCTAAAAGTTTCAGGTTTAATAACAAATATATCTGACCACGATGCCCAAATAATTAAAATTAATTGTACCAAAACTACTCATTGCCAAAAGAAAAAAAATGTAATAACTTACTCACGGAAGTTTAATCAGTATAACAATGAATTATTTTCGAAAATGTTAGAAAAGGAGTCTTGGATTGATGTAATGAATGCTAAAATAACAGACAAATTTGATGTTTTTTATAATATTTTCATATATTATTTTAATTTGTGTTTTCCTAAAGTTAAAAGTAGGGTAAAAGATAAAAGCACTAATTGGGTAACTAAAGAATTAATCGCCAAGAAAGATAGTATGACTTCTGTTACTAAAGCAATCAGAGATCAAAATGAAAAGATTGATCAGCAAATTTTAAATCGTATTAAGGTGAATTATAAGCAAAATGTTCAAGAGGCTAAAACTAGTTATTATAATAATTTAATTGAAAGTTCAACTAATGTATGCAAGACTACATGGCAAATAATTAACAATGAAGTAGGTAGCAAAAACAAAACACAAGAGAATGTAATTAAACTTTTAGCAAATGACAATGAAAATCCAAACATAGTATGTCAAAACATTAATAATTATTTTACCAGTGTTGTTGAAAAAAATATTGTTCCAAAGATGTCTGTCAGCCTTAATCGGAAAAGTCAGAGGCAAAAGGTAGACTTCACGTATAACTCATTTTCTCCAAAGCAAATCAGTTATGAGGAATTGG
This sequence comes from Flexamia atlantica, assembly GCA_035578135.1. Taxonomy (NCBI): domain Eukaryota; kingdom Metazoa; phylum Arthropoda; class Insecta; order Hemiptera; family Cicadellidae; genus Flexamia; species Flexamia atlantica. The sequence goes on along the minus strand of JAQJVK010000030.1, from coordinate 2,934,146 downwards.
AACAGATTATTATGCGATTTGAAAACAAATTGTCCTGTGGATGGGATGAGGTGCCAATCACAGTTATTAAATATTCTCGCAGACAGTTGCTCAAACCTTTGCTTCATTTAATAAATTCTTCTTTAATTACTGGTATATTTCCAGAAAAATTAAAGCTTTCGAAAGTTAAGCCTTACTTTAAAAGTGGAAATCAAAAGGACTTGGCAAACTACAGACCCATTTCTTTAATATCCTCTTTTGCCAAAATTTATGAAAGAGTAATGAGTCTGCAACTTACCAAATTTCTTGAGGAGAATAATATTTTTGATGATGAACAGTTTGGTTTTAGGCGTGAAAAATCTGTTGTAACAGCAGCAACTGATTTTATTGAGTCTGTAATAAACTCGATTGACAAAAAAGAATTGGTTGTTGGTATCTTCATGGATATGACCAAAGCTTTTGACAGTGTCTCCCATGATACACTATTAAATAAGCTATCAAACATTGGTGTTAATGACCTAGGTCTAAAATGGTTCAAATCATATCTTGTAGGCAGAAAGCAATTTGTAGATATTACCTATATTAATGATTTTAACTATTTAACCTCAGCTGTATCAAGCACAAACATAATTAAATTTGGAGTACCCCAGGGTTCTATCTTAGGTCCTTTATTGTTTTTGGTATACTTGACAGATTTGCCAAAAATTATTGATTCCCCCAATAAAGTATGCCTCTATGCAGATGACCTAAATTTTAAAATTGCAGGGAAATCAGTTCCTGAAGTAGAAATAACTTCTTTCATTAACTTGTCTCGAACCTCACAATTTCTACAAGACATAAATTTGCTTCCTAATCCCCAGAAAACTAAATACATTCAATTTTCAAGCGGTAAAAATCATATTAACAAAAATTATAACATTTTCATGGATATAAACCTATTGGAAGAGGTGGATTCCTTAAAATTTTTAGGCCTCACCATAGATAAGCAATTAAACTGGAATGAACACGTCAATCTTGTCATTTCAAGGATTAGTTCTGGGTTATATGCTTTAAGACAAATGGTCAAACTAACTAGCATTGAAATTTTAAAACAGGTCTACTTTGCTTTCATAGAGTCACATATAGCTTTTGGTTTATCTTTATATGGAGCAACATCTTCAAGTAATCTGAATCAAATTCTAATTTTGCAAAAAAAAGCTATCAGGATAATATTGAAGTTAGGCTATCTAGATTCTGTGAAAGAACATTTCAAAACTTTAGGATTTTTAACCGTTCACGGATTGTATATTTTTCAAGTAATTCTTCATGTAAAAAGGAATTTGGAACAACTACCCATGTTAGGAACTCCTCATAACTACAATACAAGAAACAGTAATCTGCTGGCCTTTGACCGACACAGATTGGAATTGTACAAAAAAAAACCAATTTATGCAGGGATAAAATTTTTTAATTATTTGCCATTGGATCTAAAAGAGATAGGTAGCCTCAGCATTTTCAGGAAAAAACTTAAAAGATTTTTAGTAGCAAAAGCTATTTACTCATTTGAGGAATTCTTTGAAAATTCTTAGGTTTCTCCTTATTGTTTATTTTATCTGTAATTCTCATCATATATTGTAATGTATTGTATATATTTCTTTTTTTTTATCAACCAATTTAATGTATGTAGGAACTTTATTTTGTTTAAGTCGCATGAGCCAATTATGTTTTATTGTTAGAGCTGTATTATGTTGACGCCATTCTTGTACACTTGTACTCAATTGAATAAAGATATTATGAAATGAAATGAAATGAAAAATAAATTACTATTTTAACAAATAAGAAATCCCCATTAGGATGTTGGGATTACATGCTGTATCCAGAGTTTCTGGATAAAAAATATGGTGAAGCTCATCATTTTTTTAATTATTTTTTTGTTAAAGTTCATTTTTGAATTTTTTCGTACTTTTTCCAATTTTTAAATTAAAATAATAGAAAAATGAGCAGATTGATCTTTGGAGTGAGTGAAACATTTTGTAATCTGTAGGAGCTTTTTTATCAAAATGTATAAATAATAAAACTTAATTTTTCCTTCAATTTTAAAGTTATGAGATGGTCAAGACAAAAATTAAGGATTTTACTTTGAAAAGTGAAAAAGACCTGTCTTATACTTCTATAAATGTTGCGACGATTACGAAAAAACATTAAATTTATAATCTAGTGATTATAAAAATTTCGTAAGAATCACCTTAAGGATAATTTAATTTTTACAAGATAAAAATACCAAATTTGAACGATAAAAAATTTCAACAATGCACTGACAGCTCCATGACGATGGTGTCGACGCCCGGCGCAGGAGCGTTCTCGAAGAGCGCCAGCGCGCGGAGGACGCCGCCGTGACTTAGTGCCACCAGGTGGCCGTACTCGGTGCGGGTCTCGGTCTGCGGCACTCGGCGCCGGTCCACCTGCTTTAGCGCCACTCGCTGGTCCGTGCCTCTGTCCCGCGCCCGCCGCACCACCGCCGTTCGGCCCCCTCCCTGCGAACATCAGGCTGTGTCAGGACGGCAAATGTGGATTTTGGATACTGCACTATTTTATGAATTGGAAATGCTTTATTTTTGAGGAAATTATTAAAGCAATTTGTTTTCTAAGATTTACAGATGTAGTTTAATTTTGACCCATTAGATAATAAATTGAAATTTTTACATAGTTTTTTCTGACCCAACAAATTTATAAATCAATTTTTTTTAGTTTTATCTGATTGAAATCTTAGAAGAAAAACAATAACACAATGTCTTAGCTTTAGTTCCAAACTAAAAATGAGAAGGATTTTAAATCAGAAATCTGTAGGCCTTGGTATGAAACGATGAGCAGCAAGCAACAACGTTCGGTTTTCGCAATGAATTCAAAAACGTTTGAGTATTCATTGGTTTTCGGTAGCGTTTATTTGTCAGCTGTTAATTTTGAAGGGAGTGGCTAAGATTGTCCCAAGCGGCAAGTGGAAATCATTGGTGTCGCTCAGTGTCGCTTTTGTCACCAGGTTCTAAAATTATTTTCGCGTTGCTTGTCCCTCACTATCTGCATTGTCACATTGTTGTATTGTTGAGGTTAGATCTATACTTAAGATACCACGACATTACTTTTGTTGAGGAAAAAACGGTTATCAGGATGGCAAAATGAGGGGGATAAATTAGTAATTTAGTAATGAAATGCTGTTTTTTGAACAGCAATATAAAACGATTCGAATCTCGAGCAGATATCAGTTATCGCTTGCTGCCTATCGCTAGCCGCTTGTCACTTGCATCGTACCTGAGTTCTTAAAAAACGCACAGTACAATATTGCTCCATGGAAGGATAGTTTGGTCAAGAGCAGTTCTCGTGTCCTATCTTGTTTCTTGTCAAGAATATGTCAAGAATTAATATGTCAAGAATCAACATAATCCAAATTAGTTTTAAGTATAATAAATGTAATGCTGATGCAAAATCTTGTCAAAGGAAATAAAAATTACTATTATTATATTATTATTATCATTGTTTCAATTGAACACATTAAAAATACTAAAAACGGCTTAAATTATCTGATTGTCAATTATGCATTATGACAAACAGGTAATTTAAACCATTTTTGGTATTGAATTGTTGATCCAGAGGCTCACCTATCATGACATCCAAAATTAGGTCCTAGAAAAATATGGCAAAAAAGAATACAGCAACCATAAATATATAATTAAAACCAGCCTTTTTTTACTTGAAAAGGTTTGAAACGAGATATTTCTCAGACTATGGACAATCTGCCATCATTCTGCAGTGAAACCGTTCATAAATACCTTATGAGAGTAATTATCAAACAAAACCGCAGTCGGGACTCACCGATGACGTGCAGCTGCTGGTACCGCCTTTCGAACTGCTCCTGCTGCCAGCGGGTCTCGTGCGGGATGGTGACGCCGGGCAGACACTCCTCGCCCGCTCGGAAGCTGTACGTGTGACCAGCAGTCAACCCCGTGACCAGTCCGTCCGGCGCCGTGACCCCCCGCCACTCTCCCGTCTCGTGGTCACACACCGCCGTGACGTCACGCCGCACTAGCACACTCTGCCGGTCGACTACGCGCACTACACTCCCACTCCCCTCGCCGCTGCCGCTCTACCACGGACACATTGTCTATCACAGAGTTGAGGAACTGCATGCGTTACTGACTAGGCTGTACGGACATTCACAGGCGGATTATTACGATGCAAGCTTACCATGCAACATTACGATAGGTGAAGAGCTTAAAATTTATGATCACAGGAAATTTTGAAAAAATACGGAAGAACCTGGTTGATTTGAAATTATGCTAAATTTTAATATTCCTTAATTTAAATATTTCTTCCAGTCCCTGAAAATTTATGTTGTATGCAGCATTAGTGAGTGTGTAAAGTGAAGCCCCTCCCCTTTAATAACAATTTGTAGAGGTAAGGACCTATCAGAGAAGAGGCAATCCATATGTTCTCAAGGATGGTACACAGCTATTGCACTTAGTAATTCGAAATTAAAAAAATCAAATTCAAATTCAAATTAATTTTATTGCCTTTACAACATTTATAAAGTTGGAAGCAATGTCTATGTAACAATAATTTTGATTAAAATATATTTAAACAAAAACCTTAAATAAAACTAAAATTAAAATTAAGATCAAGACAACCTAAAGCATGTATCAATTGTCAATACACGTTTTTATCTTGTGAACTGTTTATTTACTTTTTGTGAAGCTCAAGTGCATTTTAAGTTCACTGCCAACAAACATAATCATAATTGGCTCTGTCACAATAATGTTAAATTCCAGCTCCATTTTATACTAAAGCTCTTTGGAGTTCTGTAGCAATACATCAGGAACTTATGTGACACCAAGATGAATATAACAAAACCCAATGGTCCCAATTTAACGCGTAATCACTGACCAGCTTGTCATTAAATTGCTTGTCCTTAGTTGCAATTGTGTTTTAGTTCAGAAATCGGTAGACGTTAATATGACACAAGAGAAACCGCTAGTTACGGGACCACCTATTTTTTTACTATTCATTTTGATGTGACACAGTCAGCCGGCATTACAGCTGGTGTATGAGGCGAGCTTCTCTTTACACTGTCATTGAATAAAGAATAACAATACTAAAATTTCATGGGTAATTAAAAAATCACTTGGATGGGACAAATTTTTACGTCAATATTACAATTATTAGATGCAGTTGTCACCCTTGTGATTGGTAATTTGTGTCACAACAATACCCCATCAATAAAGGTACGGTAAACATGGTTAAAGGGTAAACATGGTGGTGGTAAACAGGGTTAAAGGGGTTTAAACCTTGTGGCCAAGCGATTTTTGTCTGAACGCATCTTCTAGGTCACTGGTCCTGACACAGTGTATGTTCTTCTTTTACATGGAATTCAATTGCAAAATGCAAGCATTATTATTAAAACGAGAAAATTCTGGATAGATAGAATATTTAGTGCCATATAGTAAAAAGATGGGGATCCTCAATTCTATTATCAGTATCTACAGTATCTTGCAACTCAAATAATATTAAGTATGGTTACTCTCGGCAACACTCCCAGTCTAATGTCGTGGGTTTAAGCAACGAAGCTAGTTGTGTCTCTTCTGCAGGTTCAATCTTTTTGTATCAAACACCTATTTCATTATCACAGCTTTCATGATAAGGTATTGACTGTATATTTTTATGTTCGTTTGATTTATCCTGAATAAATAAATCCGGAAAGGGGGGTTCGGGGTCCTCTCCCAGAGAGTTTGTAAAAGTAAGAACTGTAAAGTCACATTTTTAGGCAGTTTAGTGGCATAAAAACAGCAGAGAAACTCAAACAACCCGGAATGATTGAGAGCAAACTTTCCTTATTTTTGGATCCAGGAAAATTTGGACAAGGTCTATCAGCAAATTTTTCGTAGACTACCATTCAATGACAAAAGAAGTTGAATATTAGCTCTCTTCATTTACCCAGGGCCCGGGATCAGAGAATATAGATGTTTTTAAGGCTGTTAAATAACTATGTTTTGAATTTTGTGTCTTTGTACGCCAGTGGCATTTTCCAACGTTTTGATCGGGAATGGTCCAAACCCGGGTCTTGTTACTATCTAACAGCAACCTTTTGTTAGATAGCATCATTAATTCATAGCCAAATGACAAATGGCAACTGGACCCAGTTTCGACCCTGTCAGGAATCGAACCGGCGACCTTTAGGTTATGAGGTGAGCGCTTTATCCACTCGGCTATCCAGTCAATTTATTAAATTTATTATAACTACCAATAATTAAAACTTACGTACGGTTATCTTTGCATGATTCCATCACGATGAGTTGGAGTTTTTATCTTTGTGTTTTTTCATGTTAGCAAAAGAATAACTCTTGAGGTATAGAAAAGAATTTGGGCTTCACGAAGAGATTTTATATTTTACAACATGAAAACATTGCATCATAGAGAATGGTCGGTCACAAACAGTACTGTTGAGCAAAATGAGCATGGTTGTTTAGTTGTACTATGATTTATATTTAAAAAATTTGCATTATTAGAAAAAATATTAGTTTGTTCACTGAGTAGTTTTGTTGCTTATAAGTCAATATGAATATGTCCATTTGAGGCCTAAAAATCCCCAATTACGAAAAAAATTCCTTTCAGTCCCCTTATAAGGGTCCAGACTCCAAGCACTATTATTTTAAAGAGAAAATTCTAGAGAGAAAAATAGTGCACATATAGTAAAAAACGATGGGGTCACTTCGTCAAAAGAGAAGTTGAAAAGTTCTTGTATTTTGAAAACAAAACAAAACATAATTCTTTTAAACACGAGAAATATAAAAATAATAGGATAAAAAAATAATATTCCAGTATTTCTTCTACATTCAGGATTCATCCCAACCAGTATGCAACTGCTGATTTCCAGCAATGGATTTGCCTTCTCGCAGATTTGCGATCTTGAATTCTTAATACATATCCTATCAAAATATATATGCCTTCTAATTCCATCCTTTGTGCTTATCCAAAAACTGTATTAAAAAACAATTATTGGAATAAATTTTGTTTCTTGACCCTCTAGAGCAATTTCTGATTACGTATGAGGAACTATCATGTGTAACATCAGTTAAGAAAAATTAAAAAAAAACAGGGCCATTGTAACGGGTTTGAGTATTACTGTATTGATATTTCACTGCTTGAAGTACCATGCACTGTTAGGGTACGTTCATACCGGAGCCGGGAGGCAAGCCTGGTTGGTAGCCGGGTGGGTAGCCGGGAGGGAAGCTTTGACCCAGGCTCTGACCCTGGCTCAGAGCGAGTATATCAGCTGATGTTTGATTCAATAAACGAAATGTCAAATTAAATATGATTGTTTACTTTTGTTTTGGTTATGAATAATTATGTTTTAATGTTAGGCCTACAAGTACTTCATTTAGAACTTTATGTTATCTATACTATATTTTAAATTGTTTTCATTTATTAGTTTGATAACTTAGATGAAGATAAATAAAGAATATATCTTTAAATAAGAATATTACTGTCATTGCGAATGGCCGCGATGAAACGTTAACTACATAACCAAGAAATGCACTGAGATCGCCGAGCAAACGGGTAGAAGTGGTGGATAAATGGACGCAACCTGGTGAATTTTATATTCTGTTAAGAAATTTCAAAGATTATTCTGATTTTTGAAAATGGATTAAATGGAGTTTTTGAAAATTATTATTGTTTTTAGTGTGTGAATTCTTTCAGGTTTAAACTGCTTAGAAAAAATACTTAAATTTATTTCTAAAAAAGTTTTATTTTTCGGAAAATTTATTGCAAATGATTTTAATTTATAGTTATACTATAGAATAAATTCGTCCTTTTATTTTCCATGGTAAGAATATTTATTTCACCAACCTTCCGGTATTCTAAAATAAAGACTTTTCATTTTACTACATTATGAAATTACGACGCACCAAATAGTTGTTAGGCTATTAGTCTATAGGCTATAGCTTCACATAGACGACGAGTTGTCTTCCGCAACGGGAAGTTTAATCAATACACTCAATTTAAAATCAATTTAGTTTAACATAAATGTGTGCAGTGTTAACACTCGCATAAAGTTGGACTAAATTTTACTTTAAACATTGTTTTACAACAATAGATTGAATATTATCTTAGAACGTGACATGAATCTCGCTGGTGGAGGTCTGGAAAGGTCGAAAATCATGACGGAATAATTAAGTGAACTAGGTCGAAACTTGCTTAAAATGCCGCGCTGCAACCACGCATTCTCTAACTAAAAGAAATAACGATAATAATTGTAGTTCTTGTATCTAAAATGTACAATGCGCTCATCATTCTTATCTTCTCCGTCTTCGTGATGTTCTTTTTGGGATCGCACATCTAATATTACGTCACCTTATAAGAAGAGGGAAGAGACTTTTAAGTTTTTTGCAACCCAAAATGACAACAGTGGGGTCCATAATAGACAAAAAAGATTTTTTAATTTTCCTTTTCATAATTATATCGATGTATAGAACTTTCAATTTTTTTTGTATCTATTTATAAGTTTTACATTTTATTTTATAATATGGCCTTTTTAATTTATCCCTTATATTTACTTACTTTGCATTAAACTAAAACGCTGTATAGTAAAATTAACTTACTTACTGAAATAAACTACGTCTATATGACAAAATTTTATTCCCAATATCTTTTCCTCTTTGCACGTTTTCCTTCGCATCTACAATTTTCATCTGATTTTACAACAATTGGCTTTGTTTACAAACAACCACCCAGGATTGCTCCCTTGCTCTGACCCTGGCTTAGAGCTTGTGTCCCATGTAGAACCGCTTCTGATTGGCTGGTGTGAACCGGCGATGGAGCGATGGAGCGAGTGTGCTTGCCTCCCGGCTCCGGTATGAACGTACCCTTATTTGCTGCTGTTTCCTGCCCCTTGTATGCCTGTTTTTGCTCAGCTCTGATTGGGTGTGGCATAAACCAAGGTCCCTTGTATAAACCTAGTGTGGTTGACACTCTCAAGGGTAGTTATGAGTGATAGTTATGAATTGTGGATAGTTATGAGTGATGGCTTGTGGACGCGGTGTTCCCTAGTGGGGATTAACGTCCGCACTATTGAGTACTCGTTCATGGGACCATTCTCGTAATTAGACCAGTTCGTAAATTGTTAACCGAGGTGAAATCGTGGTTCGGATCCCACGTTAAAATGTAGGTCCCTTAGTTCCCATTGGCTGATGGGCTATTAATTAACAGACCTGTCTAAGGAATATGTCGGCCTTAAGTCAGTAACAAAACTACAAGATCGCGCCACAATCATCCTTCACTCATCAGTCATTCATACTTGGCTTAAAATACCTACCTGCGTAGGTCGCCATTTCAGCTAATGTACCTAATGTAGTTGATTCCAACTACACGGGAGGCCCTCCGGGGCTGGGGACCCTGAGTTTCCCTAGCCAACCCAGCTCCCTCAGGGGGTAGTTGTTTTTAATTACATAGGGGACCGATCTGTTTTGAGAGTTATTTTAATTTTAGCTAATTTCCCCTATAGGGAAGAAGCTATTACCGTAGGTCTCATGGTAAGACCTAAGCCCCAGACCATGATAACTTTTTGTTTTGCAACCCCCAGAAGCAAAAAACACCATTCGTTCGAATTTTTAGATATATATATATATATATATATATATATCTATATATATATGTGTCTGTTAGCACGATAGCGGCCGTAAAAATGGTCCGATCTTGATGAAATTTGGTACAGACATGTAAAGTGGTAATCGATTGGACGAGTTCGTGAACCAGCCCGATCGGACCACCGGAAGGGGGGGTAAAGGGGGATAAACCCCCTCAAAAATAGGGTTTTTGAGCTTTTTACATAGAAAAATAAAATTTATCAAATTTTTGTGTGCACCATTGAATTCAGCTCAAAAAAACAAACAATTTAGTAATTTGAATCACTGCTCTATATCCGTTGGTTACGGACATATTGAAAGTGGTAAACACAGTACGTTGTCCCAATGTTAACCTTTTGGGAAATAAGTAAAATTCCATATCTTGTTTATTTCTCAACATATCTTGATAAAACTTGGTGAATGGCTTCTTCTAGTTCAGATCTACTAAATATTGAATTAAAACCAGCCAGTTTAAACATACCTGTAGCAGCAAACCTGCATACTCATTCCCCATGTTAATCTTATGGAGCCTACAAAAACATGTCAAATCTCGCTATGTTGGATTAAAATATATTGTTTTGTATTTGAAATTCGCTGAGTGTGCAGGTCTGCTGCAACGGGGGTATTTCTTAATACTGAGTTATTTTTATAGGAAATCATTTATTAATGGCAAATATTAACAAAACTCTAAGCAATAACGTAAATTTACCATCACCAACAATGAATTTTTAACAAATATTTCCTCGGTTATTGCAGTAAAATTAATGCTGGAATTCCATTTTTTCAACTGATAAATATTTGCAAAACCTTTGGTAAGATATAAGTTAAGTGTACTTGATGTGGTAGTCACATTTTTTCTGCACTAACTAGGAGAATTGGATTTTTCAGCAATAAGGGCGGATTTGAATGGGTCGAGTTTGCAGGTGAATTAGACGAGTTGCTACTCGCCTGTTCAACTCGGCCTGAGCGAGTTGAGTAGCATTTAAGGTTAGGATAACTAAAGAGCTGGCACTTACGACGTGTAAGTGTGATTTCCAAGATTCAGGAACAGAAATTCATTTACAACTGCCTCAAGAATTGTTGTTTGTGTCTAGTGTGTCATCAGTTTGGTTAAAATGCGGGTGAGTCCCATATTTGATTAAATTTTTGCCCAGTTTCACTTGACCGTCAAACTAGTCCTGTGTAAATCCAGCCTAATGTTCCATTTAACTTACCTCTTTTTTAGCTTGATTAAATAGACTAGTATAAATTAAAAATTTTGGTTGAGTTTATTACTTGTTATTGTTAAGTTTTCATATATAAAACTAACTAAAATTGTGAACTCAAAAAATTGCCTTTTGAAGTAGTTAAATCTATCTAAACGTTTAGATAGATACAATTAAGAGTTATGGTTAAAATAAAAAAAAGTTACTAATCAAGGTTACTATTAAGAAAAAGCTTCAAAGTTTTCATAACTGTTACTGCAACAAAAAAGGTAGACTGAAAAGGGAATCGGGATTACTAATTTATTGTGATTTAAAAATTATTACTAAGATTATACAATTGCTGTCATGGTGATTTGAAGGAATTATGGTTGGAAGTGAAATAAATTACAATTACCACACTCGTGATAGGTCAATACATGCTTGGCAGTGCTGTTAACACTGAATAACAGCGGAAACGACAATAGTCAGACTGTTAGCAAAGTTCAGCAATTAGACATATTTCGAGTTACAAAGAAATGTAAATCTCTTGCGATGAGTTGGCCAGTCTATGCCAACAGTGAGCAGAAAATAACATTTGTTTCGGAGGCATATTCCTGCTAAATTTTCGGAGCATACGCTGCATCAAATGCATCAGAACCATGTGGATTTATCATAGAAGCTCTATAAAAATGTATAATCAATTAACATATACTCAGCAGGTTTGGGTCTATTAACTCTTGGTTTATGTGATTCCAGTAAAAGAAATATTTTAATAATTTAGGTGTTATTATAAAGCGCTTGGTGTGATGTTTTGCAGGAAATAGGAAAAAAAGTTTATGAAATATAGACTAAAGGGAAGAGCTGTAGACACCCTAAAATTCTTGTAATTCATCATAAGATTTAACATTGGAGCAGAAATTTCGAGGAACAGGTAATTTTAACAAACAGTTGATTTTTAGTAGGTAGACTGTAAACAAAAACTAAAAGATGCTGAGCAACGTGTGCCCACTATTTTCTTAAAACAAGAGCAAAATATTTATTCAAAACAGTCATTTCCACAAACTAAACACTTTTCAAATGACACCAATCCTTTTTGTTAATATTAGGGGTAGTTGATAAATTTTCAGCTCACATGTCATTAACTCCATCACAGGAGTTTGTTAGGAATAGGAAGTCATGAGGTCGGTATCAAGTGAATAACGCAACTTGCGATGCAAAGTTGACAGGCTATAGAAGGAGTTGCGAGCATTCTGGTCTACGATGCGTGTTATTGGTTAGTCAGACGAGACGATGTTAGCCTTCACCCCGTCCAGCTTCAGCCACCCAAAACTAAGAAATTAATCTCTGGTTGAAATTAAATAATTCAGCAGCAAACGGTTGGTTTCAAAATATTTGTTACTAAAATAATTTTTTATTGGATTCTCAGGAATTTAAAAAATCTAATATTCTATCCAGCCGATATAAGTTTTTTTTTACTTCCCAATCTACAAGGCTTTCAAATTTACTTTTACCGCATAATTCAATAACGACCCAGATAATTGAAAACTAAATTTACTGTAAAAACAGGAGGCTTCTAAGCAAAGATGATTCTAGTGAATAGAAACTACAGGCAGAAAAGGGGTTCTACACAAAATCTACATTTTGATCGTCGGATCGATCGGTTTCGATTGAAAGCGCAGATCGAAGGTGGCTGAGCCGACGTTACTCATGCGAATGCTTCAACTCCTTACCGAGTGCGCATCGGACCATCGTCGAGTCAGCCCAAAGCCACTCTCTACTTCCGGCGCCTCGCTCTTAGCCCGCCTCAGGGTGTTACGGAACCCCTCCAGGAAGTTGCTTTGGTGTTTTTTGGAAGAGAGAGGCTCACTGACTATGACCGGACACTCGTCCAGCGCGGGGGGGCTGGGCGGGCGGGGAGCGAAGCTGCTGCACAAACAAAACTGCATCACTCTCACACGCCTCCGCGGACAGTGGACAACCGACTTTCGATACTGAAGAAGAGATTCCATCCGTCAAGCATTGTTATGTCACGTTTAAACCGATTGTATAAGCAGGAAACAATACTTGATGACTGCAAGGCAATTTCTTTTATATTGCCGCACAAAATCTGTTTTTAATTTGAAATTTTAAACTGATTTAGTTTCACTAAGTGTTTTTCTGCCTCTACTTTTCTGTCAGAGTGATTTATTTTTTAAATGTGTACACTGCAGAATGTTAGAGTTCATCAACAACTGATATCTGACACACTAGTACAAATTACTTTGTCTTCATAATATAACTGATAGTTGACGCTTCTCTTGGCGACTTACTGAAACAAGGCCCTCTTTTACTCTTGACTCGAGACAAAAATGAATGCTATTAGAATGGCAATGGAATGTCTCCTTCAGTATCTATAAGAAATGATAGCGTTTGCCAAATCAAAATCAATTCAATATTCGTGTCATAATTATTAAACCTTAACAATAAGTTAACTGAAAAAAAAACTTTTGACATAAACCAAAGTATAAATAATTTATTGGGACGTAAAATTGCTCCTACTCTTAAACATACTAGAACCATAAAAAGGTTACAAGTAAAACACCATTTACTGAAAAATTCTTAGCATATTTATTTATTTACAAACATACAGAGAGCTATGTACATTTTATCACTTGGCAAACAAACACAACCCTGAAGAGTGGATGTTTCCATGATGCAACTTAAGCAAATCTCTACAGAGAGCTACGGCAGCGGACCAGTGAACATATGCTTTACACTATACAACAAACGGCTCTTCAGTGGGCAGGCGGTTTGCCTCAAAGTGGTATTGTTCATTTCAGTTCATCAAGAACTGACTTGACATTTATATAATGGTATTATTTAGTTTTTATAATTAAACTATAAGTAAGTTAAACAAAAACGTTTTTACAAAAACTGATTGAAAAATTCTTTTTCTTTAAAGTATTTTATATACACTTTGTTGCAGCTGAAATCAGTTGACACAGTTGATATTAGGTTGTTGAAAGTGAGTTGAGTGGATCTGCTAGTGAATTATTACATCTATTCTCAAAGTCCAGTTTTCATAATTCTTTTTTGTAGCATAGTAATTAAAAAAAACTTATAAAATAACATTTAAAAGCACATTACACGTGTCAGGCCTGTCAGGGTGTCTTTGTTCATTGTCTAATTTTGAATAATGTTTTTAATTCAACACTCAGTACAATAATCAAACAATTTGAGATCATTAATGAATTAATAATCAGATTCTTGATTTTAAAATAAAATAAAACTAACAAAAAATAGAATTTTAAAGATAAAATTTTTTTAAACAAATTAATACATTGTACGACATCCTTATAAGCAAATAAAACCACCTGTCCACTGAAAATGTTTGCTTATGAATAAAAATAAGTCATATAAATTTAAATAATCATACCATTTCAAATCTATTATTTGTAAGTGTCAATTGCTTAAAGTTTGTTTTCAATTTAGATTTTATCATATTTTAAAATCTACTTACACAATAATGATATTATATACAGACTTATTCAAAAAGGTTTACCCGTTTATTGATACAATGGAATATCACACAAATTCAAAGTTTGTAAAGCTCCATTAAAATAAATTATATGTTTCATATCTTTTTTCAACTCTTACAACCAACAGTCGACCAAAATATGTGATTGGGTTAATCATTCTGATCATTTTACCATATTTCAGAAAATAATATAATATAAACTGGTTTGTGGTTTGAAATTATATTATTTGTACTTAACCTTTTATGAAAAAAATAATATTATTAAAAACAATTAAGTGAGCTCTTTTACAGTTCTTGATTTTTTTAACTACATGCAATTAAAAGCAAGAACATGCCTTGAATGAGACCTCATTGATGAAATCCTAAAATAAAGTTTATCCCTTTGTTTTGTCATCTTAAAATTTAAATTACATCTTGAAAGGAAACAAATTTGTACTATTTTTCAATCGCTAAAGTAATTTTTTGTTTAATTTTGATTACAAAAAAATTTCACTATATTAGCAAATAAATTAATCATAAACTTCCACTGACACATAGTCATTAAAAATTGTGCATTTAAATAGTTTTAATCAATAAACAATACTATTTGGCTCCTCACAATACATATAAATATACAGTCAACTTTCTTATATATTATAATTAAGATACAATCCTATCATACACTTTCCAATAAGACCTAAATATAAACAAAATTTGTACAAAAAATCCAAATTACAAATAAAACAATAGACGCTAATTCACTGTACAAAATGTCTCAAACGGTAAATAGGTAAATCCAACATACTTATAGCTAACATACAACCTCCAAACATTAGTGCATCTTATATCAAAATATTTTGGTCACTTTTAATTACTTATGTGATTATTAGTAAAAACTAAGTTTAAAAATTCTAAAAGCTAAATATGTTGATGGATGACTAGAAATGTGTTTGGCATGGTTCTCGTTAGCAAAATACTTCGGGTGAAAGGTATTTTATTTTATGATTATTTTAAATATAATGTTTTAGAGTTGAATATTTTACCAATCTGATAAATCTTCTGCGCATAAAATTGTAACTATGAAAACCACACAAAAACATAAAAATGTCTTTTACTGGATAGATAAATAATACTAACGAGTGGCAGCAGTTAGAATCTTTACAGCTCAGGTAAACCTACCGTTTTGGACCTACATAGCAACAACATAAAACACGATTTTGCGTAATACCTTCAAATTTTCCCGACAGTTACATCGTAACACATACTTCCCTTAATGTTTTTGTCTGTGAACCATGCCAGTAAGACTATCGGACTTACAAGGGGTCGCGCGTGAGCTCCTTCTGGTACGCGATGGGCGACTGGATGGCCTTGAGGAAGTCGCGCTGCGTCTGCAGGATCGTGCGCAGGTTGTGCAGCCACTCTGCGCGCGACTCCGCCGTCGGCGCCTGACACACGTACGCCAGCGACGGCTTCCGCGGGTCCGTACTCCGCACGCAGAACAGCTCCACACAGTCCTTATCCCTCTCCTCTCGCCCCTCCACTTTCTCGTCTAAACTCATTTTGTTAACCTGAAAAACAAACGTTCTGTTATAGTTTTGAAAGTAAAGTTTAATCTTTTACCGCTGCAAGCATGAAAGCATTACTTTTAATTTCTACAGAAGCCGATTCACAAGTATCTTTTTCATCATACTGACACAAAGAAATATCTGTTTTCAGTTCTTTTTTGTTGGCTCGAAAGTTACCCATTGCCATCCTATGCTGGAAAAAAGAAAGTAGACAATCCGATGATTTTCAGCAAACCGACATATAATGCATGTTTATTGGTAACATTTTAGAGGAATGCAGTGGCAGCACTGGGAGCAGCAGCAAATGTTTGTTCTCTATTTGTTATAGGTTGGATTTGAAGGATTGAGAACCTTATTGTATTGGTTTATGCAAGGACTATGTTATGATTGAAAGTATGTTTTTTCTGAGTATTATGATGAAAAGTACCTTACTCGCTCGAACTATCATGCTCGTCCAGCAAAACAGTACTTTCCGGCCTAGTAACATAATATACTATTACTTTGCCGAAATATGTTGCCTCACATTGAATCAACCAATTTCACTGTAGGCATTTAAAATTTGTTCACTTTTAAAACTAAAACAAAAAACTATCCAAAACTTCAATCTACTTATATAATTAACTCTTTAACAATAGTCTAACAACCTGCTGTTACTGCTATTCCTGGTGCAAATTACAGCTCTCAAAAAACAGGATGCTCTGCTCTGCTTTGTGCATATACTTTAGGCAGTAATGACAGTTGTGCATACTTTTGCGAGCAATTTTATATTAAGTGAGTGGAAAAATGAGTTAAAAAATCATTTTATCAGTTCCTTACTGTTATTTCAAAATAACCCATAATTGTTACCTAATGAAAATTCCGCTATGCACTGAATTCTCAAAAATAGCCACTGAAAGCAAGTATAGTTGGTGCCAAATCGTAAGGCCCACGCTGTCCATAATTCCAATGCTAAAATTAACACTAGTCTTACAAACAGACTGGGCCTTAAGATTTGGCACCAGTTATACTTCCTTCTGCAGTGTCAGCTTAACTGATGGCCTCTGGCTAGTGACTAACTATAGAGTAATACGTATTTTACCAGTTTTACAAATAGATTCACATTCCATCACCCACCTGAATGTGATTTTTGTAGATATATACAGGATTGGTAAACTGAGTCTTCTTGCCGACGGCCTCGCTGAAGATGATGTTTTGTTCGAACAGGAAGACGACGAGTTCCTTGCCCTTGAAGCTGGCGCCCGAGGTTCCCTCGCAGCAGACCAGCGGCCCGTGCAGCAGTAGCTTCCCCTGCGCCGTGATCTTGCCCTGGACCGACAAGTCTTGGTTCATTTAACCGATATGATTAGTTAACAGAGATTTAGTATTATGCTAATGTTTGCCACAATATTGAGAGGACATTTTTGGCATCTCTTACGGCCTGTTTATACTAGGCTGGTGCCAGTGCTGATGATCTGCTGCTTAACAGCAACTGGTAGAAACACCGTGTATTAGCATCTAAGTCAGCGGCAAATTGTGAGTACACACCATACTGACGGCAGCAGATTCCTCACAACACCATATTATCAACACTGCAACCAGACTTTAGAGCAGCACTGAACGGGCCATTAGAGAAGAGATTCATTTATTTACACACTTAATGTAATGAAACTAATATTAGGCCTCCTTTGAAAAATTGTATTCAAAATTAAAATTTGAATATTCTATCATTGTGGCTTTTACAACACTGGGCATAATAATACCAAGGACACACTGCAAACAATGTACCAACAACGATGCAAACAATTCTCCTATTTTGCCCGAGCCCAGATTACAGGACCTAGTTACAGTGATTCAATAACAGTTTTGGTCATTCCTTGAGTAGTTCAGGGACATTAAATGTGGTAAAATCCATTATAATCATCTCCATTATACAAATATAACCGATACAAAGATCACAAAGATCACAAAATCACACGAAAGATCACAAAATCACATCACAAAAGATTGTAAAATATTTGAATTGAATAGTTGAATTAAATATTGTGTCGCAGTAAACATATCTCGCTGACAAGATGCAACAGGCGAATATTGCTATAGCGTTGGACCTCTGATGTCTCATAGTTGGCAGTAGAATTTTTTGTATTACGTTTTACAACTGAACCTTTTCTTAATATTCTGCAGTTTTTAACATTCTAGTTCTACTGACTTCTGATTTCATAATTCCAGTATATTTCCAGTTCTTCCAGTACATTTTTGTTCAAAATTCCAGTATCGCAATTGTTTGTGAACTATCAAAATAACAAGGGAGTGCTGTCGATGACCCTTGTTAATTCCAATCATGTAATAACTTTTATTATTGAGAAGAAACTTTTCTTCTACAACACATTTAAAAATATATGATTGATTAATATTTTTCAACAACAACATTTACGATTCAAATTGTTTATTTTTATCAATTCATAAAGTCCTCACTGTGCTGCTGACTCGCCAAATAGCACTCTTTCATTTCCTTTAATTTATTTTTGCAAAATAATCATTACTAACTAAAATTAGAGTTGATAACAAAACACTACTAAAGAAGAGCAATGCTAAAATTGGAAAAACGCAGTGCACATGTTATGAAAAAAGTTGGACGTTTGTCTTTAGTCAAATTTTGACTCTTCAATATTTTATTTGATCTTTTTCTTCTCCAGTAAATTTTGATTTCTTCTCGATCATTCCACTAAGTTGACCTTTTTCTCAAAATAATCTTTCAATTTCTTCTTATGTTTGATAACTGACCAGAACTAGTGAACTACATTTTTGGTTTGCAAACATTAAGAAAACTTATTAGACTTTTTACATTTATGTGCATTGAATCACTGACAAAACTAAATTTCACACACTAATTCATTTAATAAAATTCAAGTACATAATTTGAATTTCAGTTATAATTCCAGTATTTCAAGTACAGGGAGTTTTTTTAAACGCACCCCATTTGTAAGATTGAATAATGCACATACAAATATGAAACGAGTATTGTTTTGTCGATCTTGTACATTTTGTACAACCTATTAATTAAGTTTGATCACATTTAGTTCACATTATGTGTTCACACAATCTGCCTTTGGCATTTATATTAAGTTGTGTGCCCTCTCCATCAAATTCCCGAACACGTGTTGCAAGGTACCTCTATGAATTTCTTACATTGAATTTGTTATGTTTGTTTTGAGGTGCTGAATATCCTGTGAATTGTTTTTGTAGGCCTTACTTTTTATGTATCACCAAAGAAAATAATATCGTGGGGTCAAATCTAGGGACCTTTGGGATAAATAATCCTTTACTGATAAAATAAAGTTTTGGGTTGCGTTTAAAAAGAAAACACCCTGTATTTCCAGCAACAGTAAACCTGTTCTAATTTTCCTAGCGTTACTCACGTCGAAGCCCTGGAGCCGGCCGACGTCCATCATGTCATTGGCAGCCTTAGGCACGACCTGCATGACGTGGGTCGCCTGCCGCAGCGCCTCCGTTTCCGCCGTCAGGTGGGCGCGCTCCGTGTACTTGTACAGGTCCCGCAGCAGCAGCTGGTACTTCATTATCCTTTGTACGGGTTTAATCAGAAGGTCGCACAGCTGCAGCTTGTGTCCCAGCTTCTGTCGCAGCTCCTGCAAGTGACAGAAACCATTTCTCGGTATTAAATAATATCCAGGATAACATAAATGTGTATGAAGAGATGGACTCGGTGTAAGTTGCATCGATGTTATTGGCAAGGAATGAATCCGTAGTTGAGTATTCTTTCTCCTACGCTTGCCATAACTGGAACTCTAAAATCTGAGTTTGATGTAGTACAGTGACACCTGGAATCTGCTGTCTGGCTGTACCTGATGAGACAAAAATACATCGAAACAGAAATCAGAATCCACCCACAATTCTGACATCAGAATTGGGTGCTTGGAGCTTCTGCTCCTACTGCCATCAGTTCTTTCGCATGAGGCCGCAGCTTAGCAGGCAGGTGGTGTCCACACTACCTTAGCTCACATTCCTTTTGTCAATGCAGAGCAACCCCTAGGGAAAACTGTTTATAGAGACTGAAGAAATGTTAGCCCGCACCCGTTAGCACAGACAACCAACGGTCGTCGAGCGTGATGACGGCTAAGCCTCTAACTTGACTCCAGCCCACTGGTGATCGTGTGAATCCAGAATGTCAAGCCTCCCAGCATGTATGGAATACCGCCCCCTACGTAAATTGCTTTACGTAAGCACGGAACAAACCTCTTCACCGACAGAGGTGTAGGCTCAGATAATCCGACCGCTGACATTTCTTCATTGTGTTTCGAGATGTTGTCTCTCGTGCTTACGTAGAGCAATTTAGGTAGGAGGCGGTATCCATACTGACTGGGAGGCTTGACATTCTGGACTCACACGATCACCAGTGGGCCTGAGTCATGTGAGAGGCTGAGCCGTCATCACGCTCAACTAATGGTGGATGTCCGTGCTACCAGGTACCGGCGAACCACATGTCATAATCAGGCTAACATTTCCTCAGTCTCCACAAGCAGTTTTCCAGAGGGGTTGCTCTGCGTTAACAAAAGCACCGCCCCTTAGAGTGAGCTAATGTGAGTGAGGGCACCACCTGCACTGCTAAGCTGCATAGGCTTGAGTTTTTCACAAAAAACCATCTTATATGGGTTCCAAATTTTTTCGAGCATTGCCACAAAATATAAAAAATATAGAGCCATTATCTAAGTTTAGAAAAAATTTAAAACAGTACCTAATTGATAAAACAATTTATTCTATAGATGAATATTTTGGTGTGGAGGTTGTATAATGTAGTGTGGAGATTTAGATTTAAAGAACTATGTTCTGAAATAAGGGCGTTGTGACACTATTCAATTGTACATGCTTGTGTATATATATATATTATATATATATATATATATTTTAAGAACTATGTTCTGAAATAAGGGCGTTGTGACACTATTCAATTGTACATGCTTATTTATTCATATATATATATATATATATATATATATATATATATATATATGAATAAAGATTGTTTGACTTTGACTTTGACTGTGCCCTTGTGCGAAAGCACTGATGGCAGAAAGAGCAGAAGCTCTGAGCTTGGGTGGATTCTGACTTGCTGTTTCGTTGTGTTTTTGTCTCATCAGGTACAAATCTGCAGTCACTGTACTAGAGCGAACTCAGATTTCAGAGTTCCAGTTATTATGGCAAGTGTGGGAGAAAGAATACTCCAAAATAAATAAATATGTACATAAAAAAATAGGACTTGCCACAATTGTGAAACTGTTTCCAGCTTTGAAGGTTAAAAGGTTAAACATTTGATTGTTGACCCCAACTGTCAATAATCATTAGTCTTTCAATTACTGATTCTGGCAAATGAATCGAATGATCTTGGTGTCTGATAAAAGCCATTAGTCACCAAATCGATTCTTAACCAATCTTTAATTCATATTCACGTTTGAATACAAAGTCAAGACTGACACTGAGTATTCATCGGTAAAGAAATGAGAAATCTTAATTTTAGGAAATACATAATATTACAGTGGTTCCTAGTATTTTTTTGCCATTTAACAACTATCTGTGGTTTGAAAGCTTTTTTTAACTATTGGCCTGATGAATAACAATGAATATATTTGATTCTTAATTAGGGCGACTGCCAGGAATTGATTAGGAAATGTGTAGGAAAACAGGCTTACCTTGAAATTAAGTCCACAGAACACATATGGTTTCATACAAAATTGGAAATTTTGATGGCCACTGACCACTTTATCGACCACAAGAGAAAAGGCCATTTCTCTTGTGGATGATAAAGTGGTCACTAGTCAGTGGCCGCTAAAGTTTTCAATTGTGTTCTGTAGATTTATTTTCAAGGTAAGCCTGCTTTCCTATACATTTCCTAATCAATAATGATAAGCATAAATACAGGGTGTCTATAAAAAAACTGCGGGATTTTAAAAATTCATACCTTAATAACTGTAGAAAGCAAAATGTAGTTAATTTCTCTGAAACGGGTAGCTCATCAAATTTTACTCGTAACAATTGGGAATTTTTTTGTCAAGAGGTGGCAGCCCGGCAGAGCGTTGTCTATGAAACAACTTAGCAGGCTGTCAGTGCTGTCTGGATTGCCACGGCGACGCCGCAGCAAAAGGCTCAATACGTTATTTGGCTAGTAGAAACTAAAACTGTTGTTACGGTAAAAAGAAACTTTAAAAAATTAGTAATGACCATCTCAGGCAAGAAATAATCAATTCTGAGGCAACCGTCCCCCCAGACATGCTGGTTAGAACATGGGTAAAGGTGAATGTCGTTACAATGTGTGCCGTGCCACTCTAGGGGCTCTTATTTTAACTTTATGAAATTGCTTAAAAAAAACTTGAAAATGCAACCATTCCAATCATGTATTGAGCAATTATATAATTTTTTTACTTCATTAAAAAAATGTTGCCTCAAAAACCCGGAGTTCTTTTATAGTCACCCTGTATTTTATAGTGTTTTGGCACGACAGATGTCCCGACTGACCTCAAAGTAGGTGTCGATGTACTCGGAGACGATGTACTCGGAGACGGGTTTGTTCTGGCAGTAGACCACGTACATCAGCAGCTTCCGCTCGTACCTCTTGAACAGTGGTCCGAGCTCCTCCGGGTGCTGGATACACCTCTCCAGCGCTTTCAGGAAGAAACTGTAACGTAATGGAGAGGAGTTAATCGATAAACACTTTTAGAAACATAGGGTAATACATCAAAAACTTGGGAAATGTATGACAATGCTGATAATTTGTTTTTTTCCTTGAGGCAGAATCCAATAATTTGGTTTAATAGTGATAAACTACACTATTGCTAAAAATCATAAACTTTTCCTATGTTTAATCTTAAAAACTATACCACAACTTCACACAGATTTAGAACGAGGTGTAGAGAACACTCTAAGTAGGGACATCCAATGTTAATATTTTTAGTTCCGCTGCCTTAAAGTAGAGGAGAAATTAGCGCTGATGCATGGAATAATTTGAGCATAGCACGCTCCATAGTGCTCCATACTGTGCGCTTTTACTCACTATCCAAAATGTCGAAATGAAAATGTTTGTAAACAAAAACAGGTAAACGTTATGGTAAAAGATACAATACAAAACATCAAACTCCTACAACAATTCTAATTAGACTGAAAAATGAAAGTGGCGCCATCTCTTTTACGGCGGCGGGAATTACTCATTATTCCATAAGGTGTCCCTACTTAGAGGGTCCTATGTACATTGTTTAGAACCAGTTTTTATATGATTTGTAGCCAAGAAAAAAATTTGTTTACAGGCACGTTCAACAAAACAATGCAAGGAAAATTTGCCAATGGATTCATTGTACAGGATTGCACTAGTTAATGTTTCAACAGGGTTTGTTTGTTTTTGTTGGCTCTAAAATAATATATTTTAGAGGGTTAGGTTGTCTAAGTTCAAACTGTAGAGGTTGACTTTGAATTTAAGAAGTAATGTTTGAATTAAAGCGACAAAATTGAGTAGATAAATTCTGTATTCGAATTTCAGAGGCTACATTATGGATTGAAAACATTTTGAATTATCGGTGTATTATTTTTCAAATTTTGTAAGTTTTTCAAAGAAGTAGACAAAATTTACTAATTTTAGAGTTTTTGAATTATCAAGGTGGGTTAGGTTATATTTATTGTAAAACAAACAGAGGATTAAGCATATTTTTAAAAAGTCAAAAAACTTTGTAAAATACCTTTTTGGTGAAGTATGGGCTCTAGGCCTCAGTAGTAAGAAATCAGGGTAGGATAGGGGAATCAGCAGGCTTACATGGTGGTTAAAACTTCTGAAGAGCATACAAAAAATCATAAACAACAAAAACAAAATGAATTTTCAGAGCCACTGGCTCCTTCTTCGGACAGTAGGGAGACAATGAACTCCGTACAATCTAAAGAAGGAGCCAAAGGCTTTGAAAATTAATTTTGATTTTGTGTATTATGCTTTTTTGTGTGCTCTTCAAGCAGTTATAACGACCATGTAAGCCTGCTGATTCCCCTGTCCTACCCTGATGTCTTTGTATGATGAAAACATCTGTTTTCAGTTCCTTTTTATTTGCTTGAAAGTTACCCATTGCCGTCCTAGGCCGGAAAAACATTTATCCGGCCTAGGTTGGATAAAACGGAAGTAAACAATCAGCTGATTTACAGCAAACCGACGTTTAATGCTTGATATTGGTTACTTTTTAGAGAAATGTAGTGGCAGTTTTTTGTCTGCATCTGTAGCAAATATTTGTTCTGTTTGTTATAGGTTAGGTCTGAAGGATTGAGAAATGGATGTTTATGCAAGGACTACATAATGATTGAAAGTATGTTTATTTTCTGCGTAGTGTGATGAAAAATATCGTATGTTACATGACTGAGAAGTTTTGCCGTACTCGCATAAAAATTCCGCACTCGCTTTCGCTCGCGCCGGAACTATCACACTTGTCCGGCAAAACAGTACTTCCCGGCCTGGTAATGTAACATACTATATTGAACAGCAGGATAGCATCGAATCATCCTACTACTGACACCAAAATCTACAAAATCACAAACAAAGGTCGCACTCACTCGCGATGCCACTCGTAGATGGCCTCCAGGTTGCCGAAGACCATCTTGTCCTTGCCGCCGCGCAGGTCCTCGGGCATGGGGATGTCGCAGTCGGGGTCGCGCATGGTGGCGATGTAGCCGTCCACCACCAGCCGCAGGTCGCGCACGTAGTCTCGCTCCGTCTCCACCAGCTCGCGGATCACGTACTCGCGCTTCTGCAGCGCCTCCTCCTCGCACTCGCCTCCGTCCGAGACCGACAGCTTTGACTGCTTCTCCACATGCTGCTCCTGAAATGTTAGAAGGTTATGAAAATTATCAATTGTAAACAAGAAAATTAATATAAATCAAAATTAAGGAAAAAAGAAGAGTACTTTGTACCAAGACCTAAGTGTACTTTTTTCACAATGACTGATAGTTTTTTAGCTCCTAAAGTCTTTAATGACGTTCCAATTTCTAAGTGAGAATAGATCTAGGGTGTTTTTTAAAAAGAAACAAGAATGGCTTTTTAATGTAGATGATTGAGTATACTATATATAATATCCAGTCTTAGATATGAAATTTTATTTGAAAGTCTTTTGTACAGCATTGTTACTATAGTATAGGAATATTTCTGTTTTATTTAGTAATAAGCTTAGTGATATTATAAAACAGAGGGAACTTTAATTTATTTGTAGATTTTAGTGAGTATTATTTATCAGGTAATTACTTAAAATTTGTTATGTATGAATAATAAGATTTTTTTTTCAAGGCTCTGTTATTCAAAAGAATGTGTTTAGTTTGCAATTAATTGTATTTTATATTTAGTTTTAATTATTTTTATAAAACTTATTGGTTTGGAAATATACTTTGCAGCTTTTTCTTACTGCAATTTTAATTACTAATCATGAAAAATACCTCCACTCAGGCTTTGCCTAGGAGGTGTTTTCTCAATAATGAAGAAATCAATATCACAATTAATTAGGTCAGCCTGGTATTAGGAATTGGTGTTATTGCTAATTGTAAATTTAATTTCAATTTATGAACAGTATTCCGTTGTAGTCTATATTATATTGTGTACTGTATTGTAACTTATGTATTGAGAAAATAAAGATTTATTTATGAAATTCCAGAAAATGATTATCAATGTTGTGTTTTCATTTGATTTTTGCAAAAATTTGCTATCATTAATTAAGTTCCACGATGTTTCAGGATCTGGAATCTGATCCCGTCTTCAGGTGGAAAAGAACCTAGATCATAACAAGATTAGCAACACAGCCAGGAGACCCTGGACAGAAAACATAGCCAAAACTGACAACTGTAAAAGCAGTCACTAAATACTAAAGCTGAAAATAAAATAAAAAGAGCACAATATGACACAGAATTCATAAATATCACCAATCAAATCAGAGCAAAGACATCAATTGCACAGCATGTCAGTGAGTAGAGCAGAGAATCTGATTGGTAATTTGTGAATTCTGTGTCATATTGTGCTCTTTTAATTTTGATTTCAGCATTAGTGTTTTGTGACTGCATTTCAGATCTCTGTTTCAGCAATGTTTTCTGTCCAGGTTCTCCTGGCTGTGTGTTTCTAATTTTGCTTTGTTCTAGATTCTTATCCACCTGAAGACGGGATCAGATTTCAGATCTGAAACGTTGTGAAACTTGTTTTTACTAATAAGTGATGGCAAATGTCCACAAAAATCAAGACCTACTTCCCTAAAGAGGTAAAATCCCCTAACAAATTCAAATTCAAGCTAAATTATAAATTTAAATAAAAACACAATAAGTTATTAAGAATTAGCTGCCATCAGTGTCCGAGATAAAATGATTACGACTGAATATCAATCATGAAGAACAATGTAAAACATTGATTTTACGAGCAGTAAGGGAGTCAGATACACAGCTTAGCCAAGGCCATCTCAAGTAATAAAGCCACGGCGCTGGTAAATGGCAACATCATGTCTAAAGGTACTTCTGATTCGTCTATCCATACTCTCTTATAGGACTATCTCTTATTTACATGAAATCAGTTGGCTCTGTAAGGGTTTTTACAATACAAAAAGCCCTTGAGAAGTGGCATTGCCAGTTCGAAGGCCGCGGCCTTAATACTAAAGACAACCATGGTTCAGCCCATTAATCTTGTGAAAAAATATCCTACTTTCTATTTGGATTCAATATCTAATGAAATCTAAACTGGCATTTAAATAATTATAAAACTTAATTTTGAGAAATTATGTACCAAAGTATAACACATGAATACATCTAAAACAAACTACAGTCATAGTGAATAAAAACCATTCCAAAGCATTAATAAACAACAAATAAAGAAATAAGAATTATTTTAATTCACACTAACTACAAGTGCTGATGATCAGTCTGAAAGAAAAATATAATCTATATAAAGAGGAAATAAAACCAATAACTAAGTGAAAAACAGTGCCAACAATGTTTACACTACAAAACCATTCCATCTAGAAAAAAAATTATTAATAAAAACAAATAATACTGTAAAAAATTGAGTTCATTCCGTTCAAACACACACATCATGCTACAATACTCATTCAAGTTCACCATTCTCTCTTTGACGATTTGTTCTATCTCAGCGAGATCTGCAGACGTGGCACCTTCCAGGGACAAATTCGAAGACTGAAACAAAATGTTTTCCTGACACGTCTAGCATGACTGGCTGAGTGGTTTAGAACAATCAAATTGTTTGAGAGTACATTTTTCTATTACTTTTTGATAGTTCACATTTGATTTGGTATTGTAATAAAGAAAATTCTTAAAGTAGTTTTAGTACTGCGATTGGATAATGAGGAGAGTTTCTTCATAAATCTCAACATCTATGGTAAATCTTAAAAGTTTCCTCTATATTGAATTAAAAATTTAACATTAAAGTTTTTAACTTAGATCTTGTAGTTTATGAAAATGACTCTTATTAGTACTTCACCTCATCAATCCCTAAGGGGGTGGTTGACTTCAACTACACGGGAGGCCCACCGGGGCTGGCGACCCCGAGGTTCCCCAGCCAACCCAATTCCCTTCTCTCCTGTTCTGGGTTCTATGACCAGCATTCTTATTTAGCTGTCTTTTCTTTCCTATTTAAGAAATTGATAGTTTCCCTCTTCCTTTCCGTTGATTTTTCTGTTTCAGCCAAACCCCAGCGGTGTCGAGCTCCCTGTGCCGAAGGGACTATACAATCCAGCGGTACTAAAGGAGCCTCCAGGATACCTGACAACCTCCTCGAGTACCCAGCAGGTTTAGGGTTGAGCAAGGAGTAATACTGTAAACTAGTTCTACTGGGTTGCGGCAATGTTGTGCTCCCATTCTAAAGTTCAGAATAGTACATAAACCAAAAGTAAAAATAGTCATTTTTAATAAAAAATATATCAGCCTCTTAACTATTCATACTTAGTATCACACAAATTTTCACATCTACCTTTGACAGTTTTTTAGTTGACCTCAATTTAAAATGTGCAAAAAAGAATCTCAATGTAAAATGAATGTAAAAGAGGTTGTTTTGTCACCTACAAAAACTAAAAGAGCATTAGAAATATAAAAAAATTATATTTTCATCCAGAACTCCACAATGTATCTAATAGAGGTGTTAATAAAAATTCCCCATTACCAAAAATGATTAAACCAATGGAGGTGTACATGAATGGTAGTGACTATGAATGATTCACGGATGGAAGTCTGTGTACCGGCCCCATGGCCATGAATGATTGTACAGACAGTATTTTACATTGTTTATCCCCCCCCCCTATGACCATGAATGATTGTACAGACAGTACTGTACATTGTCCATCCCCCTACGACCATGAATGATTGCACACAGTATAGTACAAACAGTATTGAACATTGTCCATA
Source organism: Flexamia atlantica (assembly GCA_035578135.1). Classification (NCBI taxonomy): domain Eukaryota; kingdom Metazoa; phylum Arthropoda; class Insecta; order Hemiptera; family Cicadellidae; genus Flexamia; species Flexamia atlantica. Next base: position 2,905,876 of record JAQJVK010000030.1, on the reverse strand, counting down.
TCCCCCCCATGACCATGAATGATCGTACTGACGGTGGTGTACATACCCGTTGGCCCTGGGGGTCGTCCGAGGGCACCAGTATTGGTTCGTTGATGGGCTTCATGGGCGGGGGCAGCTCCACTTCGTCCTCCCCCTCCTCGCCGTTCTGGTCCCGCGTCTCCTCCTCTGCCCCCGCCCCCGGTCCCGGTCCCGGTCCCGCCCCCGTCGAGCCTCCCTGCTTGTTGCCCATCTCTCCAGCCGGTGACTGCAACAGACAACAGACTGTGAATACAACAGGGACAAAGCTACAGAATCATCTATTTCACACTCATCCTTAATTAATGTTTACCTTATAATAAGAAACGAGGTAAGAATATAACACCGGGTCCTGATACATAGAAAAGTTCCTGGGCTGTGCACAAAAACAAGATCATACAGATAATATAAGTACAATATGAAATGGTGGTTAATGCTTGAGTAACTATAAACTAATCATCAATTATACTGTTACCTTTCATTCCCTCGACAAATTTCTCATAGTAAAAAAAAACTTGTAATTAATTACATTGGATTTAAATAGTAAGGTCAATAGAAAGTGTTTACAAAAAATATATTATGAATGGCTTTTTGCTAAGAAATGTGGCGTGGCTAAAGGACATTTTTAATCACAGTTTTATTAGTGTTTTCTTCATATTGAGCAAGTGTTAGGACAATGACACAACAAAATTTCAAGTTAAAATCCTAGAAGATATTGTCTTGAATAATCTCAAATCATTTTCATAAATAAATAAATAAAATTGATAATTATTATGATAACTAATTTGCTTAAGAAAAAAATTGTCTGTAAACTGAGTAGCAATAAAAATAATTCAAATAAATTACCTTCAAGAAAAAACAATCCACAACATTAACAAATGTATAGGAAAAATAAACTAAATCAAACACTGAAGAAACTAGACCACCACTCAAGCAACGCTTGATATAAGAAATAAACGTGATAATTTGTCCAGACCACAAGAACCTTGGCACAGTTTGGTCTCACTGATAAGGGAATACACCTTAAATTTGCAAGGAAGTGGATCGGTTATTCCAATTAGCGGCAGAATAACAGTTGATTGATAAACCAAAAATCTTTTTCTTGGAAAAAAGTAATTGTCGTAGAAATTCTCGTAGAAATTAATTGACGAAAATTGTAAGTAACACATAAAGAACGCCTATGTCTATCCTGGTTGGTCCATAATTCATGACTGGAAGTGGGTCGCAGGTCGGGAGGAGATTGAATGATCAGCAATGCACGCCCCTGCCACTAGCCCCATCTCTAATGCAAGCGTCAACCGTCAGTTACGGCACCTATATAACCCTGCCAGTGTGAGATCAAATAATAATATTCCATCACCGACCAAAGCTGGTTAGGCTCTGACGAATGAAAATTTGAAATAATCTGTTATGCAGAATGTTAAGGTTTATGATGAGAAAAACTGGTAAAGCTTTTGGGCCCTGGCATTCCATTCGCACTTGTAAATACATTCTACAAAAGTTTTGGCAGTTACAACAACAAAGATCAAGGGAACACAAATACTATTATACGTAGAAGTAAAAAAAAATGGCAAAATTGATACTGATTAGGCCTATTTTACAGTAAAATTAAGTTTAGAGTATGAAAGAATAAAAAATGGCTAAGAAAGCCAAACAAAACTGAGATGTGAGGCTGCCGTTCCAAATGATAAGTTGACAGTCAAAACTGACAAAAGTAATGAAATTTCAACAAAATTTGTAAAAATAATAAAGTGTGATAAACAAAGAGACACTGAAATTATTTGTTGTCATCAGATAAGAATGTTGGCTGTCGCAGAGGTCGGTAAATGGAACCTTGGCAAGGCTTTGGTGACGGACTGGACTAAATCCAGCTCTGTTTATTGTTATAATCACCCAACACTGTCCGAGATGGGAAATGCGAGATTCTTCTTTGCACTCGGCGACTCCAATGCAATCTTTGATACACTTTGCTCAAAAACTTTTAATAAATCGGGTTGGTAAAAACTTTTTTAACAAACGAAATGTTTGTATAGGCTTTGCATAGATAAACTATAACCAGATAAACAGGTATGGCTTTCTGGCTTTAATTAACCCTAGAAAGGTATCGTTATTCAAAAATACGCTAAAGGTATCAATACGTAAATTTTACTCTGTGGTTAAAAATTAAAATATGTTCGATGAAATATTTATTTTTTTTAAAGAAGGCACTCAAATACAAGAAAACATTGAAAATATTATTTACTATATAATAAACTTACATTATGTCTTTAGCTCCATTTTAATTTTAGGGAATAAGCTCCATAAGAGTCCATTGAAAAGCACATTTTGCTGTTTTAGGTATCGTACGTAAATTTTACGTATTTTTTCAATTAAATTTGGAAATACATTAAGAACAGCCATAATACGGTCATATTAAATCAAACCTGTAGCGGGAAAAGCACTGCTGATGGTACAGGGCTCAAGGTCATTTAATTGCAAAATCGGACAAAAAAACACTTCCGCACACGTCAAAATTACGTACGATACCTTTCTAGGGTTGATCTGAAAGACCTCCTAAAGCTACAGAATTTGAAACTGAATCTATAAAAAGGACATGTGTGTAATGTTGCGAGTGTTAATTCTACTTTAATGTTCTTACTTTCACAACTGCCTTCTGGCTAATTGTTCTACACATTAATCTTTGGGCTCAATTTAATTTGAAAGGCGTTGGTTTGGAAGGAGACTGAGCCGCAACTTACCATTTGGCCTGCTGTTAATTGCTTATCAATGTAAACTAGTAGGGTTCATTAAAAACTCCTTGGTGTATAGTTCGTATATTTGGGTGTAAATTAAAGAACACTTACCTTTACTAGTACTTACTTGAGTTTACTGATCAAAAGAACGAACCTGATGGATTGATTATATGATTCTCTCACCAATCACTCATTTACAAAATAGGCTCAAAGTACACCATTACTGGGCTATATTTGTTGTTTGTGGTAACTCATAGGTGATAGATTTTGGAGTGTGAAATCAAGTGTTACTTCTACGTCTAGTGGCTTAACGACATACCTTTATCCTTTTATCTGAAGGTGTCTTTTTCAGAGGCGTTCGCTCGGGGGCAGCGTTCTTCTCTACCTTTCCCCCACTGAGCTTTCGGAGGGGAGGGGGAAGCCATTTTCTCCTGAAACAAAAAAACACAAGTTTTTTATACTACTTGATATAACTAGTCATTACTACAACCAGGCACCCTACCTACTGCAGTCCCTGAGGCCAAGTTGTATACTTTCACAAACCGAAAATAATAAACCTAAAACAAAACATGACAACTTTCTGTCATCAATAATTATAATGGCGTAAATAGGAGATTGTCAGGTGATCAATCATTCCCAAAGGCTATAATTGATATTCAGAAACAGAGATTGTTTGATAGCTGTTTTGCTGGGGGACTACAAGGTCAATAGAGGTATTACAGGTTCCCTCACATAAAAATGTAAACAAATCATGATGTCACCAGGAGACCTGAAGAGTGCAGTTCAGCTGGCACAACAATGTGTAATTAAAAGGTTAATGAAAGGGTAACATACTTAATCAAAGGGTACTTAATAAGGGATATTAATGAAAGGGTACTTATGCTGACAACTCTGATTGAGGCTATATTTGGACCCAATATGCTAATAGGCTAAGATGAAACTGAAAGAGAGTCTGCTGTTGGTGATACACTGGCTCCACATGCCTCATGGGAATCAGGCGACCTGTAATACCTCTATTCAAGGCCGTAGCCAATGGGGGGGAGGGGGTCAGGGGGTCAAAACCCCCTGAAAATGTTGAAATTGCGTTTAAAAATTAAAGGCTAGAAAGTTATTTTTTTTTACTGCCTGTAACCACAGAGCCCAAACTCCCCCCCCAAAAAAATTTCCTGGCTATGGCTTTGCCTCAATTAAAACTGGCAGGACCTCACCATAGGTCCTTTACTCTCCAAATTTATAGAGTACTATAGGTCCTTTACTCTCCAAATAAAGTATTATTTACTCCACTGAAGAGCAATTTTTAATGTTTGGCTATGCGTGTAAATCAATGCCTCCTGATTCACACTTAATGACTTTACCAAATAAGACAGGGACACAACAAATAACTGGGTATTTAACTTGAATATAAGGTAACAGTGAATGTTTTAATGTTGAATGAATGAAATTGTATCACTATTTAAGACAAATACTACAGGTAAAGATTTCTGAGGCCAGGATCATAATTAACAAAATTATCAATGACAGTTGGGTCCAGAAACAACCTATCAGTGCTTTGATTTGCAAGTGTACTCCAAGGAGAGTGAGCTAAATGAGTGATTTGTGACAGATGACGCGTCCTTGGATTGCGAATGCACTCAGAGGAGTCTGCGAGCCAAGTGAGCGCTCCACTCATCCTCACGGCCTTGACTTAAAAAACAGTCTTTGTGTTTTCCTCATGTGAGTCATGTTTATGCATGACAACTTATCACCATCAATTTGTCACAAAAAACCTTTGTTTTGTCCTGTTTTCAAACAACTCTATTGCAGCTTGTGTAAAATATTTTTAATTCCAATACTGTTTGGTTTTTAAGACAGTTTTTTTACAATTTTGTTCATTACTCTTTCTAGCATACAACTAATTTTTAACAATTAGTTCATATTAATTTTTACTATTACTAAGCAGCTTTGAATTTAATATTGTGCGACTTACGTCTCTAGAACACCAGGGTTAAGTAGTTAAAAACCTGGATCTAAACTAATTAAATAACATTGCATAGTTTCAATTCTTTATTGAGCCTTTTTCAGGCTAGTCACGTTAGTCACGTTACATATTTACTCATTCCATCATATTTTGTCAAACTTGACATAAACATTTTCTTGATCATTTTATTATAATAATAATAATTTAGTATCCTATGTATCTTCAACTATCGATTTATTTAATAAATAAATTTTGAAAATCACATACAAATATTTGGAAAAACTGAACCTTTATTGTAATTAAAACTTTCATTAGGTTTAAAAACTTCATTTTTTTCAATGGGGTGACATAATAATTTTTTATTCTATTAAAAATTTATAAAAGATTTTTTATAACTTCAGGTTATATGTAAATAATTTATTTTATATTTAAGAAAAGATATCAGGGTCAGGGTTGTTAGAATAGTTTAAAGCTGTAGGAGCTGTATAGTTTAAAGCTGTTTAAAGATGTATAGTTTATCAGTAGGAGCTGTCTTCTGGACATTAATCATAGAATCTTCGGTCCGCAATCCACCAACTCCTAAAAAGTTCCATCATCTACAATGATAACAAAAGAAAATTGTTCTCAAGGACAAAATGTTTTGGTAAGCAAAACCTATTAAACCCTAATGAGGAGTAATTCAAAAACCAACATTGGGACACAACACATTAAAACAGAACTTCCATACAAGGAACCCATCACTGATAGAATGACAATGAGAAAGTCAGGCCCAAATACGGGAGAGACCAAGGTTATGTCTTCCACGATCTACTGGGTATGGACCACAAAAGTGGAGAACAACACATTTTGAGCGTATGCAAAAAGATTCATTACATTTAGGAGATTCATTAATTAATAATTGATAATAATCTCCTAGTATGGTTATTGTATTAAATGAATGCTAACAAATTTTAGATATATATATATATATATAAAATCTTAGATATATATAAAATGATAATGAGCATCTATTATGTTTCTTATCACTTTATATACTAATTGCAATTCAAACTAAATTCCAAGTGGATAAAATAGTTCTCATAAAATAATATTTTACTGCAAAACTAGGAATTTGACTTTTAAATTCTAAGCTATTGGTAAAGTCGCTAAAACAAAAATATGCCATGAATCAAGCGCTTAAAAATGCTAAATCAATATGTTTCTTTAGTAAGAGAAAGAAATTTTGGTGATTGTAGAGCAACAATGGACAGAAATGTGAAAAAAGATACAATATGGTGAAAATTTAAAGCATCGACTATCCTTTTTTAATCTATATTATTTTGACCACAAAATAAAAATTGTATCCAAATTAACCGGCTACACCAGTTATTTTAAAGTTGAAAAGTCCTTTCATATTGTCAAAGGCAAAGTAATAAAAAGTCTGATCCATCAGAGCAGGTGAAAGAAGTTTTTAAAACTTACATATTGCATCGTCCACCACAAGACATGACTGACATTGACAAAATGGACTGATGATGAACGTCAACTCAACATTACACTGTATCGACAAGATCTCGCAGATAAGTAAATGGCTCTAAAGTGGGAACTGGTGAATGTTTATTGGTGCAAACTGGCGAATGTTTATTGGTGCAAAAGCTTTGAAACTACTCTCCAAATATTACACAAAAATATGATACTGTATATTTTGCTCAGATTGTATTTTTTTAAAGCTCTATATAATTTTTATTTTCATTCCTTAGTTGTGACAATTGAAAAATCAACCTGAAAGGATTTTTTATGAGTTGAAAACTAACTTTTCAACAATGGAAGAAGTTCCTACTGTTCCTGAACCTTTTTTCTAGGAAAAAATTGCTATAACAGTGTACCTTGATGCTATTGTTTCATAACCTGTGTTTTTCTCATAGTTTTATTTTAGTCCTAACTGTCACATTTAAAGTTTTAGAGTTTGAGCTTTTGGGTGTGAGTTTTTTTGTTTGAGGTTTTTGAGTATATTTCAATTCCTTTGACAAAAATATATATCCTGTTATAAAAATATTAATAATAAGACATCAATTTTATTAAATGTATTGAACATTCAGTAAATTTTAGCTGCAATAGTGTTGCATTTTTTTAATGGGAAAAACTCCGAACTGTGTTTTTTTTTATCTCAAAGGGGTCTTCCAGGAAGACATTTTTAAGGAGGAACTCATGCCCTACTTCGGGTGTTTTTTAACTTAATTCTGTATATATGGTTAAAATTTGTATCTAAAAAATTTGCCTAAAAAATAAAACAATAATTTCTACAACCACACACAAAACATTGTGTTGGATACTAAACTAACACTCTTGCCCATTCTAAACCATACAAGCTTATTTTAGGATGCATCACCAAAGCATGAAAATTTTTATTTCACAGTAGATTGGTATATTTTTATCAGATCAAAGCCCCGATTTGACTCTGTCAAAATTTGTCGTCAAAATTGACAACAAAGTTGACGACAAATTTGACATGTGGAAACAGACAAAAATTGTTGCCTTCAGTGTTTTGGAAGTTCTTATAGGCTAAGCAAGTCTGTTGGCGACTGTCGCCAACAATGTCGCCAACTTTGACAGAGTTGAAACGGGGCTTAAGAAAGCACTTCCACCTTAATTTGGTTTAAGCCATTCATTGCATTTAAAAAGAAAAAAACAGTATAATTTGCATGAAAAACACAAAACTTTTTTTTTATATATTTTTTTTTTTAAAGAGGGTGGCGGCCTCTTTTTTACCTTGCCTTTGCCCCGCCCACATAGACTATTGATCTGTGCGTGGACGTTATCAAGCAAAGCCAAGGAGTGAGCCGGTACAGTACAAGGGGTGAACAGTACTGCTAAAAGTAAGCGACACGCCCGAGTCTCGAACCTGCGACGCTTCGTGGCCACAGTTCCGAGGCCGAGTGCGCTACCAACTGCGCCACCGGCTCACTAAACGTCTTGGGTATCTTAATTACTTTCTATTCCACAAAAATGGACACAAAACAAAAAATAAAACAATAATTAGAACCACACACAAACCGTTGGGTTACATGGTGCTACTCTCATTCTCATTCGTAAGAAGAGTGGGATGTGTCTTGGTTTTTTCGACAAACCAAAGCCTGTTTTTTAAGTCTGCCAAAAAATTAGTTTTCTTAAACATATTTTTAAAAGATTTTTTTTAGCTTTTATATTTTTTTAAGAATAAGACAAAGTACTCACCCGCCAAAAACTCTCCTCTTGTTGACAGGCGAGTTGGTGGTGACAGCGTTGCCGCCCTCGCTAGGCCCCGGCTCTGCAAACAACGGCAACATTAAGTACACATTGATTAGGCCTCGGAGTCTAATTTAACACGTTTATCAAACTGTACTAAACTGCATAAATCTTTTCCTGAAGACTGTAAAATGGTTTTAAACAGTAATTCTAAAAGAAAAATGAGGGGAAGTGTTAATATTTTTGGTAAAAGTAAATTACGAGCAATATTTGAAACCTTTAAAGGCTCAAAGTAAAGGAAGTTCACTTGGATATCACGGTATGAAAGCAGTGGTTCTAATGAAAAACCTGGACTCATTGCTGCTGAATTGACTGCGAAATGATGCCCAGCATCAGAACATTAATTATATGGATGGCAACGAAATAGTTTTAATTTGTCTTAAGTAATAAGCTCTAAAGTTAATAGTCATCATAGTTACAGGGCAAAAAAAGTAGAGAAGTAATTTGAAAGAGGTTTTAAAATGGTAACAAATTATCACAATAAGTTCATTAAAAAGCTCAATTTCTTTGTGAGGTTCATAAAACCAAAATACAGTACTGTACTGAAAAAATATGACTCCACTAGGAGACACATAATTTGGGCAAATATATTTAGAAACAACTGTCTATAGCGCTGCTTGGGATCAAGTAAATGATCACAACAGAAGTCCACTAAAACAATTACACACCATCAAACGTCATTTTAAGCTAAACACAAACAATAAATATAAATAAACCTGAAAAAGTACCGACCAAAAAAATGAAAATAAATATTGAAATCAATTTTTTTCTATCTCCATAAAGTTGGCGGAGCTCCGGCGAGACAGGTTCAGTAGATTGACGGGGCCGTAACCCAACAAAGAACAGAAGGCGATTTGCACACAAAGCGGGGCGAGTGCGGTAAACAACTGGTCAGGGCGACCGCCGAACCAGACCGATGATAAAAACAACATTAAACCTCGTGGCAGGAATGGCTCGGTTCGCGTTTCGTGGAATGCACTGTAAATTACGGTTGCGGCGCGAGGCGTCAGAGAGGCAGACAGGGTTCCCTGTATCCTGTCTGCAGACGGAAGTTTAAGCGGGTTCCTACCTACGACAGTTTTCGTTTTTCTGCGACACTACCGGCGACTTTTGGAACTTCGGCTCCGTAAGAGCCCAAGTTAAGTTTGTGCACTTTTCTCCGCGAAAGGCTGAGTAGGGGTAAACGCGGTATCATTTAGCGTCTTCAATTCTAAAAATAAACTTTTTTGGGAAATACCATTGTAAAGAGAAAGAGTTGTAGAGGGTTTATTGTTTCTCCAAAATCGTTAATGCTCACTAGATATGCGGCGTTAAAGTTGGTAAACTTCAACGGAATGTATCTTCAGAATGCGCAAATCTGAACGATTTTGGATTTGTAATAAACATTCTACAACTCTTTAATTTTAAAATAGTATATTAGATTAAATTTTATTTTGAAAACTGCAGGCGTTAAATGACTCCGCGCGAGCGTGTTTTTGGCATATTTTGCCTTTTAAGTTATGCGCGGGACTATCGAAGGTTTGCGTGGTGTCTGAGAACTGCCGGCCCGTCAAAACTGGTGACTCCTTCAGTTACCTTTACGTTCCGACCATGATTATTCCCTCTTAGGAGTGTAAAAGACGGCAATCAATTATTTATTGTTTTATTAGTGTTGTGGGCAACCAATTATTTTCTACCTTGAGCGCCCCCCGGCCCGGGCTTGGTCCGGGCTTGGTCGGCCCATTTATAAAAAAAAAAACATTGTATATATATATCGTCTGTTGTAATTATATTGTAGAGGGCTGAAGAGTATTTTACAGATCGTTTAGGTCAAAGCATGCTGAAGATACATTGCTCTAAAGTTGACCAACTTCAATGCCATGAACGCCCGGCGCTGTTGTCTTCGGCCGCTTTTTTGAACCGCCCACATTTCATCTATTAATATAAACTTTTTAAATTAAATGGTAAAATAATAAAATATAGTTTTAAAAAAGTTTAAATCCTTTTTATAATTTCTAACTTATTCACTTTCCTTCACCACAACGATCTACTTTACATCAAACAGTAAATATAAAAAAGAAATTTCAAATTAATAAAATTGTAAGAGATAACAATTTAATCTCTTTCCTCGTCGTCAATGCAAGTCGGTATCCAACAATCGGCCACGTTTCCCTTGGTATTGGAGAAAGGACAACCACAAGGATCCCTCGGTGAGGGAGGTCAACGTTTGTCATGTTATCGGCCGGGTGGGTGTGCGGTGTGCGGCACTAGGATACGTCGCGTTTGCATTTGCATATCTTCAGCCATTGTCGTGGGGTCCGTCAAGGCCGGGTCTTGGGACCACTCCTGTTTCACGTTGTCTGCTTACGTACGCAACGGATGGAGGGTAGAATTAAATTGTCGATGATTTTATTTTGCGCGGAATTACTTCAAAAGGCGATAGTTGCTAACCAACCATGTTTACTTTACGACAAAGTTTTTATGTGTCGTAAACATATACTGATATAAACACATACTGACTATTTTTCTTTCCCACAATCATTAGATCAACTCAGATTTTTACCTTAATCTTTTTAAAACTTATATTACTATAGGGCTTGCCCACAATCATTAGATCAACTCAGTGTTTACCGTAATCTTTGTAAAACTTATATTACTACAGGGAAATATATCTTCAGTTCTTATGGTTATTACATATCGTTATGTTTCTATCTTGGTCTTAAAAGATAACAACGCAACAAAACATCAGTGTTTAAATCATCATCTGGACAAGGTCGATCCAACAGTAACAACATGACTTTAGTATCAATAGTTTTTTAATTATAATTCGTGGGCATCACTCACCTAATTGGTTGAAGAGTACACGGCCACTAAATAGTTTTTTAGTGACTCCATCTTAAGCACCTAAGTTTAAGGACCTATGCACTAGTGCACAGATATAAGGAACCTTATGCACAGATCTAAGAGCTTGAATTTCAATCATGTAATTTCTTGATGTACATATTTTACAAAAAATAGCATATTATAATATGATTTGATTTAGTAGAATAAACATGTACATGTAATTGTAATCATCTTGATAAAATGTTATTATTAATTAGAGAAGTTTGACAATGTTGAAATTTATAAATTAGAGCAAATGGTGTAAGAGGATTGAAGATTAAAGGGCTGTACTAGCAACCCCGGAAAATTTCTTTGGCATTGAGCACAAACTCCTCTTAAAAGCGATTTTGCTGTATCTGTTTTAGAACAGTACAAAACAACACCTTGATTTTACATCACTATTGAACCTGTCTACAGTAAACACTTAGGCGTTGAAAAGTTTAGCTAAAATTTTATTTTTGATGTTGCTTGTTAGTTAAAATGCACTACTACTTTTCACGAGGTTAGAGCAATTTAATCAAAACACAATCAATCAAACAATTTAACGGAACCCATTTGGTCGAGACAAACAGCTCCTTTAATCGCGAGCAGATTTACAACCTGGCCGTGGAGCGGAACCTGGGGCGATGGCTGATTAAGACGCAAGAGGAAGTGGCTGGCCCGCAGCCAGGGGTGGGAACACGCCACTATTCCCTAAATCTCCTCCAGGTAAGGTTGGCGATAATTTTCAAAATATCGATACATCGAAACTATTGATGTCGATACATACGATATATCGGGAAAAATATCGATATATTAGATATATCGAAAAAACGTTAATTCTGAAAAAAACACAATTTTACAAGTTCAAAGAGGCATTGAACTATTGTCATAAACAGGTTTTGCCACAATGGAACTTTTCAATTTTTAAATCTTATTAGGGGGAGATTTCTTTGCTTTCAAATCGCAAAATATGTTGTACATATTTTTATCGTCTAAAAAGAGCCTCGATACCGAAAAATTATGGAGAAAACTAACACAATTTCTAAGTTCAAAGTGGGATTGAGCTTTTTTCGTAAACAGGTTTTTGCCACCATGGAACTCAAGATTTTTCAAAATCGAAGAGAGATTTTTAAATTTCAAAACGCAAAATATTATGCCGAACACATTTTTACCGTTTGAAAAAAAGCCTCGACAATACTAACCTCTTCAAAGTATTTCTTAAAAAAACCTTTTGCTTAAGACTATATATATCGGAAAAGAAATATCGATACACCGATAATATCGGAACCAAAATATCGTTATTCCTTTGCCTTCCCTTCCTCCAGGACCCGGTGCGTGTCTGGGGCCAGTAACGCCGCGACCGAACCTGACTTACGAAACTGTTCCGGCCATCACGTGACCAGGCACAACTTCCAAGAGAAATTATGACATTAATGGAGCGTTTCATTCGACACTGATAGTTTAGAAATATTAATTTATAAAAAAATAAGCATGTATTTAATTTATACTAGAGATCGCCAGAGGTCGAAAATTCGACCAATTTCAAATCTAGAATTAATTAGGGATAGCTAATTTTGAAAATGAACCCTGCATACCCCAATGCGTTTCTAAATACATTTCGTATAGTACACATTTTCCATGTAAACACATAATATATAACCACAGAGAAAGACGTAACCAAATGGGGGCCAAAAGCAAAAGAGAAAGACTCACTTTGACTGATTATTTTTCCTATGGCCGTAACCAATGGAGGGGTCAGGGGGTCAACCCCCCTCCCCGAAATTGTTGAAATTGTGTTGAAATTAAAGGTTAGAAAGTTATTTTTTCACTTCCCTAACCGCGGAGCCCAAACCCTCCGCCCAAAAAAATTCCTGGCTACGAGTTTGATTTTACCTCACCTCTGTCACATATTCATGGCATGGTCTATAGTATTTTATTAAGATTCCACATTTATTTTTTTAACTGAGCTGATTATTGATTCAGATGACTGTAAAATTTCAGTCGTCAATTAAGTTTATCCCTTACATCCCTTACCACAGTTCCCACCCTCCCATCATTCCTTCCCTCACTCTCTACTTCCCTTCCTTCCGACCTTCTTTCCCCTTTTCCCTCCTTTTCTCCTTCATTCTCTTCTTACCATCTCCCCTCCCTCCTTTCCTGCCATTTGGAACTTTTTCCCTCCTTCCCTACCCTTAGGACCAGGAAATATACAGAATGAAAAGTCAAGAGTTGACACTAAATTTGTACATATAGTGAATTGATCAAACTACGTATATTACAGTATACACCTGCGATGAAGTCGAGCTAACTAAGTATAAAAGAACATTCAACTAGTGACGTCACCTGCGATGAGGTCGAGCTGGGAGGCGACGGTGTCGGAGTTGTGGCGGGGGCTGAGGTAGAGTCGCTGAACGCGGTCGCGCAGGTTGACCAGGGAGTAGCGGCGGCGCGAGGGCGCGGGCGACGGCAGCGACGGCAGCAGCACCGCGCTGGCCGCGTCCGTCACGTCGCTCATGATCCGCCCCACGCGCGGCCGTCCGTCCATCGCGTCACGTCGCGTCACGTCACGTCAACCGCCGGTCAAACTGGTGGGCGGCACCGTCATGTTGACGCACTGAGTGTTTAGGTTGTTCAAGACGAATCAGTACTGACGCAGTACTGACGCTATTCCAGCTTCTGTCAGAGTGAGACGCACTATGGTGGAACTACTCTAGCTTTGGACTGAGTACTCCATCCGGCCGCCGGTCAAACTGGAGTGGGACACCGTCATGTTGACGCACTGAGTTTTTAGGTTGTTCAAGATGAATCGGTACTGGCGCAATGTAGTGGAACTATATTCTAAATTTGTACACAGTACTTCGTCTGACCGACTAGACTAGCTGACTCCGGGTTAGGGGAATCAAACTGTAATGTAATGTAACCATCTTGACATACTGAGTTCATCAACGGATTATGGGACGAATCGGTGACGACGCACTGTAGTAGAACTATTCCAGCTTCTGCCAGAGTAAAAGAAGTACTATAGTCGTACCATTCTAGCTTTGGACAAAGTACTTCATCTGGCCGGTTAAAGATCTTAAAAATAAGTTTCAACAAAGATTATAGGATGAATCGGTAATGATGCACTATAGTCGAACTATTCCAGCTTCTGTCAGAGTAATATGCACTATAGTTGAACTATTCTAGCTTTGGACTAAGTACTCCTTCACGCCGGTTAAAGATCTTCAAAAAAGTTTCAACAACGGATTATAGGATGAATTGGTACTGACGGCTACTGTCGGTTAGAGACCTCCAAAAAGTTTAAATAGTCCTTGAAGTAACATAGTAGTCGTGCTAACACTCTTTACGCACTAAGTTGAAACTAGAGTGTTCCATTTGCCTGAGTAGACCACCAAACGACAAGTCAGGAGAATTAAACTGTAGTGCAACACGTCAACTTGTTGAAAAGTCTTGATGCACTTTGGTGACTCGCAGAAAAATAGGACGTTCACTGCATAATACGGAATCATATTTGTGACAACGACCGATTTATGAAACCTGTTATAAAGAAGGATTCTGTGTATTACGTTGATGAGTAAATAATTGAATAACAAAAAGAGTATCATTGAGGAATTAGACTGTATGTAAAAGTGAATTTTGAAGTCATCACTACACAACAAACAATTTACAACCTCGAAGGTATTGATGATATGTTTATTGAGTATGTCCAAATACCAAATAGTCCAGGCAACGAGAAGGAATAAAGGGAAATTTTTTGAACACAAATTTATACTTTGCAGCTTTGTTTGGAACATACAAGAAGGTGAACATACAAGAAGGTGAACATACAAAAAGTCCCCATCCGTAGCCCTTGAGCGGAGGGAGAGAGGGGGGTCTGAAGGTACAATTTTTTGGTTTTTCCTAAATATCTTGAAAACTGTCAGCTATATAGTGTTGGAATTATTACATATTTTTGTAATTTGTATTTTGTAATTATTACAGGAAATTTAATTTTCTTTAATTTTCACATTTAATAGGGAACACTAAAAGTTGATAATTTTCAAGACATTTAAGAAAACCCAAAAAATGGTACCTTCAGACCCCCCTCCCTCCCCCACTCAAGGGCTACGGACGGCGACTGATATGTTCAACTCCTAACTAGTCCAAACGAAAATGCAAAGTCAAAAATTGTGTTCCCTCTTATACCTTTATTGAGCATTCATTGCCTGGATAAAAAGGTTTTGCTACAAGAAAAGAATGTTCTACCATAAAATAATCAATTTTCAAAGACGATTGAATCGATAGAACTCTCCGAAGAAGACTTGAGTGCAGTTCGGTTTGGCGTTGTGATCTATCGATCGACTTGTTATCGAGTAAGTGGCAAGTAAGAGGCAACTGCGAGGGAAGGAGACTTCTCAAACACGCCGAATGATAACATACTGATAACACTCACTGCATACGACCTTTGAAATTGAGACTCCTTATACCATAGGGGCGGAAAAGGTTTGTACCGACAACACGATTATCGGATAATCAAATAGTTAGTTTAAAACTGAGTTTGAAAAAAAAATCTTCAAGACTTTCCGACTCGGCTCGGATTTTTTCTTTCTGGAATTATAAATGGTTATTGTACTGTTAATAATTGTGACGAAAATTTCAAAAAAACGTTTAACAGGCTATTTTTAATATAGCTGACGTCAACGAAGGTTTTCTTGAGGCAATCACCTATAAAATTTCAAAATATTAGGAGGTAAGTCCAAATTTATAAAAAGTCTGGCCTTCCCAAGTCCTTCCCCAAATTTTTCGTTGATGTTAAATAAATAATAATAATTAGTTCACTTGAGTAATAAAATAACGTTAAACGTAAGTTACAACAAATCATTATTTATTCTTTTCTATTTTACGCGGCAACCAAATTTTTTCCCCTCTATAATCAAGATGAACAGGTTTAATTAAAAACCTCCTTAAAATAAAGCAGTTGCGAAACTTTACAAACGATAGCACGTTTTAAGCTAATTAGACAGGAAAGCTCGCCAAGAACTGAGACCTTGAGGCGGCCACACGGCTAGTACAAAGCCTTCTATCACGACCATGTGGACATGTGACTGTTCTCTTTCAACGCAAAGAGCTTCCTTGACGGCCAACTAACAATCTTTGTTCCCCATCAAGCGGGAATAAGCATTGAGCAATCGGTTCAAGTATAAACACAGAGAAACTGCAAAACAAAATCATTACACGGTGCTGTATGCAGTAAGTGTTGGCAACCAACGTCGAAACATTCGAGCGAGACACATTTCGACCAAAGAGTTCGCTCTTAGTTTACAGTTCTGAATATTGTCGCAACAATGAATTTTGATGGTTTGGCTATTGTTTGTTTTAGCGCCCCTTTGACGTTAACGTGGCGTATGATTTGTTGCTGTCAGTCTTGTGTTTCTTATTCAGTTTTCAAGTTGTAAAGTTATTGTTAGCTAACTCATTCCGAAATGTAATTTACCAAGATAAATCTTGTACACTATTTGTACGAAGGACATGTACGTTTTGCGATTGTCAGTCACGCGTCTGTAAAACAAAATTGTAAATAATTCTTAATACGAATTTAGTTAAAAAAACAACCTCGTTCAAATAATCGATCGACAACAATGAACTAGTTGCCAGACCAAAAAAACAAAAACTCCATCCGCGCAGAAGCTAGGCGGATTACCAAACAAAAATCTACATCAAAATCAAGGTCGTAAGACAAAATTATTGTCAATTCACGAAACGGCGAGTAAATAATTTTTTAATCTCCCAGCACAAATGAAACCCGACAAAACAATAGAGACCCCTCGACAGCGACAAAAAGTTTTCAAGGTTTATCCAATTATAAGTTGAAGTGAAAAGTTTGCAAAACTTAGACACAATAAAAATCCTGAGTTTGTAGAATTGGGCCAAGAAACTCGGCCGAGAGATGAAGTATCGTATCGGGCTTACATAATGACCCGAACCGAGATCTATTTCGAGATTCGAACCATCTGCGCATCTTCGATGAAAAGGGAGACGGTAAACTTCCGATATGTGCGGGCGTTGAAACAGACAAATATCGTGCGTGGAGCGCCAAACTAACTCGAAACCAAACCGATGAAAATCTAAAGGCTACACAATTTCCATTGAACGTTTCAAAGAACTATTTTCTGTGGACACAGTATTCGTTTTTCTTTAGATACAATTTAAAATTAAGTTACTTTTCTGTCCTGCAATATTGAAAACACAAACTTAATTGGGTCGGTCACAAATATGAAAACCACAAAATATGAAACTGCAAAAAAATCTACAGCAGTGTAGGGTACACGTTCTCACACACTTCCCACCGGAATCACCACACACTCGCACACTTGGATTGTTTACAAACACGGACACTCGCGAGCGCGGACACCGTCACCGACCGCGCATCCTGACAACTGCAGCGACCCAGCGACCGCTCTCTAGCGACCGCGACCGTCGCCGCTGCCAAGGGGGGGGGGGAGGGGGGGAGGCCGGCTCAAGTCTCAGGCGTCCCTTGTTTTCACAGTGGCCAAAGTAGTCTTCGCGGAAATCGATAGTTCACCATCGATGTTACTATCGATATTAACGTCGAACTAATACCATCGATGTTGCAAAAACATCGGTTCAAAAACATCGATGTTTTTTGAAAAAACATCGATGTTTTCAACTAAATCGAAGTTTCTAATCGTGATATTCCGTTATTAAAAAAAATTGAATGGAAAATGTCCAAGTTTGATAAAGTAATCTTTGACTATGGTATTCAATATTCAAATACAATAAAAAATAATGCATTATTTCATAACATATAATGTGTGATACAGTCAGTGTATAATCCATTTTAATTAAGAAACAATTATTTAATTTCTTAGATATTATATTGTAAAAAGCTACACGGTTTCTAACTATTTTGGCAAATAAATGTTATTATTATTAGGCTAATTATCATACCGTATCTGAAATAAATGGAAATTTAACATTAGACCAATTTATCCATAATCAGAGGTCGAAAAAAGACATAATCTATGTTAAAATTCTCCTTAAAACACATCGATACCAATACATCGATGGTAGAAAAACATCGACTTTCTAACATCGATGGTAAAATTATCGGACACCGACCTCCGAACATCGATATTTTGAAAACATCGATGTTCGATACCGAACACTAAGCCAAAACCAAAGCCAAAGCGATTCGTCGGCGCGGAAGGTCTGAAACAGCTGGGGCCCTCGAGGCGGTCATCCGTCAATCACTTGTCGCCGATCGCCGAGCTGAGAGATGTTTATCAGCGACTGGAGTCTTGGAGCTGAGGCGGGGGTGTGTTCGTATCACAGAAAAGAATGATGATGATTCAAGAAAGAATATGATTCTTTCTCTGTGGTTCGTATCTATAGCGAGTAAAGGCTAACATAACCCAAATACATTACATATTTGCTGAATGAGTATTTTATGGGGCATAGACGTCGCGTCACGTCGCGTCGCGTCCCAATTCGGCCGATTCGGTCGCGTATGCCCTTCAGAGCATTCGGGCCGTGACGTGACGTGACTTGACGAGTATGTATAGCTGGTTCCATTTGATTACACAGGTTTCATTCACCTCGAAAATGGACGTGACGTGACGTGACGCGACGTGTACGTATAGCAGCACCTTTATCAAAACGCCCTTATTAAAGGGGGTTTCTAAAAAAGACCCACATACGGGGTAAAAAAAATTGTAATTTCAACCAATAAAAACTAGTAAGAATTACCGTGCCGATCAAATGAAGAGTCTCAGAGACAATATTAGCGACAAATTCAAACTGAGGAAGTTTTTAAAAGAACATAATTCGGGATGAGTTCGAAACTCTTAAAACTAGTTATAGAATTATAAATGTATGTCGAAGGGTGTAACAAAGCTTCCCCTTTTGATAGTCGAGGTTTCTGCCCCGACCAAATAAGCAACAATATTTACAATTCCATCTATTATATGTCAATAAAAACTATAAATTGTTAGGTCACAATTTAAAGTAAAATTAAATCGATGGCTTTATATTACTACTGTATTTATAGGATGATTACTTCATTAAAAAAAAAACTAGCTGCGAAGAAGGCAACTATTTTTAGCGAAAACCTCAAATTTGCGTGTTCATCATTCATGAAAAATCTGAGTGTGCAAACAAAAGGTGAAGGCGAAGGGTGAGCAACAGTGTGGCGTGTCGGACGAGCCACCTGTTGTTGACACGGGCTGCCGTATATGTATAGTGTATAGTGTATAGGCTCGACGTAGACTTGTATCATCGCTACTGCTGCTGGGGCGTTCTCGTTCCTTCCACCTCTTCTATCACAGACCAGGACCCAAGATGGATCTTTTTTGTGTGTTTCAACGCCAGTGGCATTTTTTAACGTTTTGATCAGGAACGGTCCAAACCCTGGTCTTGATACTATCTTATCTTGTTCTTAAACTGTTGAGAGGACGTCATAATTAAGCAAAAAGAAGCTGACACAGCATCGACAAGTCCCATGGTTATGTTAACAAATTCTTTTCTATGCCCCTTGCCTCTTTGGGGCTTGGGATTTGTTACCACCTTAACCTGAAAACCTAATCTGGAGAGGGATTGGTGGATCCTTCATGCTTGTTCTATAGCCTCTTCCAAGGCATGTCACTGATGACTCTGGGTTAAAACTTGGAAGGTTTGGAATCAGAAACTTTGTCCTCGAGGGTGGAAAAAACTGTAATTTCCGATTAAACAATATTCCAAGGGAATGGAAGAGTGTGCTGTTTTCTAGGCTGGTTCCAATCTGACAGTCCAATACTATTGCCTGTTTTACTGCCGCTTTGCTATAAGAGTATGCTTCTCAGATTTATACTGTACTAGCAGTTGCCCGTGACTTCACTCATCACGGTAAAATTTACAGCTGATCTTACTTCTGTTCTTTGAACTGTCAATTTTTAGTATTCTCAGCTGTTTACAATTCAGTATTTGAATGTTTACATCCTAATAAAATGTAAAAATTGAAGGTAAGGACGTTCACGGCAAGGCCACACTACACTACAGGCCGGAGTCCTTTTTTGCTGACGTCACATTATCAGACGGAATCGCAGACGCTTTTATAATGTACTCTTATGGCGATTCACTGTCGCACTCTTAAAAATATCGTGCCCTATGTAATTCGTTTAAGTTTTCGTTAAGAAACCATTATTTTTTCGAATCTGCATTAATTAATGTATAACCAAATGCGGTCGAAAATAATATTAAAGAAAACAAGACTTTATTTCATAAACTTAAAAACCGGTAAACATTACAGGCAAGTAATTTGTTTACTTTTCATCAGATGATTTATTGGAAATTTGACAGTTTTGTTTCTTATTGTTTTCATTTCGATGTTCTAATGTCATATTTTTTTGGTAAATGTTTACGATTTTCATATGATTTTAGTTGTTATTTCCAACACGGCGCTAGGAGTTCGGCCGGTGTTGTGACGTGGCATCAGGGAGGAGGGGGGGGGGAGACTCCGGCCTGTATTGTAGTGTGGCCTTGTTCACGGGGCGTAGCCCAAGGGGATTTTAAGGAAGTGAATAGGTCTACGTGTTTCCCAGGTTCAAGATCTACCTCTGTGTAAAATTTCAACCCAGTCGGTTCAGTATTTTTCGCGTTCACTTGCTACAGCTACATACATATACATACAGAATATATATATACCACCTCTTCTTCATAACAGTATGTATATATATATATATATAGATGAATAGATTATAGATATAAAATGCATGTAATACACCGGTGTGTCGCATCACACACGCGGCGGTAAGTGGGTTGGTGTCTGGGTCGCACTATTATTAGTTGGGCCTTGGCGACGGGAATGCGAGCTATCACTGGGATCCGATGCACCGGGATAGATATCCTCGTCCGCACTTCGAAAACAAAATTACAATTTAAATTTAAATTTAAATAATTTAATTTCTAAAAAAATAGCTGTAAAGAGCTAAAGGGTGTATGAACATGTATACGAATGAACGCGGGTGAGCCATAAAAATAAGCAGAAATGTAAGCTGAACTAAGTATTATATACCCTATATTTAGTACAAAATTAGAAGTAAAAGCTATAAGTAAAAAAGTGTATAAAAAGTTAGACCTTTGGAGGTGTTCTGACTAACCGCATAACAAGAAGTTTGAAGAAATTTGCTTCAAGAAGTATTTAATATATATACAGTATATTTTTGTTTACACTTTATATTATTCTATTTTAAAAATGTTATAGTTTATGTTCAAGATTTTTTTATACTTAATTTTTTTATATTTATACAACTTTATATTGTTACGAATAAGCGAAAAGCGAAATATACTACAGATTATTGAATTTTACAGTTATATTTGATGATACAAATATATATGAATTAACATTCTTAATGGGTAAAACAAGTTATGTAATTATTGTTCCAAGAAAACGTTTTAATTGATCTTCATATATTGTTTAAAATGGGTTTTTAAAAATTTTATTTTATCAACCGTCCAAGTAGAAGTGCCGAAAACCTTTATGCTACATTGAATCAATATTCATTGCATCAACTTTGAGAGCCTTCTTGAGCTTTGGAGTGAAGAGCTTCCTATTAATTAATACTGAAATATCCTACTTTATATACGAAGGAGAATAGTTAAGTATTAATTAATAGGAAGCTCTTCACTCCCTTTTTTAAACATCATTGTAATGCACGAAAATAAAACCACTTCTCTGGTCAACTCACTAAAATTACGATTTATAAATTGATAGAAATTATCGCTCTGATAAAGCGAACAAAGGCGAACGAGTCTTTGTGCGACATACAAAGTAAACAAAGTTGATGCAAACATCTATTTATGAGATCTGTCCCTCAGGTAATAAAAACTCAATCTCAACGGCGCCGGCGCTGGCTGCAACTATACTGCAGTGGGGATATGCAGAGAGCAATCTAAACTAGTGTGCATTAATTTGCAACATGAAAGATTTACTAAAACAATTTCGGAATTAAAAAAGTTTACAACAGCCATTGATACACATCTCACAGACATTTCTTCAAAATTTTTAGGTATACGTTTTTATGTATTAATAATAATTTTTTTCAGAAAACTATTTCAAGTAAAAAATTAAATAATCGGATGTTTGAGAATATACAATTAGAACAAGAATTTGAAACGTACGAAAAATAAACAAAACAAATCTAAAGAAATGGTGTGGCGAATCAGGTACACTTGTGTTTATCAAAATGCTCATTAGTGTATTGCATACAGTTTTGGTGACATGCTCTAGTGCTTAACATTACTGTATTTGTAACGTCAATCGGATACACTTGGACAAGTCCTTATACTTACAAATTACTTATAGTATTTTTGCTCAAAGTTTAATACATTAATATTATTGCAAAAAGAAAAGAAGTCAAACATTTTATCTCATTTTCAAAATCTACGTATACATAATCCTCTTAAGTATGTTTTATAGAAGATGAAGTTTGGATCGAACGTTTATTGTATGGTTTTTAAGTTTAAAAATTTTCGGTCACGTTTTGTACATCTACTAAACTAATTCTGTCCAATTGTGTGTGTACCATCACACGAACTCATCAGAAAACATCAGGCCCTAATTAATAACATGTTTATCAAAATGCTCAGTAGTGTATA
Source organism: Flexamia atlantica (assembly GCA_035578135.1). Taxonomy (NCBI): domain Eukaryota; kingdom Metazoa; phylum Arthropoda; class Insecta; order Hemiptera; family Cicadellidae; genus Flexamia; species Flexamia atlantica. The sequence continues at coordinate 2,883,433 of JAQJVK010000030.1, read as the reverse complement.
CTATTAGTGTACTAGTGGTGCCAAATCGAACATAACGACCATCACCCCTTCAAACAAAGGCTTCATACTCGCAGTGTTGCAGTACAACTGCATGGAAAATCGGTCTACAATGTGAACTCGGGCAATTGTTTGCCTTATGCCGAGTTAATGGCTAAACAACCCGCAGGCCGGCACACATCGACTGCTTGTTTGGATTGTTACGTCAAAATCACGATAATTTGAATAAGAAAATACAATCAACCGCTTTCAGGAAAATATTTACTTTGGCGAGACCCGTACATTCATAAGTCTATTTCACATTCTGAAACTGTGTTACAGCACAGAGAAGAATGATAACATTCTCTCTCTGTGGTTATAGCCATAGAAATTAGACGGACAGTTAAGGTTAAAAAGCTACGACGTGTGCTCCCCGAATAGTGTACACATACTTGTTTAGACAGTGTATCAGGCGCCACTGAAGTATTTGTCTTCTTGCCGTCCTGCCCAAAAAAATTAAAATGTAACTCTTGCAATGGACTCCAGACAATGGACAACACATCACGGCTTTGGGATGTTCCTTTTATTCAAATTTGTAAACGGTTTGCAAATTTTTTAAATAATTAGCAACAGCTACATTTTGAAATTTCTCTTCTCGTGCTAAATATTATATCTACGGTTCCTCCATTGAGTATAATCTTTACGAATTTTGTTTCATCCAAAGTTTCCCGCCGAGCTCTCTCCAACCACGGTGTGAAGGAAAAAGAAAGGTGTGTCACAGTCTTATTCCTAGACTGTGGGTGTGTCTGAGTGCATAGTCAGCTGGTATGACGTAGTTGGGCTCGAAAAACTAGCGGACCTTGCGGTTTGACCGCAGAACTAAGACCGTACACAAAATATTTTGATTGAGTTGTATCAACTGGTTTGTATTGTAGTCGTCGTAAGCGCTGGTTGCTAGAGCCTAACTATGTCACACCAGCTGACCCTGCACACACCTTTCTTTCCTTACACCATGGTCTCCAACATCACTTAAAATATTAAAACAGTTCAAAACTGTTGGTGAAGTGTTGATAACAAAAAACAACACATTTATCTTATTAAAAAGGTAATACAGACAGATTAATTAATTTTTCTGTTAAAGTGGTAACTATTTAGTATTGCTAAATAATTGCACCTCCCTCCCTCCCCCCTAAAAAAATCATAATTTATAATAAAGTTGTTAAAACTGTCTAGCGGAGTGATTTAGTCGACGAGGACGGTCTGGGTGGGAGGTGTGTATAGAAGTACGGGACAGTCCGAGCCGTGATGACATTTAGATTGGCGACCCACACACTCGGGTCTCGTCACTTCCATCCGCCGCCTACCCCGACCCGCCGTCTGGCCGGTGTATTGTGTAAATAATCTCACCAGGTGATCGGGAGCAACAAAATAGACAGGGAGCTGGGAAATCAAAAAATACGCCATAAGGTGCACATGTAAAAGCTGTGTCGTTTTGAAGAGGCGTCGTGGAGGGTTTTAAAAGTGGGTTTGTGAGCCCTCAATCTGGGGGCTTTGTCCAAGGTGGACAATCTTGAATGTGACTTTTTGTATTCCCTATAAGAATAACATGGGTATTAAGTTTGCAGGTTTGTTGTAACAGGTAGCCATGTACAAATTGGGTGGTTGTAAGTCAATATCCAAGAAACCTCGACAAGAAGAAGCCATATGCCAAGTTTTATCATTATATGTCAAAATAAGGATGATATAGACTTTTATTTTATCCCAAAAGAATAATATGATGAAAATGTGTACAACTTTACTACCACGGAAATACAAAAATGGGGGATTTCAGGCTAATAAACAATAGTTTTCACTAGATGAAGCCACATATCACGTTACATTAAGCGTGCTTCATGTAGACATAAGCGAGTTATATACAATCTTATTTATTTCCCATAAGGTTAACATGGGACGAAGATTTGATTTTATCACTCTCAGTATCTCGATAACCAATGAACACAGAGCAATGATTCAACATACCAAATGGTTTGTTTTTTCAAACTGAATTCAATGGTGTGAACCAAAATTTGATTACTTAAATTTTTCTACATAAAAATTGCAAAAAAAACAAATTTTATGGGTTATTTTAAAGTTTGTCCACTTTAAAGAAAGCCACTTTAAAGATCGAGGGCTGACAAACCCACTTTTGACACCCCCCAGGATGCCTCTTCAAAACGGCATAGCTTTTACATGCGCACCTTATGACGTAATTTTTGACCCCCCAGCTCCCGGTCTAATAAGTTCATTCATGTTAATTCCGTAAGACATGGTTAACATGGTGGTATCTAAGAGAGTATACACATTACAGAAGCAACAGTGCATTTTGTGAATGTTACTCGGTACCCCAGAACTTTGGGGCACCAAGTAACATTGCAAGCAGTGAGCAAGGAGCAAAACTTATTACTCGCTCCCCCGACGATAAGATTGTGGGGGGGAGGGTGGAGAGTCTAGTAATACCATCATACGCATTATTATGTAATCCGTCTCTTTTATATCATCGCATCGTAAAAGAACGAACATTAAAATAGACCAGGAATTTAAGAAATGACACCGTTGACGATATACTTTGACACTGACTACTTTTTAATTTGACAAAAAAGTTCCCATTAGTGAAGTTTTCAACTTGGAAAAATTTCCGACGGGAATATTTTCAAAGAAGAAACAAACCTTGGTTTCAGAAGTGATAACCTACAGCACTGAAAACTAATTCCCAGAGAACGCACGGGTGTGTCACAGTAGGTTGCTCAATGCTCAAGTCATGAGAACGCTATAAACATAGCTTACCGTGTAATGCGGTCGTTTATAACCGTAAACTCTTTTACATTTTTGGCAGCCCTTCGCCAATTAATACTCTGTCTCTTCTCGGCACAATGGCTTTTAGTTGACAAAGATATTAGTTTAGAAAATATGAATATAGGTATTAAGGTATTTAGTTGATAATCTGATTGGCTCTTCTCATGAACATGTTCTATATTAACTTAATAAACAACACTAAGTTAATTAATTTTTTCCAATAAGGCTACAGCATACAGGTTAAAGGTCATGTTTAACGAAACATAAAAAAATCAAACGCTGCTTGTCAGGGTTTCAATTAATGAGGTTGTTAGAGGCGACAATTTCCGTGAATTAACTCAGGAAATCCGAAAAGGAAAGACAGGGGCTGATTCTAGACTGACACCACACCTAATCGATCAGCTGAGCGTGGGGAGGGGGAGGGGGAGGGAGGGAGGGATTAAGGGATGAGAGATTGTGGGGGAGGGGTGGAGAGTCTAGTAATGTCATCATACGCTGCCGGCGAGATGCGGCTACATCCGACGGTGTAGCGTGTACTGTGTACAACACCGTTCCATATGTAAGTCGCGGGTGGATTTGTGACATCCTGAATTCGAGGAATATCATAATTTAGCAAATAAAATTATTTAAAACGCTGTAATGGACATTTAAATTTTTCACATTTGTAATGTTCCAGGCACAATTCACTCGACTATACCCTGTTAGAAGGCGGACAGTTGTTAGGAAATTAGTCAACCCTTCACCATCACGATTTTAACACATTTTATAGAGCCGAAAGGCCTAAACTATATTTCAACAGACATGGTTCAACCTAATGGATTAGGAGACTGCGCTTGCGAGACCCAGTGTCCACAGGGACTGTTGGAATTAATTATAACCATTGATTATCCTGTTGATAGATGTAAAACCTAATGGTGATTCCTGTGAGCCAAGACGCTAGAGCTACCTGGCGAGAGCTGCTAGGAAACAGAGGTCGGTAAACAGTATTGTGCAGCTGGTCGTCAAGGAGCGATGGTTGAATCAGACAGAATAAATCATACCGTTATCGCAAAAAAATGTGGTCGAATCATCCGAATTAATTATTCCTACTTCTAAAAAAGATGGAAGAAGATGGATAAGATATTTATTTTCCAAAACCGTGCCACGGCAGAAACTTAGATATGGTACAGTTAAATTTTACGTTCTCGGTAACTATATATTGTTATACTTTAGCTACAGTCTGCCTGAATACAATGTATCTGTATACATTGCTGAATACATGCGTTTCCTGGTGGCACTATCAACTGACGACTGTCAGAACTACGTCACAACTCATCCATTAGACCAGCAGTCTACAACAGGTGTGTTGTCATTGTCAATGGTATAACATACTACCGGCTATCGGTCTTCTGACAGTCTTTAATTAGACAATTCGAACGGAGTACTTAAGGGAGAAATACTGAGTGCTAGATCCAGAATCCTCTTTAGGGATTTTTCTGATCAACTTAAGCCAAATAACCGATGGCTAAATAATGGCTAAATCCAGCAACGAACCATTACACTTCCAACGACGGTCGACCGTATGAAGCGGTGACATACCTGGCGCGCCGACCATGGTCTCAGATCACCCGGGGGAGGGCGGACGTGGCGCGGGCGAGGCGGGGTCGCGGGTGTGACATACCTGGCTGGTCGGCGGCGGCGGCGTCGTCGAAGCTGTAGGAGTAGAAGGAGCGCAGTCTGCGCCGCCAGCGGTCCATGGGCGCGCCGACCATGGTCTCAGATCACCTGGGGGAGGGCGGACATGGCGCGGGCGTGGCGCGGGCGAGGCAGGGTCGCGAGTGTCACGTACCTGGCTGGTCGGCGGCGGCGGCGTCGTCGAAGCTGTAGGAGTAGAAGGAGCGCAGTCTGCGCCGCCAGCGGTCCATGGGCGCGCCGACCATGGTCTCAGATCACCTGGGGGAGGGCGGGCATGGCGCGGGCGTGGCGCGGGCGAGGCGGGATCGCGAGTGTCACGTACCTGGCTGGTCGGCGGCGGCGGCGTCGTCGAAGCTGTAGGAGTAGAAGGAGCGCAGTCTGCGCCGCCAGCGGTCCATGGGCGCGCCGACCATGGTCTCAGATCACCTGGGGGAGGGCGGACATGGCGCGGGCGAGGCTGGGCCCGGCGGGGAGTCGCGCTGCAACACCCGCACTGACACTCCGCACTCCGCACTGCGGCCGCGCTCCACAGGGGAATGGAGGAAAGGAAGGAGGGTGCTTGCTCTGCTTAAGAATGTTCTACTGGTCTTGTTATGCGAGACTGGTATGTCTTAAGTCAAAAAATTTGTCGATAGTTTGCCCGACTCTGCTCAAAATTATTAATTGTTTACATGAGTTTTCAAACGTGAAATATTAGTGTTGGATCATCCTGGAATGTAGAATGGGATCAAGAAATCGCATAATGGAGTTTGGCTTTTTCTAAAGAAATTTATATAATCAAGAATGCATTTGGCTTTTTCTGTTTAAAAGGTGACAAATCTATCAATGTTCTAATTCTTAATTGTTTGCAATAAAATTTAATAGAATGTACTCTCAGAACGTTGCAAAATAAATGTTTTGTAAGGTAAGCGGGCAAGATATAATTTAGGTTGCGGCGTGAATGCTATAATTAGAATTTGACAATTGTATAAAAACCTAACAAATTAAAATTACGATAAAACTAAGCGCAAAAGTAAATTGGTCAAACGGTATTAAGTTCAGTAATTTTCCAAACCGGTTCAAAACGAAGCCTAATTGAAAATCGCCTATTAAGTAGTGAATCAATTGGAATGAATATTTAATCGATACCCCTAATAAAACTGGCGTTACCCGCCTCCATCACGGCTAACGGCCGGTCCGGACGAGTCCGGGTAAGAATTAGTCTTTATTTGGAGGTCTTAGGCGAAGTTAATTTCGCGTATAAGGTTTTAAGCGGGGTGATAAATCTCTTGGGCGATAAGCGGAATTTCCATTCGGTGTAAAGCGGACCGGTTCGGCTGCGGCGGACCATGTGGCGGATAGACGGAGAATGCGCGCGTTGCAACACCAACACCGGCGTATGGCTGCACTACAGATAGATATACTCCCGTAATCGTGGGCGATGGAATACCTGCGGTGGTATCAGCGACCACATAGTACTGTACAAGCAAACAGAACACACGAGGCGCGACTTGAAGCCTAAATTGGCTTCAAAACCGCCAGCATGGAAAAACAAAGTACGCAAAAAATTACAAATGTAGAATCAAATTAAAGGTCTGAATCTCAGAATCACTATAGTACCAAATGTAATTGGTTTACAGGTAGTTTACACGCCGTAAACACTGATAACCTAGAAGTTTGTTCTGGTATTATTTTAGAGAAGCTATACCGCCACGTAATGCACCTGTAACGTTCCTATGATGTGCAAACTGCTTCTAAACAATTTATAATTGGTACCATAGTAATTGTGAGATTCAGACCTTTAGCTTGATACCACGATTGTATTTTTGTTGTTGACTATATTTTTCTAAACAGCAGTTTAGGATTGACTAAGTTTTTATACAGGCGCCGCACGGATAAACTCTCCCACAATAAGTAAGTTATCGACCAAACTACGGCAGCTATTTAAAAAAATATGATTTAAAAATTCAACTCTTTAGCAACAATTTCCACCGTTTTTTATTTTACCTGACCAAAAAAAGGAGCAGCCGACTACTTTTTATGTCATTTTAAAAGTTGAAAAAAACTTGTTTTTTATCATTTTTTAAAATAGAAAAAAATTATTTTGGAAATATGATTAATACTATTACTGTTCAAAACTATAGGGCTCTCTCTACACATGCAAAATTTCAACCTCAAGCCTCAATGCTAAATGGTATAAACCACGAGTTATTAGAAACATGAGCACTGTCAGATTACGCGGTTTTAAGCACCGTTTTATGTTTATATACCTGGACAATATGGCGGCCCAGGCTTCATTTGCTGTAATGCAAGTAAGATAGCTATAGGGCGTTTGCCACTAGTGCAAGTTGTTTCGCGAAATACTGTACCGTAAATACATAGATGTTTCATAAAGCACTTAATTAAAATTAATTAAATTAATTTTTATTAAGTGCTTTTTTGTAAACATCTGTGTATTTATTTTCTATCAACCGCTTTAAACTCAATATGAATCACGCAGTACAGTATTTCGCGAAACAACTTGCACAAGCGGCAAACGCCGTTGCTCCGTCTATTTTGTACTATGTGGTCGCTGTTGCAACACCGGCATATGGCTGCACTACAGATAGATATATACTCCTGTACTCGTGGGCGAGGAAATACATACCTGCGGAGGTATTGTGGTATCGCCTCGCGTACGTGCGCTGAATGCAGCCACACGCCGGCGCCGCGCCGCGCCGCCTACAGACCTAATTACAACTAAATCCGACTCGGACTGAAGTGAGCGGTGCGTTAATTAATGGGCGCGTGTTCAATTCGCAACTAATGTCAAAATAAATCTCATGTGATAAAGTTTTTTTTATGATTTAAAACATTAGAGTTATTGAAATTGACGAATTTTGTAATTAATTAAACCAGATTTATTTTAAGATCCGACTAAAAGAAAGCGCCAAAATTAGTGCAGTTTCGCGAGTAGTTTTGGAAAGTGCATTTTTATTGCGTTTTTTCAATTTTGCGAACAGAAATTTTGTTAGCTAACATCAGATTTGATTCAGCAACTGAATAAAAGTACTAGAAAATAAATGCAACATAAAATACAAGAAACAGCAAAATCAAACCTAACCAACTGGTTAAGACTGCTTTTGAAGACTGGACTAATAAATGTCCATACAGTTTGGTATTTTCCATAAGATTTAACATGGGAATAGCAATCTCAAGAGTAATAGCTGATGAAGGAAAAACAGTTTTATCAGTAATGCCATAATTTGATTAGTGTAAACCACTGAGTATGTATAGTTTTTAAACACAAGCACTCATGAAGTGATAGTTTGGTTTACATTAACTGATCCAATATTATGGATTCCGAAGCTACCTTTTTTTAATTAAACAAGGGGATGTGTTATTATTTAAAACTTTTATATGCTAACAAACACTTGCTTACTTCAAAGACCATTTAGAAAATTGTTAATTACACGGGGACTGATTTACATTTTTTCAGAAATAAGGGAGTTAGTTGACCAAGCAAAAAAGAAGCTGAGCATATAGTTTGATTTTTAATGTTTATGATTTACGAACCTGAGCTGAACTTATGGTAAGCAAAAATTTCAATTGCATTGTTATAACACAGAGCCGTTTACTAGAAAAACGTGAGGAGCACGAAGTTGGGCAAAGGTTTAAATACTAAATAGAGTGATATGTACACGTCAACTTACACAAAAACTTTTCATTCATTACCGAACACTATAAAAAAATTTTTATCGTAAAGTCGAATGAAAAAAACAAACACAAGAAGAAGTGATAACCCTTTAAAAAAATACTTAAGACACGATTTCGATAAGATGTTTAAAACTCAATCACACGATTTCGATAAGATATTTAACACTCAATCACACGATTAAAACGAGTCCGGGAGAAGACAACAGTGGTGGAAGCCACCGAGACGACACGGTACTGACAAAACTTGGCAGGGGCCGAGAACAGAGCACTTCAGTGACATCAGAGCGGGCGCCTCGACATTGTACCACCAGATCCAGCCGTGTGGTCTCATAGCGCCGAATCTCTTAGCGCCGAAAGCGGATTCTTGTTATAGCTCCGAAAGTACAAACGTTGCATAGCGCCTAATGGATTCAGTGTTATAACACAGAATGCCATTTCTTTCGGCGCTATGCAACAACTTTTGGACATTCGGTAAAATGAGATTCTGTGCTATAGAGCAAATAACAATAGTTATAAATATGTTGAATAGGAAAATACAACATTTGTACTTTCGGAGCTATGACGCAAAATACACTTTCGGTGCTATGAGATTCGGTGCTATGATACCGCCAGATACAGCGAGCCTGAGGCTGTGCAACCGTGTATGTGAAACTCGTAAAGTAGAAATATCGTGAAATGCCTTTCGCAATATTTCCCCATATTTATACACGGCCTACTTGGAGACTGCTCAGATAAGATTTTACACATCCGTATAAGGTGATATTCGGAATTCGTAATAACTGACCACGACAAATTTAATAATTTTTTTATATAATTCTAAAATGCAAATTTCTAATTCGAACGAAGTGAGTCGAAGAGACTCGACTTGAAAATCACTTTTTGTGAACTAACTGCTCTTTTATTATTTGATGAGAATTTGTGAAATTTAATCTACATTATATTTATACCCCGAAGATTGTTTTAATCTACAAATGAGTAGTTAATTATACGTTTATTTATTTTTTTAGTTAATAGCCTTCATTTAGTTTTAACGCACTTCGTTCGACATATATACGCGACATAGGAGCGTACTCCTAGTATACATAGGGACATACACGGTCTGGTTGAAAACCTCTAGAAGGGATTTTATGCCTCCATCTATAGTGTTGGTATCCGTTAATCTTTTTAACACATAATCCCAACGCGCTTAGCTACCAAAAGGTAGATAACATATACATATCCACATACCATGATTTAATATAGCTTACGCCTTTTAATAAAATCCTATGGGTATAAATTCGTTATAATCAATACAGGAATAAAAGGTTTTGAATAGGAAAGCAACAGTCAAAATTAATAGTCTCATATTAATGTCCTCGTAAGTTTAAAATTCATTTCAAACCAACATCATCGCCTATGCTATTGCTTAGACAATCAAAACTGTCGAGCCCATCTGGTAAACGAGCAAACCAGTCTCTCGACCCAAAAATCGTTTTGCAGCTAGTGTGACCCCCAAACTTTAGAGACTATCAAAACATTATCCTGCTCTGCCTTATTAGGCCGTGAAAACAGGTCTGAGCGACCGCGACGGTCTGCGCGACGTTAGACTGAATCTCGGCGACAGATCGTCGAAAGCACGTGTCCGTATATCATGGCCATTAGCATATCTCCGGCTGTGTCTGTCCGGCTTGCATTTATTGAGTGATCAACACGGTCGGACACTTCGCATGGGCGTCGCTGAACGAGTTATCTGGACATGGGATGTCGGAGATATGGTATGTGATGTGGGGGGATTAAATGGTAAACAACATCGGGTATGGAAGTACAGGCTAGAGTGGTTAACATTTGTTGATTTAGTGTTTTCCTTAGACAATTGTTGACTTACAGATAACATTCAACCAACCCGTAAACTCTGTTTAGTTTGAGACTGTAAGTAATTATTATTATGCCTTTCAAAAACACACTTGCGCGAAACGGTTTTCACCTTTGCCCACCAATAATATTCTCCCTCTCCATTTTAATTGCCAATCAACAATTAGGCCTAGTATACAAATCATCGAAATAAAATCTTGCATTTAAATGTTCACTCCCAAGTAAACCCGAGTTAAACAAGCCAGCTAATGGTTGACATTGTGGGGATTCCCTTTATCAGATTATTTACAACCAATAGTTTCGTAATACGGCGCCGGGCGGCTCTCAACTGACCAAAACTTATACTTATTTGTTTATTTTCGCAATGGGTTAATAATTGAACAATCGGGGTTGTTAAGCTTTCTTAGACAAAATATATGATAAGAAACTGCATGTTATCAACATTTACTCAAGATATAACTAACTAGTCTTGGTGTTTTAAATCTGGGTGTTTAATTTTAAAGGACTAAAACTAAAGGGAAAAGAAAATATACGTTTTTGAGATAGAAAAGCTAATGAACGGCTCAAGTAATAAAAGAGAAGCTGACAAATTCATGGCTACAATTAATTGGAATAAAAAAACAGTTGTGATATGGATACCGTTCTGTCTATCATTCCAAAGAGAAGGTACCCTCAAATTTCTGACAATATTAGGCACAATTTTGCAAATATATATTTTAGTAATATGTAGCAAAAACGAAATTAAATGAAAATCTTAAGAGAGGAAGTACCAACAGTAAGTACAACAATTATTTATAGTTTAGGACAATAATTTGGAAACCCACCTTGTCAATGCGAAGTTTGCAAAACCACAAAACAAATAAATTCGAAATAAGCCTTTACTAAACCGAAATAAGCCTTTAAGCTCTGAAGGTAATCGGTATGACAGAAGTCTGAAGAAACCACTGAAAATCAGCGCAAAAGAAACAGACCAACCGTCAAACAAATTAAGGAAAAACGAACGCGAATGCGAATTTGGACGATAAATAAACAAGGGGGAAAGAGCGTGAAATTAAGTGTAAATTGGAGATATTAGAGATAAGCTAATGAGTGGCTGGGGGAGTGAGAGGGGGAGAGGGGGTTCCGCACCGTCAGGCCGAGCTGGGGACATCTCGCTGTATGTGACACAATCTGGCGAGCAGGCCCGCCACTGCCGGCCAATCGTGTGATACTACTCTGGTCAAACTTTGATACATCATAGTGACGTTATAGGGTAATCGGTTTTATATGTTCTTTAACGTTGTAAGAGCAAAGTTAATCTACTATATATTTGTTAAATACTGTACCACTCACCCATCATCGCTCAGCCCAAACTACTTGACCTAGAATCTTGAAACTATGCATGAACGTTCCTCTCAGGGCATAGGAATCCACTAAGAACGGATTTTTAAAAATTCCCCCAAAGCTACGCCCTATGATACATCAAAGTTTCAATGTTAAAGGATAGGGAAGCTCATGTAGTTGTCATGGCAACCTTAACATGAAATCATGAATCCAAGGAAGTTTTTCTGTTTTTCAACGAGTAAAGCCGTGTTGATCAGCTAGTAAATAGATAAGAAAACGAAAGTGACATACTAAAAGCAAATGGTGTGACCCTTCTGCAGAAGTTGAACCAAATATTAAAAAATATATAAGAAAACGAAAGTGACATACTAAAAGCAAATGGTGTAACCCTTCTGCGGAAGTTGCACCAGGTAATATTGGAAAAGAAATACCAAAATACTGAGTAAACAGTGAAATTGTAATTTAGGAAAGGCGTATTTCATTCAATGACTTACTCAACCCTAAGACTAATCCAGCGTTCGAGATTCCGGCCGTCTTAATAATAAACTAAATGTCATTAATAGTTGATTTAACTTCATGGATATTAGGTATTAACAAAAACTATAAAGAAGTGCTGATTCCACGTAGTTTAAGTTTCGTTCAAACTTATTCTCAGAGAATTCTGTCTAATTTAAGAAACCAAAAAAATTATATTTTTTTTAATACGTCTCGCATTGCAGCAAAACAATCACGCGACTCTTCAGTATACAACTATATGACCAGTCAACTCCAGCAACATGAAAAGAACCTTGATTATGAACATTGCCCCTTTCATCAGTAAACAAAGGGAATATTGATTTCCACAACGTAACAACACAGAGCACGAATAAATCATTGATAAAAATTTAATGATCTGCGGTGTTATTTTTACCGAGTAAAGCTCAAGCTCTGAAAACTTTGGAGTAAAACAAGTTCACAGGCCTAACACACAACAATCAAGTTGAGAATTCAATAAAATGAAACTGTACAATATTTTATTAATTTTTACTAATATTCACATCAACGAAGAATAATTATCAAAGAAACCGCAATAACGAACAACGGAAACAGATGAGTCTTTAATGTTATTCACCATAAAACAATATATAGAATAATTACATGATATTGCTCCACTCAATAAATAGTGGCATAAAATACTGTCTAATTAAAAATAATACAACAATAACTATAAGCTTACATAAAATGAATGACCACCCAATCCAAACGAAGACGACCGCCTACCAGATGTAGATGTAACGTTGTAGCGGCTAGATCGAGATCGCCACGAATAGCGAACAGACAAGCAATAATTGGCAGACCCAGCCGAGTGTAACGGATCGGGCGATATCATTGGGCGAAACGGCGATTGTAGAGACCGCTCGCGCCCACTGGGATGATTATTTATCGCATGATTTCAATTGTTCGACTTACTTTCGTATGTACAGGGCTTGTAACAGTTCTTCAGGTTGAAAACAATAAAAAATATAACTAAAATAAGAAAAAATAAGCTTTTGTAAACAAAAAATGTTGCTAAAAATTAGAAAACCAGCGTTATTATTGGGGATAATACCTTCTTAACCTTGGTAAAAAAGAAAAACTGGACAGACTTATCACAAATCTGCCTAGATTTGACGGCGAGACTTGGTTTTCACGCAACGAGACTTGATTTTCACGCAATGTAGGATGACGAGATTCTCTGCCGCGATGCTGCTACGAGATCGTCTGACAGACGAATAGTGTGAACAGGGCTTGTAGCAGTTCTTGAGGTTGAAAAAATTAAAAAATAGCCAAAATTCAAAAAAATAACAATAATAACCGAATTCCAAATAAAATAACAAAAAATAACCAAGAGCGAAAAAATAACAAAAAAATAAAAAAATAACCCGTTACAAGCCTTGCATGTACTTGTACTTGTGCAACCGATGGGGCGACAACATAGGACCAAACGGCGATTGTAGGGACCGCTAGCACCTACTGGGATGATTATTTATCGAATTATTTCGATTATTCGACTGACGTTCGCATTACTTGTGCTTGTGCAACCGATGGGGCGATAGCATTGGGCGAATCAGCAATCATTCGAATCATTCGGATCAAATCGTATGATTGTTTATCACATGAAGTTCGATCGTTCGACTGCTGTTCGAATTCACTTGTGCGACCGATGGAGTAAAATTATTTTCATCACACTGACACAGAAACATCTGTTTTCAGTCCCTTCTGTTGGCTCGAAAGTTACCCGTTGCCATCCTAGGCCGGGCAAAATCTTCTTGCCGGACTAGGTCGGAAAAACGGAAGTAAACAATCAACTGATTTGCAGCAAACCGACGTTTAATGCTTGTCTATTGGTTACTTTTTAGAGGAATGTAGTCTATGTAGTGGCAGGAGCAGTAGAAAATGTTAGTTCTGTTGTTATAGGATAGGTTTTAAGAATTGAGAAACGTATTAGTTTATGCAAGGACTACAACTACGTTATGATTAAAAGTATGTTTTTTTCTGAGTAGTATGATGAAAAGTATCGTATACTTTACAAGGCAGGAAAGTTTTACCGTACTCGCATGACAATCCCACACTCGCTTTCGCTCGCACTATCATGCTCGTCCGGCAAAACAGTACTTTCCGGCCTAGTAAAATAATATGCTATTGGGGTGATTGGCGATTTTTCGCGAACATTACCGCCTACTCGGATGATTATTTATCGCAAAATGTCGGTTATTCCGCGACCACTCGCATGCAACGTGGTAACGACCCCTGTGTGTGTAAGTGTCAAGGTGCTTAGCGACTCGCACTGCAGCAAAACAATCACGCGACTCTTCATTATACTACAATACGACCAATCAAAGTACAGCACCTTTAATATATAAAAACATAAAGAGAACCTAGTTTATGCAATGTGATTACTACCCCTTTCACTGAACAGGGGGGATATTGATTTACACAACGTAACAACACAGAGCACGAATAATCATTGATAAAAATTTAATATTTTTGACTTTTAGTACTTTACTTCATTTCAAAGAATGTAAATTATTGATATTAAAACTTTAAGCACGTTGTAACTTATCAACCCGGTGTAAGTTTACGAAAATTTAGATAAAAACCCTGCGCAGTTTTACCAAATTGACTGGTTTGCATTAAAAAAAAAAACTCCCCTTCAGTCTACGAAGAAAGAAATCTTTTACCGTTTATAAAATATGAATGCTACTCGCTGAGATTTTCTCATTAGGGGCAAACCCAGAGGGACGATTAAACATTAAAATCTCATTAAAAAGTCGTGAAATTTTTTTTAATTAAATACAAAAGCAGGAGATCTAATATACAGGATTAATTTGTGAAAATGACTTTCTCCAAGAGAAGATTTTATGAAAGGGCAGGGTTTATAAAAATATATGATGCAAGGACTAGGCCTACTTTGAGAAGTTTTTAAATTCCAAACCTTAAGACCTCATCTTAAGGTGTTAATATGAACATCAAGTCAAATACTGCTTTTGATACAGCTGTTTGTCAGAACATCCTGCCAAAGGAAACAAGTCGTCTATACGTATGTCAGTCTTGGCACACCGCTGTCTTTGTAAATACAAGTTGGTGTTCTAGGATTTAGGAATTATTGATTAGGAACCTAGCTGTAATTAATTAAGTTGAAAATTAATTGCGTTGATCGACAACGATATCCTCACATGAGTAGCAACTTAGTGAACAAGCACTAAAGCATGTTGACCGATGTTTCAATAAATCACTGGACAAATCAGAATATGGAAATACAGGGTGTTTTTTTTAAACGCAACCCATTTTTAAGATTGAATAATGCATATATGAATGTGTAATGAGTATTGTTTTATTGATCTTTACATTTTATACAACATATTATTTAAGTTTGATAAAATTTAGTTTACATTATGTGCTCAAACAGGCCGCCATTGGCATTTGTATAAAGTTAAGCACTCTCCATCGAATTCCCAAATACGTGTTGCGACGTACCTCTTTAAATTTCTTGTATTAAATTTATTATGATGCTTTGAGTTGCTGAATATCTTGTGAATTGTTCTCGTAGGATAATTACTACTTTACATGTCTGTGGCAAATTTCATTCAGATCGGACCACTTTTACGCGAGTTAACGTGCTTAAAACACACACTAAACCTCAAAAGGAGTGCATACTACTCCATAGACGAATTTTTTTCTGACTCTCTGGCTGACTTGGAGTAAACAAAACTCATATGCGCCTATCCACAGCCCTAAGTTTTGTATGTATGAATTGTGAAAATTTTTAGTGAGTTTTTGTTTCAATGTGAGAAAGTATTGACGCCATCAATCCCCCAGGGGGTATCAGATGAAGAAACGACGACGACGACGACGACGACGACGACGACACATTAAAAACGCAGCCCAAAACTTGATTTTATTGGTAAAGGATTATTTCCCCCAAGATCCCCGGATTTGATCCCACTATATTATTTTATTTGGGGATACATAAAAAGTAAGGCCTACGAAAACAATTCACAGGATATTCAGCACCTTAAAACAAACATAACAAATTTAACGCAAGAAATGCAATGAGGCACCTTGCAACACGTGTTCGGGTATTTCATGGAGAGAGCATAACTTTATACAAATGCCAATGGCGGACTGTTTGAGCAAATAATGTAAACTAAATGTGATCTAACTTAAATAATAGGTTGTATAAAATGTAAAGATCAATAAAACAGTACTCATTTAATATTTATATGTGCGTTATTCAATCTTAAAAAAGGGTTGCGTTTAAAAAAAACACCCTACTCACGAATCACATATAAAAAATTACATTTAAATTAGTCTTTGTAAAGTTTATTAACAATAATTCACACGACTTGTAAGAAAAGTGAAAACTACTTAAAAAGGTACAGCATACAGGGACTTGTTGGCATCCTTAACAAAAAGAATTCCACGAGAAACCCCATTATAAAACGACTAGTGGCTTGAAGGGGCTGTTGGCCCTAGCCCTTGCTCCGACCGACTTATTTATACTGTTCAACCAGCACTGAGAAAATAACACAAAATGTTGATGAAATACACTTTTTATGACATACTACATACTAGTGGCTTGAAGGGGCTTAAAGCCCCTAATGAGGGAAAATTCAAACGATCCTTTTTTAAAGTACAAAATACCTCCATAGCAATCTCAATCTACCCTATATTGATATCTAGCCAACCACATTGTTTTCAATCAACTATCAGCATCATATGTTTTATGTAAACAAAGCAAACGTTTTTAGATCCCAATGCTTTTTAAATGGCATATATTTTACGTTATTACTCATTTTTTAGAGAATTTCAAGCAATTTCATTATTTTTCCCGCCATCACGGAATAGAGACCTTTAAGTTGAGCCCTCTCCCATCTTTTTACGACTTGCCAGACGCCCAGAATGTTGACGCAAAGAATCGCTTTACGAAATTAAATATATGATGCTCGTTGATGAACAGGAAAATTAAATGAAATGTCACGCAAGAAAAATTTAGTGACTCCAGAAACTCCTCAAAAATTTATTTGTTAGCATATAGGGTGTATATATTTTTTTTATTTGTTGGCTGAGGGACAATTTTACACATAACCTCAGGGGCCGTCCCACAATACCTCCCAGTATCAACATAATATTACAAACATTAAACATTTTCATTGCATTTCATCGTTTGTAATTTACTGAACAACTGGGTTTGTGACAATATATTCGCACAAAGAAAAAAACCAGTTCTGTAGAACTGTTACGATAGCGTCAAAACTAAACAACAATCATCCCTTACTTATTTGATTTCAACAAGCAGATTACACGGGCCGCGTTGTTCAACGGATCTGTGGAACATTGTAAACTGCTAACATTCGTTTACACCCACATGACTCGTGTCCCGTACATAAACCTCAGTGAGCCCTCGCGGCTAGACGGGCGTGGTGGCGCAAAGGTTGAAGGTTAGGCTGCTTCCACCGCCTCCGTCAAAGACTACTGAGGGCGGAGTACAATATTAACTCAGAGATATTTTGAGTACAAATTAAACTCAATCTTAGACCAACTATTCTCTGTGTGACAATATGTCGATGTTTAATAACTGTATTTAAAAAATATCTACAAACATGAATATCTGCAAAGATTTGTTAGTACGGCTCAAGAATGTCTTAGTAGATTGTTTCAACGTGAGTAATTTATTTATGACATAAAAAATAAACCTTTACTGAATATTCAATGGTAAAGAAACTATTTCAAAACACGACTCAGAGAAAATTAAAGGTTATGACATCGAGGAAAATAACTTCTCACCGTGAGCATAAATGTTGGAATGTATCCAATAGTGAAGTTGTTCATAAAATGTCAACTCAGTCATAAAATGACGAGTTAATCAAGAGCGGTTACGATATGGATCTGCCGGGACTCGGACAACGCGCGGGAGGTTATGTCCGCGACCACTACTCTAGGCCGTATTGATTATGTTTACACAGCCCACGTTTTCTTTGTTTGACAACACGATTTACGTAATTTTTATTTAAGATAAAGAAAAAGACAATACATACAATTTATATTTTAATAGGAATCTATGAACCTGACTCAAAACGATACGGATCATTCCATCGTTTCACGTGAAATACAGTCAAAAGTTTTTTCAACTTAACCATTAAAAAATCTCGAAACCTTTCCCAAACATCGATATTCCAAAAAAAAGCAAAAAGCAGAGCAGAACAACAAGGAGGGGTGCGGAGGGAGGGGGATGGGGATGGCCGTGTCGTGTAGGGGTGTAAGCAGCACACACATTAGCGATGTACAGTGTAGATATAGATGTAGATGTAGATGTAGATGAGCGGACAGATGTAGAAGTGTACCTGAGGAGTCATGGGCGCAGTGTGAGCCGTGTGAGCTGTGTGGCCGGGGAGCTGGTATCGATCCGCCGCCCGGTCACTGCCGACCCCCCCCCCCCCCCCGACCCGCCGGCTCGCTGATAGCGCTGATAACGCCGCTGATAACATCGCTGATAGCGGCTGGACCGCGGCCACTGCGGTGGTTGTAGTGATGGGTTGCGACGGAAATAAATAATGAGGATGATACCATTGGAAATTAAAAAAATTGAATTAGAGTACTTTTAAGGTCAGGTTGTAGGAAACTTCATTATATAGTAAGGGATTAGATTAAGAAATCGTGTAACGAATGTTCCAATCTTAGGGGTTAAATACGATTTAGATTTTTACAGACAATAAAAAATGGGTTGTGACAGAAATAAATAATGATCATGGACCCATTAAAAATTAAAAAAATAAATGGATATAGAGGTCTGTTTGTAGGAAATGTTCTTCAAATAGTAGGGGATTAGTTAAAGAAGAATCCGTGTAATGAATGACCCCGTTTTAGGGGCAAAATATGCTTTTTACAAAAGATAAAGAAATTAGATCAAGATTTGATTTTTTTAATTCATCTGGCTCAATCTTTATTATTCAGGTAACTTTAAAATAGCATCTATAACAAACTGTCAACAAATGGGCGAATGGCTTGGACGGGCTATGGTGAAATTTATTAGGTTACAAACCAAAACTAGGGTAAAGGGTAAATAACCAGTTAAAAAATAATACGAAATTAGGTATAGTTACGAGGGTTTTAGAGTAAAAAAATTGCAAGCAAGATTTGAGTATAAAAATTACAAAAATACGTAAAAAATTACATATTGTGTTAAGCTTATAAAAAATAGCGAAATTTGAATAAGCAGACTACTTTAAGTAGGCTTACTGTTAAATACAGAGATATAATTTACGAAACAATAAAAAAGCCACGAATTAAATACTTAAAATAAAGTACCTTGAATAAAATCAACGATTACTTAATGCATGCAAAACAATGGGAAATTAGACGTGCTGAAATATGACGTTCTCGTGACAAAGTTAAGCATATTGCAGAGGACCCGTAAACCTAAAACATTTAGCCCTTCCGTAAAAAAAATATTAATGAAAATAAAATAAAACAACTGGCTTACATAAAACGGCAAATTGGAAAGTTTAATTTTGTATGGTATTAATAACGTGGACTCTAGGCTACGCCACTGTTTCCAGCAAAAGGTAATTTGCTAACTGAGTAAAATAAATACAAGTAAATATTCAATTTCAAAATAGAGAACAACACAGAAATTGAGTCGGGGATAACTCAACCGTCAGGATATGAGGACATGAAAATGAGATTGAGCGAAGAGCGGGGACCGAGCATGGGCCGGGGCACTCAGCTGAATTGGCCGACGAAATAAGCCAGACAGATAGATTACATTTTATAAATTGAGTTGGGGTTGAAACGTACAAAAAACACAGAAAATGACGAATCGGTATAAATTTTAGCTGAAAATATATTTTCAGTTCAAATTTATACCTTCAGCTAAATTTTGTCCATCGTCGTATTTTTTTACGATATGTATGTATGTACTGCTGTAATATTTTTATTTATGTTGATATTAAATAAAATTGTAATAACTCAGTGCTATTTGGACCGAAGAAAAGAATGCTTACATCAGTACTTTAAAATAATAGAATTGTTCAAAACTCTACTACGTAATTTGTAACTATTATACGAACATAGAAACTTCGCTTCTTTGGAGCTGGACTAATTATTTGACCTACCAAGGAAACATTTCATCTGAAGGGAAAGGTTTGATGCAAATATTATGTTTTAAAAATGTTTGGGGATAAAGAAGAAAAAAAGCAAAGTAATAAACTTTGTTGAAGACAAATTGGTTTCTATACTGCATGCTTCCACAACTAAATATATTATTTTAATTGCTCTTTGATCCTTTGACGTGTCCTATCGCGTATTAGTAATATTATTTATAATGGATCATAATAAAACCCGAAAAAATATTTGTAAGGAACACAGCGTCACAGGTCTGAGACAACGACTCATCCCGATGTTCTGAACTATGTGTATACAACATGAAATGTGAAATACACAGACGTGGGATGTCAACTCATCAGTTATCGTTGTACCATATTACTAAAAAGCAGAATACTATTAAGATTATGAGATATTATACAGGGTGATTGATATAAGTGTCTCACCTGTGTTATATGGAAAATTATAAAAGTTATCAAAAAAAGTTAAATGGTAACCCCCCTGGATTATTTGTCCTAAGTTATATGGTGTTTTTCATTTTTTCATATTTGCCGCCATTTTCCCAATATGGCGACCAACTTGAAAATTTTAAATAGATACACTATGTTTTTTGTCATTTTTAGATAGAATGGATCGTTTTAAGACATTTTTGTTCTTTGCCATTTTTCTCTAAGCCGAACCGTTTTCTAGATATATGCGTTTTTAATGTGTGAGTTATCTGACCCTGTTGCCCAGGAGGACCCCAATTAATTGGTAACAATCATTGTACCAATGATCATGTGTTCATTTGTATTTGCTATGGGCAAATACAGCAATGAATTCAAATTACAAATTTCTCAGCACCAATAATTGTTTTAATAAAAAACACAAGAAAGATAAGATAAAAATTAAATGTTCAATAATAATTCAGTTGAAAGTATTGTCATATGTCATTACACCTATCGTGAAAATACTTTCAATTGACTTATTATCAAACTATTTTTGTTTTTTATCTTACCTTTGTTGTGTTTTTTTATGAAACTGACCCTTTTTGCAAAGAAATTTGTTGTAATTTGAATTCATTGCTGTACTTAACTGTAGGTGTAAGGATTTTTACCAATTAATTGTGGTCTTCCTGGGCAGGGTCATGCAGATAACTCAAACATTAAAACGCATATATCTCGAAAACGGTATGGTTTAGAGAAAAATTGCAAAGAACAAAAATGTCTTAAAATAGTCCATTCTACCTAAAAATGACAAAAAATTACAGTGTATCTATTTAAAATTTCCAAGTTGGCCGCCATATTGGGAAAATGGCGGCAAATATGAAAAAATGAAAATAGCCATATAATATAGGACAAATAACCCACGGGGGTTACCATTTAACTTTTTTTGATAACCTTTATAATTTTCCATAAAACATAGGTGAGACACTTATATCAATCACCCTGTATAGTGTCAACGTCATTGGCATACTATTATAATGACATTACGATATCTTTTTTTCGTAATCATTCACATTGAAAATGTAATAAATACCTCATAAAAAGGATGGGCATAGGAGTAACTAATAGCCTCTACAACTGTCCCTATGAAACTTCAAAAGAATATTATCCTTAGTATTTAGTATTTCAATACTTCATTTTCCTTAGCACACAGAGAATACTTCAACAAAGTTTCGCGAGTATTCAAAACCAACCGACCCAAAATAACCCAGCGACAAACAAGCCTAAGGGGGCTTGGAGGTCGTCGTGGTCGTAAAGGTCATATGCATAACGCGGAGAAACAGATCGCAAATGGTACCAATTGAGAGCTTTATTATTGGCAATCATTCAAACCCTCTCAGATCCGCCTCCTATCGGCGGCCTACTTCGTCCGCTCGTGTACTTAGGAGAAGTTGTGATATTATGTATACACTCTATACTATTTTGCAGCCTAGGTGTTCTTGTATGCAACAATAATAAATTTCTAAGTTAATAAATAACATTTATTTATTTATTTATGTAAATAGCCATTCCCATTTCTAAATTCTTCATATATCCTATTATAATTAGAGCAATTTTATCTTGCGTGCGTGCGCGCTTGTTGGTTGTTTGTTTGCACAATTACCTCAAAAACGTCTCCGGGGATTTCCGTCAAAGTCTGGAAATAATTAATCTATGACTCAAAAACATATTTTATGCAGATTACTTGGCCAGACGTGATAAAACGATTTTTTAAGTTGTAAAATGTTAATATTGGCCCTATGAGTTGCTATGATAGGAACGAAATAAACAAGGAAAGTGGAAACAAATGAAGTAATCATTACAGCTGTTTGGAATCTGCAGCTATCAAGGGAAAATACATCGAGTGGGATGAAGCCAATGTTCATGGAGCAATAGAAAAGAGGTTTCTATTTATCAACTTTATGACATTGAAATATTTGTTATAGTAATTTGATGAACTGGTAAATATGAGACAACATTTACCAACATTTAGCGAGCAAGGCTCGGTCCACCAGGAACCCGTGTTTAACAGAATCCTGAGCAAATTATTATGGGTTAAGAAAACGATTTTATTGCGTTCTTAGGTTTTGACGGAATGTTTTTTATGGGGGTTTCTACATGAGGTTCATTTAGGTCACACATACTGTTATCATGGTTGAAGATGCCTTCAGATACAAATTTTAAATATACCACTAAAAAACATTTCTTGTTTTATTAATAGTATAAAACAAGTGATGTGTAGCCAAAATTATTATGATGCTGAAGACAGTTTCTAATTGAATTCTTTTTAAATTAAAAAGTAGTTACCTGGTTAAGTATGCATACTGTTATAATGGCATTATGAGAAATCTTTTCCGAATCATTCATAATGCAAATGTTGGGAAATGATAAATTATATGAGCATCAACAGCAGTAACAATTAAATGGGACAGCAATAAGTGGTCTTCATATGTGAGAAACACATTCTATAAAAAAAACTGACCAAAGAGACTAAGTTACGTCAAAGCTACATAAAACATACTTGCAAGCAAACGCTTAGCAATTTCATGGATTTGTTTTAACATCTCTTTCCAAACGACTTGAAACTTTCTCAAAATTATAGGGTCTTTAAACTGTATAATTTCATTGAAAACCAATTCGACAACCAAAGAGATTCAAAATTAAAATACTCTAAGTTTTATTTTACTTCGCATAAAGTGTGCAACCTCAAAAGTTCGAATTATTTAAATCTATTTCAACGAAAAGTCTGAAATGATAATTTTCAATCCCCGGTTCACCGTTATAGACCAATTCATAAATGTAGAATACCGATCGTAGCACGGCCATTCCATTACACCTACACCTGAGGTGGCAGCAGCGGCAGCGGCAGTAAAGACGACTGGGGGCCGTAACCCTGCATAGATAAGTGATTAGCCCGCAGAGAGGGGGCGATGAAGGCAATCATCACACGACCCGGTCCGCTGTAACATCCCGCTCTCGCATCAAGATTACATACCGCCGCATGTACAGGGTTTTTTATAACGCAAACCAAATTTTGTTTTGTCAGTAAAAAGATTATACCCCCAAAGATCCCCGGATTTGACCACACTAGATTATTTTCTTTGAGGATACTTAAAAGTATGGCCTATTAAATCAACTCACAGGATATTCAGGTGCTGAAAATAAACATAACGTATTTAATACAAGAAATTGAAATGGGTACTTTACAAAACGTGTTCAGGAATTTGATTGAGGGACCACAACTTTGTATAACATCCATGGCGGATTGCTTGGACACTTAATGTAAGCTAAATGTGATCAAACTGAAATAATAGGTTGTATAAAATGTAAATATCAACAAAACAATGTTTATTTTATATATGTATTTGTATAATTTAATCTTAAACATGGGTTGCGTTTAAAAACACCTTGTATAAGGGCTTTGTAGATAGTGTCAACGTCATTGTCATTTTCAAAAGTGAGAATAACAAACATTTTTAGGAAAATCCACCCAAAGCCCCAAAACCGTTGAGGTAACGCCAGGACTTTAGCCCGCGATTTCCTCCTCGTTTTTCACTTTTCCCCCAAGCACAAGTCGCAAACTTCTGGAGAAACCAAACACACCTGACAAAACCTTTGGCAAAACCTTTTTTCTAAATACCTGATAAATTCAACCGATAGAAAATATTTATTTATTTACAAGGTTTCTCAAGAGTTTACTGATTGTTCATGTCGTAATTGCAAACCATCGTACATTATTAAAAAAAAAATACTTACGTCAATTGTTCTGAAAATTAGTACAATGAAAAGAATCCGAATCTGATTTGACATTTGTATGTCATGAAGGATCAATGGTATAAGGCGTCTTCCTAGAAAATTAGAAACAGTAAACACCGCTTTCAATCATATAAATCTAGACTTTTATTCAGTTTGTTACAGTACTGATTGAAATAGTGGTAGTGAAATTACAATCAAGCTGTTTCCTTGTACAGTTAAATAATGAGCAGAAAAATATAAACATTTGGTCCTGTATGGTTAACATTGGAAATCAGTACGTCCCGCGGGGAGTCTTGGGGGATTTTAGAGCAAACTTAAAGTAAGGTATAAAAGCTGATTATGATGGTGTAATGAACATCTCAGAACATTTCATGCCTTAACTCAGGATTGATTAGTCATACGACGATCCGTGAACACGCACTCAGTCTCTGCTTTATTGTTTACATAAACATAGCCGATATTTAATTTCCTTAAAACAGTGTTACAGGCAAAGTAACAAAGAACTTTTGTAACAACTTTAAAATGTCATCAGACAGATTTACAAATACCGTTTGAAATACACTGAAAGTTAAGCAACAAAATTAAAACAATCAACGCTGTTGTGGTCAAGAGTATCCAACGAAGCACACGCCAACTTCTTACAACACGAGTGAGGTACAGACTACTTGTTACATAACTCAAAATAGTTAATTAAACCAATTCAAAATCTACAAATGTAAAACCTACCAACCACTTCAAATACACGCACTATGCTTTAAATCATTATCGTTGACTTGGTTCTAGATGAAGTTTTCATGCGAGAAATATTGTATCGGCGATGATTATTTTTACGCACACAAGTGAAGGCAGTGCGATCACGCCAGATGTTACCGTGCACCAATCACACCGCCCTGATCGGTTTCATTCCCACATTCCCACCGCCATCGGCACATTTCCCAACCTCCTTCTGTCGCGCACCAGAGGGGTGAAAGGTGAAAGGCCAACCGCTATCAAACGATATTAATTAGCACACAAATCAACTGTTACAGGCCATGAAATTACTGTAAAACCATTAAAGGGTCAAATCCGAGTCCAACATCCATATGGAGATGACTGGTTGATTGATGCGTAGTTTTACACCGACCCCACAACATCTGTCCGGCGGTAAGGTAGGTTGGAAGGACGGCGGCAATAAATAACCGGGGACATGGAAACAGCAGAATGGCTAATTATGGGTGGCAGTGGTAGTGCCTTGTAGGGGGAGATGAGTTCTAAGTAGCTCAAGGCGGTCGTCTATAGTGAATATTCGCCGTAAGTGAAGTTCTGATGTTTGAAACTACTGTGCAATGTAATCGTTGAAGGGGAGATTTCGGTTGTAACAAATCATGGCTTTATCGTCTAAGATCAAAACATTAGTTTGGACACATTAGTTGGAACATTAGTTTGGTTTAACTTAGCTAAACGATGATTATCTTAATTAAGACAGTTTTTTGACGTTATCTTTTTCAAAGCAATAAATTCGAGAAACATTCTGTGAAATATAACACATGGGGGAACGCTGTTTTTTTGTTGGGATTTGAAAAAAAAGTTAAGTTTGCCCTTGGCTTAAATAATACCGAATAACCCTGGGAAAAAGCTTTTGGGTTATTAAATACATTCTCGAAAGGGCCATCACATCCTGCGTAAGTTAACGTGGGCGTACTGGAACTTTTTAATTTTCCAAAACCGACGGTACTGCAGTTTATGACATGTGTCAGCAATGGAAATTTGCTTTGTAATCTTTGATCTAGAACGGAAAATTAAACACACGGGCGAATCTGGAAACTGGCACTGCCACAAGGATATCTGGCAGGGCTCTGATAATCCATAAAATACAGAGTGTCTGTAAAAGAACGCCGGGGTTTTGAGGCAAATTATTTTAATGGAGTAAAAAGGTTGTTTAGTTGTTTAATACATAAATGGAAAGGTTGCATTTTCAAAATTTTTTTTAGCAATTTAATAAAGTTCAATATGAGCCCCCCTAGTGGCACGGCACACATCGTAACGACATTCACCTTTACCCATGTCCTAGCCAGCAGTCTGGGGGACGGTTGCCAAAGAATTGATTATTCGTTGCCTGAGATGGTCAACATCACGAATTTTCGAAACTTTCATTGTACCGTAAATACAGATTTAGTTTCTACTAGCCAAATAACGCATTCAGCCTTTTGTTGCGGCGTCGCCTTAGCGCGGCAATCCAGACAGCACTGAGAGCCGCGCTACGTTGTTTCAAGATCAACGCTCCGCAGCGCTGCCATCTTTTGACGAAAGCATTCCTAATTTTCAAGAGTAAAAATTGATGAGCTACACGTTTCAGAGAAACTAACTACATTTTGCTATTTTCAACAGTTATTAAGATATAAATTTTTAAAATCCCGGAGTTCTTTTATGAGAAATCCCCGAATGAGTTAAAACCCCGGAGACACCCTGTATATGACTCCCCAAGGCTTAGGTCTACAATATGACAGAGAGTGACTCTCGCCAACAAATACAAAGTTACTTACACAACCCTTTGAACCTTCGGTCAATCGATAAGGAGAGTAGGTTCGCTCGCAGGTCGTCACTTTCAAACATCTGCGGCCGAAGAGAATATAAATATTGGCGTTTGCGGCTCAGGCCGGCCGTGTACCAATATTGGCCCCTTGCTCCGATACCGTCCCTGTTTGTCCGCTCATGATAACACTGGTATATTAGCATTTAAACCGCTATCGCTTGTTACACCCGAATCGCAAGGTACGCTTCACTATTCAATTAACAGCTGTTTGGCACCGATAGTTGCGTTTTCTAGTTTTTTTAAACAATATTGAATGTTTATCATTTAATTATGAACAGTATAAACAGAAATTTTCTATTCGAAGTTTCATTGTATTATTTTAATTGCAGGAGATTAAATCAGCGACCCAAATATATTGC
This sequence comes from Flexamia atlantica, assembly GCA_035578135.1. Lineage (NCBI taxonomy): Eukaryota > Metazoa > Arthropoda > Insecta > Hemiptera > Cicadellidae > Flexamia > Flexamia atlantica. Next base: position 2,856,329 of record JAQJVK010000030.1, on the reverse strand, counting down.
ACCCCAAATAAAGTGCTTTTCAAAACGTTTAAAAACTTACACGACTTTGAGATTGTATATCAAAATGCATAATGTACTCTAAAGTTTAAAATTGAACACAAAAAAATAAAAAATCTCTCTATCAAAATCAACTCACAATTTCCCATATAATGTTTGATCATTGGCATTGGCCTTAAGGGATGAACCAGGTAGTCAAGCGGAACTTGATTCCTCGCTTAAAAATATAAGTTAATAAAATGTGTCATACCTTGAGAACGAAATGGGATTTTTAACGGATGGTCAAATAGTAACCACTGTAAAAATATAACTAGAAATGATGAGTCACACATCTTAAAAAAGTCTTTTGTGTCCATTTTGACGCCACAAGATAACGACCGCAATGACCTTCCGTTCAAAATTGAGGACCCAACAACGTTTGAGGGTGGCCTAGGGTTACGAACAATTTAAATGTAGAAAAAGGTTGGAAGGGGCGTTTAAAACATACCCTGAATATATTTAACAATATTTACAATAATTCACTGAGAACTCTTTTGTTTGTATACATATGCTTTTCAATGCAACTATACCTTGTTCAGATGCATAAAGTCATTACCGGAGTCTAACGAGCCTAATTGATTACATAAACTTCATTGATTGGGATTGTTTGGCTTTGATTATGCCACTCATTTGATTATGAGTCGAAACACGATAGACAAAATAAGCTGTAATCAGTTAAATTAATTAGACTTTGTGTGTACAATAATACAGCAAATGAAGAAGTGAGTGTGATTGAACAAATTTAATCCAATGAAATAAAATACATAATATAGATCTATCATATGTACAGAAACAAAGACGTGAATCAGAATAGAGTGTAATTCATCTTTGTTGCGACTAAATTGTGGTAGAGTACATACAAATTATTGTTTACTGATTACATTAAGCAATCATAACTGAATTCAATAGTTTATACCAAATCTATAATTTTGACACCAACTGATTAGCAGGGTTAGAAGATGATGTATTTTTAAGTCATCAACATTCAACAAAATGTAATTTGAACAACCTTGCAAATTTATTCTTCTCACATTCTATTTATAATTTAGATCTTATCTACTTAGCAGTATATTTTAGTATCTTTCAACCACACGCCGGAAATGTATTTAAATATAGTTAAATAAATAAAGCGACCACATAAACTGCTGAATGTGGTCTCTTATCATGTGCCTTTTTGGCAAATAAAGTCTTGAGACTTGATTCTTGATAAACCGATTCAAAAAGCTATACTACGGGATTTGGAGCAGTACTACTAAGTATATTTTAGTATCTTTCAACCGCACGCCGGAAATGTATTTAAATATAGTTAAATAAATAAAGCGACCACATAAACTGCTAAATGTAGTCTCTTATCATGTGACTTTTAGGCAAATAAAGTCTTGATACTTGATTCTTGATAAACAGATTCAAAAAGCTAAACTACGGAATGTGGGGCAGTACTACTACAACTTGACTACCCCAATACGAAAGCAATTCCCCTCAACTCACCGGAAATGTGCCGCTGTCTCCTAGGCGCGCAACGACAGCTGACCAGCATGGTAGTGGACAATGCTGCATCGACAGACAGCGAGACAGCGAGCTACTAGCGATAACCCGCGTCCAGGTGATAACAGAGATAACAGAGATAACGACTCAGTGCCTCTTTGTGCCGCCCGGATCGCCGATAAGCGGCAACAACAAACCTCTTTGACTGCGATAACAGAGAGCCGCTATAGCGCTATATCGCGCTGCGGGGGTATTTAATACGTTTAATTCGAGCCGGCGAAATGTTGTTGGTGTTTATAAGCGTTTTGTATCGAGGTAAACAAAGTGACGTTGTTACTGTTGTAGTTTATTTAATAAGGGTGATGAACTGAATAATAATTTTGTAAGAGTAATAACGTTTTACAAAATGCTGTTGTATGTTTCAGCATGTTTTCATTTCTAAATCAAATATTACATATCTGAAAGAGTATAGGATTTGATTTCCGTCTATGTTAATTGAAGAACATACAATATATTATTTTAATTTAAAAAAATGTAAGTACTTTTAAGCAAAACACTTATTATTTAAAAACGGCGGAAACAAACAGGTAATCTTCTGTACTATTTGATGAAGCGAAGCGAATCCTGGGTTGATAAAATTTTCCAGAGTGTGTATGTTTATCCGCTCGGTATAAAATAACGGTAGAATTTCATGCCTTGAAACTTTCACCATCTTATTATTTTGATTTCCGATAGGTAATAAAGTATAAATTAGATTTTTTAAGGCTTGAATTTTAAAATACTACTTTCAGTAGTGACTTGACTTCTAAAACCCACGTTGACTCGTGTAGTTTGTTTTGAAAAGCGGCTGCATTTGTTTTCATTCTGTATTTCAAAGTAAATAAATAAGCTTCATGAATTAAGTAACTCTCTTTTAACTTGAAGACGAAATTATTCAATAATATTAAAAATAATAGCCAAAAAATTGATATTTGCACTATACCCGAGTGAACTGTTCATTGGTTTAAAAAAAGGCCAAAGCATGTTTAATGGGCAAAAAATTATGTACGTCATTTATTTGTGGTGGAGTGTTTAGCAGAGGTTAAGTTTAACAGTTCAAATGACCTATGTCGAGACCATGACATTGTTTTGGAAGGCTAAACAGGTAAGATGAACTAGGCTAAAAGATTTCTAAATCATGCAAGTTAGAAATGGTATTAATATGATAAAAAGACTCATGTTGTTGGTCCAACACTTGTAACACTAGGCCTAAACTTAAGTTCGATCACAATTCAATTTTTATTATTTGTTAATTCAACCCATTTATCATTTAGTTTTCATCAATTATTATAAGAATTTCACCCAACTCTTTAAGGTTATAAGCCTTGGTAACCATCAAGGTTTTCAGTTTTTATCTACTCTTAAGGTTAAATTGGTTTTGGCTGTTGGGCTATTAATTAACAGTCCTGTCTAAGGAACATTTTGGCCTTAGTCAGTAACCAACAAGACTACAAGATCGCGCCACAATAGATCCTTCACTCAACTGTCATTCATACTTGGCTTAAAATAATACCTATCTAGGAAGATCGCCATTTCGAGCAATGATTCATGTACTTCTGTTCATAGGTTATGTTTGGCGCTTGGATCAGTTTTAGGTATAAGGCTTACCAAAAACACGTTACCAATATGACATTGATGCCCATCCTATTCTCAAACAAATTGGATCAAGACCAATAAGTTAAAGTAAGTTCAAGTTAATGCAGGTAAATTATATTAATAAGCTTAATAACTGTAACTAATATTATGCAGGCCTATACTCAGCAATAGCTCGTACCAATAGCTCAATCAAATACATTAACATAAATTTTTTGCAGGCCAATATTCAGTATTAGCGCAATCCAATTACGTGATGATTATCTTAGTAAACACAATCCTCACTTTATAATCTGATGTCAGTCATTAATTTCTTATGTTTTGCTTTTTGAGTTATCGTTCTCACATCCAATTACAGTGAAACATGATTAGATCTGTAGTAACGGTTGATATTAGAAAGAGGCATTATTACATCACTAAACAAATTATCGAGGTTTTACCATCGAAAAATCTCTTTATTTTCCTCCCAAGACCTTCAATTCAGGCTGCGCCAAAGAGCAGATAGTAAAAATACAATGTAATCCTCCAAATAGTGGCAAAAATTCAAATATGAAACTCTTACCGGGTTCCCTTATATTGCAAATGATAGGGTTATTGAATGTACCTTTGATGTTAATTGAAGTTATCTTTTTTGAAAAAAGGTGCCGGTGTCTTTTTGGGCCTTTCTATAACACTGACTAACTGACCGACCGACCGATAGTGTTATGTAGAATAACATGTTTTAGAATGATTGTAGTCCGTTGGTGTCACCAAGTAAATCAAGCTGTGAAATTTTATATAGGCTTATATGAATCAACATGTATGCTAATTTGAATTGTTTTTCTACTCCATGGCATTTGGTGGCACTGATTTTCTAATAAGTTCTTACGAATTTTGTTTAAGAACTTTCCATCGGTGCTTAGTTTTGAAAGCTCTGTGAAATATTATTAACATCTTTTTTTAAGGCTATAGCCCTATCTACTCGTTGGTACATGGTGGCCATCGACTTGCTGTCCTTAACTTATGGGAAAATAACATTTCTGGTCCTTGGGTCAGTCAGCGTTTTAGACAGACCCCGTCTTTTTACCATGTATTTACCCCCCGCACATAAGCCTTTGGCCTGTGCGTGGAAGTTATCAAGCAAAGCAAAGCAAAAGAGAGAGAGCTATTTAAATGTCTCACCTAAATAAACAAAGGCCTACCTGACAACACACATTATTAATCACCCGAGCACTAAGTATTAGAATTCGGTTGTTTTCTCGTACAACAGTAGGATAACGGAAGTTTTTTTAGGGGGCCCGTGTGCAAATTGCGCATTTTAATGTTTGTTTCGAATTTTTAATCAGTCATTGACTCTCAACAGTTCTCTGTTCTTGCCAAAGTTTACGCATAGGCCCTATTTTCCCTAATCTTGTCGTATCGTTTTCCTATATGCCTTCTTCTTCGTTATGTTTGAGGGTTCAATTTACAATATATTTATATAGTCTGTTGATCGTGGAGCTTTACCATAAGTAATGAGTTACCTGCCTCATTCTGCTACAATTACCAAAATAAAAGTAGCCCAAATTTATTTTTGAAAGCTGTATCAGATCATGTTTAGTGTTGCAGATAATCTATTTTTGTTTCAAATGTGACTAAAATTAATCTCAAGGTAACCAGCTGTTAAATTACAATCACATTTTAAAACCGTTATAATACAAGTTGGTCAGCACAAGTGTTGAAAGCACCCTCTAGAAATAAATCAAAGGCTTGGGGGTCAAAGCCGGAAAGGAAATGCCCAATTTTAATTATCAGTCGCCGGTACTCTACCTTACAAGCTGAAAAATGGATGTAACAGAGAAAACCCTTATTGTATTAAGTATATAGATAGGCCTATGATTTGTTTTATTTGATATTATTTTATATTGAAATTTGTTATTATTTCAAAAAATGTCTTAAGTATTTTACAATGCTGTGAATTAAACATCTGCATTTTATAGCAAAGAAATAAGAGTTATGATAATTAAACCATTAGTTCAAATAAGATTTGAACTAATTATCATTTACTATCCTACAGTTTTTATGGTAAATCGCAATATAAATAATATAATTTAGGATATGTGTGATTTTTAAAACTATGATTTATTTATTTAGGTCTTAATAAGTATTTTTGTTTTTTGTTTTTTCAGATGCTATAAAAACAATGGACAATGTATTAATACTGACAAAGAGACAATGGGCGCATCCAGACACAGTCACCAAAGACTTAATAGATGACTCCACCGCATCCTGACAGTCAACAATGTCCGTTTAGTAAATGGACGGACCATAAAAATGTTTCGGGGTATGCACAATGCATGGTAAGCCCAGTTGATAGTAAATCCAACCTCTTAACACTGGTAGTTAAATTCCTCCTATAAGGGCGGCTGAACACGGCCAACATAAAATTCATTAATAAGGACCAAGAAACTTAAGTATTATGCGGTATTTTGGCCTAATCTAATGATAATTTAACCTAAAGCCAAGCTGTCTTGGTACCTTAATAACTTTATAATCATATAATTTTATACAGGGTATTGATAAAAAACCCTTCAGGACTTCGTGATATGGTTACATCAAAACTAAGAAAAAAGTTTCTATAAACATGGGTCCTCAAATGCTGGATTATCCGTCTGTCGGTTTGTATGTGGTTTTAACATGATTTTGCATAACTTTGGAACTACTAAAGATATCAACTTCAAACTTGGTACGTATGCTGACTAATAGGACCTATTTTGGTGCGGAGCACCAAGTTTCTTCTTTGTACCATTTCAAAATGGCAGCCATTTTTATATTTTAAAACTAAATATCTTAAAAACCTAATTTTTAAAGATATTTAAATTTTTTTTGTAAATTTTACAAAAATTGTATAAGAGACAATCTTATCTAATGGATGTAGGGACAAGGTGGACAGATGGCCCTCATCTTGGTCGCCAGCACACCCCCACCTACCCTGCCATCCAACCCAGCCTCCCTTGGTGGAGGACTTTAAAAAATCTTCACTGAAAGACAGCCAAAGACTGCCTCGAGTCGTTACAACTTCCATTAACGTACCATTGCAGGTTACGTTAAGTCGCAAAAGCCAGTTGATCCCACTTAGCCTTTGACATAGGCTTTACCTTGATATCACGGAAAGGAATGTTACTTCAAAATTTGAAAATAATGAGATAAAAATTGTTACTAATATAGTGCCAAAATACAGACAAAAACCTAGATGAATATTTATGTATATAAACAATTTTATAATTTTTTGGGCATAAAGAATGTAGATGAAGACAAATAAGTGTAAATTCAAGTCAAGGCCGGTGAATCTGTTTAATAAATTCTGTTATAAACTTAACTATATATTTTGTGCAGGCCTGTAAGTTACTCAGAATTTGCTCAATCTAATACATGAAGATTAACTTAATAAAAATAATTCTCTTAGGTGATCTGATAATTAATCATTGATCTCTTGTGATTGGTTATTTTAGTTATCGTTCTCACATCCGATTATAAGTTTAGTAAAAAAAATTAGGCCTAGCCTATAGTAACATCCAATAATAGAAAGATGTATTAATAAAAAAAACTTAAGAAAATATCAAAATTTGGTCATCGAGAAATCGTTTGATTTTCCTCCTACAACATTCATTGCAAACTGGGCCAAGTACCGGTACCAGATGATGTAAATATTATGTAATCCTCCAAAAAGTGGTAAAAAATTCAAATATTGAACATATACCCCATACCTTTTTTGCAAATAATTACAAACCATAGGGTTGTTGAATTTCAGTTATAGTATTGTAATGCTTATCAAGCACATGATATTAGTCTTACATAGAGCTCAGTTATGTGTAGGATGTTAATTTTACTTAATTTTGCCATTTGACTTGATTGGCAATTACATATATTGAATCTCTAAAGGATTAATTAACATACGGTACAGAGACATTTGGGCCAGGTTGACAATTTGCTGAGGGTCACAGGCACCTTTGGATAAAAAGGTCCCCATTTCCTTTACCGAAATTATATTATTGTTTTAAAACTAAAATTAAAAAACTAAGGAAAAAATTTTTATTTCTTAAATAAATTATGCTCTTCAATGTTGTAAGGCCATTAATTTGACTTATTTTCAATGATATATTAGCCTACCTCTATTTGTATTTTAATAATATCAAGCAGTAAAAGAGTAGTCAGGCAGCATGCTGTCATGTCAAGGCGAATTTAAATTTTTAGCTTAAATTGCAAATGTCAGAACTAAAAAAAAAAAACAAAGTTTGAGCTTTTATCTCTTCAGAAAGTTAAATGGGGGTTTTAATTCATTCCCTATCCTAACTGGCTAATCAGACCATAGAAAATAATATCTCTACCAAATTTTTAGAGAATTGGTCGATAATTGAGGCCAATAGAGTGCAAAATTCCATTTAAACATGTTTAGCAAGTTTACATTTTTGATCAATAATCAATTATTTTTGGTGTTGCAACCTTGGGAGAGGACTAATAATTTATGTATTTTTAATGCACAATACATGATATTTATATTAGGTGCCTAAATCACCCTTTGGGCCAAAAAACTTCTTTGAAACATGAATCCCTCAAAAGTAGGTTTAGGGGTCTCCGATTTCTTGGACTTATGGACTTGACCTTTTTTAGGGGGATTTTGTAGTCTGGGTTTCCCCACCCAACAGGAAAATTCTGTTAGGGTAGACCGGGGAAATGCCAACACCTTAAGACATTTTTAATTTTAATATTTTTTAAAGTGTAGTCACATATTTTTTAGCGTTGGATTCCATTGAATCGGTCTCATCCGCAGAATAATATATTAAGTTGGTAATATAGTATAGTTTAGTAGTATAAAAAAATATATTTTCGTAACCCTCGCAAGGTGTCAGTATTTCCCCAGTGACCCGGGCAATACCGACAGTGACTTGGGGTAATGCTGACATAGGTAAGAAGTGACAAAAATATTCATATACCTATAGTCTATTGTTACATAAAGTAAAGTATAATACGCAAAAAAAAGTATATGCATTAGAAAAAGTGACCTTCCATTACTAATTTAAAGAGATCATGAAGTGTAATTCCAGGCATTCCCACTTCAGCTGCAACACTGTTAGCCAATCTTCGTTATGGACCAACCAAAATTGCCCTTTCAAAGGGTTCTTCATCCCTTTAACCCTTGTCTGTTGCCCATTTTCTATATCTCACATCAGGAAGATAATAAGAAGAAATGTATAGACTCTACAAACCCCATAGCGATATTATTTTTTCGAATAGGCAATATACACCCCTGCCAGCAAAGCCGTAGCCAGGACATTTTTTTGGGGGGGGGGGGGGGTTTGGGCTCTGCGGTTACAGGAAGTGAAAAAATAACTTTTTAACCTTTCATTTAAACACAATTTCAACATTTTCGGGGGGGGGGGAGTTTGACCCCCTGACCCCCCCCCATTGGCTACGGCCATTGACTTTGAATCTCTTGAGACATCTCATTCTGTACAAAAATCTGTCGTCAACAAGCGTAGCGGATTTCAGCCGAACTAGTCGGGTAAAGCCTCCCATGCAGTGTCGCTCCTAGCGGCCATGGCTCGAAGCTCGCCCGGCTCCGCCCTCAGTGCCGGGCCCCGCCTCAGTGCAGCGCGCGCACACGTGGCATGACGTAACTGACGTGCGTATCCCCTCTCTCCTACCGCCCCGCTGTCGCTCCCCCGCAGCGCCAGCGCCGCGAGCTCACATTTCACTTCGCCGATGTATCCGTTTAGTTCAGTCACCGCCTCTGAATCCCAAGCCTTTCGCTCGGAATTCATAGAGTAGGACAGAGCCCAAGAATAGGAAACGATTAAGAATTTATTCATTCTTTCCTATTTATGTTGGTAATCATTAGAAAAATTATAAAGCTTGTCATTTTCCTTTGAGGGTGTTATTTTAAACACACCTCAACCATCATTAAAGGAACAACACCAACCACAAACATTTGTAGAATAATAGTTTATTTTTTAAGAATACAATTAGTTGTATTTGTAACTCAATGAAATTCCCCAAGTAATCTCTATACCTTTTTATAAAACCAAGCAAGAACCGTTCCGATGTAGATACAATTTTATTGACTTTACAATCATAAGCTGGGTAACTGCATTTATAGAATTAAATTAACTGGCAATCAGTGTGACTATTTTTAAAATAGCCGATGATAACTAGCTTTAAAAGATATCTAAATTAAATAACAGGTATCGATTTACTTTAAATAGCAGTCAACGGGTTACGCCGTTACGCCCCACCCGGAACTGGGAAAACTTAAATTTATGTATAACTGGCGCCAATTCTTGGGGCCCACGCCGTCCATAAGACTAATGTTAATTTTAGCATTGGGCTTATGGATGGCGTGGGCCCCAAAAATTGCCGCTATAGCTCTGGACAGCCTTACTGGCGGGTGGCGAAAATTGTAATCTCCCAAAATGTCTGCTTCTCAATGAATAGTTCCTCAATTGGGTCAGAAAATTTGGGGCAACCCCTTCCCCCCCCCCCAAAATACTACTTTACATGTCTACTCTCTACACGTCAGTAGACATGTAGCCTAGGGCAAAAATTTCAGAGCTGTTTTTCAGAGCTGTTACACAGAAATATTTTTAAACAATCAAACTTATATACTTTTATAACTTTTTATACTCTTCTGAACTATTACTTGAACTGGCCCAGGACTTTTGGGACACGACTTTTTATATTAAAATGACCAATTATCTCGTTTTACGTTTAAAACTCCCGTTATTAGGTAGTCCTGTTGTCACGGCGAACCCTACCGACGGCCATTTTGTCCTGTTATGGCGTAATTGTAATTTTACGACGAAGTGCATGGGTATGGGTATAGGACCAAGGCCGTAGCCAATGGGGGGGACAGGGGGTCAAAATCCCCCCAGAAAATGTTGAAATTGTGTTTAAATGAAAGGTTAGAAAGTTATTTTTTCACTTCCTGTAACCGCAGAGCCCAAACCCCCCCCCCAAAAAAAACCTCCTGGCTACGGCTTTGTATAGGACGGTACGTCAATACAATGACAATAAAACCAATTCCATCTATACAGTGTGTAAAACAAGTCCCGGAACGACTTAATATTTTTTTAACCAAATCGGTTTGAGAAATCAAACTTTGCTCAGTCACTCCTATGTAAAAAAACTACTTTCTGAGGTGTTTACTGACACTTGGCCCCCAGTGGGGGACGGCCCACAAGGAGGCGGTACAAAATCTTAAATGTAAGCACAGGTCGATATGTACATCATTTTAAAGGGCTATTCAAGTAGAGTTTTATGCTTCAAACCGCACTTCAAAAGGTCCATTCTTTACAAAATGGCGGCTGATCAAAAATCTAATAGAATTACAAAGTATTCGCCTTAATATCGTATACAAAATTGTTCACAGCCTATGTCTGGAGAATCAAAAAAGGAAAAAAATTGAAACCAAATGTAGACAACTAATTTTTAAGAACTTCTAAAATTGGATGAAGTGCGGCAGCGATTGCTACCCTCACAGAATGTTCTTGATCAGAAAAATGTTAACAGTCAAATTGCTTTGGAAGGTGAAAGAAATTTTAAAAGACATTCGTCAACCTGGAGAGAAGCATGGCGGGTATCACAAGAAAGTGAGAATTTTAGAGGGAAAATAAATCCGTGTTTACACACCTTTTTGTACTTTATTTTTCCTAAACACACATTTTATTCTGGATTTGTTAATCACGTAAGGCAAATTTTCGAGTCAATCGTCCTTCCGGACTACCAGACGAGTTTCCTTAATAAGCCTGATTTGTTTTATGGTTATAAAATTGTATAAATGATTTTGAAATTCACAGGTAAAAGCTCTTAACATTACGCAATTTAATTTAATTTTACTTCTCAATATTGTCTACATATATTAGAACAAAGGATAAAATGACCGTATAACTCGATAAAGCCTATTTTATTAGGTTTTTTTAAGTGACGACACGGGCCAGTCACTTATAAACAGGTAAGTCACGTATAAACAGCTATGTATCATTCATGTTGTGGACAAATTGTAAATAACATAATAAAAACTACCATTATTTCAAAACAAACCGTTGTACAAACAGTTTACTACAAAATAATTATATACTTTAAGATTGTATAACCGAAACAGGTAGATCAAGTATTATATATTTGTTTCAAAACTATTTCAAAACTATGAATGTGTAATGAGGATTGTTTTATTGCTTTTTACATTTTATACAATCTATTATTTAAGTTTGATCACATTTAAGTTACATTATGTGCTCAAACAGTCCGTCATTGGCATTTGTATAAAGTTATGCTCTCTCCATCAAATTCCCGAACATGTGTTGCATTACCTTTTTGAATTTCTTGCATTAAATTTGTTGTTTTTTTTAGGTGCTGAATATATCGTGAATTTTTTCGTAAAATAATACTACATAACATGTCTGTGGCAAATTTCATTCGGATCGGACCATTTTTACGCGAGTTATCGTGCTTAAAACACACACATTAAAAATGCAACCCAAAACTTGATTTTATCGGTGAAGGATTATTTCCCCCAATATCCCTGACTTGACGCCATTATATTTTTATTTTCTTTGGGGATCCATAAAGAGTAAAGCCTAAAAAATCGTCACAGCATATTCAGTACCCCAAAACAAATGTAAAAGATGTACCTAGCAACAAGTGTTCGGGAATTTGATAGAGAGAGCATAACTTCATACAAATGCCACTAGCGGATTTTTTGAGCATATAAAGTGAACTATATGTGATCGAAATAAAATAATAGAGTGTATATAACGAAGAGAACCATAAAACAATACTCATTTCATAGTTATATGTGAATTATTTAATCTTATAAATGGGTTGCGTTTAAAAAAAAACACCCTGTAGTAGCCGTAGTTTGGTTATTAACTTAGTTTTTGTGAGAGAATTTATCCCGTGCTGCGCCAGGATAAAAACAAAGTCAAATCTAAACTGATGTTTACAAAAACAATGTAAACTAAAAAAACACAATTATAGTATCAAATTAAAGGTATGAATCTCACAATTACAATGGTACCAAATATAAATATGTTTTAGAGACAGTTTGCATATTGTAGGAACGTTACAAGTTTATTCCGTGGTTGCAGTAACTAAGGAATGTTAGGACAAGCTTCTAGGTTATCGATTGTTACTACCTCTAAACCATTTATGATTGGTACCATAGTAATTGTGAGATTCAGACCTTTAATTTAATGCCTTATTTGGAATTTTTTACGTTATTTGTACCCGGGCGGGCGCTAAAACGGAGCAAGAAGATGGCGCGTCCGCGAATGAAGTTCATTACTCCATATAGAAGGTACGTTTTGAAGATTCGCCCCCCCAAAACAGGTAGACGGACTGTCCTAATCCTCTGTTATCAAACAAAGCCTTCGTTAGGGGTGGCCACCGTTGTGCGGGCGGTCACGCGCCTGCATTCCAAGAAAATGCCGCATAACTTGCATCTCGAATATTGCGATATATATTGTTATGCCAGTAACCGGAATTTCAGGCGGATGCAGAGAGTCCCGGCCGGCCGCCAGTAACAAAGGCAAAAAGGCATTGTTTGTCAACAGGGGATTAGGACTGTCCGTCTACCTGTTTTGGGGGGGCGAATCTTCAAAACGTGCCTACTATACAAGTGATGATGACCTTCGATCACACACGAGGTTTACAGATTTTAAATCAAAAGGCAAAGTAATTAGGGCACATTATGGTGTTTTCAAAATCGTTAATATGCATATTTACTCAAGCTAACTGAAAAAAAGGCTACCACCAACGATTCAACCTTGAGAATATGTAACGATCTCACAGGCGTTATTTTTAAAAATCATTTAAGCAATGACGAATTCCATGGAAGCCACAAATTATTGTTGATCAAATCCGTAGCTATTTTTTTTTAATTATATCGCATCACATTGCCAAACAGGAAACGTTTGAAATCACAAACAAATCTAAGTCAAGTTTAAGGCAAAAGTTGACAGTGTTAATTTTTTTCTAACTTGTAGATTAAGCATCTGATGCTTGTGAAATAAGCTGTAAAATTTGTCTTAAAATAAAGTACATTTTATATTTAAAATTGTTTTATCTTACCTAATACATATTTAGACATTTTAGTCCTAATTTTCAAGAAAATGTAAAATTTACCAGGAACATCTTATAATAAGTCATAATATTCTGCATTAAAATAATCAATATGAAATATAATTGGTTAAAACAATTATCAAACGTTAACAACACATTCATTTTGAAATATGACAATGCAGTATTTCCGAGTTTACAAGGCGTTTAAAGTGCTGCAATAGGCTGCAACAGCATTATCGTAATGCCTGAGCCTTGGCGCGGCCTGTGTACCTGGCCCCGCCCTGGCGCCAGCAGGCCCCCGACGCAACCGCGGATTCCGGCTCGATCTGTAAGCCCAGCGCGCGTTCCAGTAGTATAGTTCTTAGGGAGGAACATGAGTGTACGGCGCCGGCGGGCGCAGCGGCAGCGGAAGCGGCGGTCGAGGAGCGGGGAGGGGAGCGGGGAGTAAGGGGGGACTGACAGCCGTAGAGGGCGCTATCTTGTGGCGATGCCATGAACTAAGACCGTCCGCTGCGCTTGCAGCGCTGTCTCGCGGAGGCTCAGACGAACTAACTGAACCAACCGATCCTGGCTCAGGTCCGATCGCTACAGCTGCGCCGTATGAGTGGGATGTCTCAAGAGATTCAAAGTCAATGCTACGGCCTTGCCTGTTGGTATTGCCCCTTTTGGTGTGTCAACATTACCCCAGAGAGACAAGATGGCGGATTTCTAACCCTAGGTCGTCTTAACACTATCAATACTAAAAAACAAATATACCAAAATGTTTGCTTTGAAATACACTTTCTAGATGACTATGCCTTAGTTCCGTAGGTATAATGGTTTAGGGCATATATTAGTTAGTTTAGGAATCCAATTTTAGATCAAAGAGTGAAAAATTATTTTTAAAATCGTCACAAATTAACCTCTTTGACTGCTGACAAAAACTCTTTTGACTGTTCTGGTGTCTCCTGTAAGGTAGCAGCACCATCCAATAGCGTTTTACTCTCAAATTACAACCGCAAAGTAGGGTGTCGGAGTTGCCCGGGGTGTTGTTATTTCCCCGGTCTACCCTATTTCGGGCATTTTTTTGTGTTTTTTATGGTTAACGAAAATGAAAGGAAGCTTCCCCTGTAATCATAGGCATGCCCAGGATCCGTTCACTGTTGGTGCCAGATATGAAAAGTGTGCCCCCCCCCCCCCCATTCACCAAGCCCATTTCTAACTAAACTTTTTATTCGAGAGACTTAAGCCTATTTCCTATAAGGTATTGACTTTTTCTCTATGATTATGATAATTTAAAGTAAATAATAGTGAAATGTTATACGTAGAACCTCTTCAATCCGAACTAACCGTGACCTAATTTTGTTCGGATTGACCGGATGCGGCAAAATTACACATTGTGCCCTGTCGTCTTTTTCAGTAAGGTTGTTTTGCCGTAAAGTGCCTACCTAAGGTAACAATCACCATTTTCCCACAGTCGATGAATTCTTGGGATCTTTTTCACTGCCTTTTGAATGTTTTTCAAACTTAATTTTTGTATATTCATGATTTGCCTCCTGGCTTGATAATTGACTTGAAATTAATAGGTTACTAACCTATTTATTTTAAGTTAATTTTTCTGTTTATTAGGCCCCTATCCACGATTTGTAAAGACACACAATTGTTTTTCACGCCGTTTTGAAGTTTTGTATGGCTTCTCGCCGATTACCCCTGATGCCATGATTTTCCAAAGTAAATAAATCCCACCCGTAAATTGGGATAAGTCCATTTCTGTATCTTATAACATTTTTCTATGTTTGGGGGAGGGGGCTTGAACCCTCCGAGCTCCCTTCCCTGGTTACGCCAGTAATACATTTTCATAGAAATTATTATCGACTTAAAATAAACCGAGATATTAATACAATCATTTTAAATATATTTTTACTTTAGAGAGATAAGGGGCACGCATCTTTGTCGTACCTTCTATTTTGATTGTAATTTTCAATGACATACTAACTTTTTTCAATTTTTACTCATTTATGTTTTGAGATTAAAAAAATATTTATTTATTGGCTATTTGGTGCCCCCATTAGACGTGCGGTGGGTGCCAGGGCACCCACCTAAGCCTTTAGCAGATTAATAAAGGGGAAGCAAAAGGACAAAGGAATTTGTACTAGGAGTAGGTTTGGCCAAACTTAGATTGGGTGGTCAAAAATGCACCTTTATCCAGTGGATGTAAGAACAGGGCTTGAAGGGATAGGTCGCCCAGGGGGGGGTTATCTCGGTCGCCATCACACCCCCGCCCACCCTATCATCCAGCCCAGCCCAGCCCCCCCGAGTGGGGAACTTAAGTTATTCACTAAAAGACAGGTAAAAACTGCCCCGAATCGTGACAACTTCCATTAATATACCCTGATAGGCCTACTAAAGTAGCAAAAGCCAGTTAGTAGCCAGTTACTTGGAGTGAACTTGACCTTGATATCATAATATAAAGGAATGTTCCCTCCAAATTTGAAAAAAATGAGATAGGCTTAACAGTTGTTACCAATAAAGTGACAATACACACACACACACACACACACACACACACACACACACACACACACACACACACACACACACACACACACACACACACACACACACAAACCTTCATAAATATATATGTATTTAAAAATTTTTATAATTTTTTCTGCAGAAAGGGGTCTCAAAACAAAAATTTATCTTGGTCACATGCCTCAAAGCCTTTGTGTGGGTTATGATAATAACTTAATTTCCCATAAGAAATTTGGTCACAAGTTGGAAAAAGCAACATGTCTACTCTGTAAGCCTAATTTAATTTAGGATCACTGGATCAGATATAAGTAGGCCTACCTTTATGTTTTGGGAGACCAAACTTTCTTTGGATAAAGTAAAAACAACCTGAATACACAAATCAGCTATTTGTGTTAAAATTGTCCATATTGATAACATTGGCACTTGAAAGGGCTGTAAGACCGAACCTGGATTTTCCCCAGTTTTGTGACCAACTCCAAAGAAATAAATAAATAAAATAATATAAACTTGTTCGAAAAAATGTCTATAAGATAGTGGACGTAAGTTTTAGAGTATAGGATTGCCAGTTAGAGTAAATATCAATATGACTTATATTTTTCAATTCAGTATTGTCAAATTAAAAATTTTAACTTTGTTCTAGATATTATGTTTAAGGTTGGTGTCTTCTTTGATAGGAAAAAATTAACAAATAATTTTAAATATAAACAAATGTGTCAGCTGTTCATCCCTTCACTTTTTATTTTTGCCCTTATCGAACATATTTTTATAAAACTAATATTTTTCTTGGGATTTTCTCACAAAGACCTTTTATTAAAGCATGGGTTTAATGAGTTTCATACTGAGTAGTTTTCATTAAAGTTGGTGATAGTTTCGGCTTTATATGTACTAGGTGTCTCACCTAAAGTGCACCAATAGCTAACTTTTTTATGATAAATCTGACAAAGAACTTTTATGGGGTACTTCCCTTTATTTTTAATGCCGCTTTTTTGAGTCACTTCGAAATTTAAAAATATGGCCACTATTTTCCAATATGGTGAGCAATTTTGATTTTCTTATGGAACATGCCATATTTTATGGCGTTTTTGGATTGTACGCTTTATTTTAGGAACTTTTTATTCTTTATATTTTTTTCCTAAACCCAATGATTAAGGAGGATGAGCAGTTAAAAATTAGATTTTCCCCCTTAAAAATGCATTGGGAAATTGTTAGTATTCTGTATATCGAAAACGGTTGTGTTTAATTGTTTAATATAAGATACCAGATACCAACGATTAAAAGTGCCTTAAAATGTGAGTTTAGTTGAGATTTAATCATAAAATAATTTTTAGTCAAGGTTCACTCATGGAAATGAATTACAGTAGACTCCCTCTCATCCGTAATCGGGCGGTTTGGACATCGGATGGTTCAGACAGTTCTTCGGGAATCAGCCGTCGCTGAAAATTTGCCTGTGGACGGGTTTCTCACTGATGAAATAGACAGGAAATACATTGTTTGTTACAATTGCCTCAAAACAAATCAATTAAATTCTAAAAATAATGTTGTTTTTTACATTAGATTATTCATTTAACCTAAAGACATCACATTTTTCTAATTTTTAGTACTTTTGATAGGCCTCTGGATGGTTCAGATTTTTTTTTGGTTTGGACAAGGATCTGGTCACGAGGTATCCGAACTGTAGGGGGTCTACTATAATTTGAACATGCTTTTACTCCATAAGGAATACATGGAATGATACAGTTAAATAGATGCAATGCATTCTAAATGGGGAAAAGTCTAACTTAAACTGCTCCTATCTCCTGAACCATTGAGTTTAGGAAAAAATAAGGAAGAAAAAAGTATCTAAAACCAAGCAGAGAATCCAAAAACACCTTAAAATAAAAGGTGTTCCATTAGAAAAATCAAAGTTGTCTGCCATATTGAAAAATGGTGGCCATATTTTTAAATTTCAAAATGACTCCAAAACGCAGCGTTAAAAATAAAGGGAAGGCCCCCATAAAAGTTCTTTGTCAAATTTATGATTTAAAAGTTAGCTATTGGTACATTTTAGGTGAGACACTTGGTGCACAGAAAAGTTTTATCAGCTGGCATTTCTTAATTGATTGTTGTTGTCGATGTATTCAACTTAAAAGGTCTTTAATTTGGTGTACATGTCAATCCATGCTTTCACAAAGATTTTGATTTGACTCCCTGTCGACTTTCTCCCAAAAGGGCCATCCAGTTGGTAAATGTACAGTTAGTTTTTGTGCTGGTTACTTACACCATTAATGATTTATAATGATGTTTGAACTTTGGTATTTCCTATAATATGGATCAAAAAATAAATCCATCACTTTTTTGTGCCTTAACTGTTTATTTATTTCATTTTGTTTCAGGGTGAGGAGAAATTATGCAGTACATTTTTAAGAAGATGGTTTACTTCTGTTTATAAGAAATGTGTTTAAATACCAACCAAATATCTGTTTTATGTTTTTCACATTTTTCAATTTATAATTAGCACATTTTTTTGTATGAAGTGTATAAATAATCATAAAATATAAATTTTATAATATTTAAATGAGTGTTAAACCTCAAATTGCTGCACAAAATATGTAAATCTATATTCATTACACAGAATATTGGTAAATTTGATTTTTTTTTGTCTTTTATTTCCTTGTCAGTAATAGATAACATTTTTTAAAGCTAACAAATTAATTAAGCTTATTACATAAATTAATTATAAAATTATAAAAAATAAATTTTATAGATTTGTAGTTCACAACTATAAATAAACTCGAAATTTGGACTTTGTAGGTTTTATCTCTTTACAAATGATATATCTCGATGTCAAACCAAATCATTTGCTGACCTAAAACAAAAGCTATCTTTGCTTTATCCTGTTACATGACATTAGAATGAGAAAAATAAATTATTCCTGTAAAATTGTAAGTCATATAAATAAATTTGGTTTGTATAAAAATAGGGCAAAGCCCCCCCATGTCCTCCTGGGAAATTTTTTTTAATCGCTATTGGTTTTTTGGAAACTGATCTTTTAGTCATGAGGGAACGCTCAGTATATTAATTAAATGTTAAGTACAGTAAAATATATTAAGATGTAAAAACTAAAACACATTTTTTAAGTGATGAAAAGAGATTAACGTTATTGTTTTTTTTATTAATGTAAATTTATAAGCAGAATTAAGGGGGGGTGTGGGGGGGCGGAGCCCCCCCATGTCTTTTGGGAAAATTTTTTTTACCCTATTAGGTTTTCTGGAAACTAAACTTTAATCGTAAGGGATTGCTTATTATACTAATTAAATGTAAAGTACAGTACAGTATATGAAGTTGTAAATTACTGAATCACATTTTAATGTGATAAAGAGAGATTTACGTTATTGTTTTTTTTTTAACGTAATATCATGGGCATAGTTAAGGGGTTGTGTGTGGGCAAAGCCCCCCCATGCCTTTGGGGATAATATTTTTTTATCCTTATTAGTTTTTTTTTTTAACTGAGCTTTAGTCATAAAGGAACGCTCATTTTACTGATTAAATGTAAAGTAAAGTACAGTACATTAAGGTGTAAAATACTAAAACACATATGTAATATGATAAAGAGAGATTAAAGTTATTGTTTTTTTCTCAAAAATATAAATTCATGGGCAGTTATAAGGGGGGTCAAAGCCCCCCATGTTTGTTGGTAAAATTTTTTTTAATCGCTATAGGTTTATTGGAAACTGATCTTTTAGCAATAAGGGAACGCTTAGTACACTAACTAAATGTTAAGTACAGTTGAGTATTATTATGATGTAAAAACAAAAACACATATTTTAAGTGATGAAGAGAGATTAACGTTATTGTTTTTTTTCATTATTGTAAATTCATAAGCAGAATTAAGGGGGGGTATGGGGGGGCGGAGCCCCCCATGTCTTTTGGGAAAGAATTTTGTAACCCTATTAGTTTTTTTGGAAACCAAACTTTAATCATAAGGGATTGCTCATTTTACTAATTAAATGTAAAGTAAAGTATAGTATATGAAGATGTAAAATACTGAATCACATTTTAATGTGATGAAGAGAGATTTACGTTATTGTTACTTTTTTTAAAAACGTTATATCATGGGCAAAGGTAAGGGGGGGGTGTGGGGGGCGAAGCCCCCCCATGCTTTTGGAAAAAAATTTTTTATTCCTTAAAATTTTTTTTGGAAACTGAGCTTTTAGTCATAAAGGAACGCTCATTTTACTGATTAAATGTAAAGTACAGTATATTAAGATGTAAATACTAAAACACTTTTTTAATGTGATAAAGAGAGATTACTTATTGTTTTTTTCTCAAAAATAAATTCATGGGCAGAGATAATGGGGGTGTGGGGGGTCAAAGCCCCCCTATGTTGTGGGGAAAATAATTTTTTAATCGCTGTAGGTTTTTTCTAAACTGACCTTTTAGCAATAAGGGAACCCTTAGTATACTAAATAAATGCTAAGTTCAGCTAATTATATTATGATGTAAAAACAAAAACACATTTTTTAAGTGATGAAGAGAGATTAACGTTACTGTTTTTTTTCATTAATGTAAATTCATAAGCAGAATTAAGGGGGGGTGTGGGGGGCGGAGCCCCCTCATGTCTTTTGGGAAAATTTTTTTTACCCGATTTGGTTTTTTGGAAACTAAACTTTAATCATAAGGGATTGTCCCATGCCTTGGGGATAATATTTTTTTAATCCTTATTAGTTTGTTTTGGAAACTGAGCTTTGGTCATAAAGGAACGCTCATTTTACTGATTAAATGTAAAGTAAAGTTCAGTATATTAAGATGTAAAATACTAAAACACAAATTTAATATGATAAAGAGAGATTAAAGTTATTGTTTTTTCTCAAAAATATAAATTCATGGGCAGTTATAAGGGGGTTGTGGGGGTCAAAGCCCCCCATGTTTGTTAGTAAAATATTTTTTTATCGCTATAGGTTTTTTGGAAACTGATCTTTTAGCAATAAGGGAACGCTTAGTATACTAATTAAATGTTTAGTATATTATGATGTAAAAACAAAAACACATTTTTTAAGTGATGAAGAGAGATTAACGTTATTGTTTTTTCTTTCATTAATGTAAATTCATAAGCAGAATTAAGGGGGGTGTGGGGGGGCTGAGCCCCCCCATGTCTTTTGGGAAAAAATGTTGTAACCCTATTAGTTTTTTTGGAAACCAAACTTTAATCGTAAGGGATTGCTCATTATACTAATTATTTGTAAAGTACAGTATAGTATATTAAGTTTTAAAATACTGAATCACATTTTAATGTGATGAAGAGAGATTTACGTTATTGTTTTTTTTAAACGTAATACCATGGGCATAGTTAAGGGGGGTGTGGGGGGGCAAAGCCCCCCCATGCCTTTGGGGATAATATTTTTTTAATCATTATAAGTTTTTTTGGAAACTGAGCTTTAGTCATAAAAGAATGCTCATTTTACTGATGAAATATAAAGTAAAGTATAATATATTAAGATGTAAAATACTAAAACACTTTTTTAATGTGATGAAGAGAGATTAAGCTAAATTTATGGGCAGAGGTAGGGTAGGGTGGAGGGACAAAAGCCCCTCCACACCCTATGTCCACACCATATGTCTGCTGTGAAAACATTTTTTTAATCTCTATTATTTTTTTCGGAAAATGAGCTTTTAGTCATAAGGGGAGGCTCATTATTCTAATTAAATGTAAAGAACAGTACAGTATATGAAGATGTAAAATACTGAATCACATTTTTATGTGATCAGGAGAGATTAACGTTATTGTTTTTTTTTCAAAAACATAAATTCATAAAATAAATTCAAGGGGGGTATGGGGTTGCGAATCCCCCCCATGGCTTTTGGGACAATTTTTTTTAACCCAATAAAAAATAGTTTTTTTTAAACTGAGCATATAGTCATAAGGGAACGCTCATTTTACTGATGAAATGTACAGTGTTTATTTTAATGAGATATATACTTAAACACATTTTTAATGTGATAAAGAGAGATTAACTTTATTGTTTTTTTCTTCTGAATGTGTTTTTTTTACATTCTTAATATAAATTCATGGGTAGAGTCAATTGGGGGTGTGGGGGGGGCAAAGCCCGCCCATGTTTTTTGGGAATATATTTTATTAATTGTTTTTTCTTTTTTAGTAAACTTAAGTTTTAGTCATAAGGGTAAGCTCACTATACTAATTAATTAATTGTAAAGTACAGTACAGTACATTAAGATATAAAAAACAAATATATATACTTAGTGAATTTAAAATTTAAAAAAATTTCCATCTAACATAGCGAGATATTACTTTTTTTGTAATCTTCCATAAGAATAGCATGGGAAAACAGAATGCAGGTTTGCTGCAACAGGTATGTTAAAACTGGGCAGTTTTGATTCAATATTTAGTAGATATTGACTATAAGAAGCCATGTACCAAGTTTTATCCAGATATGTTAAGAAATTATGAATATATAGCACTTTTTTATTTCGCACAAAGATAACATGGGGAATGAGTATGCAGGTTTGCTGCCACAAAAATGGAAATTTTGGGGATTTTAAACTAACATACATTTTATCTCATCTAGATGAAGCCACAAACCAAGTTCTATTATGATATGTTGTGAAATAAGCGAGATAACAATTTTTACTTATTTCCCATAAGGTTAACATAGGGACAACATTCTGTGTTTACCACTTTCAATATCTCGGTAACCAATGGACATAGAGCAATAATTCAAAATACTCAGTTGTTTGTTTTTTCAAGCTGAATTCAATGGTGCTAAACAAAATTTGTTTATTTTTATTTTTCTATGGGAAAACCCAAAAACAATAAAACTTTTAAACCATCATGGTTTTTTAATTAAATACTGCATCGGTAGTTCAAAAACAGGTTAAATTGAAGTTAAGGTTACTGAGCTAATTTGAGATTTAGAAACTTTGTAGCCCAAGAAAAATTATTAACAATAAATTATTCATGTAAAATTGTAATTCACATTTATAGAGACATGGGTGGACTTAATGGATGGCTTGCCGGGTGAAGCACCAAAAAATACAAATTGCAATTAGTTTTTTTTTCTTCAGAAACTGAGCTTTTAGTTATAAGGGAACACTCAGTATACAAATTAAAATGTTAAGTACAGTATATTAAGAGATAGTTTACAGATACATATTTTAATGCTATGAAGTGAGAATAATGTTGTTGGGTTTTCCCTTAAATGTAAATTAGTAATAACATTTCTTATTTGTCTATATTTTCTGTATTTGTATTTTATAAATTGGCAAATTTTATAATTTTATGATTTATTGTAGGTCTGTGTGTCTGTCAGCACGATAGCGCTTGTAAAAATGGTCCTATAGGAATAAAATTTGGCATAGGCATGTCAAGTAGTCATTATTCAGATGAGTTCCAAAACCAGCCCGATTGGACAAGGGGGGGGGGTGGTCAAGGGGAAACACCCCCCAAAGATGTTTTTTAATTTTTTATGAAGGAAATTAATTTAATCTAATTTTGGTTTACACTGTTGGATTTGGCGTCAAAAAACAAATAATTTGGTAATTTGAATCATAACCCCGAGATACAGAGTGTGGTAAACACAGTACATTGTCCCAATGTTAACCTTATAAGAAATAAATTCTATATCTCGCTTATTTCTTACCATATATCAATAAAACTTAATTTTGGGCTTAATCTTGATGAGATGTAATGTATCATAGTCTAAAATCCCCGTTATTTCCATTTTTGCGCCAGCAAACCGGCATACTCATTCCCCATGCAATTCTTATGAGAGATTAAAAATAAATCTATATCTTCCTTATTCCTCAATAAATTTTGATAAACTTGTTATATGGGTTCTTTTAGTACAGATCTATTAAATATAATATTGAAACCTCCCAGTTTTGACATACCGTACCTTTTGCAGCAAACCTGCATACTCATTCCCTTGCTTTGTTGGATTGAAATTTTTTTTGCATTTGAAATTCGCTGAGGATGCAGTTCTGCTGCAACGGGGGTATTTTACATTTCATATTGTTAAAATAAAGCTGTTTTGAAAGGAGTAATGGGAGTTGAAATTTCATATTTCTAACTAAACTTTAAAAAGTCAATTTTTCTATTAATTGCTTCATAATTTACATACTTTTGTAGTAAAAAATTAAAAAAAATTGTAATATTAGGTACTTATGAATCCCCAGTGCATAACCGCTAATGTCGCCCTTGAATATAGCTTTGTCTCCCTTCAGTCAGCATGTCCCAGTCAGAAGCGATCACAAATCGTTCTAAAATGATTCAAGATACCTAAGTGGTTAAAAAAAATTTTCATATTCTTTGGATTGTTTGAACGCTGATTTTTTTGACAATATTTCCTGGGCTTGATCTAAATAAAAAATGTATTTATACAAAAGTCAGTAAACTCATCTTCGCTTCATCCCCTTACGTGACATCGGAGCGTATTCCTAGTATAAAGAAGAGGCGGTTTATGTATGTATTTTTTGATGTGGCAAGTGAACGCGAAAAATACTGAACCGACTGAAATTTTACACAGATGTAGATCATGAACCTGGGAAACACATAGGCCTATTCACTTCCTTAAAGTCCCCTCGGGCTACACCCCGTGAACATCCTCAGTTTCAATGTTAACATTTTTGAGGAATATAAACATTTAAATATTGAAATATAAACAGCTGTGGATACTCCAATTTGACAGAAGAAAGATCAACTGTAATTTCTATCGTGAGCGAAGCCACGGGCAACGACTAGTATTTTGATAAATTTAGCCTATATAAGTTAACTTACGAAAACAAATAGTTAAAGTTTAATTTTACGCACTTTCAATGACACACAGTACCGTTTTACCACTGTTTAAAGCACCATCACGGAGTCATATTAATTCATGTAGACTTACTACCAACCCCTGCGGTCTCCTTCTCCTTGCCGAGGCTCTTATAAGTTTAATTTTATACACGCTTATGAATAATGCACAGTGCTATTGTTTTACCACAGGACTGGGACTGTGGCGTGTCCTGAGATCCAGCTACTTGGAGGTCACGAATTGTGGATAGTTATGAGCAATAGCTTGTGGACGTGGTGTTCCTCAGTGAGGATTAACGTCCGCACTATTGAATACTACGTTCATAAGACCGTCCTCATAATTAGACCAGTTCGTAAAAATGTTAACCGAGGAAATTGTGGTTTGAATCCCATGTTAAAATGTAGATCCCTTAGTTGCCATTAGCTGTTGGGCTATTAATTAACAGTCCTGTCTAAGGAACATGTCGGCCTTAGTCAGTAACAAGACTACAAGATCGCGCCACACTCATCCTTCACTCGGGGACAACCGAACAGCGCCGGCATTTTGGGTACTTTTGAAAGTATCGAACCGCGCCGGTCATTAAAGAGGATTAGAAAGGGTCGCCTCGTTACCCGGTCAGATAGTCGCTTCGGGACTGGGGAAAAAGGAATTATTTTTGTCCCTGCTTCCTGTCTATGACTGCTGTCTTATAACTGCCACCAATACCAGGAATGACTGGTTGATAAACTACCGTTTCTTTAATACTTAAATGATTACTTAAATTATTACAATTATTGCTTAAATGTTCCGTTTTTAATGAATTACCTTAATAAGATTTTAGCACAAGACAATTAACATTCATCTAGGCCTATAAGTTCAATTCTGTAAGTATATTCACCTGGAATTCCACTTACTACAGTAATTAAAAGACATATGAATATCGGATCGACATTCTTATGTCCTTAAATAATGGCAACGATTAATTTAATTCTAAAATTTAAACATATATCTACAAGCCCAACTAAGTGTAGTTTATAAGATACAAACCTAACAACAATTAATTATAAGTGGTAATCACTGTTCTTGAAATTAATTAATCACATATATTTCAACTGCTCGTGATATTGGTACAGACACAATTATTGTGACTTGACAGGAAAAGCAGTCGACGGCAGTAGAAGACTGTACCGTAGTTACTGACACAACAGGACGCAGGGTAAAATACAATTCCCTTTTTCCCCAGTCCCGTAGCGACTACTTTGCCGGGTGGCGAGGCGACCCTTCCTAATCCTCCTTAATGACCGGTGCGGTTCGATGCTTTATAAAGTACTCGAAATTCCGGCGCGGTTCGAGTACGCCCCCTTCACTCATCTGTCATTCATACTTGGCTTAAAATTATCTACCTGGGTAGGTCGGCATTTCAAGCAATGTAATGTAATCTAATGTAAAACACAGTCATGGAGTCATATTAATTCGTGTAGACCAAAGAACTGGTGTAGACTTACTATCAACCCCAGCGGTCGTCTTCTCCTTGCCGAGGCTCTTGGCCACCCAGACGGCACCGCAAGCTCGGGCGTGCAACACTTTCACGAAAGGTCCATCAAGACTCGACATAACTGTACCGCACTCGCCGCTCCACTGCTCGGGGGTGCGAAAATAATTGAAGAGCGTCGGCCGCAGTGAAAACGCGGCGCAGGGGCGGTGAATATTGAAACTGTTTGGCTGGCGACCGAGATAAAGGGCACAATACACAATACACCGGCCGGCCGGGGGCAGCGCAGGTCGTGAATCAATCAGTGCGGTCGCGGACTGTGACCGTGACGACTGAATGTCACCACGGACAGTCACGGGCAACACGCTTATATGGGGCCGTCCATAAATTACGTAACGCCGCTAGGGGGGGGGGTGTTCGGCAGCGTTATGGAACGTTTCAAGGGAGGGAGGGGGTTCAACGCAACGCTATACAAATTTTAATATTTAATACCTTAAAATCTTTAAAAATTGTTCAATCTTCTTCAAGGTAATTTTTTTTGACTTTTTATGGGGGGTAATAGCACAGCGTTATATAGTTTTTTAGAGGGTTAGTGCAAGGCCACACTACACTAGTGTGGCCTTGGTTAGTGCCAGCGTTACAAGTCCGTTACAAGGGTGGAGGGGGGGTTTGAAAAGGCCGAATTTAGCGTTAAGTAATTTATGGATGGCCACTATACAGGGTGGTTTTTCTTAAACGCAACCCAAAACTTTATTTTATCAGTGAAGGATTATTCCCCTCAAGATCCCCGGATTTGACCCCAGTATATTATTTTCTTTGGGGATATATAAAAAGTAAGGGTCGTTTGCCACTAGTGCAAGTTGTTTCGCAAAATATTGTATTAAGTGATTCATATTGTGTTTAAAGCGATTGAAAAAAAAATACATAGCTGTTTACAAAAAAGCACTTAATAAAAATCAATAAATTAATTTTTATTAGGCCCTAAGTACTTTTATGTAAACATCTATGTATTTATTTTCTATCAATTGCTTTAAACACAATATGAATCACCCAGTACAGTGTTTCGCGAAACAACTTGCACTGGTGGCCAACGTACTTAAGGCCTTCGAAAACAATCACAGAATATTCAGCACCTCAAAACAAACATAACAAATTCAATTCAAGAAATTCAAAGAGGTACTTGGAAAAAAGTGTTCAGGAATTTGATGGAGAGAGCGCGACTTTGAATAAATGTCAATAGCGAATTGTTTGAACACATAATGTAAGCTAAATGTGATCAAACTTAAATAATAGTTATCAAACAACCCCAGATTAAATAATAGGTTGCATAAAATGTAAATATTAACAAAACTATACTCATTTCATATTTTTTAAGTGCAATAAAGTGCATTATTCAATCTTAAAAATGGGCTGCGTTAACAAAAAAAAAAAAAAAAAAAAAAAACACCCAGTAGTAAGTAGAACGTAAAATTTGTTTAACTTATAGAGTTGCTTGACAAGCTCGATTATGAGGATACTGATTGCACTTTCAACTTTAAATGAGATTCCAAGAATTTTTATCCAGGGCGTTGAGAGTTTTGTCAACCAATTTCGCTTAAAAGCCAAGGTTAGTTACATAATTTTCCAGAATTACAAGGTTTTATTTTAAAGATGGTATCTATTTTTCGCAACGGTGTTCATAAGCACTTTGCGAGATGTGACCGGTTCAGTGTTAACACTGAATATACAGCTTTTCTGTATACATATATTAAACTTGAAAAAATGAGCATAGCCACGAAGCAGATGTGATTTAAAAATATAATATTTCACAGTTTACTAATTGTTTCAATGTGCTTCAATTCTATTCTAAAAGATAAGTACTGTGTTGAAGAGATTTCAGATAGAGTATGAAAACCCAGCATTGACACTATATGTGTAAGGATAGTGCCATTTATCAAAAGTTACGTCTATTTCAAACTCCAGAAGTTGTGAAACTTTCTTCGAAACACGGATAACTTAGTACTTTTGATTAAAACTTATCATTGGAACAAGGAAATGCAGATATTTCAAGAATAAACGATGAAAACAATATTTGTGTATAGTTGGCCCAAAGTTTCTCAGCACATGAAAGAATTGCTACTGACTCATAAAAAACTAATCCTCCAAAAATAAAAAGGATTATTATCATTACTACTTTAATTGAGTGCTACTAGCATCAACCAGAAATTATAGGCGCTGGTGTTGTATAGGTTTATTTTTCGCATCAAAATCATAGAAGTGTTTCTCTTATATTAGTTAATTAGTTAATTAAATGGGAACTTGTATGTATGTATGTACGTTAATGAGGGGAAGGCTTTCTATTTAGTAACTAATTGACTGCGATGAATACCATTTTTCACGCAATAAAGAAACATTATTATTAACTTTATTATTATTAACATTGTTTTGTAACGCTCATCAATCTGTATAAAACGTGCGCTCAGAAACTTTAGGCCAAGTTTACGAGAACAATTTAGAAAGGTCAGCTGAAAAGAGGTATATTCCGGGCCAAAATAAAAACAAGAGCGACTAGTTGACAACGAGGCGACTGTAAAAATACAGAATCAGAAAGCGCAAAAGCGGAAAATGAAGGCATTTGTATGCCGAGGGTCGGTGTACATGCACATACATCGGCTCTGATACGGTCCCCTGAGCCCCACAACTCCGTAGATTGGACCTTCGGACCCTCAGGTGTCGGGGCCAACTACGAGTCTGAGATTCGCATTCGATATGGACACCCAATTACATAAGAAAGTAACTTTACTGGTTGTAGATTACGAGTAAAAAGCGGCAAACAATTTTAAGTACCTTTCAAGGGCTTAGAAAAATGTTTCGCTATTAGGATTAGTTTTATAAGGAATCATGCAATAAAATACTGATTTGGCGTGTAGATAAAAAGTAATTTTTTTTACTATAACGTACATTGCTCAATCTAACTCTGTAGTATTTCTTTGCTTGGTAAATGTTATGAAAGAAATAGCTAATATATCATATTTAAGAAAAATACCCCAAACGGATCTTTTCTGTTATACCCATACCACTGTTCCAAATTTACCCTTCTACCTTGATTTTTGACCGAACACCATAAACTAGGTCAAATAATAGTTATTATTCGTTTTTAAGTGGAAATTCCTTGTAAGAATATTTTACCTGCGGTTTCGTTATCTTATCTACCGTTTTCTTTGTTTAGACGCGATAAGCAAGCGTCTGGCCGTCTAGTGGTCCCAGTCGCAGTTGGTTAGGTTAGGTAAGAGGTTAGGTTGATACCTAACCTAACCTATCCTAGCCTAACTTACCAAAATTAAGCTTGAAAAACAACCCGAAACACTGGTATACGTAAAACGGAAAAGATCCCAAAAAACATACTCTAGTTATCGCGAAGACGCTCCGACCATTGTAACGTCAGACAGCGATTGCACTTATTAATTAATTAATGGCTACTCATTTGAAATTATTCCCGATCAAAATCTTTATAAAATTTCACGTTAACCATTAGGCCTACACAGCCTACACACCAAGCTGCAAGTTGGTCTATCCAGCGGGACTTAGTGTAATCAGCAGTTGTGCCAACTCAATCACCATCCGTCACGACAAGAAGGAGTCATTTGAGGGTGACCAGTCCGTTTAATCTTTTATAGATTGGTAATAACTACAAATGGTAAGGTTTTATCTTTTTTAGGTACGCTTAGCATACGCTTACTGTGATTATGGGAATCGCCGACGCCGGTCTTCCTCATACTCTCAGGCTACGGTTTCCTAAACGCGTAATATAATATGCTGCGTAAGCGCATCTGATACGCAGCACACTGATCTTGGAGTTCCGAATGAGCGGTTTCCAAGCAACGTGTCAAGTGCACGCGCATAAAAACACTGTAAACTTTGCACGCTCGTACCTCGTATACGCTCGTAAATCTTGTTAAGCTCATGTGGTAGATTTCCTTGTTGAAGAAACTCTGCAGTTAAACAATGTGTACTCATTGTACTCCCACTTTACGATGGACACACACCAGTAGTAAGAAAATAGCGATTTAAGCACGCAGTGATAACATAAAGGCTAGAAAGATTGAAAAACCCCTGATAACATATAACAGGTTTTCTGTCCTGTTACCGCAAAAAGGTCAGAAAAGCCCACCCCTATAACGGATAACCTTGACGTCAAGTATGCGGGCACGCGACTACTACGTCATTTTGAAGTCACGGGTATTTCGTGATAGAACCGATATTTTCTTACTACTCACACCCCATGCGGAAATGATAAGTTGCAGCACTCACCAGCTGATAACAGATAACAGAAAGGGCAAAGAGGACGGAACCCCCCCCCCCCTTCCCGATAAAGGATAACTTTGACGTCAAGTATGCGGGCACGCGACTACTACGTCATTTTGACGTCACGAGGAATTCGTGCTTGAACCGCTATTTTCTTACTACTCACACCCCATGCGGAAATGATTATGGCACTCACCGAGCTCGTGGTCGGCGGTCCGTCGGTTGGGGCTGGTGGACGGCGCGGTCTTGGGGAACCCGGGGGGCGGCTGCTTGAGCACGGCGAGCGGCACCAGTCCCTCGGGCGGGGAGTCGACGGCACTGCCGCTGGTGGGCATCCGCACCAGACACCACTCCGGCTCGCCGGGCCGCACCTCCACCACCTCCACCTGCTGGCCCTTGGTCACCGACAGCTCGGCCGCGCCCCCCGCCACGTGGTCGGCGATCACCCACGTCATCTCCACCCCGCCGGCCTGCAATAGAGGAGAGGGTAAGCCTAGCGAGGGTGTAGAAGGCTGGAGAGTCTAAAAGATCTGGAGTCTAGAAGTCCTGGTCATTCTGTAATGAGGTTAGAGTCAACATTTGATTGGTGTGCACGAAATAGGGCGGGCGACAAAAACTGTAAAGTCATCGAATTGTCTGCTAAACCTCGGCTGAAATTACTAAACAACTTACATGATTATATTGGCCTCTCATAACTTCCAGGGCCTTTTACGTGAAAATTTGTGTTTACTGTAACATATGAATAATATAAGTTTTTTAATTACGCAAGAAAATGACAAACGATAATTCCCACCAGCGTACACACTAACCTGCCCTATTTGGTACCCGCGATTATAGTTTGGTAAAGCACATTTGAAAGACATTTTGTGTTATAATCTCCCACAGCTTCTAGTGAAAAAAATAAGCCACCTGACTAGGGGCATCACCTGGAAAGGATCATAGGCCTACTCTAGATCCTGAAATCTAATAAGTTTGCAAAAATGATCAGCAGAATAAATAATAAGAGGAATAATGTGTAACTTGGAGCAAAACAAATGAGGAGCTTGCAAGAACGCATGTTTAAAAAAACGATGTCAAATACATGCTGACTGACGAACTATTTCGTATGGAAATGTTTAAACATAAAAAACCAGAGACGATTTCCAATATGATACACAATATTGATAAATGCATTTTTTTCAATAAGCCATATACAACGCTCTTAAACCGGGTTCCGATGAACTCAAATTTGCAATTACTGTATCAATACATACACAAGTACTTTGTTTGAATGTCATTGTTCGTTTCGATGAAATTTCTTTGATTTTGATATTTTCGAACATTTTTGCCATCGCTGAGCAATAATAAAAAGTTCCACGTCGTTTCGGGATGAAATGCACACATAAATAAAAATATTTGATAAAATATTCAGCAAATGCCAATTCCACAACTGCACGGCGACCTATATGGTGGCGACCCAGTTGTAGACCAATAGCGACACCGACGCGCGACGTCGTCTCATGTGACAGCGAGGTTCTTTTGTCTCCCTGTTCGCACACTAATCATTCTCCCCCCCCCCCACTACCCCTCCTGCCGTCAGATACAGTACATATTCTGCATTGTAAAACACAAACCCGGTCTTTCTCAGATATCGTTTCTCGGCATTATCAAAAATGTACACAATCTATAAATGATATTGTGTTGTAATTTGTTTGTTTTGTTGCATGATAGCTATTTGTCTTAATTTTAGCCATCTCATTATTTCGCTGCACGATTGTAAAAACTGAAAATCGAATGGATTTTAAGTCTATTATTTTTAACTTTGTCATATCGTAGAACATAAACATTCATGGTTTCAAGTGTACAAAACACTTAGTAGCGTGATTTCATTGCGGTTGCAAATACACTATAGAATGAGAGGTGACTATATTATAGCCAATGGCGATACCCAAGAAACAATTAATTTTGCGATAAGAGCATTGTAAGTTTTTCTTTTACAGGTGTATATTAACTATGTATATAATAAAGCTTAAGAGTTTAAACTTATTGTATAATGTTAAGATCCCACTTATAAAACCAAACTATATATTCAATTACAATTAAAAAGTAAAGAATAAAATTATGTAAAAGTGTATTTATTAATTAAAATTAATAACAAGCGTTATTTAACCGTAAAATAAATCCAAGAAAAACATTCTCATCACAAAAATTAAAATGTCAAACAAACTTTAGCTAACTTCACCGTTTATAAACCTGTACACCACCGAAATTACGCAAACCGGCACAAATGCAGCCGCTAATTAGTTTCAGAAAGCAGTTAACGTCGGGCGAGTCGCGGGCCAGAAATAGCCGGGATTGAGATAAGCGGGTATAATCTCCGCGTGGACACCTGCCGCGAGATAGCTGTAATGGAGCGTGTACGAGATTGCGGTAATGGGCGAAACTGCGGCCTCCCAGCGACCAACTGGCAAACCAAACGAAACGTCAACTAGCGAACAACTGGCGAAACTGCGGCCCTCCCAGCGACCAACTGGCAAACCAAACGAAACGTCAACTAGCGAACAACTGGCGAGACTGCGGCCCTCCCAGCGACCAACTGGCAAACCAAACGAAACGTCAACTAGCGAACAACTGGCGAGACTGCGGCCCTCCCAGCGACCAACTGGCAAACCAAACGAAACGTCAACTAGCGAACAACTGGCGAGACTGCGGCCCTCCCAGCGACCAACTGGCAAACCAAACGAAACGTCAACTAGCGAACAACTGGCGAAACTGCGGCCCTCCCAGCGACCAACTGGCAAACCAAATGTCAACGTCAATACTGAACAATAACGAACGTCAGAACCTCAGTGATGTTTCACCTGAAGATAAATACCCCCCGTTGCTGCAGACCTGCAAACTCAGCGAATTTCAAGTGCAAAACAACATATTTCAATCCAACATAGTGAGATTTGACATGTTTTG
The DNA here is from genome assembly GCA_035578135.1 of Flexamia atlantica. Taxonomy (NCBI): domain Eukaryota; kingdom Metazoa; phylum Arthropoda; class Insecta; order Hemiptera; family Cicadellidae; genus Flexamia; species Flexamia atlantica. The sequence continues at coordinate 2,823,104 of JAQJVK010000030.1, read as the reverse complement.
GTAAGCTCCGTAAGAATAACATGAGGAATGAGTATGCAGGTTTGCTGCTACAGGTATATTAAAACTGAGTGGTTTTAATTTATTATTCGGTAGATCTGAACTAGAAGAAGCTATTTACCAAGTTTTATCAAGATATGTTGAGAAATAAGCGAGATTTAGAATTTTACTTATTTCCGATAAGGATAACATTGGGACAACGTACTGTGTTTACAACCTTCAACATCTCGGTAACCAATGGACATAGAGCAGTGATTCAAAATACTAAATTGTTTGTTTTTTGAGCTGAATTCAATAGTACTAACAAAAATCGGATTATTTCTATTTTTCTATAAAAAAAAAAACCATTTTTAGGGGTTTATCCCCTCCTACCTCCCCTTCCAATGGCCCGATCGGGCTGGTTTTCGGACTCGTCCGAATAATAACTACTTTACACGTCTGTGCCAAATTTCATAATTAGTCCGGTTCTAAAACTGAGAGTTAACATTTTTGTAAAGTAGGACTAAAAAATGTTGCACGATGAGCGAGTCTTTTTCGCCTGAATGAAAAACCAAAAATCATTTCAAAGTGAAATGTTTGATTGTTAGACCAAAGCAAACATCGGTTATTACTATAGACTTTTCGCGTGCTTGTATTGATGTTCCTACCTATAGAACCTCAAGCAGTGTTTCCACTTATGGGATTTTTATCCCATTTATGGGATATATCGGCTACTCGAGGGATAAAGTGGGATTTTTCTTAATGTGACTGGAAAAAAGAAATTCTTACTTGCGCTTTGTGCGTTTAGATCTTTAGTTCTTTTGCGTATGTAATAAAACCAACCATACTAAACTTTTCAGGTTAACATTTAATATTACCTAGGGTAAATCAGTCTGCGCTGAGTTTTACATAATTAAATATTTGAAAGACCAAACATCAATGATCACTTGATGTAGCGCATCTTGAGGAAAAAGTCGGATGAAATCAACCAGTTTGGAAACGTTTGAATAATGCAGGGTCGAACCACGAGACATGGGAGAAATGCTCTCCGTTGATCCGCCTCCGCCTTGAAACGTCGTTGAGGTTCTGGAGTTCGTTAGTGCTCAGTCAGGTTAGCACTACACAGCAGATGTTACTTAATTTATCACTAAATAAATGGTTTGCTCAGTTTACATGTCTGAACAAGTGGTCAGGTCCAGTAAGGCCCCGGCTAGAGAAAAACGTTGGGTATTTTAGGACTGGAAATGACTGGTGAATCTGCATCATCGAAGATTTTTTTAATCGTTTCTTTTCGTTATGTGTAGTTGTTAGTATTGCAAAGAATAATAATAGACATATAATAGAGGCAGTCGCCAAGCACTGATAATTGAAATCGGGAAATTCTTACTCATACTGTATCAAAAATAAGTCCTAATTGAAAGCCTCACATGAAAATGTACCATGAATTTCGAAATGAAAAGTATTACATTTGGTACACTAGTGAAACTGAATCATCATTATGAAATTAATAATTGTGTTAACAATATCTATACTATTATAAAGAAGAGGTGGTTTCTGTATGTTTCTATGTATGTATGTATGTATGTATGGGGCAAGTGAACGCAAAAAATAATGAACCGACTGGGTTGAAATTTCACACAGAGGTAGATCTTGAACCTGGGAAACATATATGCCTATTCACTTCCTTAAAATCCCCTCGGGCTACGCCCCGTGAACGTCCTCAGTTTCAATGTTTACATTTTATAAGGATGTAAACATTCAAATACCGAAATGTAAACAGGTGGGAATACTACAATTTGACAGTTCAAAGAGCAGAAGTAAGATCAGCTGTAAATTTTATCGTGAGCGAAGCCACGGGCAACTGCTAGTAAATGATAAAGTAGCCTAAAGAATTTAAAATGGTAGTTAGTGGGTTAAGAAAAGTTAAATTCCTCATACTCAATTAAACACTCGCCTCCCCGGACCACCAAGACATGATCCCGCGTAATTGCTAGACAAAAAGAAGACGAGCAAAGAAGACGTCAGGCAGAAAAGGATATACCGGTAGAAGAAACATCTCATCAGTGCAGAATGTAGAAAAACTTAGCTAAAATGAATTGATAGACTATACGCTGTATGAATGATGTAAGAGTGGAGGCTGAGACCACCTGCCAATGACTTGTCTATGTGAGAGATATCTACTGTAAATGGTACGTTTCGTTTAGCTGTTGATTGGAACATTCGCACTGTATATTTACTTAACGTGCTTTGATTATTAGAAAATTATAGCTACATAACAAACCAAACTAACTACTTCGTTAACTACATTGTAGTTTGTCTAAATTGAAACGATAATGTACGTGCGAATTTTCTCGAACTAAAACGAATTCGTATTCGACTATGACTTTCGATTCGTTACGGGATAGGGATAGGTCAAATCATAACTCAAGTATTTTTTCTTCCGAAGAATTACGGGCTTACACCAACGGTTTGGTTTCGTTTGAGCGTTTTATAATGTCAAGAACTAAAATTTTCTTTGTGAGAAATTAAAATTAGAAATGGAACGGTTGACTGATAAAGGTGCGAACGATTTGGAAAATAAATGCGGTTCTAAAACTGAGAGTTAACATTTTTGTAAAGTAGCACTAAAAAGTGTTGGACACGATGAGCGAGTCTTTTTCGCCTGAATGGGAAAAAAACCATTTCACAGTGAAATGTTTGATTGTTGGACCAAAGCAAACAGCGGTTATTACTATAGACTCCTCGCGTGCTTGAATTGATGTTCCGACCTCTATAACGCCTCATGCAGTGTTTCCACTTTAGGGATTTTTATCCCATTTATGGGATATTTAGACTACTCGAGGGATAAAATGGGATTGTGGGATAAAATGGAATTTTTCTTAATGTGACAGGAAAAAAATAAATTCTTATTTGTGCTTTGTGCGTTTAAATCTTTTGTTCTTTTGCGTATGTAATAAAACCATTCGTACTAAAATTTTCAGGTTAACATTTAATATTACCTAAGGTAAAATTTGAAGAAAGTTAAAATTTTGAAGGCTAGGTTAGGTTATAGAGAGCGCTCTCAAAGTGAAAAGATGACAACCTGCCTTTTACATTTTTTAACTGTCGGTTAAAATAAAATTTCAAGTTTATTTGTCAATAACGTATTTTAATTTTACATCAAAAATAACTTTTGTTTGAGGATTTTTTTTTTTTGCTAGCTGATGGGGGTGGTGGGGTCCCGCTTCGCTGGGAAAAAGTAAACCAATAATTAATTGTAAATATGAATAAATGCATCAGCTGTTCAGCCCTGTTCTTTAAATTTAAGTCCTTAGAGAAAATTGTATCAAAAACTGTTTCTCCTGGGACTTTCTCACCGAGACGTTTTATTCAAATATAGGCTTAGTGGGTGTCAGAAAAAAATACGATTAGACGCCCATCAATGTTCCCATCAATGTTATCAATGGGAAAGTGAGGGATATTTCGTGGGATAAATCATTTGGAAAGGTGGGATAAAATGGGATTTTTCTTGTCTTTGTGTGGGATCTTATTTTCCGCCAAGTGCATGGAAGGAAACACTCATCGGCAGTTCCCTCGCCGTCCGGCCGCGGATTTATGACGTGTTCCCAGACGCATCTGTGGGTCCGTGCACGGAGGCCGCGTCTCTGTATAAGGCCGTGCTCCTTAGACGCAGCTAATGAGCCATTAGAATGTCGGACTCATCGCTGATAGCCTTATCACTTACCGTCTACGTACTGACAACTGCAGTTCTGCACTCTCCAGATGCCTCCGTGTGAAGCGGCGCATTTTAAACATTTGTTGGAAACGTTTATTTAAAATATTCTGTCGTGAGGAGAATCTGTGTTGTGCGCTGTGAAGCAAGTGAGAACTTTATGGTTTGTTGTAGAACGTACATGCGAATGTCCTGCCCTTTTCCGCACTACTGAGTACTCGTTCCTGGAACCGTGCTCATAATTCGACCAGATCGTAAATTGTTAACCGAGGCGGAATTGTGGTTCGGACCCCACGTTGAAATGTAGGTCCCTTGGTTGCCATTGGCGTAGGGCTATTAATTAACATTCCTGTCTAAGGAACATGTCGGCCTTAGTCAGTAGCAAGACTACAAGATCGCGCCACAATCATCCTCCACTCATCTGTCATTCATACTTGGCTTAAAATGCCTACCTGGGTAGGTCGCAATTTCAACTAATGTATCTAATTTTCTAACTATATGTGCATTTTGTGATGTTTTAAGGCAACTAAAACGCAATTCCCAAGTAATATCGCTCAATAAATTATATACTCTGTGCTAAGAACGAATACAGCGATAAGTAATAAATACAATATAAAATTTATGTAAAAAATATTCCAGAAATATTTAATGTATAGAGGGGTTCATCGGTAAAGAGATTTGATAGTTGAGGATTGTCCGGAGATATCTAGATCTTGTCCACTTGTGAGATTGCGGATATAGGAAACTGGATTCGTGCCACGTTGGACAATAGGAAATCAAAAATGTCCGGCCCAGTGGACTGAAACGGTTCTTTTGATGTCGCAGCGCTGACAACAGTAGCTAGTTAAGAGGGAACATTTGCTAGTTTATTGTAAACAATGATGATAAACAACGCGCGATGTGCTGTTTAATTTTTGAGAGCATTTCTCTACGTATAAAGATCATTTGCACTAATTTTTTGTCAGGCTGAAATTTATTTGTTTACCTTTTTAGTTTTACCTAACATATAACCTTAACACTTATAGGATATTGAGTTAATCTTAAATAAAAAAGAAAATAAAAACGTCAAATGTTATTGCTAATTTAGTAACATGCTCCGGTAGCAGTACAAGGCATATTTTCTCTAATAAAACTAATATATATGTAATTAATAACTGCTGACCGTCTGCCAAACAGTCAGTGTTTAGATTAGACAATATCAGGCAGTTATCAACTGGGGATACCCGGCAAAGTCAAGGTTGCTCTTCTACTCCAACAAAGGATGATTCTCATGTCAAACATACGAACTGATTCTATGGGTTACATCAAGTTTAAAAATAACCTCTCTACTTGATAAGGTTTTAGTTCTCTAAGGTTTTAGTTAAAACTAAGATTTTTTAGCTTTTGTTTATGTACAATTATTTTGAGGGTGATTTTATTTGGAGTGAGTCATTTATTTGAGTACGGTACCTGTTTGAATTAAAAAATTGAGTTAAGTAAGATTATCAACCCAAAAAAAAATCAGATAGTTTGCTGTTTAGGTTCTCACAAAAATGAAAAATCAATCTCAACGTAAATTATCAAGTTAGCCTAGTAATTTTTTCCAGTACAAAAGCATCTGAAACGCAAGCAGCGCACATTTCTAAAATAACAAATATTCTGTTAAAATGAATCAAACCATTTCATTTATGTTTTACGAGTGATCAGGTTCAGATAAAAACAAAAACGCGGTTTCAACTCGACAAAGGCTGGACCACCGGCGGCGCGGTGTTGTGAGTAGTTTTAATTTCGTTAATAGACATAATTAATTAGCGTGGCTGCGGAGTGTTGTTGAAATCAATTAGCCAAATTAGAGTCAGAGTCGGTTGAGAACTCGCTTCGCGTGGTTTCTTCCTCATGGTCGACAGGCGGCAGTCGATGTAAAAGGATTCTGACAACCTCAACTGACCTGGTTATACAGTTAGACGATAGGGATTGCTCTATGGAATAGAGAAGTTGGGGTACAAATCAGCATGATCCACGTGTTAATTTTCAAACTTAAACTTTAAAAAAATTTTAAACCAAAATAACGGAAAAACTTATTTTTCTAAGTTTTACAACAAATTTCCATTATTAAAATTTTTGAAACGATTTAATTTCTAATCTTAAATTAAGGAAGTCGGTTCAAAAATAACAGAACTGTGATTGACTTTAGCTCATGAGGTAGCACAATTGGACTATTTGAAGGCGTGTATAAGCGCGAGAATAGGCGATATTGCTGCTGCAAATCACAAAGTGGAAATATGTTGTAGCCCTTCTCAAAGTAGTTATAGAGTAAAATAGTAAGCCTACCAAAACATTCTTAATAATCCCAAAAAAAATTAAAAACAATAATGCAATACATCTATCTTCAAAAACACTTTATACATAATCTATCTTTGAATATCCCTTACGAACAAAGGGAACGAAACGAACGAAAACAAAACGACCCAACAAAAAGAGAGGACGAAACACGAGGGAGGGGATTCGTTCGATTTTTCGGGAACGAATTCATTCTCGTAATATAATAGACGCCAACATTTATAAACTGACGCCAAAAACACAAAATAAATTACTAAATTATACTAAAATGTCGACCATATATCATTTTGAAAACACAGTTAAGGCATTGACAAGATCGGCAATTTCGGGGCGGAGGCGGTCGAGTGCAGAGGAGGCGGTAAAAGGCCATATTAAGAGGGAAGACACGCTTGAGGGCCCTCGAACCTCTTAAGTGGCCGCCAGCCCACCCATTGTTGCCGATAATCCCTACACTCATTTATTGGAGATGCAACGCGCCCACTCTATCATAAATCATTCATTCATTCTTAATCATTCTTTGGTGAGACAGGTACCTCATGGAGGACGTTGCCCTAAATATGGGAAAGGATGAATGTGATAGCTTAAGTTACTACAGTAATAATAACAGGAGAGTGAAACATTTACGCATACTTGATTAAAATAAAAATTAGTCCCGCCTATCAGATGTAGTTATTTAATGGGGCGATATATAATACAGGGTGTTTTTTTATCAAATTCAATCCATTTTTAAGATTGAATAATGCACATATAAATATGAAAATGATTATTGTTTTGGTAATCTTTACATTTTAAAAAACCTATTATTTAAGTTTGATCACGTTTAGTTTACATTATGTGTTCAAATAATCCGTCATTGGCATTTGTGTAAAGTTGTGCTCTCTCCATCAAATTCCCGAACACGTGTTGCAAGGTACCTCTTTGAATTTCTTGGATTAAATTTGTTATGTTTGTTTTGAGGTGCTCAATATCCTGTGATTGTTTCGTAGGCCTTGCTCTTTTTGTACCCCCAAAGAAAATAATATAGTGGCGTCAAATCCGGAGATCTTGGGGGATAATAATCCTTTAATGATAAAATAAAGTTTTGGGTTGCGTTAAAAAAACACCCTGTACTATCTATAAACAATCTAGTGATGAACACAGGCAACATAAATCATATAGTGGCAACATAAATTGTACGTTGATGTCGACCAACCCGATAACTCTATAAGGTATTGTAAAACTAAATCATAACCGAAAGATAGTGCAGAGTCAGTAAAGAGTACTGTACCTTTTCAGATATTGGAGTATCTGAGAATATTTTGAACGAGGATCTTCTTCGAACTAAAGAAGGAAATAGAACATTTTTGTTGATCATCATTCAGAAGCTAATAAGAACTAACGAATAGTATATCAGCCTACGCAATTAAGTTAAGCCACAAAAATAATTTTTCGATTCACAAAACACGGACAGTAACTGATGAGTGTTTTCTCTGACAAGTGACTCGATACTGCCGCGACATGAGGAGGCCGGAAGATGAGAAGGCCACATCCGCCAGGAATAGGATTAATCATGGTGAAGATATCGTCACGCGGCCGAGACAGAGGGGAGGAGAATTTTTCCAAAGAGAAAGGATATATTCAAATAAAACTGCCGAATTAATGTTGCAATTTTAATTTCGCAAAACCGTCTTGGGATGGTAGGGTGGGTGCACCAGTGAATGACCGGTTAAGGACGATGTCTCACGTTAATTTAACATTACTCCCTTATTTTATGGTCACAGCTATATATTTTACTGTAAAAAGTTCATTTAATCTTTAAGGATTAAGCAATATTAATTAAATATGTCACTTAATGAGAATACTGGTTGTAATATTAATTAAAATACACCTATGTCAATCCTCCAATAAATGACCGGGACTGCACCAGTGAATGACCGGTCTGTTTTGGCTGAATAACTGTCAAAATATTTGAAAATCAGCTGACAACAATGATTAAGAATAATTCAGCTGAGAATATAGATCATAGCTAGTAAATGACCGATTAGGGGAGCGGCCTGGCATAGTGGTTAGAGCGCGGGCTTTCGATCTCGGAGGCCGGGTTCAAATCCCGCCTATCACCAATGACATTTTCGCTATGTGATAATGCCGTGACCCACTAGGCCTAGCCTGAAGTAATGTGTAAAACGGTTTCAGGCTAGGTCTAGCGTCCTGGGATGTGAAGGGAGGACAATTAAAAAAAAATAAAAAAATAAATGACCGATCTCGTTCCAGTGAATGACCGCTAAGTTTTTCCCCGGTTATTCACTGGTTTTTGCCCTAGTTACGTTCCAATTTATGACCACCCTCAGTAATAATTAATCTTAACATGCACAGCAATAAAATTGATTTTAAATTGCAGGATAGTATGTTAAATATCATTTAATTGCAACACAATTTTGAAACAATCATCAAATACAGAATGAATGTAAATCCAGGAAAGCCTTGTAGGGGTAATCACTATAGCAGGAAACATTAGAATGGAAGATAGTGGGACACTCAATATTAATTATGTTTAAAAAGGATTTTCGACTTCAGCGATTTTAACCAATGAAAGATTATTGTTGAATAATATTCCAAGGCTGGTGTTATACTTATTTTTAATTAGCTAGCCCAAAGAATATTCTTAATAACGGGCTTTTTAAACAAAACGGTCATTCACTGGGGGATGGTCATTCAATGGTGCACCCACCCTACAGAAATCATTAACACTGCAAATTTTGTTCTTAATTTTTTTAAGGTGTACATTCCTTTAAACTCGTCAGAAGCTTTGTCCTATGCATTTTCATACACAGGAGTGACACGTATAAATTTAAAGTTAAAAGTAAAGAGATCAAAGGAGAGAGGGAAAACAAAATTTACTTGTCAGGACGTTGACGTTATATTATTGGATATATTTTATTAATTCATGTTTAAAAGAACTCTGAAGAAGGTTTTCAAAAATACAAATACTTTATGGCTCAGCATTACCTAGTAAAACTGTGTTCATGTTAAATGTGTATTTGTTAAGAATATTAAGAGAATTTAGGACTATTTTGAGTTGATTTTTTTATTTGCTAGATATTTTTACTTCCCTTTAAATAATCACCATGTTAGTTAATTTTGAGCAAAAATACCCAAAAACAGGACAAATTAAGGGATTATTTGAAATTAACATTGGTCTTAAGGGATTGTTTTTATGCAAAGGTCCAAGCTAGACTAGCTAGATACATTTTTAAAGACCTGAAGACGCCAGGTACGGCACTGTACACTTTACACTACGTGCGGAGAAGAATAGAGTGATTGTATTAAAAGAAGTTCTTTATAGAAGACGAAGTAAGTCGAAGCCGATGTTCAGAGGACATTGATTATCCGCAAGAAGTGACAATAAGGGTCACTCATCAATAATTCCTCAGCGAGAGAGCTTCGTAATGATTGGTCGACGGCAGGAGTTCCATGTTCAACAGTCATTCTACCAAGTACGTGAACGATCTACAGTCTGCTTCAAATCATAATTTATTTTTATCTTCGTATAATTTTATGTTTTATCATTATTTTTGGGTAGTTTTCTTCCTTATAATTGTCTTCGCTCAAGGCCTTATTTTTCTACGCAGCACAAAAACACATTCATACACTGAGAAAAATATTTCTTCCTGCCGTAAAGGCAATCCCGTAATTCCTTGACTACTGGCCCAACTGATGTAAATACGTCTGTACTACCTGTAATCCAGGTGAAACAGACGGACAAATAATTTGTGAGCCTTCAGGAGGACCTTTACGCGAACTGGCATAACTGTAACGCCAGTATTCCTTTTGGATTACCTGGAGTAAGGGCAAGTCTGAAGGATTGTTCAATCTGTCCAGGTAAAACTGACTGCTTTTTACTTCTAAATGAAAATACGTTGACCAGCTTAGCAGGGCATTTCTGGTTTGCCGTTAATAACCGGGTCAAACTGACGGCCTGTACGTCTAAAATATCGCCGACCAGCTTAGTAAGGGTGTACCTGACTGATCGAGACCGGCAATTGCAGCGCTGTACCGGGCCATACTCGGAAACTGATTCAGTCGATTGTCCGAAGTCGGTGTGTCTAGTTTGTTTAGTTCAAAGTTAAAATTTGTTAAAAATGTTAAGAGCTCTTCGAACGGATTGGGGGATGCCTACCTCCATAGTAGAACACAAGGTAAGCCTTTAGATCATTTATTTCTAATCTAGGCTATCTATTCCTACTTACCCCTTATAAGAAGGTAACAAAATAGCTTAAGTTTGGTGAACAAATTATTATCATTAATTCTAAATCACAGCTTAGGCTTTAAATTTAAATAAGGCACCCTTTTTAAAATAAAATATTTAAGTACACTTTTAGGTTTGATATTAGGTTTGTTTTGTAATGGAACTTTCATGGTCAGAAATGTATTTAAGTGATAAAAATATATTTAATATGCATCTTTATAATTTAAAATTTAATAAATATAACACATATTATGTTTATTTATTGTTACGGTATTCATAAGTTGAAAATAAGAATATAATCTGAAGAATGTTGTGAAGTTGTCCGTGCGCCGATCATACAAACTTCAACACTGTTGGAGTCCGTCGACGCCGACGGATTCCAACAGTGATGAAGAAATTAAGAATATCTTCAGGCCTTCTGGAAAATATTTAAATCATTATTTAAAAAGCTTATTTTGCCTTAGCACCTTACTTAACACCTTAGTTACTTAACACCTTTTTATCAGTAATGTACTTTAAATCGTTTATTATATTTGAGTTATTGATTCAAAAATTATTAGAATCCAAGTAAAATAAAAAAAACAATGTGTTTTTATTAAATTTAATAAAAACTATAATGAGGTTCAATAACAAAGTGAAATACTTCTGCAATTGAGAGACATAATTATGAATTATTTTTAAACTGTATCTTAAGAAATTATTTACAGGTCTGATCTGTACTGTCCTAAGTTGTTTTTTCGTCCCTTGCTTTCTGATTTTGGTTTTCAATTGGGTTGGACATTTTGTATTGACGTGCCAATTTTTAACCATGTCTCCAAATAAAAATCATAAAAAGCCCAGTTCAAACAAAACATTGACTGACAACGGTTTCTTATATGTCCAGCTTGTGTAAAATAATAGAAAATTGCTTGACAAATGTACTTTATGAATATCCAGCTTGTGTATATAAACAGAAAATTTCTTTGCAGTTTGTTTATGTGTGTCCAGCTTGTATAAAATTTTCCGGAAAATTGTACTATACTTAACAATGGTTCATATGAGATTTTATGTCAGCAATAAACTGCAGCCTAAAAGTTACTTTTATTTTATAGGAAGTGTGGGACAAAACTCTCAACGTGCAACGCTGCTCCTTCTGCCCTTCCTTCTACAATCACCTAATCTGAAATCGAAGCTTGGACTAACGCAGAAAGTCTCAAGGAAAACGTTGTAAGAAGTTAGAAGCCGCCATTACTTCCGTGTCATCAGAGACCGAGATTATGCACATGATCCAGTCAAAGAACAATAAATAATGTAAGTTTCACGGCCGAAACATTCAACCACAAATTATTTTAGTTGGTAACTGCAGAAAAGTTACATGTCTGTGATTGTTGTGGAAGACACTATAAGTAGGTGATTTATGGGATTCACCCCCCATTTATTTATTTGGAGAGAGTCTTAACCCTCCAAAATCAAGTCTTTGAGAGATGTATATGTCGTAGCCACATGCTGTAATTGGGCTCTTCATGAAGTACCCAGCTCTTCTGGACACATTGTGTAATTGACCGGTTTCATAAAAAAAATACAGTACGTGAACATACTCGTTGGGCACTTCATGTAATTATTGCTTTTACACCATGTGTCCAGATCAAATGTTGGGAACTTGCTGCAAAAACGCAAAACTGCAGTATACGTCGCTGTTTGTAGTATTTATGTATTATTTTTAAATATACAATGTAACACTAAACATTTTTAATGAGCATTATAAAACATTGACAGTAAATAGTCTATTTTTAAGCCAGAACGTTTAGGTAATTAAAATTTTATAATTAAATATATATAAAAAAATTGGAATTAAACAAAAAACATTAACATTATTATGTACCTTTTAAAAAATGTTTCAATGTTTTAATAATTACCTACTTACTAAGTCACACTCAATAAAACTTACAGCAATAAATCAAAATACAGCAAGGTATAAGTAATTTACAGAAAGTGCCATGGCAGTCTTCCGTGCACAAATTCAAAAACAATTCTACAGGTACTTACTTATCTAGTATCAAAATTTAAAATATAAGTCAAAGACAATTTTTTTCTTTTCCAGTTTTACTTGAATGGCGTAAATTTAAGCAAAAATTTTTCTTTTATATTTTTAAATATCAATAAAAAGAAAATCATAAGATCAAGCCTTATAATTGTAGCCTTATAATTGTAATTGTTTTATTATTTGTTTTAAAATGTATATGGAGTGTTTGGTTCACTAAACATCTTTTCAGTAATGTACTTTAATCGTTTATTATATTCCTACTGACACCAATAGTTTAAAAATCAAACTTTATATTAAGACAAAGACATATGTTTGAAAATTCATGTAAATAATTTAACCAAAGAGTGTTAAAAGTTATTCAAAGGTAAGGGATTGCTAGCAAAGTTATTGATAACTCTATATTTAAGTCAGAACTAAACTTATAAACATAATGATTATCACCCAGATACAATGTAAACGTTTTGCATTATCAAAAAGTGCGGCTAAAAAAAATGACTATAACATTTTAAGATTCGAAAAATATTTAAGAGATTTAATCATAACCTTGATAAAGATTTTATAGCATCTGCCCCCATGAACTGCATGAAGTGCATGAACTGGGCACTTCATGAAGTGTCCAGTTTCGTTGGGCACATGCTGTAATTTTTATTGAAATAATCGAATTACATTATGTGCCCAGACGTGCTGAAGTAACCAGGCAGAGTTGGGCACTTCATAAAATGCTCAGTTACAGTATGTGGCTACAACATTTGCATGAGATGTGTTTGTAAATTTAAAAAATCATCTTCATACTCTGGTTTTATACAAAAAATCCATATCTAAACATTAAAAAATCATTGGTGACATTTTTTATATAATATGTTAGTTTTCGTATAATTTATACATTTATTAAAGATAGATGTGATTTTAGCTTCATCATAATTTCTTAATTTAAAATAATATTATAGAATTTGTTAAAAAAAACGTATAGTAAAATATCCAATTCGTAATGTTTTATTTGTTTTAATTCATTTTATATGTTTATGTGTTTTTTTTCGATATTACTATAATAAAAAATGCTATTTCACTAGTTAATTGGTGTGTGAAATATGGTTGAAAATCATTAAATTCTCGTCTCGAAAAATATTTTAATGTTTATTTTATTATGTTGTCTTGGTATTTGTTTCAAAAATAATTCTTTTTATATATTTAATCCAACAATTTTTTTAATAATTGTAAAGTCAGCATTATTATGACATTTATAACATGAATTCATTTATTACGAAAACATTTATATATATAGATGGAAGAATTAATTCATTGTAAAAAATGTAAGAAAAATAAAAAATATTAATCCAGAAATTGTTCAAATGAAAAATGGATTATTTAGAATTACTACAAAATGTATAGTTTTTAAAACTAGTTAAGGTAAATTATTACCAAGGAATTGAAACCAATTATTAAAAAAGGACTTTTATAAAAAAAGAGCAGATTATTGAAGCAAATGAAATTCATGCTCCAATCAGGAAAAAATTTAAAAAAGAAAATTACTACTCTGAAAGTTAATGATTTATGAATAGCATATTTACTAATTACGAAATATGGAAAATAGAATGATGGTCATAAATATATGTTGAATGTTCTCAAAATATGTTGGGTCAAAACCATTAAAGGAAAAAGATGGTTAAAAGTGTCCAGTCGCTAAATGTTTGTCATTTTATAAAAGCTAAAATCTCTACTACTTTTAAGTTGTATTGTTCTAGTTTTAAGTTTTATTACTTTGAGTATCTTTGTAGTATACCATTAAAAAATAAAGTTTTATAAACTCTGAACATTTTGTTTTATTTTGTGAAACATATTGATTCTTTACAACACTTAAAAAAAACAGTAAAAATCTTGAGAGTATTTACCTTCTATTTATATGCTAGAAGTCATATGCAGGCTTGATAGAAGTGTACTTTATTTAAATGTTGATGGGATATATACAGTATAACATGTTATCCCATGTACCAACATGCACAGTTACAGTACAGTTATTTTTTAAACACACTAAAAATTTTACTCATCTTAAATTTGCTTTTCAATTAAGTTGAATATTAATTTGACTTATCCAGATCATGTTCACAGTTTTCTCCAAGGAAGAAAAACTTAAACTCAGTGTATATTTGTTTAGGAATCATTTGTAGTTATAACAGAAGTGCACTTTGTTCTAATATTGTTGGGGCAAATTTAATATTTTATCCTAAACTTCATCATGTGAACCTTGTTAATTTGTAGCACACAAACATTTACTCATTGTTCGTTAAAATATTCTCTTCAATTAATAGAATTTTGACTCATTATAATTAATATTCGCCGAGTTCTCATAGGAAAAAAGGTATTTAAGTGCAGAACAATTCATTTTTTTATTTATATTAATTTTTAAATGAAGATACATTCTTAAACTTTAAATTTATCAATGAAATAAAAAAAAACAGTTTAATATATGTATACCAATTCAAAGGGGTTTTAACACCTGATTTAAATTTGATACTCTCTGGATCATTGCATTTTATCACAGATAAACGGATACGTCTTATTAAAATAAGTATGAAATTCTACTCAAGTTTGTTGTTTGAAATTCAAGTTTCAGACTTCATATTTAAAATTTGAGTGTTTCGACTCCGAAACATTCAAATTTTATATTCGATTTTGGATTTAGTTTGACTGATGACAAACATAAAAACTGACCCATTCGTTTTCAAAACTAAGTATCATATTGCAAGCATACTTCAAAATCTGATGTAGGCTAAGGGGAATCATTGGTAAATACGTCATTGGGACAACATGAATTTATTTTTAATTCACTTAATATTAATTACTTCTGGAGCCAGAAATTCATGTCCATTAATTCCGGTAGTCTGCTAAAATAATCATTATCACGAAGACCTCAAGTTGAACTACAGCTGTTATACTAGGCGTCATGAAATTGTGATGTTTAAAATTACTTAAACAGCTTATTTCCAATATTCATTATATAGGGAATCAGCTGTTTATGCAATTTCGAACATTGCGATTTCGTGACGCTTAGTAAAGTAAGTACATAATTCTATTGGTTCAGTAAATTCAGTTAGGAGGGCCTAAACTGTCCTTCAATTGGTTCCGTACAGACTGTCAGGAAGGCCTAAACTGTCCGTCAATTGGATCCGTACAGGCAGTCAGGAGGGCCTAAACTGTCCTTCAATTGGTTCCGTACAGACTGTCAGGAGGGCCTAAACTGTCCGTCTGTTGGTTCCGTAAGGGCAGTCAAAAGGGCCTTAACTGTCCGTCTTTTGGTTCCGTACAGGCAGTCTGGAGGGCCTTAACTGTCCGTCAGTTGGTTCCGTACAGGCAGTCTGGAAGATCCTGACCGTCCTTCTGTAAGACCAGTGCAACAATCTACCGTGCCTTGGAAAGCAGGGCATTTCACCTGTACTAGTCCCGGTCTTTTAGACTGATTGTAACGGCCCTCCACCAGTACGGGAACACCCGTACACGTACTGGCAATTCTGACGTACAGTACTAGTGTCATGTGGCTTCCGTCTTTACGTCTAAAATACCCTTATTTACTGGTATTTCAGACGTACATTTTTCTCAGTGTAAAAAGTTACATTAAAAAGCATTAAATACATAATGTTGAATATAATTTATCTACAGTAAAAAAGCTGATAAAGAAGCGAGTTGTTTCAAAAAAGTTATAAAGTTTGAGTATACTTACTAAATGTCTCAACCCAATAAATAACATAGTTAAGAAATGAAACCTGAGAAGTAGAGATTTTTAACAAAAAACCGTTGTCAAATTCAACCAATGTCAAAAAAATCAATCAAATAAGAAATGGCTGTGTAAAATGATTGCGGGTTAAATAAATTGTGAATATCTTGAACGTTTTATCGGGCTTGGAGACATTTTCACGGTAACGACGCAACATGTTTAGGCACACACGCCTCAGCGCGGCGAGCACGCGTCAGCGCGACTCGACTCAGCACAATCACTTCGGCATAACGAGCAGCAGCAGCAGCAGCGGACTGCACCACGCGCGACTTCAACATTTATTCACCCTGACTTATTAAATTTCCGGGAGAGTTTTTGTCAAATCAAACAAGGTAGACATATTTGTATTGGTGTGTGGACGTCTAATAAATTGTTAAGTTCGGACACTAAATTACAGTATAAGGTCGAAGTTACCTTGACATAAACCATATTGTTCAAACCTTTATTACATTTCAGAAATTAGGGCGTGTTGCTAGCCTAATGGTTAGCGTCTTGAACGTCAGTTCAAGAGGTCGCGAGTTCGATTCCCGGCATGCCCACACAAATTTGAGGGGTTTGGACCGCTTTCCCTAGAAGCGTTTGTGATCTATTTTACTGGCGTAAACACAACAACAAAAAAAACAGAAAATAGAAATGTTTATTGCCGTTGAATACAGTGATAGTACAATAATTGGCAAAGTCAAATAGGTGTAGGTCACATCGAAGTCAAATCACAAACTTAAAATAACAATATATTTTAACATAGTAGTCTTAGCTAATAAAAATTAAGGATGACCAGATGGTAATCGGCGACCAAATTATTCGCTGAAAAAAGTTTTTACGCCACACAATTAGGATAGTACTTTTTTCGCAGATATACTTTTTACGCTGATGCAAAAGGATTTTGGTTTTTGGTTAAGGAGAGGAATGCGTGGCTGTATAACAATCAAATTTCACTGGAAATCAAATTAAGAATTACTGTTTATTAACTCACGATGCAAACTAAAGAGCGGAAAATTCAGCCCGTTTCAGCTAATAGATACGAAACCCTACGACTGACTGGATTTGAGGCAGTCTTTCATGTGAGTGAGGCAGTAATACCAATTACGTGGTTAACTCTACTATTTAGTCATAATTTACTTGTTATATTGAAAATACTGCTTCAACAAAAAAATCGAAAACATTTTATTGTTATAACCGATAAAATTCAAGAAGTTCAAGAAGAAAATTATTGGACTAATTAAAATTATAAGTTTTAATTATAAATAAGATTAATTTAATATTGTCATGTATTCATATAATACCAACGACAATAAATGATTATTATTATAGGGTAGCTTTATTTACTCGTATTAAAAAAGTAAAAGATTGAAAGATCCACTGATCTGATGGTCCAAGTTGTGAGGATTTAAAAAGAAAACATAGTGAACATATCGTCTCGGAGACACAAATATATTTCAACAGTCAATATGCTTAAAAGCTTCCGCTGGAAAAGTAAATCTGGGAAATCCTTTTATAAGATGAGATCTCAAAGCTGAATAGCCCCGAGAGAGAGCCACAACTGCGATCGACAGTAAAACTGACAATTCGCCGCGACAAATGAGCGTTCAACTTTTACTGCTAACTAGATGAACAGACTTGTCATAGGAAGTGCGTAAAGTCGCGATTTCATCCCGCCTTATATTCAGTGGCCCACATTAATTGAAGGGGTCCCCCGTAAAACGTTCTAAGCGACAACATTTCAAAATCGGATATATTCAGTGAAAAAGGTTCTCCAGGACATGAGCTAAACTGTGGTATATTTTGTTTTGAAGATATTTGAGTTGGTAGCCCTGATTTCGTCTGTCAAAGTTTGCGTGCTTCGCGAGACTGCACGGACTTTCTGGATAATAACGTTCTATTCGCCGAAAGATGGAATCCCCGCCGGTCGTTGCGCTGTCACCCAAGGACCAAAATCGCGTAAATAAAAATAAAAGACGTGAAGTAAATATTGGAAAGTGGAAGGATAATACCAGGATTAAATATAGAAAAGTTGGATTACCATATGTTTCAAAAAATAAGAAGCCAAGGCCTGGAAATTGCCCCCAAAAGAGGTGGGTAGAATAACGTTTTAAGCACCACATGTGGATAACTTTTAGCAAAATGACGTACAGTATCACGTTTTATTAACACCATTACGTTTTAAAACTTTTACATCAATAAAATTGTTTTATATTCAGTTTTATTTTTGTTTCTGTTGGTATTCCTACTCTCCCTCATGTTTTCTTCCAAAGTAGAAGAGCAGTCCGTCAGAAAACGTTCCAAGCGCCAGTTATTTAGAACGTTATAACCCCTAAAAAAACACGTAAAATGTTTTGGAATGCTTGATAGCAGGTACAAATTAAATATAATGCTACATTATGATGTTATAAATAGGGCGTTAAGAGATAATACATGATTATAAGTTCTAACCTTAAAAAAAACGTAAATTTTAGAATTCAACTTTCAACCCTTGATTACTCAAAACTAGGTTTTTGTCGTTTAGAACGTTTTACGGGGGAACCCTTCAATTAGTATTACATACAGTGAGGACGACGTTATTAGACCCTACATCCGTTATAATCACCCTGATATGAAGTTAGATTACTTTGTCCATCACATAGTAGGCCTCCATAGAGGTACAATTTATACAATTCAGTGAACAATCTATAATTGAACGGATTCTATGTGCTCTTTGCGACTTAAATATTTGATAGGGTCGGCGCTGTTCTATAGTGTTCTATTTTCATTTCATTGTACGTCAATATTTCAAACCCGAGTTACGATGAAAGGTGTAGTTTTTTTTATTTTTCAAGCACAATATCAAAGTGGAATGTCATTGCTGTATATCACTAGAGATTGTTTTTCAAGACAGTCTGAAGTTTATAAAACATGTAGCGAACTAAACATTTTTGTAGCAGTACCTTTTTGTAGTACGTGGTCCACCTCACAAGATCGCGCCATATTCGCCTTAAAATACCCCCTTAGTGGTGGTAGGCGTCTAATATGGTAATATAGTAACAGTTGCATAAAAGAATTATTTATTCAATTTTTTTGCACTCAATGAATTAAAATTGCAAAGCCATAAACTGAGATTGAGCTTTTTCAAAACCGCAAAGGAAGGGATTACAAATCAGTATGCTAAGCAATCTCCACGCGTTAACGCTAAAAATTTACGAGCATAAAACTTGAGAGTACGAGTGAATAAAGTAAATTTTCCATAAGGGTAGTCATTATGCTATTGAAATCGTGAAAATTTTGGGTTATATCACAGCCACTTTATTACTAGAGATGGCCATGGTTATATTAAAAACATCTGTTGTCATATTACAATTGTAACAAGACCCGAGTTTGAACCCTTCCCGATCAAAACGTTATAAATGCCAGTGATTGACGTAGAAATACACAAAATAAAAATAAAAACAACATTATATTAACAACTTATAACTTCATCACTTGCTCGTTCACGGCTTTTTTTATATTACGTATAGATTTATACTACATTGGTTTGTGTCACTTTTGCGAAAAGCTGAACTCGATTTCCGAACTCGCACAGGATCAGTAAGATAGGCCTACAGTAATATTTCTGAAGGAAATCACCTCCAACAGGATGATTTTTATCATTTCCACGTTGAGAACGGAGAAAGATAATTTTACAGAAACCGGCAAAAAATCAAACGTCCATTTTCAAAGTTATTTTTGGCCCACATTTTCCACGACAAAGCTGTGTTTGAATTGAATTAAACTTTTAATATTTTATCAGTTCGATAATGTTTTTTGTAAAATATCGTAACACCTTATTCGAAACCACTGATATGGCTACACAGATAATTTTACAGAAACCGGCAAACAAATAAAACATCCATTTTCAACGTTATTTTAGACCCATATTTTCCACGACAAAGCTGTGTTTTAATTGAATTAAACGTGACAACCAAACATACGTGTAAAAATGATGACGTTGCCTTCGTGCACCACAGACCAGAGCTAAAAAAATAAAGAGGTGAAACAGTTCGGAACAAACTATTACAAAAATTGGTATAATCTAACATTCTCAATTTGCAGTGTAACCACATCATTTTGGCAGTTAAATGATGGATTTGATAGATTTTTTCATCTACGTTTGAAACTAAAAGTTCCGGAGGGAACTAAAACTGCAAACAGCCCGAAAAGGCAAATAAAATCACCAACAAATGTAAATTCTTGAGTTATCACAGATAATCCAAACTGAATTTGTCTCAAATTTGTCTGATATTTTACCAGTTCGATATTTTGTCTAAAACTCGTAACACCGTATTCGAACCCACTGATATGGCTACAACAACAATATACAGACGATATGTTGACTTCGGTACATTGCGGATCGCATAAAAAAATAAACGTTGAATATTTTTCAATTCGATATTTAGTCTAAAAATCGTAACAGCATAATCGAACCCACTGATATGCCTACAACAACAATATGCAAACGATATGTTAACTTCGGTCCTTTGCGGATAGAATAACAAAAAAAATAAACGTTGAATTTTTATCAGTTCGATATTTAGTCCAAAAATCGTGATACCTTATTCGAACCCACAGATATGGCTACAACAACAATACAGACGATATTTTGACTTCGGTCATGGAAAACAGTGTCACTTTTGCGAAAAGCTGAACTCGATTTCCGAACTCGCACTGGATCAGTAAAATACAGTAATGTTTCTGAGGGAAATCACCTACAACTGGATGATTTTATCATTCGCACGTTGAGAACTTAAAAAGTTAATTTTACAGTCTAAAAAAATCTAACGTTCATTTTCACGGTTATTTTAGACCATATTTTACACGTTACTGCCGTGTTTGAATTGAATTCAACGTTTAATATTTTATTAGTTCTATATTGTATCTAAAATTTTAACTCATTATTCGAACCCACTGACATGCCTACAACAACAATATACAGTCGATATGTATCGTAACACCTTATTCGATCCCACTGATATGCCTACAAAAACAATACGATGATACGTCGACTGTGGTCCATTGAACTGATATGGATACAACAACATTACAGACGATATGTTGAATACGGTCCACTGCGCATTGAATGATGTAAAAAGAAATGGAAGGTGTTGTTTGGAATCCACGTGTGCCAGAACCAGACCTGGTGGCCGCTGGTGCGACTGGTCTGCCGTTGCAGCAGCCGCCAGGAGCCGGGGGTGTCGATGGTGTGCTGCCGAGTCAGCTGGGGGGTGCTCCCCTGGCGGAACCATGGCAGCGAGATCTTCCGCCGAGCCATCCGGCCGGGCCTCGCGCACCGACTGCCCGGCCGCCGCCGCCGCCGCCGCGCCACCCCGCGCCACCGCCGCCAACACAACAACCCCACCGTGCTGCTGCCTCTGGTGATACACACCACGGAAACAAAAAAAATGTAACCGCGTTTTTCTTTGGTTTGAATAAATAGTTTTCTGATTTACGATTAAAACCTTGCGAATTTGCAATTCTGGTGACTAAAAACATTTTTCATCCTCCTTCCTACTAATATTATAAATGTGAAATTATGGTTGTTTGGGTGAATATCTGTCTTTCAACCACGTGAAAAATACAGCATTAACTTAGCTGAAATTTTGCAGGAATAGAGCCACTATATAAGAAAAGGACACAGGCCTATTCCCTTCCTTTAAATCCCCTCGGGCTACGCCCCGTGAACGTCCTTAGCTTCAATGTTTTTACATTTTGAATGTAAACATTCATATACTGAATTGTAAACAGCTGTGAATACTAAAATACGACAGTTCTAAGAGCTGTGGTAAGATCAGCTGTTTCTACCTATCGTGAGCGAAGTCACCACCAGAAACTAGCCAGTGGGGAAACTACTAGTTTACGATAAAAATCTTGCAAATTTGCAATTCTGGTGACAAATACCATTTTTCATAATATATGAAATTCGAGGCCTCCTGAAGAAAACTTTAAACCCTGAAAAATTAAAATAATAATTAAAACTATTTTTAAATATTGATTTGCAACAAAACGAGATCCAAATCGGACTATAAAAGAAATGCGAGAAAAATATTTCTTGAAAGAAATACGGAAACGGGAGCATATTTTATTTTAATTTTTGTTATTCTAGGTTAGAAGTACAAAGCATTAGGAAGCATTGGAAAAATAAATTTGTACAGCGTTTACTTTCATTTCATATCCACACAATCTGACAACCCGTTCAATTTAACATACTAATAACTAACTATAAATATGACGTACGTATACGCCATAAATGATGTACGCTTTAAATGATGTACGTAAACGTGTTTTTGGAAGTCTTTAACTATTCTTTGAACAACACGGCACTGTAAATTATCGTACACCGATGCCGTAATTGTCGTACCTGTGGCAACCCTGTCTCCCCGGCGCGCGCACCCCCCCCCCAACCCTCCCCCACCCCCCTCCGTCACGTCGCATCAATGTTTGTGTTAACCGCAATTACTATTCTTCATCACCATTTCGCCAGAGATGCTGTTTTGTGCGAGAATCTTTTTTTTCCGTAATTAAATTTCCTACTTCATCTTGCCACCACGTAGCAGGCTCCTGGGGTCACTAGTATTCAATAGATGACCGCAGATTTTGAGGGGAGTTTAAAAATATATCTGTTTTACGTTTTTATTAATAGGTGTTACAATGTGTACTCGCACGTGCAGCTAACGTTTGATTTGGAATGTTTTGTAAACGCCTAAGATAGATGATAATTAATCTTAGGCGTTTACTAAACGCCTTGTGGTTTTAATACTTCATCAGAAGAATATAGGCACATGCTTAGAAACCGCATGTGAACACTAAATGAACAAGAATAGTAACAAAAAACTATAATGGTTTAGCTCGAGCAACACTCAGCAGCCACACGAGACTCAATATTCAATCGAATCGCAGAAGTGGTGTGAAAAGGCGTAAAACCCAAACGAAAGCTTTTAAGAGGACATATTCATATTGTTATTGAAGAGCGAAGCGAGGTAAAGCGTTTCCCGTGTACACGCTCGGTATGTAAATGACGCTATTCAACGTCAAATAAATTGAATTTTCCGCCAACAGAGTTCATTACCCAGACGCTGCCTTCGTGCACCACCGACGAGAGCTAAAAAAATAAAGAAGTGAAACGGTTCGGAACAAACTATTTCAATAATTGGTTTTCTAACATTCTCAATTAGAAGTGTTACATCATTTTGGATGTTAAATGAGAAAAACTACACATTTCGGAAGGAAATGAAACTGCAAACAGTCAAAAGACAAAAGAAATCACCAAAGAATAAAACTAATCCACCCTCACTCTTTTTGTTAATCCTTGCGTAATCAACTGTACATAACTGCATTTCTCTCTGAGCCAAATGGTATGTACATTTGTCTCTCGCATGAGGAAAATCCAAACTGAAACACACTAGCTACTTGATCGATCAGTTGCACTCCGGCCATAAATCTTCATCTATCGCGAACAGACGAAGGATTTAGACCAAATGTCCTCTTCTACAGTCCGGGGAAATACAGGGAGACACAGCCAAGTCCACACTTCACAAACATACGTAGCAGACATGACTTCGTAGATCAGGAAAAAACAAAGTTCACAGAACAGGAGATGAAAATGTTCACCAAGCGAAACATTTTTGGTTCGCCATCTGTCACACTATTCGGCACAAAATGTTCGTCGATTGCGAACGCGTCTTGCCGAGTCTTGCCGTCCAAGATACATGACTGGGACGGTGGCGTGTCCTGTAATCCAGCTACTTGGAGGTCACCAATTGTGAATAGTTATGAGCGGATGGCTTATAGACGCGGTGTTCCCTTGATGGGGACTAACGTCCACATTTTTTAGTACTACGTTCTCATTAATTAAGGGTGAATAATTAAGGGTGGAAACTAGTAAAAACTTTGGTTTTCCACTTCTGGGAACATAAATTGCTAGTTTGATCAATGGGAATCTTAACACGTGTCTTTGAAGTTGATCATCATCTCTAAAGAGTAAACTTTCACAAACACAAACAGGACGATAGTAAGATTTTAAATTACTGTGTCTGCTAAGTCGCTCGTGTAACCAATTTAAAATTCGATCAACGTAAAAGCGGCATAAAATATTTAAAATTCTTCTAAATTAATGTAACGCAACTACATTAAAAAATCTATGAAGGTCACGTACAAAAAACCAGACGACTAAGTCAATCACTGATAATCATCTGACAAGCAACAACACACAATATGGGGGGTAGGGGATAGAAGCGCAGGATGTTCCATTAGTAAATGGCGGAAATTGGCGAAACCAAACAGAGAGACGGGCAGCGATAATGTCCAAGTGATCGAACATTTCGTCCGCAAACAACGCGCTTCACGCCAACCCCGGCGTGCATTTCTGGGACATTCGACACATAGCAAGTCATACAGTCTCCAATAAGTAGTAATAAATAATTGCTCTTTTTACGGAAAATGATGGTAAAGAAAATTAAAAATACGATTTGTACAATATCTTGAGGCGCTTATTTAACATAAATACTTAAAAGACAACGGATTTTTGATGAAAATAATTTAATTGTTTAAAATGACTAGTTTTTTAGACAGCCTATTTATTGTTTTGCCTGAGGGATTTCGGGCAAAAAAAATTCCGTGTCAGCTCGTAATTAATTTATTGAATTTGTAATAATCGAGAGAAAGGGAATTCAGAAGGATTTTTGTGTATTTTCGTATTCTCTAAATAATAAAAAATAGTCGACTTCTACTTCTACAAAATTTTTCTTACTTAATGATCTCTTCGTATGCCTATATGTTATGTAAATCAGGAAGATTAAAAAAGCAATAGCAATGTTATGGCTGTTGTATTTTAATAATAAAAACCGGTAGACGCACATTCGACACATTCAATCATGAATATTAAGCCTAGAAAAAAATATTCTTTTATTAAGCCTATAAAAAGTGAGAATCTTTATTAACCTATAGACAAATGACGAAGTGAGTATCTGCGATGTAGAATGAGTATAAAACAATATAATTTGCGGACCACATGTAGTACACAGTCGAAACCAACGAGTTTATTTGCATAAACAAATACGCCCAAAACAACAGCAGCCGGTGTCGATCAGATCGCTGGATAAAATTACAAATTCGCGTCAGATGTAGATGTCAACTCTCTAGGCCGCAGCTGCTAATGTAGCAGTGTAGCAACGTCGCTGTAGACTGGTGGCAAGTGGCAAGTGGCAAGTCGTAAACCGTGTTACTGGGCAATCAGACACTGTGAACAAGCTCCCCGCAATGAACACTGCAACTTGCACGCAACATGTTGCACTTCCAACGGTAGGGGGAGCGAATCTAGGTAAGACATCTTAAGTTATTGCTATTGATGATAAGTTAAAAAAAATTAAATTAATAAAAAATTCAAACGTTAACTGTAGTATTTTCTATGGCTTTAAAGGTTTGAGATGAGATTTAAAAATAGTAGTGTCATATACACTGAGAAAAATATTACAGAGTTGTTAGCGTTTTGTTCAATTACCGTACTTTTTCAACTATACATGTATGATGTAGGCTATGAGTTTTTTATCCATGCAACAACAATGAGACCAAAAAATCACTATCCCATACTCTGATACGAGCAATGTTATCGTGCGTGCGTGCGTGCGTGCTTGCTTGCTTGTTTGCACAATTATCTCTCAAACGGCTCCGAGGATTTCCTTCAAAGTCTGAAAATAAGTAATTTATGACTCAAAACGTGTTCTAAGCGGATAACTCGGCCAGAGAAAATCTAAAAACGTAATAAATCGAATTTTAAAGTTGTAAAATTTTAACATTGGCCTTATGGGTTGCCGTGATAGCAATGAAAATAAACCAGGAAAGTGTAAACAAATGAAGTAATCATAACAGCTGTTTGGAATCTACAGCCATCAAGGGAAAATACAGCAAGTGGGATGAAGAGTCCATGGAGCAATAAATAAGGTTTATATTTATCAATTTTATGACATTGAAATGTTTTATAGTAACTGGATGAACTGATAACCATGAAATAACACCGACCAAGGCTCGGTCCACCAGGTGCTAGTATACAAACCTTTTAATTAGGGCATTACTATTGCCGCTAATTATGACACAAAGCAATTCCGTTTTGCGACTAATCTCTTAATGCGGTCATAGAAAATAGTTTAACTTTCATTTTCAATTTCGCTGTACATAGACTATATTTTGTTTCGACCAAAATCAATTGCGTGTGCAAGTAACATTGTACAACAAACCGCTGGGCATGTGTTTAGTTATTAAAAGCCACCCTCCCGGCAACCCTGCGAGTTAATACAATAACGTTCAACTCCGGTGACCGTGAGATGTGGTATTGGTAGTGGCAGGGGATGGCGGGGTGGGGAAGAGGGGAGGGGGGGGGCGTTCAGACTCCTGTAACATCGTTAGCGGTCCCACTCAACTCGGGAAATAAAAGAGCGCGACACTCGTTGAATAGGAATCACGCTGCAGCACCCAGCACCCGCAGCGGCTGATACACACACTACGTCACTACGTCGCTACGTCACTACGTCACTACGTACACTGAGGACGGAGGTCAATCCGGGTGTAGGGATGAGCCATATTAGATATGTTGTGATATTAGTTACTTCCATATTAGTTACCAAGAAATATATTGGTTGAAAAAACCTAATATCTGTATTTGGTTTCATATTAGGTTTACTGTTTGTTGTTTCGAGAAGCTTTGGCTAAAAATTGAGCCTTGAACTGATAAAAATATGTTTAATAATATATTTGAGTCGATTAAAAAATATTAAAATAAAAAATCACCAAGATTTAATAAATTTTACGAAATTATTTGTTTATTTATTGTTGTTACAGTTATTAAATTACAAATTAAATTTTATGCAAAATTATTAGCCTACTACTGTTTATAAAACAATTACAATGCTATTAAATAGACCTATTTTAAAATGAATTACAACATATCAATCCGGGTGTGATAGGAATGAGTGGTGAGAAACACCACTAGTGCACTTGAGAAGGCTATGGAAATATACAATAAATGAAATAATTCTTTTAATTAACATTATCTCCTTAATGGAGACTAAAAGAAAAATTAATTAATTCGTTATGTAGAGGTCGCTTTTGTCTATTTATTTGGAAAACAATAAGGTTATACAAACAAAATAAGGTCATTATTTTTATTGGTTTACTAAACTCAGAACTATTCCAACTAATCCTGTTGATATTTTTTAAGTGTCAGTGAGTTTGTTTGTAATATTATCTAAGTCAGATGTGACATTTGTTTGACATGGTCAGCTGTAAAAAAATAAACCCTAATTCCAATTGACAGATACAAAAAACAGTGCAGGAGAAACACACACATTCACAGCACATCAGTTCATTGTCGTCTGTAAACAGAAGTGATTAAGTTGTCAGAGTTCTTTCTTCCAATCGTATGTAGCCAGTTATTAATTTTTACTTTGTAAGCGGAAAAAGATAGATCCATTTTTTTTAGCGAATTTGGAAGATTATATACCAGCTGTTTCAAATAATTTTGAACGTGGTCAAAGCCACAGGTAACATGTGAAAGTTTGTGAGTTTGTCATGTTATGTAAGTTAGCTGTAACATTTGTTTGTCATATTATGTAAGTCAGCTGTTAAGAACGAATACATCCAGACAGACGAATGTGAACAAATAAACGAACACCAATTGACAGATACAAAAAACAGTGCAGGAGCAATACCAGCTGTTTATAATCACTACAGTTTGATTGTGGGCGAAGCCACTGGTAACATCAAGTAGTAAAATTATTGATATCTTACATTGTCAAAAATAGAGTATATAATATACTGATATAACCTAATTTTCAGCAAACTCCTGTAAACTAATTCATTATTTTACACAAAAAAACTGATAATTATAGGAAAATAAGGAATTAAATTCAAAATTTTGATTTTCTGAAGTCATATAGACTAATTTGTGACATTTAGTACAACAAAATTCAAATTAGAATAAATTAATTATTGACTTTGCAATCCAATATCAGGATTTTAAGTATTTCCTCTAGTTTAGAACCACTAGCCAATAGCAGAATCAATGGATCAACAACATTTTAGTTCAGAGTTTGAAAACCAGGATTCCATGTTACAATAATTAATCAAAAACCTGGTATATAATTGAAAAATCAGCAAATTGCTCACAACTGATACGTGCAGAGACAGCGGAGTGTGGATAGAGACGCCTGAATTAATGTTCATAAAGTAGTCGGTGCGAGTGAGGTGTTGAGGTCATGAATATGTAATCTGACAGGTCCTGTAGTCTTGCATCTCAGCTGTGCACAACACAGGACACAGGACACATTACCCGCACTGTGCAAAGTACACTGGGCTGACATGTTCTGCCAGGAAGGTAAGGAAATAGGAAGGATACTTTAAACACAACGATGCAGTACATAATCAAACATACGTTCTACAAAGCAAGTAATATCATGCTGTGATAAATATTTATATATTTAAGATTTTGCACTCATAAATCAGTTTGTTTATAAATGCTTTGATTGCAGGAATAATTTTTAATTTACAGTAGACTTTCTTTTCTTATCCAGACACCTTTTAACCAGACATCGGTTTAACTGGACTACTTCTGGTAGAAGTGACATCTTTTTATCCAGGCAATTTTTATCAAAACATCAGTTTAAACGGAAGTGATAAGACAGGTCTTGGACCGTATTGTATCGACAATTCTTGTGGAAAATATTTGAGACGTGTCTAATTACAATGCTCACATAAACTGAGTTAGTTTTTGAGTGATTGAGGAACAATATCGATAATTCCCATGGAAAATTATAATAGACAAGTTATAGTAAAATAATATATACTAGTGGATCCGAGCGCACGGAATCGTGCGCTACTCTAGCAGAGCGATAATTCAAATGGCGACAAATTTAAAACACAATCATGCTAACACGATCCGTCTTGAGGGTTATGTTTACACAAATTAAAAAATAACAGCAATTAAATTATCCAGGTGATCAAAATGTAAACAATTATGTTCTTCATAAGGATAACATGGGAACTTTAAAAGCCAATGGGGCAGAGCCCAAGGGACTTTTTCAAAAATGTAAGGCCAGTTTGCAAATCTACGCGACACGCTCTTTCCTATGAGCCGTCAATGATCAAAGTCGGTTAAGAAGTGACGGAGGAGTTCATAAGACAAATTTCGTGTTGGCGTATTAATTATATAGATTATTTAATGTTTGAATTTTTATAATTAATTTTAAGAAACGTCAGTTTAACCGGAAAACCAACCGGAAAACCCGTTATACTAGAAGGCAGACCCGAGAGGTCCAGATAAGGGGGAGGCTACTGTAGTCTGGAGTCTATATTTATACAGCTATAAGAACTAAATTTTATAACTCGATGAATTAATATGATATGGACTACGAGACTAATTATGCAAATGGTGCGGTTAAATATGTAACTGTTCAGTTTAACCCGCGAGGACTGACTTACCTGTCTAAAAGACCGGGTTAGTAGTTTTTTCGATAAAAATTATATTTTCTGGGTTTCGGCAGGTCTGGCCATCACTATACCTCTTGTACGTCTTTCCAGGAACATCATGACTCACTTCCCGTCATTCTCTAACCCTTACAGTCAGTTCAATGAAATTTTCTTTAGAGGTCTGGTATTTTCGACCGTGAGTCAGCTAAGGCTTCATGTTACATATAAATATTTTGTGTGCACAAATTTCTTATATAAAATATTCAAAACACTAATGTACAATACTTTTGTAGGGTTTTTATAAGTATAAACACATCATTGTACTACATGCAGACGTTTTTAACGCAATAACAATAATTATTGAAGTACCTACTGCAGTTCAACATATATATTTTTTATATTACATAAATATTTTGTATGCACATATATCCTACATAAAGTAGTCACAAAACCAATGTAAAAGACTTAAGTGGAGTTATTATGCAAATAAACTCATCATTTTTCAATATACTAACTTTTATACAAAACCTGGTCAAAAAGACCGTGAGTCAGTCATCGCGTTTTCAAATCGAAGTCAGTTCTGCCGGATTAATAACTGTAAATTGACTTTGAAATAATTATATAAATAATTAAGTACTAGGGGCCCCATGCGCAAATTGCGCATTTTAATATTATTTCCGTTTGTGAGAAACTCACTTACGATTTGAAGAAATTTTATAACTTTTTAAACTCGCCATTATTAATCGAGTAAACATTTCAAGTGAAATTTAAAGGTCTCACCTAAATAAATAAAAGCTTAGCTGAACAAAACACACACATTGTTCATCACACTATGTACTTTAATTTGTCTTCTGGCACAACAGTAGTTTACCGTAAGTTTTTCTTCGCGTATTCATACCATTAGAACTGCGTACATCATCGCAAGTCGCTGCACGTAGATAGGTGATGCAGTGTCCCTCGTCTCTCGGCAGTTCTCGGATCTCGTCGAAGGTATATTATATTTTTCCCTAATCTAATTGACTCGGTTTTCTCTTTGCCTCTCTCTCCTCAATTAAATAAAAACTAATGTTGATTTGAGAATTATTTTTCATCAAATGCATCAAATCTTGTTAAAAGTTAGTTGCAGACTATTTATTTTTGTTTACAATCTGACTTATATAGGTTATCTGAAGGTAATCAGCTGTTAAATTAAAATCACATTTTAAAACCGTTTTAACGCAAGTTGTTCAGCGCTTGAGCGTTGAAAGCGCCCTCTACAAATAAATCAAAGGCTTGGGGGTCAAAGCCGAAAAAGAAATGCCTATTTCAACTGTCTGTCGCAGGTGCGCTACATTATAAGCTTTAAAATGACACCTCAATCGTGAAAATCGGTTCAGTAGGACGCCTGAAAAAGGGATCTAACAGAAAAAAACCTTATTGTATTAAGTATATAGATAGGTGTTTATACTAAACCTCACATAAGAGGTCTCTTTAAAAAAAACCTCTTTAAAACTCAAGCACAGAAGATAAATTTTATCGCATTAGTCTAATCTATGTTAAAAATATAATTGTATTTCACTAACATTTCAACATAAACATTTGACACAATAATCAGCAACATTATACCCG
Source organism: Flexamia atlantica (assembly GCA_035578135.1). NCBI lineage: Eukaryota > Metazoa > Arthropoda > Insecta > Hemiptera > Cicadellidae > Flexamia > Flexamia atlantica. The sequence continues at coordinate 2,792,011 of JAQJVK010000030.1, read as the reverse complement.
AGTTAAGTCTCTAGATCTGTTACAACAGCAATAATCCACAGGTCGCCCTGATGCATGATGTAAACCACTTATAAAGAAATCAACAGAGACCATATGGGCGGTGAAAGGTGGCCAATTACAATGTTAAGTGAGAGGCGCTGGGATACCAAATATGGCTCAGCAAAATGTCCGCTGTTTAACAATCGAGCCGATAAACAAGGCGTTCACATTCTACTGCAATAATACGCAAGCCGTGGTCATGTTGTGCAAGCGATCAATGCAAGGAATTGTGGTGAGTACACTTCCAAATTATAAAACTTGTTAACTAGTAAAAAAATTTGTCAGTATAAAATTTCAAAAAATAAATCATGATAAGCTTAGGTTTTTAAATGTTAGTCAATATGTGTGAGAAAAAGAAATTTAATTTTGGGATTAACTATATCTACTTTTATATATTTTTTCTGATCCTTTAACAATTTCAAATTAAATACTCTTTGAAACAAAAGTTTCTAGCTAAAAGCAAGTGGAATACTAATTTAAATCAAGAAGGTGTAAATATACGGGAACAATAATACCGTAAAAGCCACAGATAAAAAACCCACTTTACATACAAAACCCCATAACTGACTCCGAAAGTGCTCTTTACTAATGACTTACTAAAAGAAACATATTGTGACAGGTCTGATATGAGCAATTGAACGATCACGGTTGACAAACAAGTTGTCCGAGAGCTGCAATCAGCCGGATAAAACTGGCCGGTTATTAAACGCAGATACGCCGGTGACAGTAATTTTAGTGGACAGTAAATTATTCCAGAGGGGCAATCTGGGTCCATTCAAACACCGGGTCGGGTTTTGTATCAATTTGGTGCATTACCATCACATTGACCTCACTGATTTGATCGGACTTGACAAGTGTGGTAATGAAGTTGTTTAATTACTCGACTAGTAAAAATATGTCATCGAACATTAAAAATCAGGCTTTTTAGCTTTGGTGTACTGAAAATGGAAGGCACAAAATAAAAAGTATTTACTGGTTCTCAATTTGACCTCTATTTTCTATGGATTGATTTGATTTGATTGCTTATATATTTTTCAATATTAGGATTATTTCCATTCGTAGTAAAAGAGTGACCAGAATGTCCAACCACAAGAATATTGAGAACCTGCGGTAAACCTAAGTCGACTTCTCCAAAAAATTCATACATTCACTTTTTCAGAACAGATAGGATATGAAATGAATGAATGAATGAAAAGAAAGTTTATTCCTCCAAATAAAGACAATACATTGGTTATACAACTTCTTACTTTTATAATCTTATGATAAACACATAATTAAAATTTTACCTGGAAAAAGCCCACATGGGCGTTAAAGCCTGTGCGTGGCCTCGTTGTTACTTCAAACTAGATGGGAGATTCTTGTTGTAATTTTATGAGGATTAATTAATTATAATAAAAAAAGAAAAAATATATCAAACTTTAATTGAAAGTTCTACAGGCTAAGAAAATATATTTTGCCAAGAGAGCTAAGTACGGTTATAAACTAAAGGATAGAATATAAAGTGTTATCCAACTTTGTTTGATTAGTTTACAACAAACATAAACGGCAACCTTGCTATTAGTTGCACACAGGTGTAGCATTAAACAGAGCTAACGAATATTTCAAAAATGTTTGAAACTAAAAATTACATTGATTGGCTTTGCTGCTCAGAAGAGTCTTATTGAAGGATAACGTTGAATCACAGATATGACCCTCAAATGACAACCGCGTATTCAGCTAAACTCATCAAAATATTCCAAATTTCATAAAAAGAAAGTGGGAGCTGTAGCAAAAATAATTTCTCTTGGGGCCAGGTCCTCCAACTTAGTTTAAACCTAAGTCTTACCCCATATTGTATTGTTTTACACTGTAAATTATTAGGATTAGTTTAAACTTGAGAGCATTATTAAACTAAGTTGGAGAAACAGTTCCTCAGAGGAAGTTCAGCATAGCATACATTTTAATTTAAATTTTTCAAACAAATACTAAAAAAAAATAGGGTTTCAGATTAAAACCAACAACCCTATGATAAAACCCTTTGGATGCTTGCAAACAGAGAGAGATAGAGACACAATGTTTGTCTATCAGCGCTCGCTTATGCATGCATGAGCCGAGAGTCCACGCAGTCCTCACACGCACGTCACGTCACCAACCGAGACTGTCTCCGAGTCGCCACAAATTAATTAGCTCGCTTCAGCCGGTTGAGCAACCAACCCACATAGCTCGCTCATTCTTTCCCCCTCGCTATTCTGGTTTAATCCTTATTAAAGGCCAGAAGATTTTTATCGGAGTGAAACTGCAGTGAGTTTTATATGGGTTAATTACCCATTACTTAGTGCTGTCAATTTAAACGATAACTAGAGTAGTTGTCGACATTCATCATGGCGTACAGGGTTCAATATGGAATGACCCAAGTCTTGATACTAAATAAAATAAATAAGAATAATGACTAACTAACTAAATAAATTACAGTCACATTGCATCTTAATAAATTTCTCATGAAATCTTAAATGATTTTACTTTACAATAGAAAAATAGAAAGATATTCTCTATTCTTTATTATTTATAACATATTCATAGAGAACAGTGATAGTTTCAATTTACAAAACTTTTTCCTTGAATTTATATAACTTTTTTTTATTTAGCTAAACTGAGTTGAAATTATCAACTTCATGGACTTATTTTTATAAAACTACAGTCTGCAAGGTATTAATTTTTAAAGTTTTTTTGTTGTTAAATTACAATGTTTTAAGTGTTAATATGTTATATATTTATGAATTAACCAAACATTCTATTTAAATAAAAACAGTAGAAAGGTTCAAATCAAGGTTATGTAACTCAACCAATATGCTGCTAACTATGATACTTAAGAACAAACAAAGACTTAAACAATTTAAAACAGAATAAATAATCTTTAATCAAGCTTTAATCTTAAATAAGCAAAATCCAATGGAGTTGAAAAGGTTGCAAATAAATAACACGCGAAAAAGTACACAAATGGGAAAGTTGAAAGGTTAGAGAGAGAGGGCAAGGTGTATTCTAAAAGCCTGGTTTGAAAGGCCGTCCTTTGTAATTAGTGAGTGTTTATCACTGCCTTGTCACAGCCAGCTGTTCTCTACCATTACTGCAACTGTGATACCATCACTGTTGGGGCATAAGTTATATTTTGGTTGTGTCCAATGGCAAACAATACCGTTTGTTCACCTAACATTTCTGAAACTTTCAGGGGAAAACCATTCAAGGCAGTTTCTTTATTTTACCTATTAAGAAAACAACTTTTCATTACAATAAATAATAAGATATTAGATTTGATGAAAAACTCATCAAATTAATAAAATTATCCATACATACAATCCACATTAATATTTAATTTTTAGTGAGTTAAACCACTACAAAAGACTCGACACTATTTAATGATTTACTTTTTCATTTGGATCCATACCTTTTATTAAACATCTTTTTTTGTTAATTACCAGTTGCACTAAATAAAAAAAAAGAAGCTGATCATTATTATTTTTTATTTAATTGGCTAAGTATACTTACAAATCTGTACTTTACATAGATTTTTAACAATATATTTATATTCAAATGTTTATAAAAGACAATCTAATTATATGATGTTATACTGAACCGAGTGGGAATTTAAATCTAACATCACCAAGATAGTTAATCAATTGCCAAGCTATTTCAAAAAATTAAACAAAAAATAGCGTCTGAGAATAGCAAATCTATGGCTCAAGTATTTAAAATAGATTCTTTTTGCTTATAAATTTTAATGTGTCATACATTAATGATAAAATAAAACATTTCATAGAACTGATCCAATTATTTGAGGTAGAATTATTTATGATACCATTAAATTTGTATTCACACCTCCCATTCTTATGGCCCAGTTGCACCAATGTTTTGTCATCCAGATTTTGAAACATGTAGTTTGACTGTGTCACCGACAGAGAGTGCTGCTATAAATGATTTGTGTCAGATATTTTTATTAAGATTTCAAAACTTTACATGCTAAAAAATTAGAGTTCTTCAGTTTATTTATGCTCCAAGAATATCAAACTGCCTAAATAACTCTAATTGAAAGCATAATTACTGGCTGGCATAATAGTCAGGGTAACGTCCTCCATGAGGTACCTGTCTTATTAAGAATTATACCCTGTTGGAGAATACAACAACTACGTCCTCTTTCAAATCCTGGTTACACAAAAGCTGGTGTACTTCTCACTGAGGCGATGAACAGTCTCCTTCTCTGTTTACAGTCAATGATAATATTAACGGTTAATTATTGATGGATAAAGTTTTTGTTTATATTTTTATAGAAACAAAAAATTAGCGAGATATTTTAACTCGACTCTTATTAATTTAAAGAAGTTTAAATCTTAATGAAAAAAGGCAAGAGAAGCAGGCTTCAATATAAACTTGTAATAAAAGTTTTTTTCAAGACGAAACCGAGTTGCCCGTGTTGTTTCCAAAAGAAAACAAAAGCAAGGATTGTGATTTGGCAGAAGTTCAAAAGAGCGGCAACTCGCCAGCGAGCACACATTCGGGGCGGCAATATGTGCTCTCATCCCCGGCCGGCTATATTGCGGCAAAACAAGAAAACTGCTCCCACCGAGCCACTACCTTGGCTAATACAGTATATGCAATACTGTATTACAGGCGATACTTATTCTTGGTGTAGCTTCGAGATTATTGATGTGAAGTTTTTTAACACAAAATGTCAATTCATCTCTGGTTGTTAAAAATCTGGCAACATGATGAATTTACTGTTTTAGATTTAACCCTAGATAGATATTGTTATTCACACATACGCTATTGGTATTGATATGTAAATTTTATTCTGTGACTAAAAATTAAAATATGTTTGATGTAATGTTTATTTTTTTTAAAGAAGGCACCCAAATTTAAGTAAACCTCGATAATATCATTAACTGTATAATAAATTTACATTATGTTTTTAGCTCCTAGGTAATATGATCGATAAGAGTCCATTGAAAAGCATATTTACTAATATCGGTATTGTACATGAATTTCACGTATTTTTTCAATTAAATTTGGAACAGCCATAAAACTATCAACTTAAATCAAACCCATAATGAGAAAAGCACTGCTGATGGTACAGGGCTTAAGGTCATTAGATTTCAAAATCGGACAAAAAAAACACTTCAGCACATGTCAAAATTGCATACAATACCTATCTAGGGTTAAAATCTAAAAAAATAAACAAAAATTAGACCCAAACAAAACTTGAATCATATACTTTATTCCTGATATCTTAAAAATCTCTTTTCCATCTTCAAAAACAGATGTATAGGCTGAACAACAATGAAGCACTATTTTAATGAACTGCCTGATTTATAGCTTCTACTACAATAACTTAAATCCTTATACCCATTAAAACAACCAAGCCGATAAATACCAGCTACAGTCTGGGTCAAATAACGTGGCCCAGGATATCCATAGACCTAATGGTAAAAATAACTTTAGGACTGGGCCGTGTCATTTCACTTGGCCATTATAACTGTTTATTTATAAAACTGCAAACAAAACAAAACAAATTTATGCTAACCAATGGCTATTTTATGTCTGTCCGAAAAAATTATATGGATTTTTAGAAAATTAAAATTGTTTGAGTGGTGTTGGTAAATTTGATTGTTATTAACATACTTTAGTCAACTAAATCAATAAATTATTCAAGTTAACTTCATGAACTGGTCGCATGTAAGGAGGTGGTTGTATGAGGTAATTATTTTCATTGTCATAACTCTACAACCCATTCTCTATACAACTTCTTTTCTCACTTTATAATATCTTGCCTGAAAGAGTTTATGAACATCCTTGTGAAAAAGAAAATTTATTTTAGAAAAATTAGGATAAAATTTTCAGATTTGTTCATTTTCACATTAAAATATTTTTGTAGATGTTTTCTTCTTAAATGAGATTAAATTCAAATGAGGTATGAAATAATTAACTATGAAAAAACCACAGTGGCATTTCAACAAGTTAACAATTTAGAAAAATGAAATTTAGAAAAAGTAACAATTATTATTATGTGATTTATTCTATATGTTCTTATAAGAAAAGAATAATTAAGGAAACCTTAAGCACCCCACAGCAATGTTAAGCTTTTTAAAACATTTATTTCCTTCTAAAGTCATATAACCACAATTTACACTCAGCACAATTCTTTTAAATCTTAGTAACTTTAATCCAAAATACAAACTGAGGGTTGTTTTTACTTTGGCTGTGTGTAGTGTCAAGGCCAGTAGGCCGGTACCTCATACATCAAGAGGCCAAAGAGGCACTCGTACAAGAGGCCATGATTGGAGGGCGTCGTGGCCGTGTTCCTGATTAGTTCCCAACAATCACCGGCCACTCTTTCATTAGGCCCTTCCACTAACCCTCGTCGTAGCCACCACATTTACCAAGAGACGTGTCATTAAATGTTAAAATAACAAACGATAAAATTCAAATTGACACATTCCAAACTGCTAAATTGGTTGAACTAAGAATGTTTAGATCCTCTACATTCTTTTGAAATATTTTGGCCTTTTTAAGAAGTATTTACTAAGGCACACAGCTGAAAAATCAGTTTTTCACGGGCCTATGTATGATGTCCACTGATTTCCAGCAGTTTCTAATTACTTTAAACGCCCATAGAGCGTCTTTTTTTCAACGTTTTAATCAGGAACAGACCAAACCCAGATATTGTCGACCTTTTGTCAATTCATGTATTTTTTAAATATGAAACTATAACTTGACAAACTTGTATCAAATAATACATAGTATATTGTTTGATACTTGAATTAATCGACTGAAGAGTGGTAAACAGTGGTTTAATCTGAATTGGTACTTTAAAATGAATTGGACACTAAGCAATAATTTTGGCAATTCTAACAGCACTGCCTCTTTTACACTAGCTTTTAGAAACAAAGAAAGAACATCTTTTTTATTTTTTTTGGCTTTTTTCTTTTTTTTATGCTTTGCAATATAAGCTTATGTTGCATAGCATAAAACGCCACTGCATAAAATGTAAAAATAAGTTCATCATGCAGGGCCAAAAGTTAAACATTTTAAAAAAACTTTTGTCAGCGTAAATCAAAGCATGAAATATATCCCACGAGGTTTTAATATGATGCAAAAAAAACACTGAATCACGAGAGAGCAGCATTTGAACTAAAAAGTGACACTTTTATCAGAGAATTTGGTGTATTTAGAAGCAGGGGTTGAGTTCAGTAATGGGCTGCTTTGTAAGTACGGGGAAGGGGTCGCGACCCATTGACATTTCCACGCCTGCCTGATTAATCATTCTTAACCTGTCATTGTCGTGTTGCGCTTCTTGCCTTCCCCCTTTGTTTCTCTCCCTCCCCTCTTTCTCTTTCTCTCTCTCCTCCCCCTATCCACATTTGCATTTTTATTGTTCTCTCACTGTTTAACTACCGTCCAATTATGTGTTTTTGTCTCGCCATTAGTATGAGAGCACATAATTAAAATGTTTTTGACCTTTTTAATGTTCTGTCAATTTTGAGAGGACGATAAACTATGATGACAAATCATGGCTCAAAGCTGATGTTCAAAGCTTTTGGCGAAAGTTGTTTTTAGTGTGATGAAAATGAATTTAAGAAAATTTATCTGTGACGATGAAATCAATTAATTTCAATCACCAAGGAATATAGTTGCCTCTAAAAAGGTGATTAATCTTCTTAATAAAAACAAAACAAACAAATTTCACAGCTCAATATTTAATTGACTATTGCTATGTATTTCATAAAAACTAAACTGTCAACTTTATGGTGATGGAGAACAGAAATAGAATTTAACACAATTGGAATATTGCAGTACCACTGGCACAATTTTCAACTAAGAAGTAACTGAATTGGATCCAATGAATTGGATTCCTGGTTAAGGCTGTATAGTTACATTTTAATTATGGGTCCTTTTGTGGAAAAAAGGTTGTTATTTATAAACTCATTGACTTTTTTATGATGCTGAAAATATCTGAGAAAAATGTATAGTGGTAAATTATTAGAATTAACTTTATTAAATCTTAAAATTTAGCAAAAACATAAATCAACTAATTCTACGATGGTTTCTATACCTTTAACACTAAATAATGAATTATATTCAGAAATATACAACACTCCTTTTGGTAAAATTATTGTTTACACGAACCTTTCCTGATCCTGTTTGGATATACTTTTATAACTTGGTCTGAAATAATATCCTTAAAACATAATCATTTGTATTTAGTACCATAAAACTCCAACAGAAGAACAAACAAATTCATAAGCAATTTAACGATGGTGGTTGATTAAAAAAATTTTTTTCTCATGTATAAATACTGTTTAGCACTCAAAAGACATTTAATTTCTCGCTCGTAAACCTTGGCTGATGGACGAGTACGACATTCCCCAGTTATGAGAGTGTGGTGTCGTAAGCCAGTATTGTGCAGCTGCCATGTAGCGTTATGTGCGTGCCTGCGTGTGTGTGTGCGCGTGTGGTCAGTAAGCGAGGCACGCACGAACCAGTCCGACCTGGCGCCATCTGAGGTTCGGATGTCAATCACTGTCACTCCATATGCACACTCGAACAGGCACACGAACGCAGACAAACACGTCCTCATAAATGTAAATTTAAATTTGCATATCAAAGCAGAGCTATGTATTGATTTTTCATCTTTATTTATCAACAATATCTGCTAACTTTCTAATTTGAGTAAGATTGAAATAAAAAATATTTAAGTTAAAAATTTATAATAGTGAAATTTGTGAGTTTTCCTTTCAGTTATTGGTCATTTTTAGTTTTGTTATTTGATAGCACTATGAAAATGTATTTTTCAATATTGATTAAATTTACAACTTAAAATATTAAAAGACTTAAAAATGTTTAAAAAAGTTAATTTAAATGTCCTTTTTGAAAAAAATGAAAATTAAGAAAAAATCTAAATTTATTTATTGAGCATCAGACTACACACTTTAAAAGTTTATCAAGTTATCTTGGAATTAAACCATAATTTATTATTTAAGTTACCAAGCCAAATCAATAAGTACAAAAAATTCTGATTTTTCCAAAATTTCTCATTTATAAAAATTATATGTAATGCCTTTTTTTATTAGGCTGGCAGACTCTATTTAACTTTACTTTTTCCTGTCTCTATAGCCGACGTATCTGTGCATGATAAGTTTTTAATCAAAGCAAGCATTGAGCTGATTCAGTACAATAATGAACAGAAATGCTAAAAATTGCTTGGACTTAAAATCTCGATATTGCTAGTGTGGCTACTGACACAACTGCGCCACTGACTCACTAATGTACAATAGTTAACGAATATTTTACACTACCTCTTGAGTTAATTTTAATTTTTTTAACCAATTCAAGTTTATGCTATGTTAAAAGTTCCACAGAAATTGATAAACTATGATTTATTAGAAGATAACCAATTTAAATATTGTAAGACTTGAGTGCACTCAGTATGGTTTGTTAGAAACGCATAAACAATTACAATGAGTGACATGAATGCAATATGCTGTGGCGAAGCGTGTGGACAATGCAAGATTCAGTAATGACGAAAAGATGAATATATGTTAGACGACCACAATCTCATTTATTACTCACATTAATTACTGGCAAAAATTACCATTGTATAGCCAGAGAGCGGGTATACCATTGTATATCCGCTTCAAACTCTTAATTTACAAACAAGCGCAAGTGACTAGTAGGCTGAATTTGCAGATTTCCAATTAATTAATAAAAGGCATGATTGTGGTAAACTAACTGCTGAACAAACGTAAATAAAAAAAGTCACTGAAGAAACTGCATATAAGTACTGATTAAATCGTCTGAGCGGTGTAGTCTGAATCAGATGTGGCCCATGCCATCTGTACTGCAGATTTGTCAATACATCTCAGAGTTTTAAGAAGTGACATCACTTAAGTAGGTAGAGAGCTGGATTTTTGGAACAATGGAGCTATCCGTCAACACTGGATCAAAATGTTCACTATATTTACAACTAAACATATGGACAAAGTTTGAAATAGTTCTAAAGGTTAACCACCAATTGCATCAATTTTAAAAAAAAAGTTACAGAAGTCTTTGTAAGCAAAACTGCAACAAAGTAATCTTGTCATTTAAATTACTTTAAAGACCATAGGAGACAGAATCCTGAAATCAGATTAAAATTTGCTTTCTTAAGAACCATTTCCTTAGAACAATGAGGACTACAAAAAAGAATTATTAAAATTGGTGAAAATGTTATTGAACTCGCGACCAAGAAAAATTCACTTACATCAATAATAATAACTTTTTATTTTACGATGAAAATTTTCTTACATTTCAATTCAGCTCTTTTTTATGGTACTGTTTAGATAATTGTGCAATGGCCAAGAAAAAAATGTCATATTTTGCCACCGGCCATATTTCCAATGTCAACTCGGCACTACTTCTGGTCTTCCAGTGAGTGACATAATGCAATATGTCAAATCAACTTAACACTGGATAGCCGAGTGGAGAGAGCGCTCACCTCATAACCTGAGAATCGTTGGTTCAATTCCCGACAGGATCAAAACTGGGTCCAGTTGCCATCTGTCATTGGGCTACGAATTAATGATGCTATCTAGCTAAAGGTCGCCGTTAGATGGTAACAAGACCCAGGTTTCGATCGTTCCCGTTTAAAACGTTGAAAAATACCACTGGTGTTGAAATGAAAAAAAAACATTGGGCTGTCATTGTGCAGCCTGTCTGAATGGAAGTGCCTATTCTTAGCCAACTCCCGGTCTAAACTAGAAATATCCACAACAAATTGTCACAAATACTCTTCTCCTACACAAACAACTCCCACTCCTATTTACTTTGTTTTGTTTTGAAACTGCAATTTATTTGGATGTTTTCACAGCTCGCTCATGTTTTCAAGAATAAGCAAAAATAAATATAAGTAAGTGTATTAGTTAATATTTTGTATTTTAATACATTCTACTATTTCGCATAAAATAATAAATTCCACTTATAGGCTCTTAATTAAAACCTAAATGTTTTTGCTCAATGAAACTTAAAAATCTTGTTCAGCAATTCAAAAATAAAAAGATATCAGTAAAAAAAGAGCTGAACATGATTAGGGGAATCAAAATAATAATCAAACAAAAGAGTGGATTATATTTGGAAAAATTAAGTGGTTTGGACGATCTGTTTTGAATGCTAAAACGAAAGTATTAATAAGTTGTGGTATTTTATATGCCGAGTTATTGATGTCACATTGGCAGCCTCCTGACAGTGAGTTGCTGCCACCTATCTTGTTTATATTGGACGCATCTCGTCTACTTAGTGGTGACGGACATTCTAATTTTATGAAAAATGTCAATCTAGTTTGTGAAAGAAATTTATAGGATACCTATGTGGGATCAAACTACAAACTCATATAAATTATCTGTATTGGGGTGAGTATTTTTAAACGAAGTATTTTTTCTATAAATAAATTTATGAGTTGACATTTGATCATCAATGAATATAATAATAATAATAATAATAATAATAATAATAATAATAATAATAATAATAATAATAATAATAATAATAATAATAATAATAATTCAATTCAATTCAATTCAATTCGTTTATTCTGTCGCAAGCGCTATTGTGTTACACTGCAGTGCCATTAAAACCTCTCTAGCTATAAGCTATTTGAGAGGATAACAAAAATAAATTACTTTTTAACAATGCTTTATCCCATTACAAATTATGAAAAAGCGATTGAAATCTTAATTATAGAGTAGAACTAAAAAATATATTTTAGCATCATGGGAACCCTTTGCCATATTATCATTACATGCATCATCAACAATTGAATATAAACTACACAAAAATAACAACAACAATGCAATAAATATAATTCATATTTTTATATGTCATGCAGTACTCTTTTCCTCCATGCAAGTAAACCGCCTGAGCCAAAGACCTCAGCTGAAGTGGACAATTCTAACCACTTCTCTTTCAGGTTATGTCAAAACGATTGATTCGTGTACTTTGAGACATTCTGAAATAATACTAATACATTTAAGAAAATCAATCACCTCAGAATGCTTCTTTATTAAAAGTTATTCCCATTTCTTGCTCTCCTATGGTTCATTTATGTGTTTGGCTCAGTGGTATAACTAATTCTAACAAAACGTATAACTAACTCAGGTACTAACATTTACCCAGTCCTACTTGTAAGTACTAATCTACTAACATTAAATTATATAGGGCTATAGCATTTTATATGTGTATCTATGTGTTGTAATTAATAAATAATAATAATAATAATAATAAATTAATAATAATAATATTAATAAATAATAATAATGTTGTAATTAATAATAATAATAATAATAATAATAATAATAATAATAATAATAATAATTTTTTTTTTTTTTTTTTTTTTTTTTTTTTTTTTTTGGGTAGGAGGTGGAATGCATTTACGCACACTGAGGGGCTCGTTGTCCCCTCAGTAGTGTCGGACTCCCACGAGCTCGATGTCCCGTGAACTACCGACTAAACCACCTCCCTCGGCACCGAGGACACTAGCCTGGAACTGTTTCACACATTACTTCGGGCTAGGCCTTTGATATTACGCCGCTAGGGCAACCTCCGTGGGGAAATGCTGAGGATTAAGGCCGATCGAGGTCGACCTTTTTCGCCCGAAGAATGGCCTGGACGTAGTGCTGGACACAGTTCCAGTTGCCCTCTCCCTGGAGCATAGCTCCGACGATGTTGTTTGGGCTGACGACCACGCCGATCTCAGATGAAAGTGAGGCTCGGCGGACGTGCCAACGGTCGCACTGAAAAAAGGTGTGCTCGGGCGTGTCTGGGATGCCGGGGCAATACAGACAGTCCGGGCTGGCGACTTTGCCCATCCGGTGCAGATAGGCTCGGAAGTACCCGTGTCCAGAAAGAAACTGGGTCACGTAGTAATCGACCTCGCCGTGCTGCCGCTCCACCCATGGTCGGACGGATGGTATGAGCTGGAAGGTCCAGCGTCCCCTCGGCTCGGCTTCCCAGTCGCGCTGCCAGGAGTCGAAGCTGCGATCGCGCTCTTCCCTGGCAGCTGTTTCCCGGCCCACTTCAGGCCTCCTCCGGTAAATCGCCTGCCTCTCCCTCGCGAGGAAGAGGACGGGGATGACTCCGGCGATCACCATCACAGCAGGCTCGGAGACTGTGCGGTAGGCCGAAGCGACCCGCAGAGCTCCTCGACGCTGGACTCGGGCAAGCCGGTCTCGGAAGACTCGCTTCTCGAGTGCGTGGGCCCATACCTCCGCCCCGTACAGCAAGACTGACTGGACGGCAGTCATGAGCAGACGGCGCTTGCAGGAACGAGGACCGCTGACATTGGGCATAAGCCTACCAAGGGCAGCGACACCCTTAGCGGCTTTGTCGGCGGCGCGCTGGATCTGCTCGCCGAAAGACAGTCTGCTGTCGATCATGACTCCCAGGTACTTTGCAGCAGGCTTAGTCTCGAGTGTGACGTCACCTATCTGCACCGGGAACACGGTGTTTATCCTCTTTTTGGTGAGGACGACGATCTCCGTCTTACTGATAGCCAGGGACAAGCCGTGATCTCGCATCCACCCGTTGACCTTGGCCATTACTACGCTGAGCCTCAGTTTTGCCTGCTCGACGTTCCTCGCAGCGATCAAGGCAGCGACGTCGTCAGCATAGCCAACGAGGCGGGTCTCATCGGGCATGTCTAGCCTCAGCAAGCTATCGTAGGACACGTTCCAGAGATCTGGTCCGAGAATGGACCCCTGCGCAGCCCCGGAAGTGATGGGAATGCGCCGCTGACCTTCGGTCGTGTCGTACAACAGAACGCGGTCTGACAAATACGCTTCTATCATACGCAGGAGGTAGGAGGGAACTTGGAACGTATGCTCAAGCGCCCACAGCATATCGCTCCACCTGGCGGAGTTAAAAGCGTTCTTCACGTCGAGCGTGACAAGAAGGACCACGCGGCGCGACCAGTGGTTGTGGTCCTCCGCCCTCCGCACTGCCTCAACTACCTCCTGAATAGCGTCGATGGTAGAGCGACCGGATCTGAAGCCGTACTGCTGCGGGGACAAGTCCCCCGCAGAGACGATGGCCTCGGTCAGCCTGACGCGCAGGAGCTTCTCAAGCACTTTCCCGGCCGTGTCGAGCATACACAGGGGTCGGAAAGAAGAAGGGGTCCCCGGTGTGCTCTTCGCCTTCGGGATAAGGACAAGGCGGGCAACCTTCCACGACGAAAAGAAAACGCCTTCCGCCAGACACGCGTTGAACATGTCGAGCAGAAGCCTTGGATTCACCTCCGCAGCGAGCTTGAGCACCTCCGCCGGAATGCCATCGGGACCGGGCGCTCTTCTGGGTCGTAGGGATCGGACGGCGGCGGTGAGTTCCTCTTCCCGGAAAGCTGGGAAGGCGCCTACCTCTCCGAATTCCCTGACTGGCCGAACTGGGTGGCTGGGAAACAGTGTGTCGACGACGGCGGCCATGGCTTGTGGTTCCATGACCGCAGGTGGTGAGCGAGCCCCTAGCTTCAGGGTTACAAGTTTGTAGCCCGTCCCCCAGGGGTCGTTGTCGATATCCTGACACAGCTGTTTCCAGCACCTGACTTTACTCCGGTTGATGGCACCGCGGAGCTCTCGGCGTGCCGCTCTGTGCTCAGCCAATCTGGCATTTGCATCAGGGCGGTTCCTGGCTCGCTGCGCAGCTCGTCGGAGACCAAGGCATCTCCTCCGGAGTTCCGCGATTTCAGGCGTCCACCAGTAAACCGGCTTCTTCCTGTGGCGGCGGGAAACTCCGGGCATCGACTGCTCACATGCGGTCGCGATGAGTCGCATCGTCGATGCTGCCAGATCTTCGGCACTTGTGAAATTCACAATGCTCTGGTCCTTAATTACTTCTTTAAAAGTGTCTTTGCTCAGACGACTGGTGTTCCAGCGTCGAGCCAGAGGAGCAGGTTCAGCGCGCAAGCGCGCGCCCTCGGGAAGGACCTTGAAAAGGATCGCCTGATGGTCGCTGGAGGAGTAGTCCTCGCAGACACGCCAGTCGGAGATCCGCTGGGCAATCCCTTCAGAGGTAAGAGATATGTCAGGGATCGTCTCTCTGCACCCCGGACGGCGAAAGGTGGAAATGCCGCCCGTGTTGAGGATACAGAGGCCCGACCTGGCAGCCGACTCGAGGACGTAACGTCCTCGAGTGTCGGTCCGCGGGGAACCCCATTCCACGGCTTTGGCGTTAAAATCGCCACCGACTATGACCCCGCCAGAGGTGTTCATGATCTTATCCTCGATGGAATCGACCATGTGGCGGTAGTCTGCGATCGGTTGGTTAGGCGTGAGGTAACAGGAGAAGACGGTGAAACCCCTGCTCCTCACCCAAACGAAGCCGTTGCCTGATCCGGAATCGAGAACAGGCACCTTCCCGAGGTCCAAGATCCAAATCGCCGCAGTGCCGGAGGGGTCCGAGAACCACTGCGCAGAGCGTCGGTTCTGGTACTGCTCACTGAGAAGCAGTAGGTCAGCACCCTGCTCCGTGGCGAATTGGAACAGCAAGTCGTTTGCTGTCCTGCTCCTCTGCATATTAAGTTGCAGAACACTGATCATTTCTGTTGGTTCTGGCGAAGCTCCTGGATGGCCCGCCTGTACTGCCCGCAACGACCAGACCCAGCGGAATGCTTGACCTGGTCGCCCTTCAAGCCGGCTTCTGTACACAGGACACAGGACAATGCTGCGTTGCACGCGCTGGCCCTGTGGTCCTGGCCGCCGCACTTGAAGCAGAGCTTGCTTCTATCGGGTCCAGAGCAGCGATTAGCGACGTGACCGAACCCCAGACATTTAAAACATCTGGAGGCCACGAGCTTCTCGCGTACCCGACAGCTCACGTACCAGATCTTCAGGTGGCCCTTCTCCAGGAGCTTCGCAGCTGCTCTGGCTCCCAGCGTAAGGATCGCCACCTTCTGGCCTCGAGCATTCGCCTTCGAGACGAAAGTCTTCACCTCGACGTTTTCGCCGATAGCGGATTTGACAGCTGCAGTCACCTCCGCCTCGGTCGTCAGTTCGTCGAGGTCCCTCACCTCCAGCGTCGACTTGGGCTCGAGAACGCTGACAGTCGCGTTCGCCCCCAAGATGTTCTTCAGGTCTTCGCTGAAGGCGGACTTGCTTTCGGAGGCGTCCCCGAGTTCGACCAGAAGATCGCCGGCTCGGGTCTTCCTCATGGCCTTGATAACGGCGCCCTTCTCATCGGGCTTCGCTTTGCTACGAATCTCGCCCAGCACGTCGGCGTAGGATTTCCCCTCCGACGGCTTGATGAGAAGGGCGTCTGGCCGCGTCCTACGTGACCTCTTCTTCGGCGCCTTCTTGTTGTCCTGAGGGCCGGGCTGGCTTCCAGGCTGCTGGGGTGGGACTTTCTTCTTCTTCCCCTTCCTCTTAACGACGTCGGTCCATTTCTCGGGGTCCGATGTCTCCCCTGGACCGTCACCTCTAGGTTTCTTCTCAGCCTCCGGTTGGGCGGGGCTGGAAGCAGGCCGTTTCCCACCGGCCGGCTGAGCCTTAACGCGCAGTGATGGGGTCGTCTGCGTCGAAGCAGTCACCGACTCGCACGACTGCCAAGATTTCCTCAGCTGAAGGATGTGGTTAAGGCTAGTCTCCAACTGGACTATGCCTTCCTGCACATCCCTGCTGATGTTCTTCTGCCTGCCTGTCGCGGCCTTCATGACAGCGAGGGTGGCGAAGCACTTTTGAAGGTGCTCCTCCTCCTGCTGCCTGGCAAGTGCAATCACCGCCTGGAAGGGGGACGGGTCGGTGTGCATCGACTCAACGCCGCCGGAGGATGCTTGCTCGGTGAGCACCGGTGTTCTTGTCACCGAGGCAGTTGGTGTCGCTCGGCCTTGTGGCGACCTCGCGACACGGGGCTTCCGGCCAAAGGGGTCTTCTACCTCGACGTCCCCACTTTGAGAGGGTAGGCGAGGAAATTGCTCCCTCTGGTTCGTTTTTGGGGTTAGGGTACCCCGGGAAGGTTCTTGCACCTTTTGAATAGTTTTTTCTTGTGAACCGCTCATAATGTCTGGATTAGCCCCCAAGACTGGGCGTTTGTTACCCCCCAAAACAGTACCCCGATGTGAATGTCAAAACCGACCCGTCGCCAGAGCAACTATATCCGTGTTCGACCGCCTCCAAAACACCGGCGGTCCCAGACGAGCAGTGGCCTCGGCAGAGCCCCCCCGTGACCGCAGCAGGGCCCTATCCGGTCGCCAACCGGCACCACCACGGCCAAGGGGATTTTCGCCGGCTGATAGGGCAGCCAGGTCAGCTGGCTGGGCTGACCCGGGCCCCTGTACTATCCGGCAGCCTGGGAGGTGCAGAACCCAGTTTTTAAGCTGTACCCTCTGCTCATCCTAGACCTCCAGCGCAGTGGAGGCTGAAGAACACAGAGCCACCCCGGCAAGTAGGACGGAATGATTTAGAAAAACAGCCGGGCTATTGAAATGATTCGGAAAATGGAGTTGTGAAAAGGAGACGCGAAAAAGGACCAGTGCGCCCCCCTCCCCTTTTAGTCGGCTCTTACGACAAGCAGGGGATACTGTTGGACATTCTGTCCCGGCCCAACACGGGAATAATAATAATAATAATAATAATAATAATAATAATAATAATAATAATTTTCAATTCAATTCAATTCGTTTATTTTCTCGCATGCGCAGTTTTGTTTACATTGCAGTGCTTTTTTTCCCTCTCTAGCTATTATAGCTATTTGAGAGGAATTATATTATATTTCTTACATTTTACATTTTTTAAAACATTCAAACGATTATGTACTAACAATGTACCATGAATCACAATGGGAATTTATTTTCCAGCCAATAAACAGATATTTTATAAATTTAACATGCAATAAATATATTAATTAATAACGATTTTATAAACTATTTTTAACAACTCAGCAAAAAAAAACAACAAATCAATAATTACAATAATAATAATAATAATAATAATATCTTTATTTGTCTTGTGGATGCAAAAATATAATTGACAATGTCAAAATGCAGCATAACAGCCAAGTCAAAATAGCTTAATTTATATAAGATTTACAATAGTTTGAATAATTTTTTGTAGGAAGGCCCTTAAAGGGTAGGTATTATAATAGGATAATAGAGGAAACAACTGGCTTACCTGAAGTTGAGTAGGCCATTAGAAACACAAAACACTAAACACAGGAAAAGTCCCAATATTTCGGTCCATCTAGTAGGACCTTTCTCAAGGGTAGAAAGATGGAGAAAGACTGTTAATGGTGGTGGAATTTGAAATTGAAAAAATGCAGTTCTGCCAACACAGCAAATGGGAAAATGTCTTTTCAAAGGTTATATTACATGTAACACTCTAGGCTGTATATTGATTTTTTGGCACCTATACAATATTAAACTACACTATATACACAACTTATAAGCACAGTAACTATGTACATTCTAGGCCTAAGTCTTAAAAGTTTGTTTATTGAAGCCAGTTGTGGGGAAGGGTTGGGATCATCTCAGATTTAGGTTGGGTGGGTTTCTGGATCCTGTTACATGTTGATAAGCCAGTTCCCATCTTCTAAGGGTGGAGCTATTGCAATTTGTTTTTGGAATTGATTTTAGGGCTTTTGTGGAATAGCAACTGTCAAAATCTAGGTTGTGGGTTGTAGCATGTTGGGCCACTGGTTTGTCCTTCCCTGTCTTAACGTCATGTCTATGACCATTCATTCTTTTTCTGAGGGTTTCTGTTGTTAGGCCTATGTATTGGGCTGGACAATTTTTACATTGAATCTGGTAAATAACATTTTCTGAGCTGCAGGTGAGATGTCCTTCTATGTTGTAGTTCTTTTTTGTGTAGCTACTGGTAAATTCTGAGTGAGGCAGGGAGGTTGGTTTTACAGGTTTTACAATGATTGCTATTGCATGGATAAGAGCCTGGAGGAAGTTTTTCTTTGACTGATGAAGGATCTGGTAGTTTAGGCCTAACAACAAGATTCCGGAGATTGGGTGGTTGTCTGTATACCACACTTGGGGGCTTTTCCAGAAGGTCCTTTGTTTGTGGGGAGCATTCTATTATTTTAAAACCAGTTCAGAAGGCTGTTTAATTTTTGTAGGCCTGGATGATAAGTAGTGACTAGGTTGACTGCGTTGTTGGTCGGTTTAATCTTTGGAGTCCGGGATTTATCTTGGGCAGCTTCTATCTGTTTTCTTACTAGATTTTTTGGATAACCTCGTTTTTCAAAAGCCTGTTGTAGTTGGTTGTTGTACTTTTTTTGATTGCTGGGGTCTGATGTTATTTGTGAACCTCTCAAGGCTAGGCAGTATGGTAAGGATCTTTTTGTGTTTTGGGGGTGGCAGCTGTCAAAATGGAAATACTGTTGATGGTTTGTAGGTTTGATGTGGACTGTTGTGGAAAAGAAACCATTTCTTAATTCTACGTTGATATCCAGGAACGTTGCGAGTTGGTTAGAAATTTCCCAGGTGAAATTCAAAGGGCAGAAACTATTAAGATTGTTTAGGAAAACTTCCAGTGATTCAGGTCCATGAGTCCATATAACAAAAATGTCATCAATGTACCTAAGCCAGCAGAGGGGGTTGTTTGATTGTGTTTTTAAGAAACTTTCTTCTACTCTGCCCATGTATAGGTTTGCATAGGAAGGTGCCATTTTTGTTCCCATGGCGGTGCCCGAGATTTGGAGGAAAAATTTGTCTTTAAACTGAAAATAATTTTTTTCAAGAATGAAACGTGCTAGTGTGACCAGGAATGAAGTAGTGGGAACGGATCCATTTTCTCTGTTTTCTAGGAAATATTCTATTGCAGAAAGACCATGGGCATTTGGAATACTCGTGTATAAAGAAGAGACATCTATTGTAACCATTATACTGTTGTCCGGAAGAGGCTGAGGTAAAGAATTTAGTTTTCTTAGAAAATCAGGAGTATCTTTGACGTATGACGGAGGTTTGTGGACGAAGGGTTGGAGAAATCCATCGATGTAGGCTGATATTCTTTCAGTTAGAGAACCACATCCTGCAACAATGGGTCGGCCTGGAGGAGGTATCACCTGTTTGTGTATCTTTGGTAGGATGTAGAACTTTGGTGGTATGGGGTCTTGTGGTATTAAGAGTTCTACGGTTTCAGGGGGAATCTTGTTCAGTGTAGCGTTGCTGTTTATGAGGTCTGTGAGTTCTCTTGAGAAACGTTGTGTTGGTTGTTCACAACCAAGACATCAAAATTCTACCTGCTGACAAGGGTTCAACCACAGTAATAATGAATACTACTGATTACATTTCAGAAATTGAAAAACAATTAAATGACAGAACTGTATACCGTCTACTAACTGTATACCGTCTACTAACTGGTAATCCAATAGAATGCTCCCCACAAACAAAGGACCTTCTGGAAAAGCCCCCAAGTGTGGTATACAGACAACCACCCAATCTCCGGAATCTTGTTGTTAGGCCTAAACTACCAGATCCTTCATCAGTCAAAGAAAAACTTCCTCCAGGCTCTTATCCATGCAATAGCAATCATTGTAAAACCTGTAAAACCAACCTCCCTGCCTCACTCAGAATTTACCAGTAGCTACACAAAAAAGAACTACAACATAGAAGGACATCTCACCTGCAGCTCAGAAAATGTTATTTACCAGATTCAATGTAAAAATTGTCCAGCCCAATACATAGGCCTAACAACAGAAACCCTCAGAAAAAGAATGAATGGTCATAGACATGACGTTAAGACAGGGAAGGACAAACCAGTGGCCCAACATGCTACAACCCACAACCTAGATTTTGACAGTTGCTATTCCACAAAAGCCCTAAAATCAATTCCAAAAACAAATTGCAATAGCTCCACCCTTAGAAGATGGGAACTGGCTTATCAACATGTAACAGGATCCAGAAACCCACCCAACCTAAATCTGAGATGATCCCAACCCTTCCCCACAACTGGCTTCAATAAACAAACTTTTAAGACTTAGGCCTAGAATGTACATAGTTACTGTGCTTATAAGTTGTGTATATAGTGTAGTTTAATATTGTATAGGTGCCAAAAAATCAATATACAGCCTAGAGTGTTACATGTAATATAACCTTTGAAAAGACATTTTCCCATTTGCTGTGTTGGCAGAACTGCATTTTTTCAATTTCAAATTCCACCACCATTAACAGTCTTTCTCCATCTTTCTACCCTTGAGAAAGGTCCTACTAGATGGACCGAAATATTGGGACTTTTCCTGTGTTTAGTGTTTTGTGTTTCTAATGGCCTACTCAACTTCAGGTAAGCCAGTTGTTTCCTCTATTATCCTATTATAATAGTTTGAATAAGGAATTACAAGTCAATATCAACACAATTAATCAAATTATAATTAAATCATATATGAAAAAGAAAAACTTCTAAAACTCTATGTTTCCATGGTTAAAAAAGTCGTCCAGACTATAAAAAGGGTGACACAGCAACCATTTATAGAACTTGATCTTAAAATCTTTGATTGAATATGTATTCACAAATCTTTCTACAACATTATATACTTTTACAGATAAAATTAAATGGCTATTAGAAGTTTTACTAAGTCGATGTTGTTCCAATAATGCATTATTTTTGTTGTAGTTATGATGGTTAAAATTTAAAAGATTCTTATTGTTCAATGTGTATGTCAAAAGATCATATATATATATACAGATTAATTCAATTATTTTGTGAGAATATCTAAATCTACACAATCAAAAGCCCTGCTCAAGTCACAAAAAGTGGCCTGAGCAAAGGCTTTGGCTTCAAATGATTGGAGAATTTGTCTTACAAGACTGTCTAAGGCATCAATGGTAGACAAACCTCTACGAAAACCATATTGAGAAACATTTAAAAATTTGTATTCTTCAAAGTAATCTATTACTTGCTCAAAAACAAAAATTTCAATTAATTTTCCAACTACAGGAATGATTGAGATTGGGCGAAAACTCTGTGGTTGGTCTGCCGGGCCCTTTTTATAGACTGGACACACACAGGATACTTTTAAGGATTCTGGAAATTTCCCTTCTGCCAACAAAAGATTTATGCAATAAGCAAGAGGAACTTGCAGGCTGCTCATTAGAGATTTTAATAAATTATTTGACAATCCATATATATATAATTTATGATCTCTCAACTACTAGCAAAAATTATAATTGACCAGCATTTGTTACCAATCATATAATACATAATAATTAACGAGTCAAAACAAACAAGGTTGAATGATATTTCTCATATGTAATGTATTTCAGTAAAAACAAAATTAACCAGTGTTTGATTAGTATAAATTGAGGTAACTGAACTGATATTTACCAGTTGGTATATACCCCCCTCCATTGTTCATTCCGTCATAAACAGGCCCGGACTGGCCATAAGGGCATCCGGGCAAATGCCCGGTGGGCCGCCACCTCCAGGGGCCGCTGGGCCGCTTGGGGGCCGGCCGCAGAGCCAACTCCAAAATAATAATAAGCCCCCAAGCAAATGCATAGGGGCCCGGGAACAGGCAGAAAAGGACTGAAATGATAAAGAGACCGAAAACCACACGTGCGAGTAAAAAAAAAGGTCACCACTTTTGCCGAGCCGGAAATTCTGTCGCTGGCCCTGTGCAAAGTCCCCCCGGAAAAATGAAAGTGGGCCGGTACGCCATATAAATGCCCGGGCCAAAATTTCTTCCCAGTCCGGCCCTGGTCATAAACATTTGATTTGTCTATGTAGTTAGTTGTCTATGTAAATTGTTAGGTCGACTGGGCCATTTAAGAAGTTACATTTGAAAAAAAAATTAACAAAGCATCACTTTACTCTAAAGCATCTTTATGACTAGCCGTATGCGTGGGTTTGAGTCTTTGAAGCTTTTTCAACATTCTAGCTCATCACTAAGCAAAAGAGCACTAATTTCACGCTGTAACTTTGCGTGTAATCGCCATACCTATCCTTAGCGTGATCGGCATTTTCGGCTGAATTTTACTCCAGCTGATTACACACGATCATTGCAGCCAAGCTACTGTCGCCATTAATGCACGATCGTCACTAATAGCAGAAAGAGGTACCGGAACCGTTCCTCCGCGAATCAGAACATAATACAACACACAGTAATAATAACTTCTCAAAAAACATACCAAATCATTTGGATATTTTCCCTCATTCATAGTTAAAAATCGAGGGCATAATTTACTCTGGGCAAATTCATTTATTGATAAAAAACATTGGGCTGTCATTGTACAGCCTGTAATGGAAGTGCCTGTTCTTAGCAGACTCAAGGTCTAATCTAGAAGTATCCAGAACAAAATGTTAAAAATACTCTTTTCCTACACAAACAACCTCCTGCTCCTAATTAATTTTTTTTTGCAACTGCAATTTAAAATACCTCATAAACTATATCTTTAGCAGCGATGGAACAAAAATTTGACACTATCAAACTCTACAGCGAACAATATGAGACAAATATCGACAAACGTATAGTTGCTAGAGCTGACACCTTTTGGCTATTGTACTTTCACATTGTTCAATAGTCTAAAAGAAGATGAGGTATATTTTATTCACAGGACAAACAACAATGACCACACAAACTGTTAATAAAAGAGAAAACAAATTTATTCATCAGCCGATTTATTAAGGTTGTGTGTGCGCCGTTAGGGACAAACTATTTCGCCAGAGAGCATGACAGTCTAATGATTTTTTTTACATTACTTTTCTCAACTTTTTATCACTGCATGTGATTGGGATTTCATCATAAGAATATTCCAGTAACTTTCTTTTGTTGAATGCAGGTTGCCTAATCAAATTATGCAGGTGTTAAGTTCAGTTTGCTTGTGCAACATTCCGGGAGAAAGATTAAAGTATTAATTTTTATTTTTTTTGGGATATTGTATGGAATCCTTTGGCCTACAAAATGACATAATTTTTAAAGATTTGACACTTATAGTATGGAAGGAAAAAAATATTTTCCAACAACGAAAGTTTTGAAATTTATATTTTAATTTCCTTGATGTTAGGTTTAAAACATTTACTATCATAAATAATTCCCAAAAATAGACCATGTTGGCTAAACTGTGTCTCCGTGAGGGATGCATGAAAGATGGGAATTTTTTCCCCATTATTGCACTTTTGACGTCTGTAGCTCACAAATTTTAGATTGAAAAATGTTGTTTCAATTCCTCGGAACTATATTATCATGAGTAAAATAAAAATAGGAGAAAACATATCATACAAATTTCCAACTGCACCACCTTAACCGCTAACGAGAGAGAGGAGAGGAGCGGCCTACCTTGTCCGAGTCAGTGGTGTTGCCGGAGCCGAACGACGCCAGCGAGCCTCGGTCCAGGTTCTCCACACTCTCGTCCAGAGACGCCGAGTCCTCCAGGTCCCTGGGTGGAAATAATTACATTCATCAATCCATACGAAATGTTCATTCATAGAACAAAGCATTCATTTAAAAAAAAGAACAGCATTCAGCATTTGGCATTCATTTAGAATGAAAGATGGAGAATTAGTAATTACAATATTAATTACCGTACTGATGAACCATAATTGATGTGAGTCAAATTCATTAAAGCATTTGCTAATAATAATAAGGCTTGGGCGCTAATATTTTTAATCCTTTTTTAATGATTTAGTTCTTTAGATGTTTTTTTAAACTCTTTACCCACTTCAGTTGACTACCTCAAAGGACTAACAAACAGTATGGTTATGGCAAAAGGCAAAGCAAATAATTGATTTTAAATCAAATTAGTAAAATTGGAGCTTACTTAAAGTTTATTAAGACAGACTTTTAATCTCCAGAAATCAAAACTATTACAGTTATAGCATTGTTTATCGTCATAGTAAAGTGTTAAGGATCCCCCATAGTCAGGGGCCCTGTGGAAACCGGCGAAAGGCAGGGGAAAAAGCCTAGTCACCAAGCTGAAAGCCTACCTGCTGGAGCGTTGGCTTCAGCCTTCAGCTTGGCGGGACTCTAGGACAGACTGAGCGGCAGGGAGCTGAAGTCTCCTGTATCACTAGTGCTACACAGTTACCAAGCTGGGAGCCTACCTGCTGGAGCGTTGGCTGCCGGCCTTCAGCTTGGCGGGACTCTTGGGCAGACTGAGCGGCAGGGCAGAGCTGAAGTAAGTCTCCTGTATCACTAGTGCTACACAGCTACCAAGCTGGGAGCCTACCTGCTGGAGCATTGGCTGCCGGCCTTCAGCTTGGCGGGACTCTTGGGCAGACTGAGCAGCAGGGCGGAGCTGAAGTAAGTCTCCTGTATCACTAGTGCTACACAGCTACCAAGCTGGGAGCCTACCTGCTGGAGCATTGGCTGCCGGCCTTCAGCTTGGCGGGACTCTTGGGCAGACTGAGCAGCAGGGCGGAGCTGAAGTAAGTCTCCTGTATCACTAGTGCTACACAGCTACCAAGCTGGGAGCCTACCTGCTGGAGGTTGGCTGCCGGCCTTCAGCTTGGCAGGACTCTTGGGTAGACTGAGCGGCAGGGCGGAGCTGAAGTCTCCTGTATCACTAGTGCCACACAGTTACCAAGCTGGGAGCCTACCTGCTGGAGCATTGGCTGCCGGCCTTCAGCTTGGCAGGACTCTTGGGCAGACTGAGCGGCAGGGCGGAGCTGAAGTCTCCTGTATCACTAGTGCCACACAGTTACCAAGCTGGGAGCCTACCTGCTGGAGCATTGGCTGCCGGCCTTCAGCTTGGCGGGACTCTAGGACAGACTGAGCGGCAGGGCGGAGCTGAAGTCTCCTGTATCACTAGTGCTACACAGTTACCAAGCTGGGAGCCTACCTGCTGGAGCGTTGGCTGCCGGCCTTCAGCTTGGCAGGACTCTTGGGCAGACTGAGCGGCAGGGCGGAGCTGAAGTCTCCTGTATCACTAGTGCCACACAGTTACCAAGCTGGGAGCCTACCTGCTGGAGCATTGGCTGCCGGCCTTCAGCTTGGCGGGACTCTTGGGCAGCCTGAGCGGCAGGGCGGAGCTGAAGTCTCCTGTATCACTAGTGCCACACAGTTACCAAGCTACCAAGTTACCAAGCTACCAAGTTACCAAGCTACGGGAGCCTACCTGCTGGAGCGTTGGCTGCCGGCCTTCAGCTTGGCAGGACTCTTGGGCAGACTGAGCGGCAGGGCGGATCTGAAGTCTCCTGTATCACTAGTGCCACACAGTTACCAAGCTACCAAGTTACCAAGCTACCAAGTTACCAAGCTACGGGAGCCTACCTGCTGGAGCGTTGGCTGCCGGCCTTCAGCTTGGCAGGACTCTTGGGCAGACTGAGCGGCAGGGCGGAGCTGAAGTAAGTCTCCTGAATCACTTCCCTCAGCTTCTTCACCCAGTGCTGCTTGCTCTCTAGTGACGACGCCTGCAAACATAAAATATAAGACCGTCAACAATGGATACTAAGCTTAAGGCTACACAAAACGTTTATTTGATTTGATGTTAAGATAATTACTAATTAATTCCCATAATTCACATTTTTTTCAAATAAATTCACTACCTTCAGAGATTATCAAAGACTGCAGACATAGTTTTTTTGAGAGGGGAAGAGGCTACTCTATATTAGGGTTTTATTTCTTTTAAGTTCTTTCTAAGAATAAATATTATTCAAAAATATTTCCTCGGCCTTAAACTGTCAAACTGTCAAATGTATATGAGTTTGACTGTCCATCTTATTAAATCAATTATTTATCCTTAATTTCAATTTGAAAACAATGGAGTTTTGGATTTTAAAATTTGTTTACATACATAGAACTGAAAATCAAAACGATACCTTGAGAACGATTCGAAAATCAGATATCGGTGCACGTCCGGTCCAGACAGCGAACTTGCACTCGTCTCCCTCAATGTGCTCGGTAACTCCCAACTCCGACGTCTGCAAACAGAGAACATGTGCTGATTACAAGTTTTAGTGCAAGTCACTTATGGATAAAACATGAATATTGTTGATAGTAACATTTAAGTTTATTTATTTCAACTGAATATTGATTGTAACTGTCATATAGATTGTACAAGCCACATGAATTGAGTGTAAATACATGAAGAAGGTGTAATATTTGAAGCTAAATTAATCTTAAAGCAGTTGCTTCATACAGGTAACATTCTGTCTTTCGGAAGACCATGAAAACTCAGAAATCCTGTTTCTCTTTGCCATGGCTACTCACAGGCTTTATACAGTTTACCTTGAATAAAAATGTGAAAGTTAAAGAGATAAATATTGTCATAACATCAATATAACTTGAAAAGTAAATTGTTTAGAACCTTTAATTAATTGCTGAAGCCTTGACAACTTATATGAAGATAAAAAAGTTTCTAAATTATTGGCAGTGGAGTAGTCTACATGTGTTAACAGGGACTCAACTGAAGATGGATTGTAATTGATCCAAACCAAGCCTAAACACTCACAATTTGAGATGTAGGCTATCAAAAACTGCCAATAACTTGGTAAGTTTTTCATGTTAATGATTAGAATCATTAAATTTTAGTATGTAAAAATTCCGATCAATAACATTACTAACTGTCTTGTGTGCCTTCAAACTAGTCATAAATCTGATTTAGAATAAAGCAAGTAAAACCTCCAAATCAAGTTTTAAAGCTTTTGGAAAAAATACCTTTTTACCGAGAAATAAACATGTAGACCAACTAGGCAGTAACAAACACAAACAAAAATGGGTAAACATCAAAACGGATAAGAGGCGAAACTCACCATCAGCTTATTTTTATAGATGTACTTGGCTTTCCCGCTGGAGTCCTTGACTTCCTTGCTGAAGACGAGGTAGAGCTCGAACAGGAAGCAGTGTCGCTCGCGGCCCTTCCTGATCAGCTGCTTAGGGTCCCAAACATGCAGGGTGTCCTGCAAGAAGTGATGTGTCAATACTAAAATTTATCGATTATTGGGACCACTACCATCGGTACCTACTGTTCTCAGTACCAATGAAAAATTGATTCTCAATTCTCGACACCGGTACCATTGTTACCTACTCTTACAGTAGTTACAAAGTTTGTAATTTACCTAAAATCCTATCGATGTATATGATCTTATCGATGTATGTGATTAATTTTATCGTTACGGTAGCTACAAAGTTTGTAATCTACCTAAAATTCTATAAGCGATCGTATGTAATCATTTTATATATTTTTTAAGTTCCATATATAAATTTCAAAGATTCATAAAATACAATCTCACTTAACCTCCTATTAACAGGTACATATCGTCGGTGAATAAACAATACTGCCTAACTGACAAACCCCAAACTTTACAGGAAAGAAGGAAAACTATTTTAGCAACACCGGCTATCTGCTTAGTCACATCAAAAATGTATACTAATTACAAAGCAGATGGGCGGTTTTTTCCATTCCTATCTCTTGGATGGTATTAAAACAGTGCTATACTAAGGCTATCCCTCAGAGTTTTTGTGATCTATGACGTCATTACATGCGGAATTACACTCTGGTTGCTAGGATACCAAAAACTCAATTTTCCAAGATTTGTCAGATAGGCGGTATTGTTCCTTCACCGATGATATATATAAATGATAAACTATGTGGTAGAGAGGACTTGCCTAACGTCACCTCTTAAATAAAGACGTTTTTAATTTAATTTATCCTTACCTGCAGGATGACCTCGCCGAGCTCGTCTAAACTAATATCACAGCCTTCGAGCAGCGAGAGATGGAGGGCGTCGTTGGCCTTCTTGGGCACATTCAGCATCACCTCCAGCCCGTCCTGCGGAGACAGGGGTTAAACAAGGTCTTCAATATGACATGGCTAGAAAACTATCACTAATACGAGCTCAGGAATCAAGAACATCAAATAAGAATCCATCATTCGTACGTTTGGTGTTGGACCAAGCTACAGTAATCCCCCAATGGGATCCTAACCGGCTTTTGCTAGTTTAGGTACCAATACTGGGTACAGTAATGGAAGTTGTTGTTGATTGGAGGCAGTGTTGTAGCTGTCTTTCAGTGTAGGTACCAATACTGGGTACAGTAATGGAAGTTGTTGTTGATTGGAGGCAGTGTTGTAGCTGTCTTTCAGTGAACAACTTCAGTTCTCCAACAGGTGCGCTGGGCCTGACGGCAGGGTGGGCAGGGGTGTACTGGCGTACCTAGATGAGGGCCCAATATAAGGGCCACCTGATCCCTTGAGGCCCTGTTCCAGCATCCATTGAATAAAGGTCCCAATCCAACCTAGGTGGACCTGGGTGGTGGCCTGGGGGGTGCCTTTGCCCACCCAGTCTAGGCCGAACCTATTCCATCCACCTATTCCTTTTTCCTTTTACTTCCCTTGTATTCATCTTCTAAAGGCTGTGAGGCTAAAGGATAATCTAAAGGAAGCTTCCTTTCCTTGCCAATAGCCATACAAAAAGACAAAATAATGGCTGAAGTGCCCTCTTAGGATTTTCCTGTGGGTGGCGCAACCCAGACTACCAATTCCCCCCCACAAAAAAAAGTGAGTGTCGCATGTGTCCATCACAGCGCAGTGTGAGAACAATCGGGTGTTCGGAAAAGAACTCCAACTATTTGTAATGAACTCCAACTTTGTGATGAACCTAACCTATCCATCTACTTATTCCTTTTTCCTTTTGCTTCTCTTGTATTAATCTATTAAAGGCTGTGAGCCTAAGGGATAATCGAAGGGAAGCTTCCTTTCCTTTCTGGTAGCCATATCCAGACTCCTTTGGGACCCAGCCCTGTCTAGATAACGGTTTTTTTAATTAAACCGACATTTCTTCAAATTAATTATTAAAATAAAACATTATTTTCTGTAGGAAGGCCCTCAAAGGGTAGGTATTAAAACACTAGATATTAAACGATAATTTGTTTATTATATTCTTTCAACAGGAATCGTTCATGTCTTTCCTCAAGAACTCAAGGACTAACTCATTTTACTTTATTTCACTTTTTTCTTAAATTGAAGAGAGTGAAGTGTTTAGAAACGTAATTCTTGTTTTAAAATATTTTTTTACAAGAATAGTCAATACCGTCCATTTCCTGCCGATTGGTCCAGTTCAACCGATATTTTGATTAAAATTGTCCGTTAAAGAAATGTTACTTCCTTCGAGAATAGTCCGCTTTAACTGATGTCTGGTGAAAAGGTGTCCGGACAAGAGGGAGTCTAATGTATGGCTGAAAAGGCCAGTTGATTAAAGGAGGATCCATTTTACAGTAAGAGAAACAAAAACCACAATTTACTTAATACTTACAAAAATACTTCTGTAATCAGGAGCAGACAAGCAGTAATTAATTTAATGGAAAACAAATAATTGAAAATACACTAAATTTCCTCAATCCCAAATAGTTAAGAATGCATATTAGCTATTTTACCGCCATTGCGGTTTGATGCTTGGATATTCCTCATTTACCGATATTTATTCTAATAACTTATTAGTTATGACTTATTTTATGTGACTACTGTCTGTTATGTTATTGTAATTTCATTGATACAGCTCTGTGAAATTTTAATGGCTCTTCAATGTGGAAAATTCAACTGACTGTTTATTGTTAGGAATCGAAATCGTGAGGTTTCTGACTTAAATATCAAATTCAAATTTTATTTATTTTTATTTTTAACGTCAATTCAAATTTTATTGTTTAAAAAACACTGACAATGAAGCATATTTTTGATTTATTACAAAATAATTGTATGCTAAGCAAAAAAAGATCAAATCCAAGTTGATGTTTATTTTATTTTAAACTCAAAACCTACTTTAGATAGTGGCCAAGTTATCCGTTTTATGGGCGATTTCGGTGGTTTCTTCTTTTTCCACATTATGACAAATAGAAGTGTTATCGTACTACCATCAAAAACAGTTCACATTGGCAAGAACAGGTAAAATACACACACCTTGGGTTCACCACTCCCACTTCTTACACAGTGTGACTCTATCTCTCTTATCAGCAATTGATAGCAGCGATGCTTCAAAGACATATTTCAATAATAGATACAGACATGCATATTTCATTTTAAGAAAACAGGAAAATGAATTACGAGTTTAGCGATGAAAATAATGAGATGAATGTTACTAAAACTCAACTTGCAATATCAATAACAACAATCAGATAAACACGGGAACTTGCAGAGCCGAAGAGGTAAATTTTAGCAAAATCTCTAAAAAGAGGAGACAATGGTCAGTGCGTGAAAAAAATTCAGGGACCAAAAATCAATAATGAATATTAAAAATTATTTTAACCATATACATGTTTCTTGAAAACATTCTGTTAGGTCAAAGATAAAGAACACTTGAGATTCTATAGAAATCTTGACAGATTGGCCTCAATCGCATTTCCAAAACCCATTTAAAAAAGTTTAACTTTTATTTCAAGGTCATTGAAAAAAGAGAAGTAGATCTTAATAGAATAATAAAATCCTGGATTTTATTTAAACAATAGCAAATTCATATTTGTTGTTTTTGTCTCCGAATCATTGATATTAACTACAAAAGGTATAAAATTACCTGAGTATTACCAGAGTGATTCTAAGCGTTTTGAGAATTAAATCCTCATCTTCAAATCCTGTACAAGATCTATAAAAACATCACATTTGATGACCTTCTTTAAGTGATGGTTTTATAGTTCTCGTTCAGGATTCGAAGATGAGGATTTAATCTTCGAAACTCGTCATCCATAAAGGATTATTTAGAATCACTCTGGTAGTACTCGGATAATTTTATGCCTTTTATAGTTAATAGCAAATTGTTGCCACACACTGAAATTCAATCAATTAGATCTTAAAATTGGACTTCCAATTAATCCCGCTCTTTTCGCTGCGAATATACTCAAACTACTAAACAATAAATCGTACCTTGATCTCCCCCTGGCCTTCATCACAGCACGACTGGAGATCCTTCAGCAACAGCTGGTACTTGGTTATCCTCTGGACGGGTTTGATCAGGTAGGCGGCAATCGGATGCTCGACCCTGTGCTTCTTCTGCAGCTCTTCGAATATCGTGCCTCCGTGCTGCACCAGCAGCGAGTTGGACTCCGGCTTGTTCTTGCAGTACTTCACGTACATGTCGAACTTGAGAGCCTGTGAACAAATGGTAACGTGAGTCTACTCAATAGCTAAAAAATAAATCACTAAACTTGAAAGGAGGTTAGTCTAGTATGTGTTCAATCCTGGCTTTCCCAAAGGACTAGTCACAGTGATGAAGCGAAAAGCATAATGCCACTTCCACAAATTATGTATTTTCTGAAAGTTTTTTGATAAAATAAATAAAAAGTACCATTTACAACACAATTCTATAGTTAATAGCCAACCCCAGGATCAACAAGATATTAATTTGATATTAATTAAATTGTATTTCTCCACCTGTTCATAGGTTAAATAATATTTTAAAAACTTCAAAAACCCCTCATTCCCTTTTGCTTCCCTTGTATTAATCTGCTAAAGGCTTACGTCCTAAGGGATTATAAAGGGGAAACTTCTTTTCCTTTAAAGACAAAAAAGTGGCTGAAGTATGCTCACAGGATTTCCTTGTGGGGTAGTGCAACACTAACTACCAAATCTCCCCTCCGAAAAAAAAAATAAATAAAAGCAGCCGTGGCTCACCCAGGTGACGAAGCAGTGACCCACGTCCTCGGGCATGGTCTCATACTTCTCCAGCTCCTTGAGGAAGACGTCCCGGTGGAAGTCGCGGATGTCCTCGATGTTCCCGAAGATGATGTGCTCCTTGCCCTGGATGCCTGGCGGCACGTTCCCGTGACTCCGCATCTCCTGCAGGAACACCTTGATGCAGATGTCGAGGTCCTTCACGTACGTTCGTTCGGTTTGCAGCAGTTCAGCCATTATGAATCTGTAACAAAAACAATAAAAAAAAATCAATGTGAAAAGTAAATTTAGTTGAATAAATTTGAAGAGATTATATCACATTAATTTTGCAAAGTCTTAATATGTCTTTGAAGACTGAAACTACTGACTCTGTATATGAAAGCAGAGTACAATTAACGTAACACTTTTTTTAGAACTGTTCTTCCGCCTCAAGCCATCAACTTCACTAAGTTCCGGGAGGCAAGGAAAAACCTTATTATAGGGACAAATTAATAGTCTTAGCTTTGTAGGGACTTGACTTACGACTACATTTTATAAGTGAGTGATTTTGAATGTATTTAAGCCCAAGAAAGTTAGGTTAGTAATGTTAGGTATGTTTTCAATGTACACCAAGGACCACTTGATAACGGGAGAAGTTTCTTTACCTTATGAAATATAGGGAAGTTAACTTGGAGTGGAAGGAAGAGTAAAAATAAAAATAACAAATCATTTGCCATTATTAATTAATTTCCAATCAGCAAGTGGCCTTGATACTATAAATATGTCTCCACCATTGCTGAAGGGACAAGATAAGAAAGAATAGCCAAGAAAATTGTCAACTCAGTGAACTTACTCTTTTCTTCTTGCAGATCTTCTTTTCTCTTCATTCAACTCCTTGAGATCTTTGGTTGAGTCTTTGACTTTGGATTCGAGGGAGGGGTCGGAATTCCTGTCTATGGACAGCTCCTGCCTACTTTCTGCTTCTGCTTGGATTCCTAATGTTCCTTCAAGTTGAGATCTGAAATACAAAAATTTTTTAGCTTCACGTTTCCAAACACACTATGAGGTAATAATAACTCTTAACGGTCTTTAGACGAGATACAATTAAACATTGTTTTATGAAGAAGTTTGAAATAGGTTATGCTGATATTACACCCCCCAAAGAAAAAAAACATATAAAAGCAAGAAACTGAAGTGAGAGTTTGGTTTTTGGCTGGGGAAAAGGTGTGCAGACTGAATATGCCATCCACACTCAGTTGAGATATGGAATCACAGGTGTAGGGCTGTCGCTCGTCGACAACGTGGTTTCAGACCACAGACGCTAACCATGGCAGTGGCAGCGGCCACAGAGAAGAATCAAACATGGGTCGCTTTAAATAAGTCTTCCGTTACGCCCTAGTACTAGTTACAGTTAAATCCAGTTACAGTTACAGTTAAATTACTAGTTAATAGTTACATCCAGTTACTAGTTAAATTCTAAAAGGGTAGTGACTTTGCTGCTCTCTCGCGGCGTTAATGGTGAACTAAGTTGTCGAAACCCGCTGGCCAGCGCTTAACACTCCCTCAGCGCAACATTAGAAGATACCTCTGCTTGATTCTTCTCTGTGCACCTGTACTTCTCCATAAACCGCTGTGGCTCACCTGTACTTGTCCATGCGGCAGCTGAAGTCCTTGTAGCGGTTGTCGACGGCGGCCACCCACTGCTTGATGGCGGCCGCGTGGGCATGGCCCTTCTCCACCAGACTGTCGGCCAGTTGGATCAGCAGCTTCACCCGCTCTCTCGTCTCCTTCGCCGTCGCCTTGAACTCGTTGTGTTCCGCCAGCAGCGACTCCGTCTCATCCTGTCGGTGGGAGTGATCGTTTAACTGTTGCTCGGGTGAACATTAGGGTTTGGAGTTTTGAATCGTAATAGGTCTCAAAATTTGTGTAGTAGCACGTAGAATGCTGAAATAAAACTTTGAAAAAATCATATAAGATCTTCCGGTCGCGCAATGACCTTGAAGTTTAACATGTAAAACAACATAAGAGAATTAGTGAAAAATATTAATTCGGTTTATGCTGGACACCGATAATCATACAAAAGTTTTGCCATGAAAAATGAAAAGAGCTCTTTAAAACAGTTTGAAAAATGATATAGCTTGTGCAAATAGACATCAGGATTATTGATTTAATACAAGCAAAAAACTTGAAAAAATTCCTAACTAAGGGATTTTTAGTAGGCCATAGATCGATGATACTGTTGCGTATTTGGACACATTATATAATTTTTTTAAACGTTTCAAAGAGCTCTTTTCATTTTTCATGGTAAATCTTTTGTACGATTATCCATCCCCAGCATAAACCAAATTAAGATTTTTTACTCATTCTCTTATGGAGTTTTACATGTTAAACTTCAAGATCATTGCGCGACCGGAAGATCTTATATGATTTTTGTTAGTTATTTTTCAGTACTCTAAATGCTATTACGCAACTTTTGAGACATATTACGATTCAAAATTCGAAACATGTTTTTTCAACCCACCCTAGTGAACATTTGTGTTGTGTGGATCAACCCACCATAACTATAATAACAATACAAAACTATAATTTACAATAGTTATTAGTGTGTTGAGGGGGTAAACTACAACACTGTCTCACGCCAATTTTTATGGGGGAGACCATATAATTTTCTCCTGAGATACACACAACATTTTCCCCCCCACCTATGATAATAAATACCCAATACATTAACATCTATTTCATTAACTTACTAATTAGTAACAAACAATATACATTTTGTTTTGTTCTGCAATTAGTGCCTGCCTCCAATCACCTGCCATTCATGCACCAGCGATTAGCTGATTGTTGCAATATTCTTACACTTTAAATTCTTAGACGTTCTTACAACTGATTGTCTTCAATGTTTATCTTATCTTCTGTATTTATTCTTGTCACTAAATCAGTTGTTGGCGCCTGCAATCTGTCGAGCTTCAACATGTTTGCAAGATTTAAAAAATTTGAAAGCAAACGATTTTTGAATAAAATTACTGATTCCAATGTTATTCTTATGGGTTTAATTTGTCTTCCGGCGGGGAGGCAAAGTGACAAAGTGTCTCCTGCCAGGAGAAAAGTATTATTTTACTCACTCATTACAAGGAGTAAAAAGCGTCTAAACATAGCAGGTGGGGGGAAAAATATACTTACATCTAAGATTGTGAAATTAATCATCGGTGGTGGTCCCCCCATTTGAGGTCCAAGTTAATTTATTTTTAAACCTTTTAAATAAATGAGCCAAGTTTGAATTTTCAAAACAAATTAACTAAAAAGATATTAAGCTGTTTTAGATTGCTATAATCCCAGTAGGTACTGATATTAATAGGTTTAAAAAAAATTCAGAATATTCATACTTTTGGTAGGTTAACTTTATAAGGTAAAACATATAAATTAAAGATATACACAATATAGGTGCAATGTATGTAAACTTACAAAAAAAAACAAAGATATTTACCTTATTTTTCTTTAAAATAAACCATTTATGATAAAAATGTTTAATAGGACTGGCAATTAGATTGCCGATTCTAGCTGTAAACCCTGGCCACATTGTGTATAAGTGAAGTGTGTAATAATACTGAACGCACAGCCTGCAGCTTGGATGCTGAGGCAATCGTCATTAATGTATTCCATCCCACACACACTTGCTCAATACGCAGTCCTATATATTACTGTATCTCATACCCACTTAGCTATTTATGAACCACAATGCCACAGGTGTGTTGCTCTCAATTTATTGTTTCAAGAACTTACTAACTAAATCTACAAAACTGATTGAAAAAGAAAGAATGTGGCGTAATCACATTTGAGTGGCAATCACATTTTTAGCGACTGTTTTTACCGTCCTACATGGACTAATGGAAAAATATAATTTAAAACCATGAAATATGTTTCGTGAATGCTTTAACAAATTGACGATTAATTACTTAGACATGTTTTTCTTTTAATATTCCTTTTAACATAATGAATCCCTCAAAACTTGGCATTGTGGATTTCACTGATTGATCCATTGAAAAACATACATTAAACCCACATATTTTTAACCCCCATGGTTAGAAAATTAACTTATTTTTTTAAACAATTAAAATGTTCAGAACTGGATTCAACCATTTTATATATTTTGATATTGATTGAAAGAAAAAGTTAAATCAGTTGGATATAAGTTCACAGTTGTTCTCAATTTTAAATAAATTCTTTTCATTAAACTCTAACACTTTAAGTTTGTTAGTATTGATAAATAAATTTAAATTAGATAACAATTTGAAATCAAGCCTCTGAAAATATGACTCGCATGTAATTAGAGTTATGTCTGACATTATCCAAATTATTAACTTTTCAAGAGAGAATCTACCATGAATCTTTTGAAAAATAGCAATTACAGGGTGTCCACATTGGTTTCTTGTCGGTTAGATTAGTATTTTCTGCACAATTAAACTTACTGTGACTGAATATAATCAAAATTACAAGCTGTAGTTATCTGAATGCAATAAGCCGAACTTACTTCATTAAATCGAGACAGATCACTCGTCACATCGTACCATATGGCGGTTTTGCCCATTTTCACTCCACACAACCAAAGAATCTCACAACACCTATCACTCGGCTTGTGCCACTACTGTCTGAGACAAAACATTTGGCTCAGGTTTACAATGAGATACCATCCTGGCACATGTGACAGTGTCTATAAATACTCGAGACATCACCTTCCCAATTAGAATGTTTACGTGTTATTTTGGCCTGCAGAGTGTTTTATTCAAGGAAATGCATCTAAGTGCACTGGTGATGTAAATTAGTAATCCTGTAACTTTCTAATAGTTTTGAATAGTTTGAATGTTTTCCAAACAGAAACTTAAATACTTTTTCAAATACATAAGTTTTTTTTTACATATTTTCATTTGGGTTTGATTTTTACTGAGGTCTATGTTTACAAAGTTGCCAGGTATACATTTGTTCTGTCATGATATTAACAACAAAAAAGATGTGTGTAACTTCCCATCTTACTTATTTTATTGTTGTACTGCTATTGGCTTTGAAAAAAGGCTTTTTGCTAAGCAAGTTTAACAGATTTGTCATCAACAGCTGGAATTTCATTGGCCTTTGATTTTATAAGGCTCCATAAATTTTAAAACTTCTTGTCAAGGAGGTTCCCAACTATCATCTTCAACAATGCAAGGGCAACACCAGATTGTTGTGTTGGACACCCAGTTTATAGAACCACTCAATCATAACATGCTCACCAAGGGAAACAAATATCTAAGAAACAAACTTCAAAAATACAGTTTAGCCAGGAATAAAAAAAACTCTTACTTTTATTACAGAAACAGTTTAAAAAATATCATATCTGCTCCAAAAATGACTCATGGTTTCATCCAAAATTATTGTTTCTACAGCCTGATTAAGATTTTTCGAGAATGAAGTAGAGGAGATAATGCTAAGTAAGTAGAGGAAAAAGTATAGGAGGTGCTGGCTTAGAAAGTCAGCTGGTTCATCCGAGTTGTTTCCTACTCATGTACTGCCAAGAGCTACCTAGCTACATACCTATACCAGTTCGGAGTTCAGATTTATGTACGTGGGTGAGATAAAAATAAATACTTCAAATAACTTCCAAAGTATATTTAGATTTTTTTTAACTAGAAGCGGTCAAGACGTGGTGGAAATTATCTTCTTTGTATGTATGATAATCATGTGTTTCTACCAGACAAATGTGGAGGTTAGATATAATCAAAACAAACAATCTATACTGTTATAAAGAAGAAGTGGTTTCTCTATGTATGTTTAGATGTGGCTAGTGAACGCGAAAAATACTGAACCGACTGGGTTGAAATTTCACACAGGGACCTATTCACTTCCTTAAAATCCCCTCGGGCTACGCCCCGTGAACGTCCTCAGTTTCAATATTTACATTTTATAAGGATGTAAACATTCAAACAAAGAACAGAAATGTAAACATTCACACACAGAATGTGAACAGCTGTGGGGATTAATTTGACATTTCTAAGAGCAGTGGTAAGATCAGCTGTTTCAAGCTATCTATCGTGAGCAAAGCTATCTATCGTGGGCAACTGCTAGAACTCTATAATATAACCATTTTTTCATACCTTTGTTTATTTTTTTATGGTAAACGAAGCCATTACAAGGTAAAGAGAAACACATGATTTTACTTAAAAGCGGTGGATTGTCTAACATATTCCACTTTATCCTGACCGCTTCAAGTTCGGACTTCCAAAGTAAAGTTAGATTTTTTTAACTAGAAGCGGTCAAGACGAGGTGGAATATATTTGGTGATGTTCTTTGTTTTTTATTATAATCACGTGTTTTTACAGTCTGCGCATTATATCTCTGGCTATGGCCACTATACTACTATCCGTGTCATATGATGTTTTTAACATATGATATTGATAAACAAAGCATTTGAAAAGCAGCCGTGTTTTAGAAAATGTTTTCAGAAAAGTACCCTTCTCCCCGCCCCCCCCCCCCCCGCACCTTACAATCAGCTGGCTCAGTCATAGCCAGAGATATAAATGTTGAGGTTAGGTTTAATGAACATCCCCACCTAATTGGGAAGGTGATGTCTTGATAGACACTGTCACATGTGCTAGGATGTTATCTCATTGTTGAAAATATCAAACCGTACTGGCGACTACTGTCAGTCCTCACCTGGTTGGCGCCCACGCTGGTGTGGGTGGACAGGTAGTGTTCGCCGGTCTCGTGTATCCACTCCATGGCCTGCTGGGCCGACCGCTCGAACAGCACGAACTGCTGACACTGGTCCAGGCGTTTCTTCCTCTCGCTCCAGTGCTCCAGCACGCGGTTCTCCTGACTCAGCAGCTTGTCTGTGATGGCTGCGACACACAGTAATCCATTCACTATCTCTCTTAAATCATTTTTTTGGTTTGTTATATGTTTGCTGCGGGCAGCACCAAATGGCGCTTGACAGGACTTCACCGATATCAGAACTCTAGTTGGTTCTCGGTCCATGCCAATTTCATTCGTTTGCTGTGAGGCACCAAACCTGAGTAGTTGGGAAATATTTTGTCCAAGTTTTGTATACTTCTTATTTTGATACTACAATTTCCAGTGATTTACCCACAAAAAGTTACTTCCTAAACACCTACTGGTCAATTGTTTTCCTCCCAATTGAAAAACCGATGACCTGAATAATATGAGTGGATCTGCTAACTTCCAGTGACTAGTGTAATTGCACCGAACTTCGTTCCAAAGCAGTCTAAAGCTGTGCAATGTCTTTTCATGCATGAGGGCAAAATTTCAATTATTTGCCACATGTTGCCAGGATGTAGAATGGTCGCCCTTGTAGGTGCCGCAGCGAACATGTCAAGTTATGAAAGACTAAAATAATAGATTAAAAAAAAATTAAAATGACTCTTGGGTAAAACTTGTCTACTTATCAACTTCTGGATTTACAAGATTATTTTCAAAAATTAGATTATAAGAAAATATTTAGAAATGCCAGTGTGTTCTACCATATATTTTTTATACTTTTTGTAAAGTTATGATTTAGAAAACTTTACAAGGTAGTTGAGTCTTATGCCTAAAGGTGATCCAACATTAACACCATTGTATGAGTTCTTATTCCTATATTAAACCCTTCCAAGAGAAAGACATCTACATGCACAACTCTGCCAGAAAGCATATAATCCAGCAATCAACAACATTACAAGTTGGAATGAAGTGTAAATTATGATTTTCACTCTGTCAAGTCGTACATTACAGCCAACTTTACCTAAAAACCTTCAGACTCATACCACCATATAAGTTTATCTTTAGCATATCTATGACTAAAAACTTTAACAGTGAACTTTAAATATGACTCATCCCTTAAGTCTTTGTTTGACATTGAACAGGGACCCACCTTTGACCCTGGTCTCGGAGCTGGCCTCGCTGCCGCTGTAGTTGTAGTACTGCAGGCTGCGGTTGGTGTACTTGAGGAACGTCTCGGCGGTGCGGCGTGCCAGCGTGCACGCCTTCAGGAACGCCTCCTTCTGCTCCTGGTGCTTGTTGACCAGCTGGGCCACGTTGACTCCGCTGCTAGCCCCGCCCCCGCACCAGTCCTCGTCCCGCTTGTACTCCCGCTCCAGACTGTCCAATACGCTGCATACCTGTATTGGTAAAGTTATTTTGATTAATTGAGGTTATATCATTTAGGTGAAGGTTGGGCTCTAGGCCGAGTTATAAAATATTAGGGTAGGATAGGAGAAACAGCAGTCCAACTTGGCGTCACGTGCTGAGCGTCGATGTCAATGTCATTGCACTAGAGTCAAATGTAAAGCGGGCGATACGTTTGTTGATGCATCGACAATCAGTAGGGTCTAGAAAACATTCACCATTGCCCACTTCACACTTAACTGTGTTATATTACATTAGATTGCTTGAAATGGCGACCTACCTATGTATGTATTTTAAGCCAAGTATGAATGAAAGATGGGTGAAAGATGATTGTGGCACGATCTTGTAGTCTTGTTACTGACTAAGGCTGAAATATTTCTTAGACAGGACTGTTAATCAATAGCCCGACAGCCAATGGCAACTAAGGGACCAACATTTTAATGTGGGACCGAATCACAATTTCCCTGGTTAACAATTTTATGAACTGGTCTAATTACGATGACGGTCCTATGATCGTAGTATTCAATAGTGTGGACGTTAATCCCCACTAAGGAACACTGCGTCCACAAGCTATCGCTCATAACTATCCACAATTCGTGACCTCCAAGTAGCTGGATTACAGGACACGCCACAGTCCCAGTCCAATGACGCCAACGTTGACATTGAGCGCGCTGACGCCGTGTTAGAAAGGGAGTCGGTTCAAACTGTTATAGAACAGCAGGTTTAAACCTGTAGTACAACATACTGCCAGCCACAACAACAAAGACTTCAACAGCTATTACACCACCAAAATCCTGAAAGCCAAACCTGCAAGTCTTCTTAACTAAAAAGATGAGAGGTAGCCCACCAGTGGGTGACTAAATCCAGGGAACCCCCTAACCTCAACCTGAGATCACTTTCCCCACCCATATCCCATCAGCAGACTCTGATGGAGTGTACATAAAATATATTCATAGACGAGTTAGTGCTCTTTGGTTTCTGGAAGGAGGAACCTGTTCTTCATCTTCCTTCCTAACTACCTTCTATCTGAAAAAGAAGCAAGTGGCTTTTAAAATTCATATTTTGTTTTTGTGTCTTTTGTGTACTCTTCAGCAGTTTACTACCACCAGGTAAGCTTCCTATCCTATCCTAATATCTTACTGATTAATTGGTTAAAATAATGTAATCCAAAGTGCTTTCAGCTTGTGACTGTTTTTATACTTGTTAATAGCGGTTGGAAGTGTT
Organism: Flexamia atlantica; assembly: GCA_035578135.1. Lineage (NCBI taxonomy): Eukaryota > Metazoa > Arthropoda > Insecta > Hemiptera > Cicadellidae > Flexamia > Flexamia atlantica. Next base: position 2,750,097 of record JAQJVK010000030.1, on the reverse strand, counting down.
CATGTAAAATAATAATATTACAAAACTTTTTAAACCACATGAAAATTGTTACATTATCTAATGAAAAGGGTGCACTTATTGATTAGGTAAACAATATGTTTTACCGAGGTAAACGTACCTCGTTATTGTCTAATTTATTGTTCCAAAGTTCAAGTAGAAGCTGTTCAAAATATATTACTTTCTTGATGAAACACTTTTTTTGAAACATTTTTGAATGTATGAAAATAAAACAGGAACGAAACAGCTAGGTCATAATATTTTAAACTTTCACTAATATGCTGGAAAACTTGGACGTTATAAAGGTTTTAAGAATATACTTTACTATTTAGGACACAGAACCAACAAAGTTAACACTTGCATGGTAAGCCAATGAACAGTAACTCTCAAATGGCCTAACATATAAATGATGTCATTAAGTACACATAACACAATTAATCACACATTCACGCAAATAGTTTTACCATTACATAATAATCAACAACAATGAATAACAAACAAGCCAACGAAGGTTAATCCAGAGCTCCAGAGAGTTTAAATGCAAATGAATATTGCAGTATTGATAAAGTAAATAATTCAAAGGGGAAGAATTCCACATGAAAAACTCTAAAAAGTCCAACCTTAACCATTAAAACCAAATCTAACTGAATATGCTATGATTCACAGGGAAAATATTATTAACTTAATTTTGAAACTCATAACTCATCTAATGCTTTGCAAACTAATCTAGCTAATTAACAAATTTTGTATGAACCCCGCTAGACGTTTCTTTGTATTCCCGAGATACAACAATTTTCTTATAGTTCACATCTACTGTAGAAGCTCAGTTATAGGCACACTCAGGATTTTACAAATGCTAGATTACCAAAATTTTTAAATTAGTGAGTGCCGTCTTAAAAAACTATAAAACTAGCAAAAAATACCACCAAAGCAGGAGTGGAAAAGATATGTGGCATAAGGCCGTTATTCTCTGTTTATTGTGTCTACTGTAATTTCGGTACTAGTAAAAGATTTTGATGGAAAATGTCAAAAATTTTACACTGGACATCTCAAAATTGTGGACAGGTGTCATCAATGCTGAGCACATCCCAAATTCTCTGATTCAGTTCAACCTCAGCCAATTGTGTCTCTAGGGTATATGCAGGCTATGATTTGTTTTAACTCTTAGAACGATGCTGGATTACTGAAAACGCTAGACCATCCTTTGCTTTGACTGCACTCGATATTATTGTGGTACTTTCTGCTCCACCCACCTGCTCCGCAGTCTTGTAGAAGTTGAGGCTGGCGGTAACCAGCTTGTGTCTCTCCTCCGCGCAGGTCACCAGCTGCTGCCATCGCTTGGTCACCTCCTCGCTGATGTCTCGTATGCCCGCCGGGTCGTAGTGGTTCGCGTTCACTAACGCTTCCGCTCTGTGCTTCACCTGCACTGCGGATGTATGTGTTTTCTGGAACAGCCCAAAAAGTCTTTAGTAAAATTACCTTAGGAAACTAAAAACATTGTTTTTAAAACATTGTGGTATCAAGGTATTTTCTCAATTTTACAAATAAACAAATCCTTTCGGAAAAATAGGCTGATCCTAAAGACGGTCAACAGATAATAAGCAAATTCAAATTCAAATTCAAATTCATTTTATTGCCATTACAACAGTTTATAGTCGGAAGCAATGTTTATGTTAACAATAATTTTGATTGAAATATATAAAAAAAACTTAAGTAAATCTAAAATTAAAATTAAGTTTAAGACAACCTAGTTTTCTCTATAAGACATATGTTAAATTTCCCCTTATTAATTTATTGCTTATATTTTTTACAATGGTCTATAAATTCACTAACACTGTAAAAGGCATTAGCTATTAAAAATTGTTTTAACTTATTTTTGAAAGGTGTTAAATTCTTTTCATTTATTATATGAAATGGTAAATTGTTTAGAAATTTAGCTCCAGATTCAGACGGTAAATTTTGAAAAATATTTAGTCTATGTTGCGTTGGTCTAAAATTATGGTTAAATCGAGTATGGTAATTATGGATATCTCTTCCTTTTGTTAATTTACATTTAGAATGTGCAAAAATTGCCATCTCCAAAATGTTAATTGAAGGAAGAGTTAATAAATCCATTCTTTTGAAAATGTCTCTACAAGACTGGGTTTTTTTCAATTTGAATATAATTCTCAAGGCTTTCTTCTGCAGAATGAATAATCTTTTTAATTCATTTTCTGCACTTCGGCCCCATACTATGATTCCATATGATAAGTGACTAAATATTAGTCCAGAATATGCTATCATTAGGATTTTTATATCACAGTATTTTGATAATTTTCTGAGGACATATATATTTGAAGATACCTTGGAACAAACATTACTAATGTGATATTTCCAGGTTAGTCCTCTATCAAGATGTATCCCAAGGAATTTTATATTGTCAACTTCCTGAACTGCGTTATTTCCTATCATTACAGTTGGACTATGTTGACATTTTGAATCTGTATTAAAATTTATATATTTAGTTTTTTCTAAATTAACTTTTAAATTTATGTCAGAAAAGAACTGAATACAGAAATTTAAATCTTCATATAATTTTTCTTCAAGATGATTTGCATTTTTATCTGAAATGCACAAGGTTGTATCATCAGCATATTGTGTAAGGTTACAAAATTTTATAGATGAATCACAGTCGTTAACATAGAGTAAAAATAACACTGCGCCAAGAATAGATCCTTGAGGGACTCCAGTTGTTATCTGTTATAATGCGGTTAGATAGAAAATATAGCAATGTTCATCTATCTAAGGTTTCTAAGAATTAGTTAGAATCTGTGTTTGTGTTGAATCTGTATTTACCCTCAGGTTGCTAAATAAAGATTCACAATTAATTCTTAAGGTCATTAAATTATATCATGATGCACTAGGCCATCACTAGGATATACAGTACACTCTCGATTATCCGAGCCCCGGTTATCCGAGACTCCGGGTTATCCGAGGCAGCTCTAAGCGTAAGCATTCTTTTTATTTTCTTACTAAGCGTTATAGTAATGCATGAAACAAGTGTATTTAAAACTCTATTATTTCCAAGTCGAAAGGACTTTCATTTTCGTATTTATTGGGAAATTCTATATCTAATAAAACATAGAAACATCTAATAAAACATCTTGAAGTGGTCTTATTACAGGCCAATCTCAAAACACAAGTAAACTCCATATTATCATAGGTTCGTGTTATCTGAGGTAGCCTCGATCCCGAAGACATCGGATAATCGGAAGTGTACTGTATCACTTGGCCATAATGCTAAGAATATCTTGATCAACCTTGTTCCATTGTTTTTCTCATGTTTTTTTTTTTAATGTTAATAGATCCAGGAGATAACAAACAACAGTTTACCTGGTATAGAAAATATGATCAGCTAAATACAGCCATTCAAGCGAAATTTTCATAAAATTGTGGAAAAGTTTGTGGAGCTTAATCACGTTAAATCTCCATCAAATCTGATGAAAATCCACAAAATTCGAAATAAATATAACATTTTAACTGACTTACTTCGATTGCCACTTGGAACTGTTCGTGCTCCTTTTTCAGCTGTTCTGCTTCCTGGAGACAACTAGGAACTGTAAAACTGGCCATCAGCATCGCCTCTCCGTTCCTGATCCAACTGACAACCTGGCAACCACAACGTTACAATCAATATACAACGCTGCAAAATAATTACTGATCAATGCCACTTATTAACAAATGTTTAAGATTATATATAGCAAAACAAAGATCAATTTTAATAAAACTTAATATGTTTTAGATCTCATATGAAACCTACAAATGGAACCTTCATATGTTCCCATTAAGATTTAAAATGGAACAACACACTTAAAAATCCGCCTACTTGTTCACTTGACAATACTGGATGGTTGGTTATGTTTGTGGAACATACTCAGGCACATGTGCAGGGTAAATAAAGAGTTGATAACTACTAGTTGATGAGTAATAGTCCATTTACCTTAGCAGATCTAATTTATAAGAGCACTACTTTAAAATAATGCAACCTTGTTACTTAAATGATATTAACATAAAAAAATATTGTGAGAGAATCTTCTAGGTTTGACACTGATATTGACTAAAAAATGTTCAATAAAAAAAAGAAATTCTTTAACCTTAAAATAAAATTTTTCTTAACTTAAGACTTTTTTATTCTATGAGTAAAAAAGAACAAAGCTTGAAAAGAATGATTCGAAGATACTGACTTTGATGATACTAAATTTCACAAATGTATAAGGTATTTGTACAAATTTTAATGTTTTATGTTGTCTCAACTTGCTTTCCCCAGGACTGTAAATCATACAAAATATCACCTGAAATATTTTACAATACACAAAATTCAGGTCAAGAAAATTTATTTGCAAATTAATCATAACACTTTGACAAAATCTCTCAATAACTTCTCTCTTTGCTCTTAAAATTATTTTTTTGTGGGGAAACTTGGTCTTAGAAGGATTAATTTGGGAAAGGGATAGAATTAATGTGGCTTATGTTAACAATTAAGAGATACACTTAAATGAAAGCAGATAAAATAAACATGTCTCTCAACAAAACTCCTTCAGAGAGGATAGGTTAAATAATTAAAGTTCTATGTATTAAATTGCAGACATCACAAGTTATGTGAACGAGTTTGCTTAGTGTTACTCGCGGACCTGGTTGGCGTCCTGTCGGAACTGACACAGCTGCACACACTGCTCCAGCTTGACTCGCTTCATCTCCGCCAGGTCCTCCAGGTCCATCTCCCGCTCGTGGAGAAACTCCAGCAGAACCTGCACCCGGGTCTGGGCGCTGTACTGGCTGTCGGCCATCAGCGACACTCCGCTTGTCTCAAACACCTGCGGACAACAATCGTCATGTTTTGAGCTGATAAAACCACTCAATCAGTAAAAATAAAATAAGCTCATTCTGCATTCTCTATCTCGACAGGTGGCATCAGATCTTCTGCGACCGGGCAGGCAGGAGGTAAGACAAATCACAGAACTCGTCACTGGACACAGGCACCTGGGAAAGCATTTGCACCGAATTGGGGTGTACAATGGTAACCCCTCTTATAGGAAATGCGGGCAGTTGGAGGAGACTGCTGACCACCTGCTGTTTGACTGCGACAGGCGGAGGTAAGGTTGGCAACTCTCAGCAGACACCTTCCTCAAGAGGAGCGTTGTTGGAAGGCTGCAGCTATTCATCAGGAACATGAACCTGGACAATTTCAGAAGCACCTCATCGCGAAAAGGGTGCACAACAAGCCCTCGTGGCTGAAGTGCCTTGGGACCTCAGTCCGCCCTTTCAAATGAATGAATGAATGAATGAATGAGTGAATGAATTAGGTACGAGTCAGTAACAAAGTTGATCAATTCTCAGTATCGATGCTGATACGTGAGAAATTGATTCTTGATTCTTGGTGCGATGTCATCGATACCTACTGTTTGTTACAATATGTTGTGTTGTAATGTACCAATAAACCGTCAGGCAATCTGTTGTATAATATAGTTTTAATACATAGTTTAAATTTCGTGTATGAGTTTAACTAACATATAGGAAATAAGAACAGAATCTAAATTTATTCCCATTTAACAGTAGGCTATTACAATTCCATTGAAAATAACCCTATTCCAATTAGCCTAATTTAGAAAATTTGGGTCAAAAAGGACATTTTAAGGGTAGGTAAAAAAATAAATCAGTAAATATAATTTAGAGTCAAACGTTAAAGTATTTTGGGTGCATCATCGTCTTCCAATAATAGTTTGTGGCATTTCCAAGCAGCGCCCAAGCGTCACATCATACAATCGGCTTACATGATGGGTGGTTACTCCCGCAGATTATCACGGGTACCCAAAGTACCAGTACTGACTGTGGACATTTTGATTCTCAGCACCGGTGTACCCTCTAGGAACCGGTGGTACCAAGAACCACTAGGTACAACTATTCGACTCAGCCTTAAATCTAATCTAAATGTGTATGCTGGATATTTCTTGGGCAACTCACCACCTTCAGGTTGTGGCATTGGTCCAATGGTGAAGATTTTGATGGAATATTTTAAAACTCTTGCCAATATTTTAAAAACAAAGTCACGAAACTTGTAGACACACACGAATATACATAAAAACGCCACAAAAACAAAACCTGATGTTTTGAGAAACCAAAAAAAATGACGTTTACCTTTATTGAGGGAGACCTTGAGAGTTAATTAAATTACTGAGTCGTACATGAGCTGATCGCCTGAAGACTCGCCTGATGCCTGAGTTATCAGGCGATCAGCTCGGGTATGGCTCGGTAATGTAATTAATTCTCAAGTTCTCCCTCGATAAAGAGAAACGTTATTTGTTGTGGTTTCTCAAATAGTCAGGTTTTGTTTTCGTGGCGTTAACATGTTTTTTTTTGTGTGTGTGTGTGTACGTGTTTCGTGATTTTGTTTTTAAAATATTGATAAGCCGATTTTTCCATCAAAATCCTCACCATGGGACCAACGCCATAACCTGAAGGTGGTGAGTTGCCGAATGAATATCCAACATAATCAGATACCCCCACCTAAAAATGTCTTTTGAAGAAATAATCTACATGTGATAACAAAGCAGTAAAGTCGGTTTGACTACTAGTACTCGGCTCGTACCTGGGCCAACTCCTGCCCCTGCTGCAGCACTTGGAAGGTGGTGTTCTGCATGTGTGTGATGCTCTCGTTGTGCAGTCTCAGCATGGTCTCGGCCTGCTGCATGTCGGTGCTGAGCTCACAGTGCTCCAGTTCCGAGGCCCACAGCTCCAGCCGAGACGACACCTGTAGACATAACACAGAATAGACTTTAAAACCCCACATATCCTTGAGAATTCAGGATTTTTTTTTTTAAAAAGAGGGTGGCGGCCTCTTTTTCACCGTGCCTTTGCCCCGCCCAGATAGACTATTGATCTGTGCATGGACGTTATCAAGAAAAGGCAAGGAGTGAGCCGGTACAGTACAAGGATGAACAGTACTGCTAAAAGTATGCGATAAGCTTGAGTCTCGAACCTGCAACGCTCTGTGGATACAGTTCTGAGGCCGAGTGCACTACCAACTGCGCCACCGACTCACTAAACTATATATTATAGAAGATGATGTTATAATCAAACCTAATGCCCCTAAAGTTAATTAAAATTTAATTAAATAATAATTAATGTAGGGTCAATGTGGCTTATGTGAACAATTAATTAAGAGATACACTTAATTGACTTAAGAAAGTACAGTATAAATTTAGAGGTCACTAATAGATATATTTGTTCCAAGCACACTATCTAAGGAAGCAAGGAAAAAAGTCCTTAGCACAAAAGGATTTTAAATAAGTTATTTTTTGGTTCAGTGTAATTGCAGATAGATGTATTAATTTTTATATCCATTGGACTTTGGACCACATTACATTATGGCATTGTTAGTTCCTTATGTTCTATTTTAATTAAATCACTTAGAGAACGATTAACAATTTGACTGTAGACCACAAAGTGATTGACAGGAGAAAAAATCTGACCAAAAATAAGCCGGATATATTGCTAAATAATTCAATATTCTTTAATCGAAACTCTAGGCTGTTTAAAAAAATTCTTCCTCTATTTTTGAACATAATTTTATAAAACCTATTTTGCTAACTTATTTATAGAAAAAGAATAAATTAAAACTAACTATACTTGTAACCAAGATTTACAAGTGAGGGCCTGCTCCAAAATACATTAATTATAGAGGTTTTTGAGAGATTCCTTTAAATTTGATAACGACTCTGTTAGGCAAACCAACGACCCTAAGTAAGAAGAGACTCTCTGTAAGAGGGCTTTTTTACTCCCCTTGAGAGTTGTATTATCAAGGTTCTACTTCATTTTGAGTTCTCAAACCTAATTAATATTATAATGTGTCATAGGGTTTGGCTACTGACCAACGAAACATTAAAGTAGCAAAGTCTTATGAACAACAAAAAGCTACTTGCATAAAAATACAAATATCTTGCATTTTTTTAAAATACCAATTTTTAATTTATTTAGAAAAATCATCAAAGAGAAAACATTATTTTGTAGAATACAAAGTTAAGTGTGATGTGAAGACAATGATAAATTCACTACCTTAGAAAACACATTGAATTTTTGAGCAGTTTTATTATTTTTCCAGCATACAAACAAAGCGGGAATATTCAGAAGGGCGATAACTTATAAGACAATCACTTCACAAAGCAACAACAACAATAACAGTAAGTAATGGCGAGTGCAAGCGAGATTCATGGCACACGTGCAAACCCTCCGACATGAGGAATTGCGACAAACTGGTTTGTTAATTCAAACCAGTTTGCGGAGCGGGGGAGGCCGCCTCGGTCGTGTTGGTTCATTAACAGCACGGTCGTGTTGGTTCATTAACAGCATAAAGGACAAATTTATCAACCGACTGATTAATTACTACAAATGAGCGGCGAAGAACTGGACGAGTTCCCATGACTCTTGGATACTCTCACTAAGATTTTCTGAGTTATTAATTAATTATCCTCTGGCTTTCAATTTAAGCTCAGAGATTAACACTAAAAAATTTATGACTATGTTTTGATTAAAAGAATAATCTACATCTCTGTTTCTACTGAAACAATTATAATTTAATTTCAGTTCAAGTTATTCTTTGTGCATAGGAATCGCTCAAGATTATTTCATCAACACGAGAGAAGGACTTTTACATTACACTTCAAAAGGCATTCAAAACATTAATATTTAATGAATCAAAACAGACTCAGCAATCCCGTTCTCTCTATTTCCACTAAGAAGTTAATGATGGTTTGTTCACCGTACCTGCTGAAGACTCTTTAATGAGAGTAAATACTATAAAAATTAGTCAAAATGGTTATATCTATCTGTAATTACACTGAAACAAAAAATAACTTGTTTTCTATCCTTTAGTGCTTAGGACTTTTTTCCTAGCCTCCTTGCTATAATTTGCGACCTCTGCATTAATATTTTACTTTCTTAAACAAACCGCTGCAACAAAATTAGAAAAAGAATTAATTTAGTAACATTGTTGTCAAGATTACCACCCTACAGCTAAACATTATAACACAAGATTCAGGGCCATGGCTTTGCAAGTCAAACATTGCCAAGTGTAGGTTTGCCAGACTGCTACACAATACTTTTTCTTGAGCTGCCACATCAATTCAGCCAGATAACTAATGGTCACAAGCCTGTTGGTTGTTGCTTATTAACATAGAGCATGAGGTCTGTGAGACCTAAAGACAGCAACAAAAAGAGCTAGTGTATTGATAGATAAAAGATATTTTGATGTCGCTGGTGTATAAAAATAAAGACCAAAAGAAAAAATTCTCCTTCTTAACAACAGAATATGAAACAAGGAAAAATTTGTTTTCTATTTTTTTTAGGCCTTTGTGCCACCATTGTTTTGCCATAAACCAATATCCATAATGTCGCCGATTGCAATGGCAACAGGCTGTGTTATGGCTCCTGTGCCCATACATTATTAGCCAGGGAACATTATTTTTAAATATCTCTAAAATAATCTGGGGAAGGTTAAAAAAATGACATCTAAGAGAGCTTAAAACATCTAAAGTTAACAGTCATGTGGTCTTAATCGTCAACCAAGGTAAACAAAGTTGATATAGATATTGGTTGAGATGATTGACTGAACTTATCAATTCAGCATAGCTGGGCATCTTTGTGCAAAATGGTAACAACTACCTGAGATATTAATACCTGTTTTAAAACTGAAACACTGCCTTGACTACGTTTAGAATATGAATGAAGGATGAGGAAAGAAGTAAGATTTTAACGTAAATTAGAAGAGATCCAACGAACAAACTACAGTACACCTCGGATCATCCAGACCGGTCCATCCGAGAATATATAAAATTAAAATCACGGCAAAAGCGATTTTAGCGAGTTTGTGAGGGAAATGCTCCTTTAAAAGTAAAATGCAAATGCAATACATTAACTGTACGCATTTGGAATCACAATAATTGAAAGAGTCGTATTGCCTAAACAGTACATTAACATTACATTACGTTACATTTTTGTGAACGTAGTTTTTGGTTTGCTACTTCAGGCGCTAGCATTTATCAGCGTAGCCTACAACAATTTTGTGCGTTAGTTTACATTGCTGTCACTTGATGATTTTATAGTTGTGAACTCTGTGAGAGACTTTATGTTGAGTTTCAAAATGAGCGGTTGTAAAAGAAAAAAAGTGGTTTTAACTTTAGAACATAAACTGAATGCTGTCAGAAAACTTAACGCAAGAGAATCAGGTAAAAATTAGCTAAGGAACTGGGTGCTGGAACAAGAAAGGAAAGTGACTGTAAGAAGAATGAATGCAGCTAGAAAAATGGTATGCGGAATAAACTCGAAAGACAATATGTTTTTCAGTCTTGATACGCCATTTGCAGCATCAATTTAGCAGGGGCTAAGTTATGCGATCGCTATTTAGGCGATACTGTAATGACCTCAAATTACCTGGATTTTTTGTCAACTGGGTCGGTGTTCCGCCACATTAATCTGGATAATCCAGGGTATACTGTAATTGAATAAACCAAAAACTAAAAGACACGTACCTCGAGGGCGTCCCTCTCGAACAGCCGCAGTCGGAGGCAGAGGTCGAGCCGCATCTTGCGAGTGGCCCACAACTCCTCCAGCTCCTCCCGCTGCTTGTTGAGCCGATCCAGCGCCGACTCCACCGCGGCCACCGAGCCTGTCGAGTCCATCTCCTGTGTCAGTCCGATACTCCTGGAACATGACAACACTGCTGTTAACAACATAACAACAACTCTAGCAAGTACCCCAGTGGGATCCTAACTGGCTTTTGCTAGTTAGTACCAATAGTGGGTACAGTAACGGAAGTTATCACGATTGAAGGCAGTGTTGTAGCTGCCTTTCAGTGAACAACTTCAGTTCCCTCTCAGGGGAGGCAGGGCTTGACGGCAGGGTGGGCGGGGTTGTACTGGCGACCAAGATGAGGGCCAATATGAGGGTCACCTAGTCCCTTGATGCCCTGTTCCAGCATCCATTGGATAAAGGTATACCTTTGCCAACCCAGTCTAAGCTTGGGCGAACCTATTCCATCTACCTATTCCTTTTTCCTTTTGCGTCCGTTATATTAATCTACTAAAGGCTTTGGGCCTGAGGGATAATCGAAGGGAAGCTTCCTTTCCGGTAGCCACACAAAAAGACAAAATAATGGCTGAAGTACCCTCTAAGGATTTTGCTGTGGGGTGGGGAAACCCAGACTACCAAATATCAAATCCTTCCTACAAAAAAAACCTAGCAATCCAAAGGAGATTTGAATCTCAACTGTTTCTTAATTTTTTTTGCAACAATCTCTTAGAGCTCCAATGGACGCTCCAATTTATTGCAAAGCATTTTGGCAAGCCTGTTGGGAATAAGTGGCTCTGCAACCCAAAATACAAACATCATTTGGGCAATTAAGTTAGGTAGAAGCCTATAAACAGTCATGTTTCAAGTTATGAACAATCACATTTTTTGGTTGGCAACTCAATCAACCGGTTGAAAGTGTATGGAGGGTGTAAAAAAACCAATAATATTTAAAACAGTCAGAACAGTGAAGAACTTTACTTGGATACATACCTATATTATATCGAAAGCAATGAAAATACAAAATAATTTATTTCTATTATTGTGACTAACCAGGTAACCTGGAATCTTGCTCTCTCAAACCCCTGTAATGTTCTCCTCTTTCTTCAAAGCTCCATAAAACCCCAAATTTTATCATCAATAAAGTAAAGACAAACTTTAAAAGAATATATAGGCCTACATGATATTGCAAGGGGAGAAGAAACTACTCTAATTAAGCACTAGCACTTTTACAGCAAAAACACATGATTTTTTTCGGAATTTTTTTTTTTAATATAAAGCACTTCACAATTAGTATTATGCACAATGACTTACGCTTTTCTTCTCCATCTCCTGGAGGTGATGGGTCGAATTTTGATCCTCCCGTCTCTATATCGCCGGTGCATCATTCTTATCACAGATTATCTCACTCCCAATAAAAGTTTACGATATCCAACAAGCATCTAAGTTCACGCTGGTATTTTAGGTAATCTAAATTATAAAATTTTTAATTTTAAATAACTTCATCTTTGGAAAAAAGGTTTCACATTATCAAATCAGATGGTAATTAAATTATTAACTTAATTAAATCAAAATGATCGGATTAGCTTAAAGGAATGCCACAACTGAAAGGAATCTGATAATTTCCTACAAGGTCACTGATAAATGTCCAAATACTGTTGTCATTAATACAATAATTGTCAGAACACATTTGTTTGGAAGCAATATTTAAGTCTTTCATATATTCAAAAAAAATTATATTCTTTATTTATTCCTTATTCAAATTAATTTTTCTAAAAAAATTGGATAGCTTAGTTTAAACTTATTTCTGAATATTCATATTATAGATTGATTTGCCACACACAAAATTGTAAGGTTAAAAAGAATGAAATGTAAGAAGACAAATCCTTAACAAAGTCTCATAGAACTGAACCCCAACATTATGTAATTAGTTAAATGATAGGAAAGAATCACAAAGATTGTGTAAAAATAGACATCGACATCATAATGTTCAAAGTTCTAAAGAATTAAAAATTTTAGCAGTTAAACTTCGCATGAATGGTTAAGTAAAATGTCGTTCTAGAGGTGCAGACGAAAGACGACTTTCAACGCAAACAGTGTGCACTTACTTTGTATAAAATATACAGGCAGTCTTCTGAGAGGTGGAATAAGGTATTCATTCTGTAGCGTTGCCTTAGGCGGCTTTGTAAGGTATTTGCAAACCAGAGGACAGTGCAAATAGGTTATAATTTAAATGTATAAATAATTCTAGCTTCTAACTTTTTGCAATAAAAATTTTCTTTTGAAGTTAAAATCTAATTCCTTAAACATCAAAAAGAAATATATTATGAGAAGTGGCTACTATTAAATCTGAAATTCTTTTCAGATACTATAATAAATTAGACTCGTTCCATTTAAAAGATTATAGATTTTTTAGACTTGTGAAAACATGATTTTAGAGAAACCCTTTAAATTAGGAAGTAGTACAGCATACGATGAATGTAAAGGTAAACATCACACCGATTTAAAAGTCGCAACCAATACATAAAATAATATAATTCTGGATTGATTTATTTCTGAACAGAAATATATTTATGTACCTAGGATCGTTAACAAAATAATATAAAGTCAAAATAATAGTCATTTAAATATATTAATCATAAGCCCTTTAATATGAAAAGAGCGTTGGTTGGGCTTATGTATTAAGACATCTAACAAATTGTTGATATTTTATTATTAAATAGTCTACAATATATTCAAATGAAGCAATTTTAGTTGCTTTCATAATTTTCCGATTTTATTTCCTTTTAACTTTTAAACTGAGATGAAATATTCATTATGCAAATCAAATAAGCGTTTTTAACAATAACGTTAACATCAGTCGCTAAATACGTGAATTAAAAAAATCCGTCGGAAAGGCCGAACGAGTTTACTAGTCCCCACGTTACTGGACACACAATCAACTCCGAGAACACATTGACACAAGTGCGCGGCCGGCGCGGCGGCGATGGCCTGCCGGCCAGTGGCCATGAGGCCGAGAGCTTCCCTGAACTGCCGGCCACTCGGCCACTTGGCCTTCCTCGTAAACTGGGATGAACAGCCCCATTAAACATTCCCGGAAACGATCATATGGAATTGGCCTGTTAATATTTCACAACGAGCGAACACACTGGCATCCGAATCAACAATTTCATTGGGAGTAATAACCATTTCCGTTTCTATATATATTGAGTTATGATGTGTTTCGGCTTTCGCGCTAACATCTTAAACTTTTCTTAACCTCAATAATCTGTTTTATTTGCAGGGGGTTTAAAAAGACAACTGCCTTGTCTGTTACTCTCTAACGTTGGAAATTCAAATGGAAACTGGTTCCAGTTTTCAGTAATTCCGCTATACAGTTATATCTTCTGGGGATTTTCTCGCGATCCAATGACTAGGCTATAAGGAGTCACGATAACAGTCAAATAAAAAAAATTGTGACAAACAGCAACAAAAGGGTAGGTATAAACAGTATACAGTATATGAAAGTAAATAAAATATGTACATTAGATCAACTTTCGATTATGAGTGTTTTATACTTTGTATTATTTTATTTTTATTGTGTTCGAGTTGGTTTAAAGTGGTAAGAACGCTATAGATAAATAAATTCAAACTATGGGAAAATTAACGTACAGTTTAATTAAGCATATACAAATTTATATTTCTATGAATATCCAAACTACATCCGCAAAATAGAAGAGCAAAGCCTTCAAAACTGAACAAGAAAAGTGTGTCACTAAAGTATTATTTATTTATCGAACTCGAAAAGATGGATTAAGACTGAAACCGAAAATCCATTTAAATCTGGACAGTTGGCTCCCCAACTGTCAGACCGGTAGTTATTTATTAGTAGGTTGTAAATCACTTTGTCACATTTGCCGGTGAAGTGTGGTTGAGGGAGGGTTGTTCGGGGGGGGGGCCACGATAAATGTTTACAGGTCAATATGGCAGTGAGAGTCGGGTAAATCAAGCGCAGGATACGCTGTTAATACGCACTAGTCGTAAAGGATTTAGGGATTTACGATCGTCAATAATTCGTGTTGTGTGTACAATGTCCACCTACTAAAACTGAACTGGAAATTATATGATTATTGTATAGTAGAACCTTGATTAGAATCTTGATTAATCAAGATAATGAAAACAGAATTGTTATCGAGGGACTCTTCTTATTGAGGTTCGTTTTATATAGACATTAAGTGCAAGTACAATTTCAAGGAGACTTAAAGAGTGCACTTCTTATTGAGGTTTTTGTGTTCTCGAATGCCTTGTTACCGAGGTTCTAGTGTATAACAGAGTTTTCATTTTTTAATAAAACATTGTAATCTGATTAAAAAAAGATTAGACTTTGAATCAATAATTTGACTGTGCGTTTTAAAACGAGATAAACTAATTCTAAAACAAACTCAAGATGAAAATTGTTTAAAAAAAATGTAAAATGCCTAGTTGTATTTCATAAGCCGAAATGAGTAAAAATCACGCTACAGTAGTTTAGAGTTTGTTTTTATATCCAACCTCAATCCGATTATTGTAACCATTGACTTTACATCTCTCAGAGATGTAAAGTCAATGGTGTAACACAATCGCATAACATGTATTCTACTTTCGACAATTAAAAATGTTTGTGAAGGAAAAGGAAATGCCCTTGAAAATATTCCTCCACAGTCTATAGCCTTACTATTGGCCTTACTACCAAAATAGTTACCAGCCTAAAAATAACAAACCGCACATTAATTAGCAATCCAACACCAGAAGCAGCCACGAATCGACCTTAAACACGAAACTACCCGTGTCACTTGTACATATTGGCGGATATGCAATCGCATACGACTGGAAGGCCTTTCTTTCCTAATAAAAACCACGAGCGAGCGACGAGGGTGTCCAGTGACGCCACCCGACACCGGTGGGAACAGAAACAGAGGCGGCGCGGTGTGTCTACCCTGGGGCACGCCTCACCTCACGTCACGTCAAACTATCGGTATCATCTTCACCTCGACATAACAATACATTGATATCGCTATATCATCTTCACTTGTAGAAACCTCACCCGTGCAAGGTACCCTCTGCATGTAGTTGCTTTGCAGAGAGAAGCCTACTTTTTGCTGATATATAGAGGGTGTTATTTTAAACGCAACACAAAACTTTATTTTATCAGTGCATGATAATTCTCGCCAAGATCCCCGAATTTTACCCCATTATATTATTTTCTTTTGGGATATATAAAAAGTAAGGCTTTTGAAAACAATTCACAGGATATTCCAAGCACCTTAAAACAAACATATCAAATTTAATAAATAAATTCAAAGAGGTACTTTAAAAAACGTGTTCAGGAACTTGATGGAGAGAACAAAACTTTGTATAAAATGTCAATGGCGGATTGTTTGAACACATAATGTAAGCTAAATGTGATCAAACTTAAACAATAGGTTGTATAAAATACAAAGATAACCAAAACGATACTCATTTAATCTTTATATATGTGCACTATTCAATCTTAAAAATGGGTTGAATAAAAAAACACCCTGTGTTTTCACCCGGAAATTATTGTAATTGCAAATACAAATGTAAATTTGTTAAGGCGAATAAAGTTATTATTATTATTATTAAAGTATACCTCTGTTGGAAGATAAAAATAATACCTTCTCAAATCGATCCAGAGGTAAGTTAGATGAGTAAATAGCTTATTGTGTCTATTGTCAGGGTGAAATCATTTTTGGGCTTTTGCTAGTTTGGTGACTTTGCTACGAGCAAAAACCTCTAACTGTTCTTCCCAGTGCGTAAATACGAGTTTACAATGGTCCGTCACCTATATTACGAGTATTATCAAACTCAAACAACTATTGTATGCTGCAGATCATGACTAAATGATTCCAAGATTTTCGTGACAAGAACGGAACTTTCAAATCATACTGCAAAGGCACCTGAGGCTATGCTACAGTCTGAACAGTTTACTCCAGTTCTTCAGAGACTTCCTTTATATTTTACACAATGCAGTGCGGAGTTGGTCGTTTCTGTTTATTCAACCAAACTTAACTATTCCTTTAAAATTCAATGGTGTATATGAAGTTTAGATATTTTCATTTGCAGTGTACAATCACACAAAACCCCCGTGAATCACACTGAATTACCCTAGTCAATGACCCCTAGTATTACTACATTACAATAATGACAACTTTTTTCACTTTGAAAGACAGTAACTCTATGATGCAATAAACGTTTATTAATTGATCTTCTCAACGGTTTACAAGTTGCAAATAATTGCATATCCCGTACTCCAGCTTTAAATTTTACGGATCATATTAAATTATTTTGGCATGAAACCGCTTTAGGTAATGTACGCTGTTAAATATGGATAACAGCCACATCTAGCTATTCACGTCGAGACAACTGCTGGACTGAAAGCTAGTGTTGTATTGGTAAGGCATCCGTTAAAGTGAAATAATTCAATTATAACTTTTTCTTCTGAAGGTTAAGTGGCAAACCAGTTTCTACAATTGTCGAGTTTCCGAAACGAAAATATATATAAAAAATGCTGTAAGTAAAAATGTGCGGCAATCCTACTTTATGGTACTAAATAAATACATGAGACATAAAAATGTTGTTGATTAGAAGGAAATATAATTAACATTTAGCCTCTGTTCGGATATGTTCAGTTAAATCACCGCTCTTTCAAATTACACATACCAAACTACAGCAAGCACAAGATACGCGGGCTACCAATTTATCAGTTTAACAGCAATAAAAACATCAAAACATCTTGAAGCCGTAAAGTAAGGCATTTCACGATCATGCGCGAAGCGAGCGAACATTGTTAATCTTTCAAGTCCGGTCATAAATACGCCGCACACTCGGTCATAAACTCGCCGCGGGCGCTGCTCTGTAATGAGTTTACCAAGAAGGTAATTATTGTCTCGGACGGGCCTAAACTCAAGGAACTCGAGACAATGTTCTATGTTGAAAACTCTAAAGAATTACAGCTTAAATTGATTAATCTTGCATTTTGTAAGGACGCTTCGTTGTAAAGAATGGTCTAATTAAACTATCGATTTTGTGAAAGTTTAAAGTACGGTATGATACTGGAAAACGCGCTTATCAATTAGAGAATGTTTATGTTAACCTTAACCACAAATAATTTAGGAAAACGTTCAGTTAAACTAATTTAATCATCATATCAATATAAACCTTACTATAATAAACTAATATTGTGAATTGGGAATATAATTATCAAAATAAAAGCAATAAAATTCATTCAATATACTTTAAATGTTTCTAAACAAAAGAAAGAAAACCAATCAAGATTAATTAAATCCATACGGGCAAATCAAACAATTGTTTAAAAGTTTAATTGCATGCCAGGACAACTGCCACGGCGCGACGTGTGTCCCAGCAGTTTCTGTATTGTTTGTTTTCCAATTTACGCGTTATAGTTATCTCATTTTCTGCAAAATATTTGAAGAGTAAAAAAAAACAGAGGAAACTTCAATACTATTAAAATATTTTATAACCATCATACAACCTCATTTGATATACTTAATATTTTTTGCTAATTCAAATTAACAAACAACAATTTTAGTTAGTCCTCTAACATATTTAAGTGTCAAAGAAAATACAAATTAAAATCCAAACAATTTACAAAAAAATCCTGGGGCGAAAACGAAACCATCAACTGAACAACACACGCGCACGAGCACAGAACACACAACCCGACGAAAGGACGACGGACGCGACGAAACTGAAGTCCAGACTGCCACCACCGACTACTATCAGGCGTGACAACAATACCGCACGTCCACTGGCGAATGGCGACCTCACGGCCTCCTCGACTGACGGATACGGAAACTGAAGCGGCGCGGTCAAACGGCGCGGAAACGGATACAGCACTGCCAACTGCCGTCCGGCCAGACACGCAAATACCGCTAATGTGTTTACAAACTGTTTTGCATGGTTGTTTGTTTGATAAGGCCGACGAGACGATTGTCCAGTAAACAACGGTCAAGATCAGGGTCAGACGTTGAACTTTGGACCGGTGTGAGATAAAGGGTTGGTCCTGGGACAAATTGGGTCTGTAAAGGGATGGAAAAATCGACCAAAATATATGGGGTCCTGGAGCTATGTGAGAAAATAACTTGGCAACAGGAAACATGTATTTCCTACATTTAAATTGACATGAGGGTTCCAAATTCAACACGCTTAAGCTATTATAATTTGTACAAACAATAATTAAGAAATTTAACCAAATAAGTTACAGCGTATTGCGGACTTTTCCACTTTCCAGATATCGTTTCTAAATATTTTTGCAACCAATTAATCCGGAAAAAATAATCCGAACCAAAATTGAAAGCATTCCTCTCAAAAATTTCTAAGCCCTTCATCTCTCTCTTTGAATCGTTCAAAAGCGGAATGTTTATCCATTTAAATTGCAAAGCCGCTTTGATGTGGGCTCAACTTTGTTTTTTCGGCATTAATTCGCCAGAGCGTTCAAACGAACTTCAACGTAAAATAAATGTAAAAATCATCCTCTGATTTAAAAATATTTTCAAACTAGGCCTATTGTAAAATATGTTAAATATATTTACTCTGTGTAAGTTAGCGTTTATGTCAGGCAAACAATAATTGAAATTTCAAATAAGTAAAATTACCTTATCCAATCACTATTATTTGAAGAAAGACAAGGGGAATACTTAATTAAAATTTATGCTAAATTCAGAACTAATTAGAAAAATATGTCAGGAATTTACCTGATTCTGAAACTTTAATCAAGAACAAAGAAGGATTTAAGGCACAATTTTGGATTTTAAATAACTATTTGCTCCCAATGTTTCAAAATTAAATTACCACTGCGTTTGAAAATAAAATAGAACACGTTTTGGTCATTATCCGTTTTTTCATAGTGAAATTACAGAAAGCCCATTCTAATGAAAAAACCAATAGGGAGAGTTGACTTTTTATCTTACAGAAAATGTAATCATGATATGCTTAATTTGATCAATACAGATTGAAACTGCTCCACAAAATAGATTGACACAGTTGGAACTCGTTCCAACAATTTAAGTAATTCAAATTTCTAAAAGCCAAAAATTTAAAGCAAATCAAGTAGGGTCAGGGAAAAGATAATATTTTCAAGTAGGTGTCAACATTAAATGTATTCCGTTCTCGTGGTTACCTTTGCACCTGCTGTACTTGGATGGTCAAAAATGTAATCACCTAAACTCCAAAACGCATAAAAAGAATGAAATGCACTTCGGTGAGAAATATTTTACTTGTATTTCGTTATTACTATGTCAGAAATGCGGTCTAAGTATAAACGCCATTTATAGTTACCCATAAACCTAAATTCTCTTATCCCCGCGCTGCCGCTAAGGCAGGTATTACGTAGCGGCGTTAGTGAGGACGAGATAATGTAGGAAGGATGATACATAGCGCTGTAGCTTCCTATTTACATACAACGTCTGCTCTCTGGGGAGGCGAGCGTACACATCGTGCTTTCAGTCTGGGTCCGGGTGATTTGATCAGCTAACAAACTGATTACATCACATATTTATAATATTGTAACAATTAAAATCAGTGTCATCTATGTCCATCTATCTATACTATTATAAAGAAGAGGTGGTTTCTGTATGTATGTCTAGATGTGGCCAGAGAACGCGAAAAATACTGAACCGACAGGGTTGAAATTTCACACTAAGGTAGATTTTGAACCTGGGAAACACATAGGCCTAAGTAAAATCCCCTCGGGCTAAGCCCCGTGAACGTCTTCAGTTTCAATGTTACAATTTATAAGGATGTAAACAATCAAACACAGAAATGTAAACAGCTGTGGGTACTATTTTGACAGTTCTAAGAGCAGTGGCAAGAGCAGCTGTTTCAAGCTATCTATCGAAAGCGAAGCCACGGGCAACTCTACGGAAATAAATTAAAGCTGAACTAGGCATACTTTAAAAACCGACTATCTCATTCAAAGAGTAAAATTACTCAATAATGGATTATATCTAGATACGTTTTGCGGATTTTTGAAAGAGCTAAGGGTCTGAAGGGGCAAAAATGGATGTTACAAGAATATGACTGATAAATAAAAAAAGGAATCATAATTGTTTTAAAATAACGATTCAAACGAGGAGCCTCAAACTGAAGATATAACTGACGATAATTTTAATCCGGTAACATCTTAATTTTATCACTACATTATGCTCATGACTTAAGTATTTAATACAATTCGTTACGTTTCAATTCAAATTTCAAAATATGTCCAAGCGGTAAATATAGCATAGTTTTCTGCAAATAATTTTTACAAGAAAGCACAAATATAGAAATAACTCGGGGCTGTAAAGGGGAGGGGGAATTGCTTTGCGACTGGAAAATGAGCAACTTTTAATCTACCTCGAGTCCCGAGCATCCGCCGTTGTCGTTTAGGGACTAAAATTGTTTTATAAAAGATACAGTGTGTCTATAAAAGAACTCTGGGATTTTAAAAATCTATATCTTAATAACTGTCGAAGATAGCAAAATGTAGTTAATTTCTCTGAAACGAGTAGCTCATCAAGTTTTACTTATAACAATTGGGGATGATTTCAGCAAGAGATGGCAGCGCAGCGTAGGGTTGATCTTGAAACAACGTAGCGCGGCTGCCAGTGCGGTCCGAATTGCCGCGCTAAGGCAACGCCGCAACAAAAGGCTGAATGCGTTATTTGGCTGATAGAAACTAAATCTGTTGCTACGGTACAAAGAAACTTTAGAAAATTCGTGATTTTGACCATCTCAGGCAACGAATAATCAATTCTGTGGCAACCGTCCCCCTAGACATGCTGGCTAGGACATGGGAAGAGGTGGAATATATCGTTCGATGTATGCCGTGTCACTAAGGGCCTCACATTAAAGTTTATTAAATTGCTCAAAAAACTTGAACAATGCAACCTAACCAATAATGCATTAAACAATTATACAAGGTTTTTGCTTCATTAAAATATGTTGTCTCAAAACCCCGGAGTTCTTTTATAACACCCTGTACATTCGTAGCAGTATAAACGAGTTGCTGGGCGGTGAAAGTCCATATCACACAACACTTGACTTTCAGGATCCTGGCGCCTAAAGAGGTCTTTTATTGCCTTCAGAGCCTTTCTCAAAATATTTTTATGTCTGTTAACGAACCGACTTTCCCCCGTGTGTTGCCAGTTCGAGGTTCGGGTTTGTTCGAAACCGACCGCCTCGAGGGGATGACTTGCCTTGGAGTGATTCATAGAAATCCACCGTGCGATGATACAGCACGATAACGAGTAGAAATGCAATGAGTAGAATTAACGATGGGTGTAGCGAAGCCCTTGCAAATAATCAATATCACCATCGATTATAAAGGTAATAGTATATTTCACGACCCGCAAGTAAAACACTATCTTGCCCTGAAATGGGACTCTAGTGACGAGTTTAGAACACTACTTCTCACCACGATGCAAATAAATAGCCAAACTTTAAAAAAACTCATCCAACATTTCATAATTTCATAATAATTTTTCTATAAGCAAATGCAATATGGCTGAACAGTCTATTTTAGTTTAACATATGCTGGTTTATTCGTCAAATAGCGATTTCGTTTGTTTGGGTACGGAAAAATTTTGTTTTAATAGCGTTTAAAATAAAAATATTTCACCTGTAACAATTTAAAGCTCTTTTTCCCTTTCATTGATTACCGTATGTCTACT
This sequence comes from Flexamia atlantica, assembly GCA_035578135.1. Classification (NCBI taxonomy): domain Eukaryota; kingdom Metazoa; phylum Arthropoda; class Insecta; order Hemiptera; family Cicadellidae; genus Flexamia; species Flexamia atlantica. The sequence goes on along the minus strand of JAQJVK010000030.1, from coordinate 2,727,793 downwards.
GGGTTAATTATGCTCTAAATAATTAAATAACATTGAATGGACGATACGGAATACAAATTCTCCTGATTAGTACATATTTAGTTCATCAGTTTAATTTAGTTTTCCGTTGTTCACGTAATTAATACTACTGTCTTGTCACAAGGCTGCAGAGATTTATTGTATCAACCTCAATAATTCTCCACCGTAACATCCCAAATGTGCAAACATAGCAAGAACACACCCGAGAATCTAGCAACTTGAAAATGGGGCATTAAATAACATTAAACTCTCGCATCGCGGCAGTTAGGCGACCGCGCCGCGCGTCTGTAGTGTAATGTGTGTAATAAGCAACACCGTGGAGCGGGCGCGCTCACACTCCGATAGGGATGAGCCATAGATATTTCGTGATATTAGTTACTTCCATATTAGTTTAAAAGAGATAAATATTAGTTGAAGAAAACCTAATATCTGTATTAGGTTTCATATCAGGTTTTCAGTTTACTGCTTTAAGAAGCTTTGGCTAAAATGTTGGCCTTAAACTGATGAAAATAGATTTTATATCATCAGTTAAAAAACTTTTAAAATATAATAGTTTTAAAAACTATTAAAATTGAAAATTGACTAAGATTTAATAATTTTTATGAAATTGGCATTCGTTTAGTTAATGTTGTTACATTTAAATAAATAAATGTTATGCAAAATTATTACTACTAATGTTTTAAAACAATAAAATAATCACAGCAATATTAAACAGACCTTCTAGAATAGTCATAAAATTTATTTTTACCCTGGATCATATAATAATATTTGCTATTGTAGTGCAGTAGTATATAAAATATTTACAATATTAAATATTCGAAATACGTAATATGCATAATCTGATATTTCATGCCGGCGGGCCGTTTTGCATTAACACGACATTATGTTTTATGAGATTCCTCTCACTTTAGTTTTAAATCAAATTAGGAAAATGTACTATATTTTTTTCATTTTGTCAACACAAGTGATGAAAGGAACATAAAGTCGAATCCATTTATGGTAGCGGTATAAGGCAAAGATGTATTATTATTAGTCCGAATTACATATTATATAGTTACTTTGGAAATCAGTTACTTTTACATATGTAAACACGAAAAACTGGAAAAACCTAATACTAATATATTCGGCCAACCCTACACTCCAACATTTCCATCGCGAGTAACAACACGCGTGTCAAGGCCAGATAAGTCTCCCCAGACATTAGCGAAACACTTTCATGTGGTTTCGGCAGGGCTGGGGCCAGGAGCCGGCGCGGCGAGGTGTGGGTAATCCTTCTGCATCCCCCACTGCTTCCCTCACTGACGGGATTATTTGGGCTTAGAAGATGAGGAGTCGTGGCCGTTAATGTTTATAAATGGCGTTGCTGAGGGAAATGTACGGTCATCAGGGAAGAAATATTCTACCGGGATTGCTGAGAAAGCATGGTTTAATAACTTGTGATTTTTTAAAGTAAGTAAATTGATTTTAGATGGATTATTAAGAGAGAAAAAAAACATTTTACAGTCAAAGCGAGAGTTAAATACATAAGATAACCTGGATTAAAATAATTCAACCTAAAAAATACAATAACACCGAGTTGCATAAGAATCTCGATAGTTTGACACGCGATACTTCGACACTCTGTAATTTAATGAAATAAATTTGATTTTGATTTGATTTGATTTGATTTGATTCTGTATAGTTCGACACAATCTGACACTCAATGAACAACCAAAGACTACCAAATATTTTCTCCAGTGGTTTTTGTTTGAATCTGTAGTGTGAAAAAAGTTAATAAATTAGCTGTGCAATGATTATAGTTAGACATTTCAATCCTTCGACACCCCCGAAGTCCACGAAGTGTCGAACTATCGAGAGTCAATTGTTTTATAGCAATCTATAACCTAATTACGTATATTATCTTCCAACTTATGCGGATGGCCATTAAAATAAGTATTTTTACGGCAAGTAAGTTCAAGTTACTTGTTGTGACAGACAAATATAAAAACATGCAAAAAAATTAATCAATGTCCAAAAATAATGGAAAAGTTATGGCTTTTACCTTAACTCCTGAAGTAGGGTCTCGCCCTGGCCGATGGTGGCGACGCAGGCGTCCAGGCAGGAGTCCCTCTGTCTGGCGCAGTCCTCTAGCTGGCGCTCCGCCGCCTCCAGAGTGTCTGCCGCCTCATCGCCGCCGTCCTGGCGTAGCTCCGTCAGCCAACCCTCGAGCTGCAACAGAGACACTACAGTAGCCACAGTCCTCTAGCTGGCGCTCCCCCGCCTCCAGAGTGTCTGCCGCCTCATCGCCGCCGTCCTGGCGTAGCTCCGTCAGCCAACCCTCGAGCTGCAACAGTGACACTACAGTAGTCACAGTCCTCTAGCTGGCGCTCCGCCGCCTCCAGAGTGTCTGCCGCCTCATCGCCACCGTCCTGGCGTAGCTACGTCAGCCAACCCTCGAGCTGCAACAGAGACACTACAGTAGCCACAGTCCTCTAGCTGCCGCTCCGCCACCTCCAGAGTGTCTGCCGCCTCATCGCCGCCGTCCTGGCGTAGCTCCGTCAGCCAACCCTCGAGCTGCAACAGAGATACACTACAGTAGCTACAGTCCTCTAGCTGGCGCTCCGCCGCCTCCAGAGTGTCTGCCGCCTCATCGCCGCCGTCCTGGCGTAGCTCTGTCAGCCAACCCTCGAGCTGCAACAGAGACACACTACAGTAGCCACAGTCCTCTAGCTGGCGCTCCGCCGCCTCCAGAGTGTCTGCCGCCTCATCGCCGCCGTCCTGGCGTAGCTCCGTCAGCCAGCCCTCGAGCTGCAACAGAGACACTACAGTAGCCACAGTCCTCTAGCTGGCGCTCCGCCGCGTCCAGAGTGTCTGCCGCCTCATCGCCGCCGTCCTGGCGTAGCTCCGTCAGCCAACCCTCGAGCTGCAACAGAGACACTACAGTAGCCACAGTCCTCTAGCTGGCGCTCCGTCGCCTCCAGAGTGTCTGCCGCCTCATCGCCGCCGTCCTGGCGTAGCTCCGTCAGCCAACCATCGAGCTGCAACAGAGACACTACAGTAGCCACAGTCCTCTAGCTGGCGCTCCGCCGCCTCCAGAGTGTCTGCCGCCTCATCGCCGCCGTCCTGGCGTAGCTCCGTCAGCCAACCCTCGAGCTGCAACAGAGACACACTACAGTAGCCACAGTCCTCTAGCTGGCGCTCCGCCGCCTCCAGAGTGTCTGCCGCCTCATGGCCACCGTCCTGGCGTAGCTCCGTCAGCCAACCCTCGAGCTGCAACAGAGACACTACAGTAGCCACAGTCCTCTAGCTGGCGCTCCGTCGCCTCCAGAGTGTCTGCCGCCTCATCGCCGCCGTCCTGGCGTAGCTCCGTCAGCCAGCCCTCGAGCTGCAACAGAGACACTACAGTAACCACAGTCCTCTAGCTGGCGCTCCGCCGCCTCCAGAGTGTCTGCCGCCTCATCGCCGCCGTCCTGGCGTAGCTCCGTCAGCCAGCCCTCGAGCTGCAACAGTGACACTACAGTAGCCACAGTCCTCTAGCTGGCGCTCCGCCGCCTCCAGAGTGTCTGCCGCCTCATCGCCGCCGTCCTGGCGTAGCTCCGTCAGCCAGCCCTCGAGCTGCAACAGTGACACTACAGTAGCCACAGTCCTCTAGCTGGCGCTCCGCCGCCTCTAGAGTGTCTGCCGCCTCATCGCCGCCGTCCTGGCGTAGCTCCGTCAGCCAACCCTCGAGCTGCAACAGAGACACTACTGTAGCCACAGTCCTCTAGCTGGCGCACCGCCGCCTCCAGAGTGTCTGCCGCCTCATCGCCGCCGTCCTGGCGTAGCTCCGTCAGCCAACCCTCGAGCTGCAACAGAGACACTACAGTAACCACAGTCCTCTAGCTGGCGCTCCGCCGCCTCCCCTCATCGCCGCCGTCCTGGCGTAGCTCCGTCAGCCCCTCCAGAGTGTCTGCCGCCTCATCGCCGCCGTCCTGGCGTAGCTCCGTCAGCCAACCATCGAGCTGCAACAGAGACACTACAGTAGCCACAGTCCTCTAGCTGGCGCTCCGCCGCCTCCAGAGTGTCTGCCGCCTCATCGCCGCCGTCCTGGCGTAGCTCCGTCAGCCAACCCTCGAGCTGCAACAGAGACACACTACAGTAGCCACAGTCCTCTAGCTGGCGCTCCGCCGCCTCCAGAGTGTCTGCCGCCTCATGGCCACCGTCCTGGCGTAGCTCCGTCAGCCAACCCTCGAGCTGCAACAGAGACACTACAGTAGCCACAGTCCTCTAGCTGGCGCTCCGTCGCCTCCAGAGTGTCTGCCGCCTCATCGCCGCCGTCCTGGCGTAGCTCCGTCAGCCAGCCCTCGAGCTGCAACAGAGACACTACAGTAACCACAGTCCTCTAGCTGGCGCTCCGTCGCCTCCAGAGTGTCTGCCGCCTCATCGCCGCCGTCCTGGCGTAGCTCCGTCAGCCAGCCCTCGAGCTGCAACAGAGACACTACAGTAGCCACAGTCCTCTAGCTGGCGCTCCGCCGCGTCCAGAGTGTCTGCCGCCTCATCGCCGCCGTCCTGGCGTAGCTCCGTCAGCCAGCCCTCGAGCTGCAATAATGACTTTGATGTAGCCAACTTTGAAGAAGTGACTTCGCTGATTTACTGTGTTTTAAAGCTGCTATTGGATCTCCAACCTTTTTACCACCACAGAGAAGAAATAAGACAGAGGTCGCATCTAATGTTGCGCTAAATATGTGTCGAGCAGTGCCGTAGAGTGGGCGCGGGGGGTAGGAGTGCGCCCGGAAGTCTATTGTCTCCCTATTGTTTTACTTCCTAGTGTTAGGCAGTTACCCGAAACACTACTGCCATATGAATGCGACCTCTGCTTATTTCTTATCTGTGTTACCACCAATCATCGCGAAACAACTGTTGAAGACGGGGATAAACCCTCTCTGGATAGAAATTTAAGTCAATTTCATATTTCTATCCTCATAAGGTGCTTCAGAACTAATGAACTATCGACTATTACCACATATGGAATACTTGGCCTTCCAAATTTATCAGTGATGAATATTTGGCCTTCTCAACCCATCAGTGATAAATATTTGGCCTTCTCAACCCATCAGTGATGAATACTTGGCCTTCTCATCCCATCAGTGATGAATACTTGGCCTTCTCAACCCATCAGTGATGAATACTTGGCCTTCTCAACCCATCAGTGATGAATACTTGGCCTTCTCATCCCATCAGTGATGAAAACTTGGCCTTCTCAACCCATCAGTGATGAATACTTGGCCTTCTCAACCCATCAGTGATGAATATTTGGCCTTCTCAACCCATCAGTGATGAATACTTGGCCTTCTCAACCCATCAGTGATGAATACTTGGCCTTCTCAACCCATCAGTGATGAATACTTGGCCTTCTCATCCCATCAGTGATGAATACTTGACCTTCCAAACCCATCAGTGATGAAATTGATTTTTTGTTCTTGACGAACGAAATGCTATGGATTATGTGGAGTGAATGCCTCGCGCCAATTGTCAGAGAGTGGTGCCGCGACCTCAAAGACAAGAACGTTGGCCAAAAAGGATACTTCAAAGCATTATATGTTGCAAACATATAATTCTTGTAAAACTGAAATGGGGGCAATAGGGCCGTTCATCACACGAGTCAGATCCAAGCTTCTGATCAGATCAAAATGTGTTAAAAACATTTTGGGTCCCTTGAACCAAATCGAAGAATCTGAAGAAAAATACATAATTTTACTTTGCAAACTTCACACTTCTTATCGAAGCAGATCAAACACGGCCTTTCTTCTTTAGTGGAATTAACGGCAACACGAGTCTCCAATAACTTTCTCTCCCTCCAAAACAGGATTGCATGTTTAACTAATGATCGTAAACCGAACCGATCCAGGCCGGAGAAACTATCGGTGACAAACTAACGTTGGGAGGGAAAAGCGATCTGGGCGTGAATACTAGAGCGGCGTGGCTAAAATGGTGCAGATATGCAAATGATGCGGTGTCGGAGAATACTAACAGAGCGTCCGGACGCATCCAGGTTACCCTGAGACCGGCCGAAGGAAACCGAGGGTGGAGATAGGGCCTGCAGAAGCGATCATGGGAGGTCTCATTAGGATTGATATATTCTGCTCTTTACAAAACATCAAAAACTTCATGCCAGGCACCTAAATTTTGAAAGTTTTTCTTCTATTAGATCATTATTTTTAGGTGCATTTAAGAGACTTCATGTTATTTCTCGCAGTTTAACAAGTGTTAGTTAAAAAAGATATGAGATATGGGACAAGTGTAAGTAGCAGGCATTCGTACTCTCGTACTCTTCGTAATCTCGTACCATCCTCACTCAAACCCAACCACCCGACTTCACCAGACCAGTTACCTCACAATGACACTCGACCACAACTCACCACTGCCCAACTCACACTAACCCCTCCGAAATCCACACCCAACCTTCAACAACCAACCACCAGCACAGCTGCAGACATTCGTATTAAACTCTTCTCGTATGTAACTACAAAGTCCTGCAGCTGTGCGCTACCCTAACCCAACCCTAACCCACCTGTCCAAGGCTGAAGAGGGAACAATCCCTAAAACAGCCTCAGTGTGCCGACTCGGCCACTGGAACCTCACGATCACGTCAGGGTAAGTGAGCATGTAAGTGGGTGAGGTGCATGTGAGTGTGTAAGTAAGTGTAAGCATGGTGTAAGGAAAAAAGAAAGGTGTGTGCCACAGTCAGCTGGTATGACGTAGTTGGGCTCGAAAAACTAGCGGACCTAGCGGTTTGACTGCATTCAGAACTACGACCGAACACAAAATATTTTGATTGAGTTGTATTAACTGGTTTGTATTAAATTTGACGTAAGCGATAGTTGCGTGAGCCCAACTACGTCACATCAGCTGACCCTGCACACACCTTTCTTTTTTCCTTACACCATGAGTGTAAGGGCTTATTAAAGGAAACAATCTATGACATAGTGGCGTCCACTAAGACACTACAGATAAAGATTTCGAGATTGAAGTAAGCGATTGATTACTACATTTGTTTTTACTGAAAATAAAAAACCTAGCTCTGGCATTTATTGCTATAGACTTCCCCACATGACCTTGGTCTATCACCGTAAGATCGGAACTAAAGTAACGGGATCACACGTTGCAAGAGAAATAAATGGTTATGGAATCTCGTACATCAACAACACACACCTCACATCAACGTTATATCAATCACAATACACGACGCAGATAACCATATGTCTTGCAAGTCACTCTATCACTCTCATATCCGTTGACTCTGGAAATTTATCTTCACTATGACTAGAGGTATTTTCGACCTTTATTTCTAGAGGTATTCTCCGGATCTCCGTTGAATCAAACAACAGATTTTACGGTAAAGTACATTACAAAATTGAGAAAAACGTTTCATTTTAAAAATAATGCTTTTAATATATGTAAGCATCTAGTGACTCAATGAACCCCTAGTGATTCTTTTATGAGTATAAATTAAATGTACGTATGTTATTTGTTTGTTGACCATTTGATTTGGTGCTTCAGTGTGCTCTATTTGAAGGTCTATATTTATCTAAGTTAATTTGTTCAGCTCGTCAGAGAACACGGTTGACAACATGGAATGATCCAAAGATATGTCTTCTAGTTTCGATCACACTGAAACAATATCGCGAATGTAATTCAGCGCACGATAGTACTTCTTACCTCCTTACAGTTGATAACATTAGTTCCCCCCTACGAGTTGATAACATTAGTTCATCCTGTGGATCAACCCATATTCCATTTTCCTATAAAAGAATTTGTACTTCTTTTTACCGGCCGACCATACACTTACTAGCAGTTGCCCGTGGTTTCGCTCACGATAAAAATTACAGATCTTACTTTTGCTCTTTGAACTGTCAAATTCTTCAAAGCTGTTTACAATTCAGCATTTGAATGATTACATCCTTATTAAATGTAAACATTGAAGCTAAGTACGTTCACGGGGCGTAGCCCGAGGGGATTTTAAGGAAGTGAATAGGCCTATGTCCTTTTCTGATATAGTGGCTCTATTCCTGCTAAATTTCAGCTCAATTGGTCCAGTATTTTTCACGTGGTTGAAAGACAGATGTTCAAACATCCATACTTTCACATTTAAAATGTTAAATAAGTAGGATAATGTCGGATATTGTTTACAAACCCACCCCCCCCCCCCCCCACATGAGCAACAGTTGTCACGCAGTGCCGTTGCTAGGCGACAGTCGCGAGCGAGCGATATTGGATACCGATACACAACACACTGGAGTTGAGTAATTGCCTTTTATTCCCGGATTGCAACTAAGAACGCCACTTCTGCACCGCCAATTCCTTGCAAGGACCACTCTAATGTACTTCAATCTTCTAGATCCTAATGACCTGTTTTACGGTGTTGATTTTATTTCGTAACGAAGTGCCGCTGTGTAGTTAGTTAAAGGGATAATACTACAGTAGTTTAATTCTTATACAACAAAAGTTATCCACTTACTATGTATTATGGTTTGCCAAAAAAAAACAAAAAAAACAAAGTGTAATAAATATAATGGTAAAATTTTAAAAAGATAAATTTTTTATGAGATATTTTAATAATTAAAACGAATTTATTTGTTCTAAAATTTAATACGTTATAATTTTTTTTAGAATATACATGTTATTGAGATAACTTTTAAATTTTATTTAGATATTTTATAAATTACACTGAATTTTTGTTGTACAAATGGTTGCGTAGAATTGAAACTGAGTTTTAAGAATGGATGTCACTAGCTCAACTTCCCAATCGACTTTTTAATTTTGAACTTTTTTCTCAAAGACATATAATATAGTCTTTATTTAGAGTCCCTCTGGAACCAAACAGGAGCCCATCCACTGACAAATTTTCTATTTTATATTAGTTTTAAAAAAATTGTATGGTTGGTTCATAAATAATTCTCATTACTGGCTACTATCTAGTAAGAGTTTTCCTTGCCAACGGTATTTATTTACAGGTTAGATTCCTTATAACCAGAAGTTTGAGTGTATTATGTACACAAGAAGCTCATGTAACTTTGTTCAAATGTGATGATACACAATAAAATTATTGGTTTCCCAGAACTACTATATTATTCAAGTAACGGTGATTAATTTATGGAAAACTTTGATGATAAAGATACATAACAAAACCGAGTGTCTAATAATGAGATTCAAATAATGCACGCCAGTCTCTGAAGCACGTTATGTAAATTAAGAATGTGAAGCAAAAATCGAAAAAGTCCTCAGAAAACGATAAAACATGGACAAATGAACATTAAATAATAATCAAATAATTAAACTATTATTAATGAATCCGGAATTAACAATATTCTTCTGAAATTTCCACCAGTTCACATTGGTTGCGAATGTACTTCCTCGAAGACAAAAAGTCTTTCCTAAAGTGTACACTTTAGAATAAAATTTTTAAACTGTGAACACTGCACCAATAACACAGTAAATCCTGCAAGCCAGGTATTCTCGAAGTCTACACGGCGGAGAGTATAGCTGTTATAACCTTGCCAATTGCACAGTGAACTCTCTTTTGCACGACAACCAGTCATCTACAACAATCTTTTTGCTACGGTTTTTAGTTCTTCACGTTTCACGTTTGGTCTTAACTCAAAGGTCTAACGTGCAGTCTGGACAGGGGAAAATCTTGCCAATTACACATTCTCTTTTACAAAAACATCAATCATCTTCAACAATGAGTTAAGAGCAAACGTGAAACGTGAAACGTGAAGAACTATTAAAACCGTCGCAAAAACGTCTAACTTGCAGTCCGGTGCCTCGAAGTCGTGGGTTCGGGCACGTAGCGTCGTGCACCTCGCATGTTAAACGGTGAACCAAACCTCACCGACAATTAGAATGTGTCCCACTTGCCAAGTTGCACGTCCCATCGACCATTCACAAACAGTTCCGCACTTTCCACCCGGCACGTAGCACGTGGGACCGGTTATCCTACTTCCTACTATTTTATAAATTTGAATGTATGGATGTTTGTGTGAATATCTGTCTTTCAACCAAGTGAAAAACACTCGACCAACTGAGCTGAAATTTTGCAGGAATAAAGACACTAAGAAAAGGACATAGGCCTATTCACTTCCTTAAAATCCCCTCGGTCTACGCCCCATGAACGTCCTTAGCTTCAATGTTTAAATTTTTAAGGATTTTTTAAGGATTCAAATACTGAATTGTACACAGCTGTGAATGCTAAAAGTTGACAGTTCAAAAAGCAGAAGTAAGATCAGCTGTAATTTTTATCTCGAGCGAACTCACGGGCAACTGCTAGTAGAGAATATGACTGGTTTGCAAATTCAAGTACTATGTCATACCATATTCTGTATCATACGTACAAACATCCTGTACATCCAGCGTTTTTATAGGAGTCTGTAAAAACGACTAGGTCGATAGGTATGATCGATATTTTATTTGAAATTCCTTAACGTCTAGAAATAGCAAGCATATGAAACCCGAGACATCCAGGACAACTTTTAGAGTACAAATTGGTCCGAATATTACCACTGAACATGTTAGCTGTTAGCTGTATGACAGGCAGACGACTATTATAGAAAACATATCACTTGTGAGACCTATTATTTACATAAGGTAGCTTGTTATAATTAAAGCCTTGGTACAGTACAAATATTAAAATTGAAAACCCCCTATTACAAAACAAAACAGGAAACATCAATTTTGTAGTTCCAACGACTCTATTTTTTCTGTGAATTAATGGAATATCCTTCTTTTGTTATCGGTCGATAAATAAAATCATGAACACAAATGTCTCGATTTAGTAAGATAGGCACATCTTATAGAAAACACCAGAAATACGATCTCGTTGAGAATATTACACCGGCCTGAATGGAAAACGACGACGCTTTATAATGGAAATCGATATGCAGACAAAGATCAAGGTATATAAGATTTGCCACCGTTTATAGGGCATTGAATGGAATTGCTGCTTACTCGCACCGTATAAAATGAATCCGGGGGAATTTTTGTTTGAACGAAATTGGGCTTCAATTATTAAGAGCGATTTGAAATTCTTTTTTTGACATGCAAGTTGAGTTCAGAAATGTTTGCACCACGTTTGTTCGGTTGAATGTTAAGTAGCTCAATGTAATATTTTGGAAATAATTTATATTTAAACACTTAGAACAAAGTTTTATTAATAACTAGATGTTACTCGTGGCTTCGCCCACGTTCAAACTGATTTGAAACAGCTGGTATTGCTCCAGCACTGTTTTTTTCTGTCGATTGGAAATGGGTTTATTTGTTTACATTCGTCTGCCCGGGTGGATACGTTGTTACAGCTGACTTAAATAATATGACAAACAAACACACAAATTTTAAGACTTATAATATTAGTAGGATTATTTCTTGAAACTTTTATTTTATGATTTTTGTTTTTCATCAAATAAATGAATAGTTCATTTGATGAAAAACAAAAATCATAAAATAATAGTTTCGAAAAAATCTAGAACGATGGAGAAATTAATACAGCGCTCCGCACTAATGTAAACAACCTCTAGAATTAGTAGGATTGGTTTTTATAACAAGGGGTTAAGACAAGTCGGGCAGTAAAACAAGTCGGTTTTTTATAAGGTAACATTACCTAACAATATACATTTCATCCAATTTTAATTGAAAAACCTATAATAAATGCTCACAATCGATTCAACTATTGTTTTAAAGAAATAACGACGGAACACTACGGATAGTTTGCTGTTATTTTATCTCAATATTTTAGGTTTTCTGTTATTTTTATCTCAATATTTCATATCGCTTGATAAATCTTAATGACGACATTAATCTTCTATGAACATAGAACAAATTTATCAAATTGTCTTAAAAAACATTATTTTGGACCTATTTCACGATTGCAATTGCAAGCATGTAAAAAACAGCAATGATCCAGCTTATATAAAAGCCTAAAATGGAATTATCTGATTGGAACAAAACATGAAATAGCTTATAATCAAACCAGGGGTAAGTAGCATGTTATAAATGGATATAAGTAGATGTTATAAATAAGCTAAACGCACGCCGGGAAGAGTTAACGAGGGCCATTACGCTGTGGACGTACAACAATGCAGACCCTTGAGCAGCTGTAGTGAGCTGTAGTACTCTCCGCACTCATGTAGGAGTGTGTAGGACTCTCGCTAAATAATGGACGTCTCACAGGCCGGCTGTAGGCAAACACGGCGTCTTGTCCGCGAGGAGTGTTAACTCTTCCTTACATGAGGGGGTACGGACGTTATTCCGCGCTAAAACTCAAGTATATATCTACTTTATCATGCATATATGTTCAAAAATTTGTCCCTAAAAATTCGATGATAATTAACTTAAAAAACCAATTTTTTCCAAATTCACACCAAATGTTTTTAGTACATTTTGTCTTTTGGCAAACCATAACATGGTAAGTAGAAAACTTTGTTTAAAAAATTACTACTTACTAGAAAGAAAGGTAATCGTACTTTAAAAAAACAAAAAAACAGAGACTGTATTTATTTATACTGTTGTTTAAATTATACAAAATTGTAAATTGTATTAAAAAGTAATTTGTTACTTAATTTATATTAATTATTTTAGTATTTTAAAAAGAAAACACTACGGTATTGAAATTTTGGTAATTTTCATATGCTTGAAGTTTTCTTAGTATTCCATTTGGTAACACGATGTTTGGGGACATAAATATTTTTGTTCTGACTTTTTGAAAGTGTTATTTTGCTATTGTTGTGGCTATTTTCTTAAAAAATGCAAAAAATGAAAAGTGTAAATAATATACTGTTTGGGGAGATAAACCATTCTTATTAAGGTTGAGTATCAAGTCAATGGTATTAGGCTACACAAAATGTAAAGAGAATTCCACTAATGAAATTAAGTTTCGTCTTGAACATTTCTCAAGGATTTCAGCAATTTTGAACTGATCAAACGAAACGTTGGCCTAAGCAGGATTTAATGGAGAACCTTATAATATATTTTATATTGCTTTCAATAAACAATACGTTCTTTTTGTGAGTTTTAAAATAATTAAAGAGATTTTTAATCATTCGTCAGACATTTTAATTTCAATCAAATAGAGACTGTGCGATTGAGAGTCGATAAGAGTAAGTTCGAAACCCCCTGACAGGCAACTTTAACTAGTAAGGAGACTATAAATATACGAATGTCATTGTCACTCTTTTACCGACTGTGGAAGAAACCAATAGGAGGTTCAAATCTAAACAAGGTCCAATCACACGCAAATTACATATTGTATTGATCAATTTTCAGAACTCAAGAGATCCAAAGGCTTCTAAAGGCTGAAAAAGACATGGTGAAAAAGTTAAGCCATAAATCAGCGTGGTGACCGGCGGGAGCGGGCAGTTTGTTGTGAGGCGGCGTTATTGATGGGCAAGGGCGAAAGGGAGCCGCGAAAAAGCTCCGTGTTCTGGCAAAAAGAGGGGCCGTTAATCAATCTGGGGCGAAAGAAACAAACCAGCGGCCGCGCGATGTGGACATCGATACTTAGAAATAAGTACTACAGGGTTTTCATAAAATAATGGTGGGGTTTAAAAATTAAATAAAAGGAAAACGAGAAAAGTTACAAAAAAACTATTTATTTTGTTGAATTTCTGACATCAAAAAATTTTTATTCATAGCTAATAAACTCTAACATGGCCACAATTTCTTGCTCTACAGACGTCCGTACGATGATCTGGTCTACCAGGCAAACTTTGCTTATTAATTGACCCGGTGTTTAATGAACGGCTTACTCCAACGACGAATGTTATTTTCATGAGGAGAAGCTTTGCTAAATTAAATGTTCTTCTAAATGTCCGTTGTACTAGAGTCACTGACTTAAGTTCACCCAACAACAATACACACTCAGCCTTTTTTTGATCGGAAAATATGTTTGTAAAAAAAACACAACTTAAAGTTTATTTCGAAGAATAAGGTTATTGATTAGCACAACAATCAACACAGCTGTTTTAATTAATGTAAACAAAACTGATTGAGCTACCGGATGCAGGTGTACCATTATGAAATATTTAATTCGTCTTATAATAGTTTTACAGACAGTTAAAACCCCACCATTATTTTATTAAATCCCTGTATATTGAAATTAAAGTTGAGAGTGAAAAATTTCAAAGAGTGGAACTTAGCCTACCAACCTTAACCTCTAAATATCATATATACCTATGTACTACTTCTTGTAAAAGACCTAGATTATTTCATCGAAGTGAGATTAAAATTAAATGTAACAAATTTAAAGCATTTTAATTTAGCCTCTTCGTCTTAAACTCTAAATAGCATAATGGTCTATACTACTTCTTAAAAAAAACACCTAGATTATTTTATCTAAGGGAAATTAAAATTTTAGGGGAAAAATTAAAGGACTAACATAGCATATTCTTCTTAACCTCTGAATAATATCTGTTTAAGGTAGTAGTTTTTAACTACTACCTTAAAAAAACTAGATTATTTTATCGAAGTGCGACTGCTTGTGAAAATATACAACGGTTAAAGTTAAACCCATTTCACATTGATAAATATATTGTATGGAAGAGAACAAAGAAAGCAATAATGAATATTAAACCACAATCGGTCCCAAAGCTTATTACCGTTAATTTGCTTTGTTGAGTTGGATTGAAGTTGAATCAATATTTATTTATTTAGGAATGAAAATATAATATTCTTTGTTGCTATAATAAAGTATCGTTGTTTGACTAAATGGAACACCCAACAACAACATTGATGATTGTGTTATGTAATTATACGACTTACAAAACATTGCTACGCATTTTCTTGTTTTTGTATAAAAATATTATTTGAAAAATTAAGTACGATAGTATTTTGAATTAAAAACTAAAACTTATCCTTACAGACGACTGTGCACAAAAAATTCAAAAGTAGGGCCCGCATTTAGGTATCAAATATTTTCCAAAAGATTCTTTTATAAAAGATTTATCTGTCCAATCAGAATTAAAGATTTTGTTTTGGAGATCAGCTGACTTGAATTATTTTGATTGGTCTAATCAGATCTTTTATAAAATATTGGATAGTGTAATGCGGGCCTTAAACAGTAAAGAAAAGTCTAGAAATAAAATTTGACGGGCCTCAAATTTCCATATTTGAAACTTAAAAACGGTCAAAACAAAAGGAAAAGTTGATAGTACAATGATTCTTTTCATGTTCGCGGCGCCGGCGCGATATGGCTCGTGTTACTGCGCGGCGTCGGCGCTTTGGCGCTACAATCAGGCGCGTAATTGATGCAGACGGACGCCGCTGCACGCTACACGCACCAGATGGCTCATGAGATTGAACAGTCTCACTGACTGGGACTGATTACTTCTTCGACATAAAAAGTCTTGTCAACGTGTTTGATGCGGTTGTACCGGTCGTGATAAGTGTTCGCACCGATGCTACAGTGGGGATAGTATAGGGTCCGAGTTTTGCACCGAAGACAAAAGGTATAGATAGTACGATTGGAGGGATAATATTACAACCATTCCCCTTCTTTTCCAGGAAAAAATATAAAACAGAACTGCTGCACTCATTTCCGTACCAATTATCGAGTATAAAGCGATATTCTTTGACAATGTTCCTTTTTCACTCGATTTTTGTTTTATTAAAGGCTTCTGTAGTATTTTTTCTGTATTACTTTTTGTTGTACTTTTCCATTTTTTCAAAATGAAATTAAAAGTGTTACGTTACAGTACATAACATTAGACTACGCCTGGTGAAGTGGTATTTTGGTGCGAATGATTTTAAAAGTCGAGAATTGAATCGACTATATTATATGGGCTTCAGTAGGTATAGGAATGTCATTGACTTGTACCTGAAATTGCAACCGGGCGTCATATAAGAAACCGTAGAACCGTATTTTGGGGTGGCATGCAAGCTACTGGCATGTAAACATACCCTCATCATACTGGAGTATGGTGTAAAATTTAAGGTTGAATTAATTCCACAAAAAATAAATAAAATAATTAACTAATTTATTTATTGTAGTAAATTCGTCCTACTTTTGAAAATCAAAATGCATCGAGTAACTGCAAATACCCTCCGCTCATACATTTGGCGCTACTGTACAATCAACCACGTTTCAAACTTATTTGACACACGTCGCGTCGGTCCAAGCAACAACTACCCCATTCTCCGGCCAAGGTAAAGCGATCAACTCCCATTACTGCCTCAGTCGGATCACAAGTAGGTAGTGTTTGGTAACGATATCCGATACATCGGAAGTATCGATATTTTGGTTCCGACATATCGTTATTCTTATATCGATATTAGACTTCAGATATTATCGGAATATCGATATTTTACTTCGATATTATCGCTAGTATTCATATTAGAAAAATTTTATGACATAAATAAAATACAGTTTAACCTTTTCTGCACTTTTTTTATTAGTAGTCATTAATTATTGTAAATACTATAGATATCAATTTAATAGTATATTTCATTACAAGGACCTAAAGTGACGCTTTTCGTACAAGGTCAAGTTTTACAACCGAGGCTGTAAGCCGAGGTTGAAAAATGGCCGAGTAACGAAAAGCAGCTTTAGGTCCGTGTGATGAACTATATTTTTCGTTATATTGCTCAATACAATACGTAAACTACTTAAGAAAACCAATATGTTACAGCTTGTTTACCTTTAAAGATGCCTTCACAAGATGTCACCGTCTTGTTCTTGCTATTTGAAGCAATCAGCTGATTGTCTGTTTCATTTGTGTTAGGGTAGACTGACAACAATGAACAACTATCGACGTATGAACGCATGTAATAATCGATTGGTGAAATGAGCGAGTTTCACAAATTAATTAAACTGACAACAATGAATCGACGTTAATAACGATGAATGTTTCGATTATTTGTAATCGAATGAATACTGTTCGATTATTACGACGTACTCGGCACTTTTTGACTTTTATAGTCCTAGGACTATAAAGAGTCAGCTGGTATCGAGTACATCAGCTTTTAATTCCTAGGAATAAAAAGAGTGTATTTAGGTCCGGAAAACATGCATTAAAAACATCTGTTTTTGAAGCAGTATAACGAAAAATATAATTATTTATCAACTAATTATTTTGTACGCACTATTACATGTAGTGAAATATGAGTGATCGGGTGGCCTGTGCATGTGAATTGTGAGTTGTGCATGCGAAACAAGAGTGTTTTGGAGTAAAATAATTTATTTTACAGTTATTGATCTTATTTCAAAGTACGGCATAGATTGTGAACTATTGTATGTCAAATGGACGTCACAGGTGTGCTGCTAACTGTTGTGTTACATACCCTATGCATTCGATTACTTTTTACAAAATAACAAAATTTTTCTGATACATCGATATTTTCCCGATATATCGATATTTTTGATCCAATATTATCGGAATATCGATATCGAGGGTACGATGTTATCGTATATATAAATATTATCGATATTTCCTTTCGATATCCAAACATTACAGTGGGTTTATTCATGGGTGTCAGTGAAAGCATTGGCGGCTGGGCCCACCTTGACCGCCTTGCACAAGTGTATGGCGTGGCCCACATACACATTACAACCACGGCGATCAGGCTGTACGTCGGCGCTGCTTGATGTCTTATCAGGAGAAACAATTTCGTTCGCATTTCAACACCAGTGACAATTTTAAAGGTCTGATAGGGAATGGTCCAAACTCTGGTTTTGTTACTATAGTTCGCGCATGAATATCCCGACCATTTCAAATAAAGAGTGCGAGAATGAATGTTTTGAGAAAGATAGACGATTCCTAAATATGCGTATGGCATTGACTGCAGCAAAGTGGGTTTTTTTGTACCCATTTGGATGTTGTACTATTGGATGGTAATTTTTTTTATTGTTCTTGAAGAGTTTTCATTATCCGTTAGGTAGCGACTCACCTGGACCAAGTTGACAGCTGTCGCCAATCAAAGAAAATAAACAACATTTATTTACTTGCGGGAAAATAATTTTTTAATTAAAACTTACGGAGACATAACTATTACAAGTTTAACTCTACTTAAATACAAATTCAGAGAATACAATGCATGTTTCCAAATTTATAGGTGAAATGACGAAGATAAAACTTGCGTAAACAAAATCTCATACCATAACCTTAAATATATTTTGAAAACTAAGAATTTTACTTTTTTTTGAATATTAGTTCACTTATTTATAATAGCTCGTAGCAAGGCCAAACTACACTACACACATAGTGTGGCCTTGCTCATAGCAGTAGTAAAGGGGCGGGGCTTGAGTAGGGGAGTGACTTCCCCTCCTTCCCCAACCCCGATGCGTCTAAATTCTCGCGCTGGTCTATAATGCCTTGCTTGGTATTATTTTATATTTACCAGTTCATCCAATTATTATAAAACAATTCAAAAGTATTGATGTATAAATACACTTTTTTATTCCTCCATGCAGTCTTTATCCCACACCCTGTATTTTCCAACAGAGTGCAAAGGGTTGTAGTTTGTAAACAGCTGTTATGATTACTTGATTTGTTTACAGTTTCCTTGTTTATTTTCGTTGCTATCATGGCAACTCATGAGGCTAATGTAGAAATTTTTCAACTTTAAAAGTCATTACTACGTTATTAGATTTTCTCTGGCCAAGTAGACTGCATAGAAAACGTTTTTGAGTCATTAATTACTTATTTCAAGACTTTAAAGGAAATCCTCGGAGCCATTTTGCGATAATTGTGCAAACAAATAAAAAATTGTGCAACCGACCAACCAAGCAAGCAAGCACGCAATATAACATTGCTCAAATGTTTGTTTATACATCGATGCTCAAATAAGAGTATAGGAGAGATAAGGAAAAACAATTTCGTTAAACACCAGTTACAACAATTTCAAAGGTCTGATAGGGAATAGTCCAAACTCTGGTTTTGTAATTGGTCTGACGTCAACCTTACAGTAGGTAACATAAAGGCCAGTGACAAACTGCCACCAAGTCTGGGATCGATCCTTAATCATTTTCTCACAATTTTTTATGGCGAACTAGAAATAGTTTGCTCTAAACGCCCTATAGAGTTTCTTATGTCTCCAATAATTTAATATGGAAATAGGAATTCCAAGCAAAACAGCTGATTGGAATAAACATTTTTACTTGCAAAGGCAAACGCTATTTTTGGAATAAACACAGTTTAACAAGCAATTGCTATTCCAGGAGTTACGAAATCGCGACCTTCAAAACTTTGAAACAGCTGGTTTTCCCAATATGGTCATCCAAGACCACACTGAAAAGTGTGGTCTTGGATCATCGGGGTAAAAGACCAGATGTTTTAGTTTATGAAGGTCGCAATTTCGTACCTAATAGAGTACTGGAATTTAAATCATTGAACATTGAATATGTTAAAAAAAATTAAAAATGAAGGGTGGTGCACGATTACTAGTAACCTAAAAACGGTATTATCTCTGTTCAAGAGGAGAAGACGCTACATCATCGTAGTGAAGAGAGGCATCTTCAGATTGAGCAAGTCTATACACCGGGGAGAAAGTATATTCATCGAGTTACATCATCGCTGCTCTTCAACACGTGTTGAGAGCCGCCTTTATTAAAACAAGGCCTTGTGCCGTGCGCAGTCCATGCGTTTTGCTTACAAAAAAATGAATGATAATATTTATACTTTATATTTACTTTAATGAAAACTGAATAAAGTAAAAAAATTACTACAACTCGAACTTCCATGATATTTCAAGAGTGCATGAATGAACTTCTGGAGAGCAAACTAGTAGCCTACGGTTGAAAATATTGTGGATGGAAAACCTTAAGCAAATCATTGTAATGTGTGTCCTATATCTCTGGTCCATGGGCAGATTTCTGGCGGTGCTATGGGGTGCCTGGCACCCCCTAATATTTGGTGGATTTATATTTGGTAAATTTGTTGGCAGTGACGAGGAAAATGTTTTCACATAACTTTGATTGAGGTATTTGCATTACAAAAGGTTGTTGTTAAATAAAATAGATAACTACTTGGAATAGACCATAAAACGGATCATTGAAATAGGAGTTTGAAGTTTGAATTTGAGCATACAATAGTTCAAACGTTAGATGAGCTGGCACCCCAAAATGACCTAAATCCGCCCATGCTCTGGTCATTCAAGACGACAACAATACCGATTATTGCTAATAAAGTACTCAATGAATAAGAACGGTTCGTGGCTCGTGGCAGAAGGGTTCCAAGAAATAATTTTTAATTATGAATGATAGCCCCTTTTTCCGGGTAAAAGTCTGGTTAAAGAAGTAATTTGACTGTCTTCAAAATCAAGTCGATCAGTTTTAGCTCGATTTAAAGAGCAGCGACGTCATCACGAGCGTCAACACTTTACAAGGCCATATTACATTTATTGTTGGTTTACAACAGGCAATCAACAACGACACGCAACAAAGAGATAAAGAGGTGATTACAGCATCAACCAACAACAAAGACAACTCTCCGGTGTGTCGGCCTTGATATGGACCACACTCTGAGAAAGGCCCGGACCTTGCTCTTTACGGCAGTTTAGTGGGTCACTACTCGACACTGAGGCAAAATGGTACTGAGACAAGGCACTCTGGACTCCGGACAGTTGCCACGATTGGAAAATGCTGCGATTCCATACGATTGCAACTGAAAAGGTGTGAAGTTTGCAGCAATGAAGTTCGCAGAGGATGATAGTCCTTTGGTTGACTTTTTAAAATGTAACTAAGGTATTGGTATCATACTCTGGCCTGACCGAATCGTGAAATATTTGAGAAATTTTTACACACATTTATGTTTACATCTATGTGAGGCAAATGCGCCACAATCCTAATAAAAGTAGAACAATTAATCATGTTATTTTACAAAACTTGAACATACAAAAATAAAATAATTACATGTAAAGTTAAAGGCCCGATCATACGATGATGTTTTGCAATGATCTAGACGCTTTATCAAATTTTTACAAAATACTGAGCTTGTAAATGGGAGAATGTTACGATTATTTCGAGGTCCTCTTTTCGAGGATGAAGATGGACTATTTTCATCAACCTTGAAAAAATCAACACTATCTTCGGGAGACGGAACAAAAGATTGGAAATTGTGGACGGGGCCCCAACCAAATCGCTCCAACCTTCTCGCATAGTATAAAATATTATGCGAGAACTACTGTGATACGTTTAAGGTAACAGAACAGTAATGTAATCGCAACGATCTGGTTGGTGCGATTACATCAGCGCTGCGACATCGACGTCGACGAAGTGATCTGTACAACAGTCGCAAGCAACGAGGTGAAGCGAGGCAGAGGGAAATGCAAAGTGATTCGTCTCCCAACACAACAGAGAGTAGAGTGACCCAACAGCCACTGACCTGGCAGGTGTCAACCGTTATTGATAAGCTATGCTCCTGTTTAGGAAATCGGAGTGTTGAAACGCGTTTTTTTTTCAAAGATTAAGCTAAATTTAAGTTGTAATACTAAGCTTGAATTATTTTATATTGTATTGAGGATTAGATATGGATTCATTTCACCTTTAGAGCACAACCATGTATGTCTCTAACAATGTCCAAAATCTTCCTAGATAGCCGTGTTCCAGTTACGGGATATTCTAATATTTTTCTATGGTAAAAGTAACTATTTTAACTAAACATTTAGAAAAATAATAGGCAACTATGATGGAGATCAAACTGGTCATGCATATACTTTACTTTCCCACAATATTTAAATACTGATATTTAGATCTCAAAAATAAAATGTATCGTCCTTAAATCTAGATAACTTGAAACACACAAACTTAACCGATTTAAAGTAGATTTGTTATTACTTTTTCCAGTTAATTTATAGAGAAATTATATTTTCAGTGATAAATATATCGTTCACTTGTTCCATAGCTCTCTATTGCTTACGTCTCTATTCGCCCGCTTTCCTCAACTTGGCTTGTGGATCTACAGTTCGACTGTTTACTCTACATCCTTTATAAACATTTGACCACTCATCGCAGCTTGTGCGGCTTAGGGTATTTACAAAAGATAATAAGTACAATCGTCTCAAAAACAATGCATTAGATACTGGAAAAGTAAAAATTTGCCGTTGGAAAACACACAAACTGCTTATAAAATTTACGTTTTTGCAACATTGTCTTCCTTGTAGTGATTAATAAGAATATTAAACCGGTTAACGGACGGTTCTGATTTGCAGTCTTATCGATGTAAAAAAACATCAACTTAAAATTATCTTTCCCGACATTATTTCAAATTTTAGATTAATTTGTTTCTACACATTAGAATCACTAACAACGCCACCAAAATGCAAAGAGATATATGATGAATTATTATTCAAAGGACTCCATGTTAATACAATAGATTCACACAAGATCAGTCCCAACATTACGGTAATGTGTCGTAGCAGGGACGAAACATTGAACCGAGCACTTTAGAGAATAAATATACAACATATCAATGGCCACGCCCATCAATCAATGTCCCTCTGAAATTTATAAAGGATTTACCTCTTCAATAAAGCATTTTCATAAAAAATTACAAAAAATGCCTCTTCTTGTGGTTTGAAATTCCATGAATACAGTTCTTCTTTAAGCTACTATCCCCGTTTTTAGTCCAAAAAATATTATTTTGCTTTCAGGCTTATTCCACCCTGTTAATTCGGGAGAAATATTCTCAAGTTGAGTAACATCGAAAGCGTTGAAAATTCGTTTACGTCGTGAAAAATGTCACCAATCAGACACAGCCGAGCGTTTCCCACGAGCGGAAATGTACGGTTCGGTTCGGAGCAAATGACTTATTCCTCCTTTCACTGATCCGGGATGGAGCAAGGCGACACGGTCAGCTGGCTGCAAATGTCTAAACGCCGTTGCGCTAAGACGGACGAGCTCTCCTCTGTGACTTTAACCGACACGTTTTTGTCAACAAAGGATTAAGATGGGGTTGTCCAAAGTATGGGTAAACGCGCACGACCAGGACCTCGACCAAGACCGTAGACGTATCTAGTAACACACAAAATTTAAGAATTGTTTTATTTCAAATCTTCCCATTTGGCGAGATGTACACATAAATAGAAGTTCATAAAAAGATTATTTGTAAGGTATATAATGTAAGGTACATTTTGTGTGATATTGATAAAATTTGTTCATTCTTTTGTAAAATTATTATAAAGTAGTACAAGCCTGTTTTTTTTAACCGTGAAACACCTAAAATACTGGTTCTGCTGCCATTTTACAATACTGTCAACTTCACGTCTTTTTCACAATTCACAGACAACTCAATAGAAGAGCACAACCTACCTAACTACTCGTGGTCGCAGTCTATCTCCGTAGGCAGTGCGCGTTGTTCATGAAGAAGTAGCAACCAGTATAACGGATCTCTTTAGGATACCGGATATGGTTTAGGATATTTCACTTTAGGATATGGTCAATTTTGTATTTTTTTATCAATAACAGCGATAAGATGATTTTTGTAGGAAAAAATGCAATGGTAATGTTTACAAATCATTAGACGCTTTAGGGCTAAGCTTTACGATTTATAAAAAAATTATGATTATCATTGTAAAACCCAAATTTGTTTCGTGGCGCCATTGTTTATGTCCTAAAATCACGTGGATAAAAAAAAATGAAATTAATAATACGGTCAACTAATTACTCAGTACTCGACTTTTGCCCTAATTCGATTCGGGGACATTCTGTCATGTTAAGTTTGTAACTTAGTTTACAATAACCCACAGCAGTTACGATAAGAGAGTAAAATAATAAAGCCATTTTCAATAGTCAGTGCTAAACCATTCAAATCATTGTATACTTTTTTTGCAAAATTTATTTAATCACCCAACGATTTCGTCACACTAAATACTTCACCGGTCAGCGGCCAAGCGAAGGTCACATGAGGGGCTTCTGATAAAAGGGCCTTCATTTGCTTAAGGAGAAGCGAAGCCCCGCGAGTGGTCTCAATATCAAGTAACACGAGCGTAAGCTGGCTTTGTTTGCTACATTAACACGGCTGACTGGCTTTAAGAATGCAAAAAGTACCTCGAAAGAAGTTAAGAAATGCTCTTGTAACGCGCCAATACTTTTTTTACCGTCCTCTTTGACTGACTGAACGTGGTTCATCCGAAATAAAAGATAAACGTTTATGAGGGTACGATTTTGTTGTTGTATTTCAAATAAAGTATCTTTAATTTATTAAATCGAAAGAGAATAATGATTATCAAGGTTTTACGAAATAAAACAGTTAAAAACAAAATGCATTACTAGTCCAGTCGCCAAACAGGAAAATAGGCATGAACCTTGAAGTAGGGTCCGACTTAAATTTTATGACTGATTCTAGTACTATTTGATGTACTGAACAAGAATATGGCGGATGCCAGACTGGCATCCTTGAGCAATTTTGAATATCGAAGGTCAAAGTTCAAAGGACCGAAAATAGAGAAACAGATATTGATAAAATATGTATTTGTGGTATCAAAACAAATATTCCCAAGGGTATTGATTTTAAACCACTACCAATAGTTGCTGGGTGGTAAATACTTTATTTTGATTGGGTATTAATTTTCAGCCGCCATCTTGGATCCGCCATATTGGATACAAGTTAATTTTTTTAAATGTGAATGTGGTGTTGTAACACATCATTACAGAATAGATTTTCACGCTGATTACAGTGCCGCAATCAGTTTTTGAAAATATTGTTTCGTTCTCAAGATACACTCAAATAATGATTCTTCCCTGTACATTTCTTATGGGAGTTCCCAAATTAAACTATTTTTTTTGTTTTGTTTTTCTTATATCTCCGGTTCTAATCGCATTATAAATTTCGTTTTGGTCTTAAAAGATTCAGTGTTTTAATGGCATTAATTTGAAATTCTGTCGATTTAAACAAGACCAGTCGGAGATGAGTTACACAGCGACATTGAACAGAAAATTTTGATTTTTAAAAATTTATGTTTACTTAAAGGTTTATATCTCAGGCTCTAGGTAAGTCTAAATATTATGGTTGGTCTTAAAACACTCATCTGATCTTTGTCTTTCATTTAAGCCATTTTCAACTTAAAAACCACTTTGTAAAAAGGGTTATGACTGTTTAAAGATCATAAGATCTTCAAAATTTAACTATTTTTGTCTTGTTTCTCTTATATCTCCGGTTCTAATCACATTATAAAGTTCGTTTTGGTCTTGGAAAATGCAGTAATTTAAGGGCTTCAATTGTAAATATTAATCATATAACTACGATCAGTCTGAGATGAGTTACAAAGCAACATTGAACATAAGATTTAGATTTTCCAAATATTATTTTTACTTAAACATTTATATCTCGGGTTCTAAATTAGTCTCAATATTATTTTTAGTCTTAAAACACTCACCTAATCTTTGGCTTTCATTTGAGCCACTGATGACGTTAATCCGACTTTGGCAAAAAAAGCTAAGCGTATTCAAAGATCATATAACCTTCCAAATTGAAATATTTTTGTTTTGATTTTCTGATACCTCCCGTTCTAATCATATTTTTAAGTTCGTTTTGGTCTAAAATGAAAGACAAAAATCAGATAAATGTTTTAAGACCGAACACAATGTTTAGGTTTACTTCGAACCTGAGCTATTAATATTTAAGTAAAAATAAATTTTGAAAAATCGACATTTTATGTTAAATATTGCTTTGTAACTCACCTCCCACTAGTTGTATTTGAATAATTAATATTTAAAATTGAAGCCATCAAATCACTGAGTCTTTTAAGAGCAAAACAAACTTTATAGTGCGATTAGAACCGGAGATATAAGAAAAATGAAAGAAAAAATAGTTTAATTTGGGAACTCCCATAAGAAATGTACAGGGAAGAATCATTATTTGAGTATATCTTGAGAACGAAACAATATTTTCAAAAACGGATTGCGGCACTGTAGTCAGCGTGAAAATCTATTCTGTAATGATGTGTCGCAACACCACATTCACATTTAAAAAAATTGACTTGTATCCAATATGGCGGATCCAAGATGGCGGCTGAAAATTAATACCCAATCAAAATTAAGTATTTACCACCCAGCAACTATTGGTGGTGGTTTAAAATCAATACCCTTGGGAATATTTGTTTGGATACCACAAATACATATTTTTTCAATATCTGTTTCTCTATTTTCGGCCCTTTGAACTTTGACCTTCGATATTCAAAATTGCTCAAGGATGCCAGTCTGGCATCCGCCATATTCTTGTTCAGTACATCAAATAGTACTAGAATCAGTCATAAAATTTGAGTCGAACCCTACTTCAAGGTGTCATGGCTTGGCGACTGGACTATACCGTAAACAGTAGCTATAGCAATCTGCATTTACACACTTTTTTGTATAGTTTGCTTAAGCAAAGAAATACAGTTATTCTCTATGAAGTAAGGTTTTGACCAATTTACTTCATGAAAATGACACCACAACGGTAGTATAGGTCTATTTCAAAATAAATAAAATTTGTTTTTCAGAATACATGTATTAAAAATATGTGATGTAGCATATTGTTTTGGATACTGTAAACATTTTAGTACAGTACCATTTACTTATTCATAGTCAAATACAGTACTTTCATGTTCTGTTCCATCTTTTATGGAACTGCGTTCTTTTATTTCGTCTTCCTCAAATGAAAGTTTTAATTTAACAACCGGACAACCGGACCCGCCAGACCAGAAATCACTGCTTCTCGAGAGTAGACTGGCTACGGCGACAACCTCCACCGTAGTTGTCTACGGAAACTTTACTCTTTACACTGCAGTTGGAAAGTGGACTCTAACATGTCCACGGAATGTAAATAACACCTAAATATACAGTCTCTAATCGTCTAGTTCTGCGCTCAGTGAGAAAGTAAACTTACACTTCCAACCGATTGAAACCGATCGCATTCTGAAGTGCAGACCAGACGCTGTTGAGTTTCATTTCACTTTTACTTTTATTGCTTTATTTGCAATGTAATTTAAGATCTTTGAGGCAGATCGGAGAAAGGGAATTGGTGGTTACGAGTAAATTCTATGCAGACTTAGTTATCTGTAAAAATTGTTCCGTGCGTCTGCGTAGACTTTGATGTGCTAAATATGATGTGTGTTTGATATGATATGTTCAGTGTCTAATGAGCTCTGACGATGTGAATAAATAGGTGTGAGCCGGCAATGGATGATTTTGGTTCTTGTAAATGACTGATGGTAAAATATTGAGGAGGAGTGAAAAAAGTGGTGCTGCATTTAGAACTGAACATTTTGAACGTTATGTGTATTATTATTGCCAAAATCATAGCACTTATCTCTTCATCTGAATAATTAATTCCATGTAAGAAAAAAATCCTCAATATATTTGTGACAATTCTTGATCATCCCAGCATAGGAGACAATGAAATCGAAAATCAAATGGTTCATGGTGGTTCAGGTTCATTGTAACAAAAATGAATGATTCAATACAAATTTCACGGAATTCAAATCCTTTATAATCTAAACAACGTTGAAAACTAAACCTTACGTCTTCTCAACTATTTAGTTTCCTATTCTCAGTACAGAAAATATATTAGTTTTGCTATATATAGTCAACCCTAAAATGAAACATATATAAATCGATACCGTTCATTTTAGACATTTCAAATTGTAAGTATATAAGTAAAATATTTATGTATTTCGTTTTTGACTTCCTAAGTTGATTTTCATTTGCCTTCCAGAGTTTTAATGTATAGCCATTCTATTAATTACAGTAGAAACAATTTGAGACTCACAAAACGAAGCTTGTTAAAAATTATACGCACACACGGCAGTTAAAGAGTTATTGGGGAAAATATCGAGTTGTTAATTTGCAGTTGCATACGAACTCAGTTTGAAACGCAATGGTTAATTCGCCGAGTTTGAAGCATTAAAGTTGAAGGGGCTTAAAAGGGGAGGGAGGGGTAGTATGACGCATTTCGCAGTGTCAATACCATCAGAACTGAGGCCGAAGCGAATGACAAGTTGTGCTGGCAAATAATTACTAGCAATCCCTTCTCTGTACATGACTGGAATATAACAATGGATAGTTTCACAAAACGTTGACCTTTTATTTAGCAGTTTCAGGCAGTTGTCTAAAGCAGAGGGGTTAAAAACTAGTCTTGCACTTGATATACTGATAGGTCCCAGTTTCAGAGCTACAGCAGGATTAAGGGGAGGATAATAGGACAGATTTACAGTATCTGGTAACTTGAAACACAGTATCAATCTAGTGTACGATTAATTGGGTTCTGGTCCTTGTGTAACTTCAGTGTTTTTATCACTGTGAACGTACAATAAACATATATGAAGGGGTCCCGCCAGTAACGTTGTAAGCGACATAGAGTAATTTTTTCAGGAAATGGAAAAAACATATAATTGGGAATGTAATGATGTAAACATGTTTTATATGTTATATATAATATAATATCATAAAACTAGTCACACTATAAAGTATTACAATATTATCGCACGTAATAAAAAAGTTATTACAAAAAATGTGATTTTAAAATTGCAATAACGTTGTAAATTACAGTCGTTTGCAACGTTGTTGCCGGCTTTGGCGCTTGCAACAACGTTAGCAACATTTCTTTTGGTTTCTTCTTTTCATTTATGTACGGTTCCCCAGCATTTCTCTTCTGCTTACGTACATTTCTGGTCCAACTTTCGAACTTAACGGGGCGTTTTTTACTACGGACGGCGACAGAACGGTGCGCGGTGATGTTGCCATTTTTGGTGGTTACAACGTTGCTGCAACTGCGGGACCAACAGCGCTTGGTTTTCAACCTGTGGTAGTGCTGCCAACACAAGTGATATAAACGAAAAATTACCCTGCACTGATGCAGGATGTCGTTTACAACCTTACTGCATAGAAATCTCAATTTTGAAAAAGTTAGTTGTCGTTTACAACGTTACTGGCGGGAACCCTTCATATATGCCCATTAGGTAATCGCTTAGACAAATAACGGGCGAGGAAATTTTAATTTGTTACTAAGGTCGTCAATTGTTTTTCTACTAAAAAGAAAAATGTTTAAATTGATATCGATGTTTGCAGCCTGTTTGTTAGCGTCTTGCCGTTAGAAATAGTGGATCAAAAATCAAGATAAAAAAAAATCAAAACGTTCACGGAGGAATATTGCGAGTGAAACTATCAACTCGTTCATAAATTTTACCTTAGCGCCTCAGTTGTCTTATTAATTCAATGATATAACACTGAGTCGGATATATTTTACTTATAGTGGAGTAATCATTGCAACTCGTGAGATCACATAGTATCACTTTCAAAGGAAATTCTTTGGAAACATGAGAGAATACAATTCGATTTCTTTGACCTCCCGGGCTGAAATTATAGTTTAATAACACAAAGTATTCCATTCACCCAGCTCGTTCTCGGAAACTAAATTCCGAACAATCGGAAGCAAAGTTTGCACAATGGAAAGTTCCTCGGTGCTTCGGTACGGCTCGCTAATCGATTCAACAACAGCTGAGCGCTGCTGACTTCCGAAATAAACTTTTAATCCACATTTGCATCACATAAATGATGATGTACCTTAGGCGAATCAGGGTTGTAATATTAACTAGGTTTAAGTAAGGTTGAATGATTAAAAACTATTGAAAGGATATGTGTTTAAAGCAACAAAAGCTTAGGGATGAACAAGTAATCGCTCAAACGATACGGCATTATAGTTACCAAATCTTGAATTGTAATTTAAGCCATGACATACGACGGTGGACGAGTAATGTAAATATTACATAAAAAACTAATTACAGGTTTTTACAGACTTTCAAGTTAAAATAAAAAATTAGTAAAACTTCCGGTTGCAAACTGTATGATTTAACACATAGCTCAATATTGAACTCAATTATAGGTTTATAATAGAGTTGTGAAGGTTTACAACCTGGTTGACGCCTGCGTAGTTCAGTATGCAAATCCAATGCAACAGTCAGTTTGCCTACTTTGCGCCTTAAGAGACGTAAAAACAAAGTAAAATAGCAAATTATTTGTTCCTGCAGCCTATAATTAAGACTGAAAACGCTGAAAATAAATCAAAGTTACAGTTATTTTGTTAAAGTGTAAAAGGAATTTTTTTATGCCTACTCAGAAGAATGTTCAATGATAAATTTTTCAAATTTCAATTTATTATCTTCATGTATTCTGAAAACAGATGTAAATTATGAGGATATTTTATAAATCTAATTGTAAAACGCGTCTCAAATGGTGTGATTAAACTTTCCCAACGACTCACGCAAACAGAAAAAATATTGATACATTTTCATGCTTACCTAATATTGTAATGAAAAAGCGTTATTTGCACTTATTATTGTATTTTTTTGTTCCACAAGCTTATTATACAGACTATCGTCTGTCACTCCGACTACAAGCTACAACAAGCCAGAATGATCCGACAATAACAACCGATAATAAACATCCCCTCGACAACGCTACCTGGCGGGCCTTTGTCGCTTAATGAACTTCTGTCTCTCTCTGTTTAATTAATTCCCGCCTTTGTGCCTCGTCGCCGCTGATGTGGCGCGCCGTTGCGTTGCAAGGTTGATTTGTTACTCAACATAAATATCGGAGTCGGTTTGTACGGAATGTGCGCTGTGTGACTGCACGTGTGAGTCGCGGGCTATTGGGTAGAGAACAGGAATCCTCAATTGCTTCTATGGAAGGGGAACAATGTGAATCCACACAAGATTTGGCCATTGTTCTAGCTCAGGGTCACGCCCTGACGGATGTCAGCCGCAAACAAAATATTGAAAACAAAACTTTCATATTTTGTTGATTGTTTTGAATTTGTGATGTGCTGAATCCTTCGTTCGTGATTTAATTAATTTATTCATGGTAGGAGCAGAGATCATAAGAAAAAGATGCATTAACATTTTTGTTTCATCCATATATGGCAGAAATAAGAAAATTTTAGTTTCAATATGAAAATATTTAAAATGTAGCACAATTAGTTTTTTTTTAACTGTATTAAACCATCATTGGTGTTGAATTATTGATCAAAACAATAAGTATACTCATCGTCAGTATAAAGCGTTGAAGGAGTCCTTCTCATGAAAGAGGCGGCTACAAACCCGCAATGGCGTAATATAGTCTCAATAGGCTTAAACTTATGCGAATTTACATTTTAATTTGGTTAAACATTTAAAAATATTCACGCTTAGAATTAATTACACACAACGATTCTTTCTATGAAATATTTTAACATTGTAATTAATTATTACAACTCATTCTAAAAAAAATTGTAAGAAAAAATTTAAAACTATGTGATTTTCAAAGGAAAAGCTTGCAGTGTTTAAATATCAAAGCTCAAAGGAACGTCTAGGAAGTTGTCACCATAATTGGTAATTAACGATAACGAATAGCAACGTAATCAAATTCAAAAGACGCCTGTCGATAAAGTAAAGGCGACGGATCAAAAGGAACAGCATTAAAGGACTAAAAGCGAAAATTTACGTTCAGAACAGAACATTAACGTTCAAGCATCTCATTAAGCGTAAGGCTTATGATAGGGATTATCTTTCGGCTTATTCTTGTATAGGCCTACTGCAAGTTATGTTCAATTAACTAACTATTAGTCTTAGCTTCAAATATTTCACTGTGCAGCCAATGAAAAACGATGTTAACATTATTTAAAATTCTCCTTAAAGCAAAAAATAACAATGGAGTTTTGATTATATACTTATCTGCGTTTATCTACATTCTATATTAGGCCTATTACTTTACAAAGAAAAAAGGGGTTTTCTAACGGGGAGCAAATCTACAAAAAACTATAAGACTTAGAGAGCTGAAATTTGGCATATTTGATCCCCTTGAGCCACAGATGCGTAATAAGGAACGGTTTCACAAAATTCCCATGGGACATCAAAGTTTCAATGTTAAACTATAGGGAAGCCCATTGGTTTGTTATAGTAGCCTTGATTTTGAATTAATTGAATAAAGTCCCAAGAACGTTTTTCCACGTGTGATATCCAGCTGATCAGCTAGTCTGGTTTATAACTGAACTTAAAACGCTGTTTAGTTTAAACTAAAATACAAACAGAAATACAATCAAGGTGGAATAAAACTTAACTTATTTCATAGGTTTTAATGGAAAAACTGTCGATCGATTAAAAATAAGAAATTTACCTCAAAGCAGGTCAAGGGAGTGGGCCAGTTATTGGAACAAAAAGGCCTCGTTGGTTTTGACATCGTCGTTTTAATGCTTGCAGCGTTTCCATGGACCGAGCGTGAGCGGCCATTCACGCGTGGATAATTCCGATTGCAATGCAAATACGGATATTTTGTTCTTTTGTAAATAGCGTGCGTCGGGACTTCTATCAACTAAATGCGGTCTCTGTCGATGTTAAGATTAATTTTTTAGGTGCATTCGAATGATAAACGAGTGTAAAGACTTTATATTATTTAATTAACTATAAAATTTGAATTGAAATAGTTACTTTAATATAAAAAAGATTAAGAAACTTTAGAAAGTGAATTATAACTTGCTAAAGATACCAAAAATGTTGTTGTATAAAGTAATTTATTTAACATCATTAACTCACTGTATAGTGACTGAATTTATACCACACCAACAAATGAAGAATGAGCATAAATTAAACAGGTCAACGAAACGCATTTTCATCTAAATAATTGCGATTGATTGAATTATTTGGTTGGCAGAACCGCTATTGTTACTCCAATTATATCGGTTGAATTAATAAAACCGTTATGTATTGATTAATATAGGCGAGTAGATGATTTAACAAGTACAGGTTGAATTGGTATGCGGATGTGTTTTGTATAAAAGTTTGCAAATTCTGAAAAATAATCTTTTTTGTCTTTTCAATTACGTAATTTTTCAGTTTTAAATTATGTATTCATCCAGAAAACTGACTCTTACATAGACATGATTAAACTTTACGAAACATTTACTAGAAAGTTTACTGGTAACGTATAGGGTGGACGAAAAAAGAATATAATACTAAATGTTTTTTTTTAAACTGAAAGCTCCTTAACAAACCAAATTTGCTTACCTATTCATTTATTTTAATACATAACTTACGTCTGTATACTGATGAACTATGTGGCCTGATCTATTCTATACTTATTTGTACGCTGGAGGTTATGTTGTGATAAAAACACAAATCTACTGTTCTGGGCCGATTTTAATAATTTAGATGTACCTTGTTTTAAAGAGCTCGGCGTGAAGTACTCTACTATAGGGGAAACAATTATTAAGATTTGAATGGTGAAAAGACGCTCTTGCGAAGTAGAAGACTCTTTGCTGTTTAATTAAAAATATTAAATTATTGTTTTTAAAAACCTGTAGGATATTTCGGATGTTTCTAAATGTAAGTAAATGAACTTGGCGGAGTCAAAGGGCGAACAGTCAGTGGGTTTTAGGGGCACTCACGGGCTTCTGGCAGGTTTAGTGTTACGGCGGCGCTTATCTGGGCTTCCGACCCCACCACGCGTGACTCTCTACGTTATAACTCGACCACGTAAACACCGGACTGATAAATCGCTACGTTACACACCGACCACGTAAACATTGGACTGATAAGCCGCTACGTTACAGCTCGACCACGTAAACATCGGGCTGATAAGCCGCTGCGTTACAACTCGACCACGTAAACATCGGACTGATAAGCCGCTAAGTTACAACTAGACCACGTAAACATCGGACTGATAAGCCGCTACGTTACAACTCGACCAAGTAAATATCGGACTGATAAGCCGCTACGTTAAAACTCGATCACGTAAACATCGGACTGATAAGCCGCTACGTTACAACTCGATCATGTAAACACTGGACTGATAAGCCGCTAAGTTACACCCCGACCACGTAAACACCGGACTGATAAGCCGCTACGTTACAACTCGACAACGTATAAACCGGACTGATAAGCCGCTACGTTACAACTCGACAACGTATACTCCGGACTGATAAGCCGCTACGTTACACCCAGACCACGTAAACACCGGAGTAATAAGCCACTCCTGGAATATGGAGTGTACGCATATACACACGCCTGAACGTCACAGAATGTTGGCAGCACGACCTCTTCATTATAAAATAAAAATCAGAACTACTTTTAACAACAAAAAATAAAAACATCTCAGTCCTTATTTAAAAACAAATTTAAAAATCTGTTTTTTATGTAACCTTCATTTAGTTTTGAAAGGCGAAGGGCCAACCCTTGGGCTTGCTACTCATAACTGATTCATCAGAAAATAACAATGGGACCTGTATAGAAACGAGGCCAAACTTTCTTGGCGGTGCTTTCCAGCCAGGTAAAAAAATTATTTCAATTGGAACTATATTACTTGGGATTGAAATTACTTCAAGAACACACCTAAAAACTTAATACCACTCGAGCACACTTTAATAGCTTGAGCGAGGCACCGTATTTCAATTAGTGAACTGTTAGAAACGATTAGAAATTATAACAAGAAAGTTATAAAAGGCCAATAAAATGAAAAGGGAAATCCAATAACATACTTTATGGACTCTTCATAATGTTGTTATGGCCTTTGGAACTGTATATTCGGGGTTCTTTAATCTTGCAATAGTTATCACAGGCATTAAAATACTAGGGTTGACTACTATTCGTCAAACATTTACATCGATGGGTTGTAGCGACATTTACATCGATGGTAGCGACAGTAACATAATAATATAGGACGAAAAAACAAAGGAACTCGAGAGACATTATTGACTAAAATTCCAACGATGTTATAAGATGTAAACACGATAAAGGGGCGCCTTCTTTGAACTTACAGAGCGCGCTCATATACACAATTTATTTACAATTTGTCCAGTCAAAAGAAAAATCCGGATAAAAGTGTAACTGAAGGGAAAGCGATCGAACGCTCGGCAAATATTTATCCTCCGACGTAAGCTGCTCCTTTATAACATTGGTAAACTCGGCTTTCCCGCCTCACGTACACCGGTATGTGCTTCAGCGCCGAGGCAAACATTCCTATTGATTTTCCTTATTAAATGTAATGAACTTATAAACCTCATTTGGTATCTATTGCAATTACTTATTACTTAGTTACGTTCAATATTGATCGATTGGTACATTTTCTTCCATAAGAAAGGTAAAAATGATTAAAACGGATTATAGTATTTGGCTTATTACCAAATTCTATAAACGACTAAAGAGACACACCGGAGACACGTAAATAAAAGCTACATAGAAAACTTCTTATAGGAGGTTAAAAGTTATTTTAAACTTGACTGCTTTAAGCTTTAAAACAATTATGATTTTTAATCTTCAGTTCCAGCTACGGCGTCAGTAACAAAATTTAGCTACCGAGACGGGGTGCAGGTAAGGGCGTTGCTTCGATTAGATGCACTTTTGTAGATGCCAGTAGAATACTTCGGGTCGGGCCTACGACAGACGGGCAGTCTGTATAGAGTCAGATGCAATGCACATCATGCCGACCGTTTCCTTTTGATTTCCCCGTAAAAATGTTTCTTTTTTTCAAAATCAAAATTATATATTCAAACAAATCGACTTAACCATATCAATGGGTGACACGACCAGCGGATACATTAAGCTTTTCTGGTTTCAATCGTTTCAAGTACGGTAGCCGTAGAAATTTAAAAAAGTTGTAGCGACCTCACATCATTTCCCTGACGGATAGGACAAGCAGGCTCCCAAATCAATTAAAGTCGTGCCGAAATGCCTTCGTGACCTGGGATTGCTAACACTGGCTGAACTGTAAATTATGGTAACTGCACTCTTTTGCAAGTTCAAAAGCCACCCGATCCAGGGCATGGATGTGCATGGTACGACACTAGATCCAGAAATGTGTTCAAACCAGCACTGCACGGGTTGGCAGCAATGGCGCGCCTACCCTCTCAGTGGGGGGTGAACATTCAGAACCAAGTCCAAGAAGGCATTCGATTTGAAAATTGTAAATCAAAATTTAAAATACAATTAAGACGCTTTTAGTGACGAACGTGTTCTACTCGGTGGACGAGTTCATGGACCACTCACCAGGGGTAGCATTGGCTTGAGTATCTAAATTTCTCTTAAATGATCAAGCTGTGGCTGATATTTTCTATTTTTGTAGCTGAAGATTGTTTTATTCCAACTTTGTGTTTTAATTGTTCAATTTAATTTATATTGTAAAATTATTTTAAAATTTAAGAATTTGACGCACGCTGTGCATGCAGTATTTGTATTGCCTAACAGCAATAAGGGCCACGTCACATTGGTAGAGTAACTCGGCCGAGTTACAATAGGATCAGATGATTCCTATTGTTTAGAATGTCAACTCGACTTGACCATTTGAAAGTTTACATTGGTCGAGTAACTCGGTCGAGTGCACTCGGCCGAGTTGCTATAGTTAGGATCAGCTGATTCCCATTGTCAACTCGACTCGTCCAGTTGAAAAAGGTCGGTTTACATTGATCGAGTTGCGGTCGAGTCTAACAAGCCCTCCTACTCGACCAGTGTGGCGTGTTCCTAAGAGCCGCGTCACATTGGTCGAGTAACTCGGCCGAGTCAACTGGGCCGAGATGCTATTAGACAGGACCAGCTGATTCCCATTGTCAACTCGACTCGTCCAGTTGAAAAAAGTCGGTTTACACTGATCGAGTTGACGGTCGAGTCTAACTTGCCCTTCTACTCGACCGACTTGACGCGGCCCTTAAGGAATATTATTATTACTATAAAACTGCAAAAAATGGTTCCTCACCTCCTTCTCCTGTGTGTAGAAGTGGACGGCGAGGTCGAGCCGGCGCCGCCGCTGGTCCACCCGCGCCGCGAACGACGTCACGTGACTCTCGAGCTCGTGCGCCACCGAGTAGATCTCGTCCGCGTTACACTCGCCCGTCTGCGCGAGCTCCTCCGCCGCCGTCAGCAGCTTCTCCGCGTTGGTGTAGGTGTTCTGGAACACGACACAGACACTGTAGTGTACACCGAGTAGATCTCGTCCGCGTTACACTCGCCCGTCTGCGCGAGCTCCTCCGCCGCCGTCAGCAGCTTCTCCGCGTTGGTGTAGGTGTTCTGGAACACGACACAGACACTGTAGTGTACACCGAGTAGATCTCGTCCGCGTTACACTCGCCCGTCTGCGCGAGCTCCTCCGCCGCCGTCAGCAGCTTCTCCGCGTTGGTGTAGGTGTTCTGGAACACGACACAGACACTGTAGTGTACACCGGGTAGATCTCGTCCGCGTCGCACTCGCCCGTCTGCGCGAGCTCCTCCGCCGCCGTCAGCAGCTTCTCCGCGTTGGTGTAGGTGTTCTGGAACACGACACAGACACTGTAGTGTACACCGGGTAGATCTCGTCCGCGTCGCACTCGCCCGTCTGCGCGAGCTCCTCCGCCGCCGTCAGCAGCTTCTCCGCGTTGGTGTAGGTGTTCTGGAACACGACACAGACACTGTAGTGTACACCGGGTAGATCTCGTCCGCGTTACACTCGCCCGTCTGCGCGAGCTCCTCCGCCGCCGTCAGCAGCTTCTCCGCGTTGGTGTAGGTGTTCTGGAACACGACACAGACACTGTAGTGTACACCGGGTAGATCTCGTCCGCGTCGCACTCGCCCGTCTGCGCGAGCTCCTCCGCCGCCGTCAGCAGCTTCTCCGCGTTGGTGTAGGTGTTCTGGAACACGACACAGACACTGTAGTGTACACCGAGTAGATCTCGTCCGCGTCACACTCGCCCGTCTGCGCGAGCTCCTCCGCCGCCGTCAGCAGCTTCTCCGCGTTGGTGTAGGTGTTCTGGAACACGACACAGACACTGTAGTGTACACCGAGTAGATCTCGTCCGCGTTACACTCGCCCGTCTGCGCGAGCTCCTCCGCCGCCGTCAGCAGCTTCTCCGCGTTGGTGTAGGTGTTCTGGAACACGACACAGACACTGTAGTGTACACCGAGTAGATCTCGTCCGCGTTACACTCGCCCGTCTGCGCGAGCTCCTCCGCCGCCGTCAGCAGCTTCTCCGCGTTGGTGTAGGTGTTCTGGAACACGACACAGACACTGTAGTGTACACCGAGTAGATCTCGTCCGCGTTACACTCGCCCGTCTGCGCGAGCTCCTCCGCCGCCGTCAGCAGCTTCTCCGCGTTGGTGTAGGTGTTCTGGAACACGACACAGACACTGTAGTGTACACCGAGTAGATCTCGTCCGCGTTACACTCGCCCGTCTGCGCGAGCTCCTCCGCCGCCGTCAGCAGCTTCTCCGCGTTGGTGTAGGTGTTCTGGAACACGACACAGACACTGTAGTGTACACCGAGTAGATCTCGTCCGCGTTACACTCGCCCGTCTGCGCGAGCTCCTCCGCCGCCGTCAGCAGCTTCTCCGCGTTGGTGTAGGTGTTCTGGAACACGACACAGGGACGTTGCAGTGTGGAAGATAAGTTGGGTGTAAAGTAGAGTACAGAATGTGGCAGCGACGAAAGATGCTGTGTGTACTGCAGGGCTATAACCATTAATCAACCCACGTTGAACAAGTATGCGGTTATTTATGAAGAACACTTCCAAAACCTGGTCAGGGCAAATAAATCCAGGAGCTAAGGAAGAGGTCTTAAGGGTGAAATGAAGATATGGTCTTAAGATTATTAGATATGATTAATTGAATAGACAATGATGAGCTTCATCGGGGTATACAACACAATGGGCTTTACATTGTGACCTTGTCACAATGGCTTTACACTCCGCTAGGTTCCAAATAGCTACCAGGGCTGGAGGTGCTGACAGGGCGTACCAAAGCCAAACACAACCATAGCTCACCATATAATATGGTGGACCTACCATAGCCTAAAACAACCATAACTCACCATATATGGTGGGTCTAAACATAGCCAAACAAAACCACAGCTCATCATATATGGTGGGCCTACCACAGCCTAACACAACCATAGCTCACACCATACATGCCAACACAACCGCATAGCTCACCATATATGGTGGGCTTACCATAACGAAACACAACCACAGCTCATGATATATTGTGGGCCTACTACAGCCTAACAAAACCATAGCTCACCATACTGTGGGTCTTCCATAGTCTAACATAACCATGACTCGCCATATGATATATGGTGAGGCAAGACCCCACACCATACACAAGAAAGACAAAAAGACTTTCACAAGAAAGACAAAACACATCACATCACATTGACATAATTGATTTTAGTCAATACTACCACAACCTAACCAGCGATCATTGTTACTCATAAGACTCATGGCCGCTGGTTCGCAGCTAATCCCATTAAACCAATGAATAAACAAACGGTGTCTTGGGCATCGGTTAGGACTAGTTTAAAACTACGTTTATTATACTTTCTAAACATATCCGTAACTTTTCCCAGTGTTTGCGTTAAGCCACAGAGAAGAATCAAATCAATTAATGAAATAAATATGATTCTTCTCTGTGGTTAAGCGTAGGTATAAAACGCACCATTTTTATCAGAAAAAAACACAAAGTAACAAACGAAAAATCTTTATTAAAAACCCAACAAATCATATTACAAACACGATACAAATCAAATTGAAAATCAACTTAAAAACACCTTAAAAAACAATTAAAACCACAAAACTACTCATTCTTGCGGGTGGGCGGGGGGGAGAGGTCGAGGGAGTCCAGCTTGCCCAGCACGCGGCTGAGCCTGTCCGCCGTGTCGCCCAGCAGCAGCTGACTGACCGGGGGGATGGCGCCCCCGAGCTGCCCCCCCTCCACCACCGAGCTCTGGATCACGCTCGACGTCAGCTTCAGCCCGGGGTTGTTACTCTTGGACGCGGCCTTCCGCAGTCTCTGCTGGGATCCGAAGTCTCTCAGGTCTTCGGGGTCGACGATGATGAAAGAGCCTCGCTCTTCGAATGTGGTGGATGTAGTGGACTCGGCGGATGTCTTGGAATCGGCGGATATCTTAGACTCGGCGGTAATCTTAGACTCAGCGGACAATCTGGACTTGGTAGACATCTTGGACTTGGACAATTTGGACTCGGCAGATATCTCGGAGGTCTGCGGGGTGGCAGGGGGTTGCTCGACGTCAGGGTCAGCCTCCCGGTCGGGTCTGGACCGGCCCAACAACCAGGAAAAGGTTTTTCGAACCGACTGCATTTTTGTGGAGGTAAAAGGTAAAATTCCTAAAGCACTTAAAGAAACGTATCTTATTGATGATTAACAGTTCTGACACTCGATTGACTGACGTGAAAACTTCGATAGTCTTGATTGGTGAAAAGGCAAATTGTTAATTGTAAAACGAAAACTACTTGCAAACGTCTCTGCTCAAAAGAAAAATCACCACAACAAATTCGAGTCTGTTGAACTAAGTAAGTTGACGCGTGCTACAATGTCCAGCCACTACGTGGATTTCCTCTTCACCTCCGGCGACTCCGTGGATTTCCTCTTCACCTCCGGCGACTCCGACGATTTCCTCTTCGGCTCTGTGGATTTCCTCTTCGGCACCGGCGACAGGTCGAGAGAGTCGAACTTCTCCAGGATGCGGCCGAGCTTGTCGCCGATGTCCTGTCGCATGAGCAGCCCCGACACCGGCGGGATGATCCTGTTCTCCACGACCGAGCTCCTGATCACGTTGGGCCAGCGGACGTTCTCCTCTCCCTCCCTGGCGGGGATCCCGAGGACGCTCGCGTCGTCCACCAGCACGTAGCGGGAAGTCTCCTCCTCCTGGGAGGACGAGCTTGAGTGGTTCGAAACGCTGTCCTTCGAGTCCTTACTGCCGAACACGTTGAAAAAAGATTTTAGCATTTCTTCAGGTGATCTATGGTGAAATTTGGTCGAGAGCGGTTAATTGATGAATGCGAAACTTTCTTGAACCGACGTAAATGTAAAACGAGGTAAAAGATATTTTTCCGTTACTTGAACTAGAAAATATAAATCGTCACACGATTTTAATGCAATAATGTTCAAAGCGGTTAGTAAATAAACGATAAACGGCTGATTTCGAATAAAAATAACAGCTGTATGTATTGTTCTAGATAATCTTAAGACCGTTCGACATTATAGTATTTGGTGGTACAGTAGTTGTTTGAAAAAATAACAGCTGATAAAATAAAAAAATCATCCAGAAAGACTTCAGTCCAAGGCCGTACTATAAATATAGTTTTGAATTGTTTTTTCAGTGCGGCCTTGGTCAGTCCCATGTGTAAGGGGGTCATTTCATTAAGTAGTGAATGTTTTATAATTTTGTACACATTTTGAGAAGTTCAAAATGCCAAAAAACTTTAATCTTATAATTACTTTAGCACATGTGGGCGCCAAAAGAGGTAAATTTGACGAATTCTCTGTGAGTTAACTTGAAACTTGAAACCCTTTAAAGGGAAATGTGTAGAAGTTTGGATGTATTAAAACATTTTTCAACTCATGAACATTGTTTATTAAAGCTTTTATTTGTAAGTCGTAATCATTGGCTCGACATTGATGAGAAAGCTAGGGGCTTGCCTGAACTATTGTGATATTAACGATGATATTTTGCAATTGGTTTAACTGTTTATATAACTGTGGTTGGATAAAAAGAGCAAAACGTCAACAAACAACCGACAGTACAATGCATTTAAAGCTTTTCGTTTGCATCCTATCGCCAACAAAATTTCAGCACAGCAATAACTTTTGAAGGGTGATTAACAATCTATAGAACCCGAAAAGTAAAATAATTGTTATCACCGGTATTCGTTTTCGCACGACACACCATACAATCAATAAAAAAATCATATTCAGGGTGTCTACTGACTTCTGATTTCAAAATTCCAGTATATTACCAATATTTAAAGTACGATTTTT
Source organism: Flexamia atlantica (assembly GCA_035578135.1). Taxonomy (NCBI): domain Eukaryota; kingdom Metazoa; phylum Arthropoda; class Insecta; order Hemiptera; family Cicadellidae; genus Flexamia; species Flexamia atlantica. The sequence continues at coordinate 2,686,099 of JAQJVK010000030.1, read as the reverse complement.
TCAAAATCCCAGGATCACTCGCTAACCATTTATCTAACTAAGGAGCACCATTAATTACTACCACTTATATCACATGATTTGTTTTTTTGAAAAATAATATAAATATGCGAATATTATATGAATTTAGGAAATGTTATGAACATCTCCAATCCTAAAAAAAATACAATATAAAATTGCAAATCTGATTAAGGATGTTTGGTGACTGAACTGAATTACAGGTGGTTTACTTTAGGTTTGCAAAACACAAATTGCTAAAAAGGTGTTTTCGAGCTTTTTATATCTGCATGTATTTGGACAACACTATTTTTAACGGATCTTGTATTTGAACAAAATTACAGTACCAAATTAGAAACTCCAGTATAATTCCACTATTTCCAGGATTTCCAGTATCAGTAGACACCCTGATACTGTAAGAACGAGTATGCGTTTTTAACTAATCCAATCCAATGGTGACTTATTTGTTGTTTCAATTCGCAGTTGGACGAAAAGAGCAGGACATCTGCGCCTGACGTTGACTTATCGAAACCCTGTTGTTTTCATAACCCCGTAATGAAACCAAGCATAAACACGAACGTTCTGCAGTACAGATCGCTAAAGCAGCACGATAGTTACCCACTTGGCATTTTGGAAAACAAAGAAGACTCGCCAGAACACTTCACCGAAGACCAAGAAAAATAAGCAGTACAATTTAAAACATTCTTTATTTTACGTCGTTCGTTATTTACCGGTGCTATTACGTTTGGCCGCGGCGCTGTTACGTTTTGACGCGGTGCTTTCACGTTTGGGCGGTGGTTCGGGCATCGTGCCCTCATCGATGTGGTCAAATTTCTCCAGGACCTTGCTCAGCTTGAGGTTGGTGTCGTCCTTCTCCAGCAGCCCCGGGACGGGGGGGATGATCTTCTGCGGCACCACGGAGCTGCGGACGACGCTGGACTTCCTGCGCCCCGGCGGCAGGATCTGGGGCTCCGGTTCGTTGTCCACGGACGACACGGACACGGACTCGGCCTCGGCGTTCTGGGAGGTGGAGGGTTGATCCTTGGATGTACTTTCCTTTCGACTCGACCTTCGACTCTCCCTCCTCTCTGACGAAAACCATCCGAAAGGCATGATTTCAGTGAACTTCGGATGCGGATTGATAGCTGAGAAAGAATGTGTGCGAGTGGGAAATGATCAGGTGTTGTGTGGAAGAAATCTAGTTAAATAATTTACAAAAAATTTAGAAATATAATTTTTGAATGACTAAAAATGAGAAAATATTTTTGTATGTAAACAAAAATATTATGGTGTAAGTTGTTGCTAGTAAACCACAGCTGATTATTTCTACTAAACTGCAGCCGTTCGTTATTAGACATGATGTTCGATGCGACGGTGATGAATGTGGGGATTAAATTAATTAGTTGTGGAGAGTAAAACGGCCAATAAAAAAGCATCCTGTATTTTGTATGAAAATAATCACTTTTTTAGTCGATCAGTAATTTAATTATGATTTCAAATGCAATGTAAATTATTCTGTGTGGACTTGAGATTCTTAACGTCATCAGAAGGCACAGGACTCCTCCTACTCACAACGGGCATTGAATTAAGATTATTCAACAAATAATTTTCTATCAAAATTTGCAAATTTAACTGGACTCAAGTAAAAAAAATTCAAGCTGCTATAAAACAACAGATTTTGAGAAACAAAAATAAGCAACTAAACTTGCTATAGAGATTTATTTGATTTACAAATATAACATTACGGTACACAAATTTAAATGAATCAAAGAAAGACATTTAAAGTTCATTTGTAATATAAGGATCCTAAAGCCAAATCATCATGAATTATTTTACGCTAACTGCAGTTAGAGAAGAAAAATACCAGAACTTCTGACCGGCAAAACTTTTAGTCTCAAGTTTGTTTCTTTTGTCAAGTTTGTTTCTTTAGTTTCATATTGTCAATGAAACAAATCTCGTCACAGCATTTAATTTATGACGGGTGTTTTCGAATTTGTAAAACCTGACATTAATAGAAGTATTATTACCAATGTCGTTTAAGTACGCCCGACACGTGAATCCGTTCAAACCATGAAAATATCATTTAAATACAAAGAAGAATTTATATTTAGTATGACTTTACAGGGAAATTGTTTCAAAACCAAAAGTCTGTAATTAATGGCCAACTGATGCTGTTGGATCTTGGACGCAGAACTTCTGCGTCTGAATATTACAAACCGAAACATAACCTCGAACACTGAATTTAGTTTAAACATGAATATTCTGCAACACAGATCGTAAACCTGGCAATCGAACACAACGGACACACGAATCAAGTCTACGAAAAGACAATCAAATTCAAACACCGTGTTGTGTTCACTTTTTGGGCATTTCACCCTTATCAATATTGTCTAATTTCTCGAGGACTCTGCTCAGCCTGGCGGCGGTGTCGTCGCGCTCCATCAACCAAGTGGGGGGAGGGATGATCTTGTCCTCCGTCGCGGAACTCCGGACCAGGGTGGACTTCCTGCGGCCACCGTCGGTCGAGGACCTCCGCTCCTGCGGCAGCGGGAGGTCGGTGACGGACTCGTCGGAGTCGCTCGCCTGGATGTCCTGGTTCTGGGAGGTGGAGGGTTGGTCCTGTTGGGATGTCCCTGACGTCCCTGCCAGAGCCTGCCTGGAACTCTTTCGACTTGTCCTTCCGCTCCCTCTCCGAGACGAAAACCATCCGAACGGCATGACCTCAACGATCTTCAGACAAGGATGGTAGTGATGATTAGCTGTGAGAGCTGTACGAGTAGGACTCGATCAGGTCTTGTGCAATAGGAATCGGAGTAAATAATTTTGAAAATAATGTATCGACAACATTAATTTAGAATGTTCCAAAAAAATAGAAAATATTTTAAAATGTAATCAAAAATATGTTGCTAACATTTATTGATAGGAAATAACAGCTGATGATATTACGAAATTACAGCTGTTCGTTTTAATGAAAGCACAGTCTAGGAAAGGTTTCATGGGACGATGATAGCCATAGGTGGAAGAGGAAGTACTTTTAGAAAACATTGTTCTAAATCCCTACTGTTTGTCAAACGTTGTGTTTACCAATAGTAGTAAAAATATTGAAAATATCATGTGATACGGTTAGTAGCATACTAGCCAAGGCCACACTAAGTGTGGCCTTGCCATAAACGGAGATATAATGCGCGAACTGTACCAATATTATGTTGGGCATGCTGAATGCGTTTACTCAAAAAGCGTTTATTTCAAATTCTATTACCACTGTGACAACATTAACACGAGCCTTTCGATACGTAAATGATGTCTTGTTCAGTCACATTATTTTCACTGTATACTACTAGTATTAGTATGACTATTGATAATGAACACGATGTCGTGCATTGAAGACTACAGACGGTGGGTGTTCCGAGTTCTCCTACTTTTTCTTCGAGCCAATTTGTACCACATTTCGTAAGAAGTTTGTGAGGGTTTAAGTTTCTCCATGAAGAGGAATGGTCTGTCTGCTGCTTGGTTGAATCAGTCAAAAGCATGTCCGGTGTTCAACCTCTGTCTTGACTTCCCACCAATAAACCACCAATGTATTCTAGGCGTCAAAGAATTACGGGCTCAGAAATTTTTTAATAAGCTGGCCATTAACCTAGGGAAACGGCTATTTAAACCACTTCAAGGTTCGCAATGTAATACGCCGAGTGATTTAAACTAATTCCAAAATTCATCGCCAATTAACATTTGTGCTAATATTTGGACGCCGATTTATAAATTGGGGATTAATTAAAAAAAAACAAAAAAAAACACACCATTAGAGTTTGAAATAAAACCGAGAACGATTAATCAACACCTTTTTAACTTTTTGATGGACATTTATTGATAATTATTTCTCGAGATGGTCGAGTTTATCGATGACTTTGCTGAGCTTGAGGGCGGTGTTGTCCTGTTCCAAGAGCCCTTCCAGCACCTCCTGACGGTCCAGGGGCCTCTGGGAGCTTCTCCTCACACTGCTCGACCTCCCCCGGTTCCCCGGGTGGACTACCTTGGGCTTCGGGTCGACCGCGGGCGTGTCGGGCTTGACGCTCTGGGAGGTGGAGGGTTGATGTTGATCCTGGTGTGACGGATCTGCTGCAGCCTGTACAGTGCTTGGTCTCTGACTCGCTCTTCGACTCTCCCTCCTGGCTGAAGAAAACCATCCGAACGGCATTATTTCAGCGAGTTTTCAACCGCGAACTTATGATTGGCTATGATGAAAGCTGTACGATTGGGAAATAATTATGTTTGATGATATAGAAATCAGATTAAATCACTCCGGAAAATATTAACGAATATTAAAGTCGGATGTCAAAACAGATTTTGAAAAGTAAACAAAATCGCTCTTTAAATCGCAGCTGACTAATAATGTTTGAGGAGTCGATGGTGAAATTACATGTTGGTATATTGTGCCAGATATAATGAGTATATAGTACCTATGTGTGGTTCTAGACATCGTTAGTTCCTGTTTAAAAATATGATTGCTGTAAACTGTAAAAATAACTTTTTACGATATGTACATTGAAACAATTTAAAAGAAAAATCATTGTCAAAAACATTTTTTCGATCAATTATTTTAATTTCAGGCTTTTCATTTAAATACTGCAATTCACTAGATGATTCGTACAATAAACGCAGACTGTCGTGCATGTACATTCAAACAATTAGGTAGAGTGTTATTTACCAGAACGTTCACAAGAACCGACTTCAGAAGTCGCTGTGAGGGGATCGACCGTGGAGGTTCCAGCCCATCCATCCCCTCGCCCATTCTCTCTCCAATTATTGAAGAAATATGTCCGACTGCAAGGGTTTCTTTATTCCCCAAATGAAGACGTTCGGGCGCATCCCTCGAGCAATTACTGCGCGGCCATAACTAAATGAAATCATCCATCAGAGCCTCGCCGCCCGGCTGAGGCTCTGTCCCCGTCCGGAAGTGAAGTAAATATAACCGGAACATCTGCCGGTGACTTCCGCACTTCCGGTGTTATTGACAAAGTTTGTCCTCTCATCTCAGAAACCCCCGGCAGATGCAACAACTGTGATCAAGTACCGAACATGTTTATCGATTATAAAGTTCTTGTATGACTTTCCTATTTTATTTGTGCGATGAAATACCCACGTAGATATTTTACTTTTTTAGTTCAAGATATCACTTACTACTGAACAACAATTTGCAAATTTGTATTTTTTTTAATTAAACCACCCAATAGCCAAGTGACTAACCCATATAAGCCGAGTAGTTAGTTATGAGCGGCGATGAATGGGAAAGCCCCACCTACTACCTACCTACCTTTTATGTTACCTACCTACCTTAAGAAGTAACATAAAATAAACTTTGATGACAACTACAATTTAGACCAAATATAATTACGTGAAACAGTAAAAATACCTTCACTTTGGGTTATATGGGTTGCTAAATTGGCAACGAGATCTCAACAAGACTAAAGCTGTCCAGTAATCTTTGTAATAGCAATAAGAATAAGGATAGACATAATGAGTAAATCAGAGAAAAATAATGAACTACCAAGACTGTGTCTCACAGATACTGATCCATTGTTTGAATTATTAATTTCTTTTCGAAATCTTAACTTTTAACTTTTATCGCAAGTAATTGGTAAAAGAGGCAGTTGTACCTGCACCAATTCATCATAACAGTAGATTCAAGTGTTAAACAAAAATCTAGACATTTTGAGCTAAATACCACAAAGACAAAGGCACGTAAAGCATTGACTCTATACGCATTCTCAATCTATATATTGGTTCTACGAGTTAAACAAAAATAAGCCCACTGGTAGTTTTAACTAATGGTTATTGAAAGCCATTCTGAATCCACCGACATGCGGGCGTGGTAACAAGTATTGTACAGTCACTGGTTAAACTTTTATTTCGATTCATTACCAAAGAGTGGTTTACTCTTATGAAGTAGATTTACTATCTTTCCGTTGAAATTAAAATTGTTTTCGTTATACTGCTTCAAAAATAGATGTTTTTAATGCATGTTTTCCGGACCTAAATACACTCTTTTTATTCCTAGGAATTAAAAGCTAAAGTACTCGATACCAGCTGACTCTTTATAGTCCTAGGACTATAAAAGTCAAAAAGTGCCGAGTACGTCGTAATAATCGAACAATATTCATTCGATTACAAATAATCGAAACATTCATCGTTATTATCGAAACATTCATTGTTGTCAGTTTAATCAATTTGTAAAACTCGCTCATTTCACCAATCGATTATTACATGCGTTCGATACGTCGATAGTTGTTCATTGTTGTCAGTCTACCTCAACACAAATGAAACAGACAATCAGCTGATTGCTTCAAATAGCAAGAACAAGACGGTGGCATCTTTTGAAGGCATCTTTAAAGGTAAACAAGCTGTAACATTTTGGTTTTCTTAAGTAGTCTACGTATTTTATTGAGCAATATAACGAAAAATATAGTTCATCACACGGACCTAAAGCTGCTTTTCGTTACTTGGTCATTTTTCAACCTCAGCTTACAGCCTCGGTTGTAAAACTTGACCTTGTACGAAAAGCGTCACGTTAGGTCCTTACAATGAAATATACTATTTCCATGCAATATAGTATTGGTAAGATTAATAAGGGTTTTGATAAAAGTAAATTTTATACAAAAAGCGTTTGAAACTGTTGTGGGAAGATTAATGTAGGGTATTATTATTTTATAGGTTTTACAATTCAACTCATTGTTTGGGCCCAGGGAGACTAGAATTCCTTTTTAGCGAATTTCCCCTATAGGGAAGAAGCTGTTACCGTAGTACTCATGGTAAGACCTAAGCCCGAGATCATGATAACTTTTCGTTTTGGGGCCCCCAGAAGCAAAAAACACTATTCGTTCATTTTCATAAATATATATATATATCTATATATATATATATATCTATATATATATATATATCTATATATATATCTATATATATATATATATGTGTCTTTAAGCACGATAACTCGTGTAAAAATGGTCCAATCTTAATGAAATTTGGCATGGATGTGTAAAGTAGTAATTATTCGGACGAGTTCGTAATCCAGCCCAATCCGACTACCGGAAGGGGGGGTAAAGGGGGGTAAACCCCTCCAAAAATGGGTTTTTTTGAGTTTTTTACATAGAAAAATAAAAATAATCCGATTTTTGTTGGCACCATTGAATTCAGCTCAAAAAAACAAACAATTTAGTATTTTGAATCACTGCTCTATGTCCATTGGTTAGCGAGATATTGAAAGTGGTAAACACAGTACGTTGTCCCAATGTTAACCTTATGGGAAATAAGTAAAATTCTACATCTCGCTTATTTCTCAACACATCTTGATAAAACTTGGTAAGTGGCTTCTTCTAGTTCAGATCTACTAAATATTGAATTAAAACCACCCAGTTTTAATATACCCGTAGCAGCAAACCTGCATACTCATTCCCCATGTTATTCTTATGGAGCTTTCAAAAACCTGTAAAATCTCGCTATGTTGGATTGAAATATGTTGTTTTGTACTGGAAATTCGCTGAGTATGCAGGTCTGCTGCAACGGGGGTATTAATCGGCAACCCAGAGATTTGTTGGTAATCATTTGACGTTTGACAAAAATATTAATTTAATTTTTAGGAAAAACTACTCTTAAACTGACATAGTAATTGATCATTAGTTGTTTCCATGCTCCACTATATGTAATATAATCTTACAATGTCGAGCCCAGTGGGGCCTTGGCCACATACAAACATAAAATGTTACGAAATCTCGAGCGTAAAGCCAACAAGCCGAGCAGTTGACTCTCCAAAGGTTTCAGTCAGACGACGTCGAGCCGCGATATAAAGCCGCTTAATTAACCAGGTTGGCAAATTGTAGCCGGGTCGTGTTAGCCAGACAAACATCAAAGCCAGCCTGGAACGTTGCCGAGGTTCCGCGTTCACTGCCTCACTGCCTCGCTGCCTCTACACTGGCCGTCAGTTATAGACTACGTAGAGGAGGCTAATTTACCCCTCCTAAGAAATTGTTATCAAATTTACTTCTACTGTGACGGAACAAATCTTTAAATAGTAACTTACTAAGACAGTTTACTTGTTTTACTTTCACGGCGATAGGATTCATTATACTTACATGCACACTTACGGATTTAAAAATTGAGTTCCTTATATGATGAATATTTTATTTGTGTTTATTTTGAATAGTTGAGTTCATTGATCAAGATTTTGCAGCCTGCAGTATTAAAATCAGCTTTACACCTGCATGGGTAAAAATAAATAAATAAACAATCCGGAAATTTATCCGTACTTTGATCATCCAACGTTCAAAGTCTGCAAATGGAACCAGGATTCTGGAATCTTAGCTTACTTTAACTGTAGTGACTGTCACTGGCTCCTAAACTACGCTCACCATACAAATCTATATAAATAAAATTAGAGTTTTGCCTGTACATTGCTTACAATTATGAAATTTTTGGTTATTTTTGCGTTTTGAAGGTCAGAGAATCCGATTCAAGTCCGAGAATCAAGTCTTATCTCAATTTATGTCACAATGTGTGTTGGTAACCTCAACATCACACTTTAGACAGCTTTTCAAACAAAAACTAGAGTACTATGGCTGAAACTTTTTTTCTGTGTAGTATGCACATATGAGAAGGTTTTAGACGACTTAAAACTGTCACAAAGTAAAAATGAACCCACCACTTTCTACATACATCAGAAAATGTAGAATTTCTACTGAATACAACAAGGTAGGTTTTTTCTTAAAATGTTTTAAACTATCATTGAAACTGAATTACTGGCAGGCAAATAATATGTTCTCGTTCTCCCCTTTAGATTGAAAATTTCGAGTTTATTTTAAATTGAGAACTAATAAGATAGGAAAGGATAATCCGGGGCAGAGAGGCTTACGGCATTGATTGGACCTGCAACATTCCAGATTGGCTGTGAAGCTGAAATATAATTCACTCTTTTCATTTCAAATAAATTCTTTGACTTCACCAAAGCGTTAGTAATTAATATTCTAATTGAGACATCTTTTGAGGGAAAGAATTTGCCCGTGGCTTGTAAAATGAACGTAACTTTGATAAATCATCACAATTTCAAATAGCTTTATGTATTCATAATAGGCATAAGAAAGTTTGTGTTCGATATAAATTGACAGCAATTGTAATTTACTTTAGGTTTTTATTATTTGAGAGATTTCATTAATAGATGTAATAAAAAACGACCAACAACACTTATAATATATTATAAAATATACACAACACTTATAAAATATATTCACCCATATAATGTATTTACATACAAGATGATATATATATACAAATGGTGGAAAACGGGGATCAACTGCGATTTGTCAAACCAATCAAGATCAGGCCCCTAGGAGAGGCTCTTCAATCTCTTTAAATCGATCTTCATTTTCAACATTGGTGTATATATACCATCTTGTATGTAAATACAGTATAAGTGTAAATATATTTTAAGTTTTGGAAGACGTTTTTTATTTTCATCCAGTGAAAAAACCGTATCATGCTAATCAATAAACTATTTAATTTAATTATTGCTTAAATACCGTAATCCTTTATAAAGTATTGTTTTAAAAATCCCATGGTAATTTTTACTAGTAAATGAACACTATAGACATAGTCCAAAGTGAAAACTTAAAAATGGAGCTCTCTAGAGAACCAAAGTAGTTCTCGACACATCAAGGATTTGTTTTGTAGATAATCGTTGTCATCACTATAATCACCCCGACAGCGCCGGCGCGGGGGGCCCTGGGGCCCTATTTTTGAAACGGTAGTGAGTCACTCGTCAAGTCATCTGTCAGCTGATGGTAGCATTGTTTAAACCACCACGTTGGATGTCAACGTTTCAGACGATACATTTGTCAAAGTAGAATGCCAAATGTAAACACTGATCAATTAAAGGAATTACCTCATTTTTCATGGCTTGCCTATCTCGGTATATTTATAGGTAAATTTAGTTGTAAGGCATTTTGTAAATAGTTCAAAGGCTATCCGAACGATTTTAAATATTTAGTATCAAAAAGTAAACATAGCCTAATTGGAAAGGCTTTCCATGATTACTGTAAATACCTGGTGGACCGAGCCTTGCTCGGTGTTATTTCATGTTTACCAGTTTATCCAGTTGCTATAAAATATTTCAATGTCATAAAATTGATTAGGCCTAATAGAAACCTTTTTTATTGCTCCATGGACTCTTCATCCCACTTGCTGTATTTTCCCCTGATAGCTGTAGATCCCAAACAGCTGTTATGATTACGTCATTTGTTTACATTTTCCTTGTTTATTTTCGTTGCTATCACGGCAACCCATAAGGCCAATGTTAAAATTTTACTACTTTAAAATTAGATTTATTACGTTATTAGATTTTCTCTGGCCAAGTAATCTGCATATAAGACGTTTTTGGGTCATAAATTACTTATTTCCAGACTTTGAAGAAAATCCTCGGAGCCGTTTTCGAGATCGTTGTGCAAGCAAGCAAGCATACAAGCATACAAGATAACACTGCTCGTATAAGAGTATAGGATTACTTCCTCCTACAGAGAATAAGAAGTAGCGTAATTTCTGTCAACTCACACATTTTTACTCAACAGCCTATTGCTTGGTGAGTAAAAAAATGGTTGGGTTCGTGAGATACTCAATGTATACGATTATTAAAATTATGAATTTTTAAGAATAAATGCCTATTCGAATGATATACAGAGGTATTGTGGGGCTGAATTCATTTAGTTAGTTAGGAATATTTTTATTTTTATCTGTGAATTCATTTTATAATTAGAAACAAATAACTTGAAGGATGAGCGACTCACTCACTCGCCAACCGAACAATTTCAAAAATAGGGTCCCTGTTGAATACTGACCTACAACTCACGCTCCACAGTCGAATTCTTTGCCCTCTAACTTTGTGCCTAGTACGCTACCAATTAGCAAAGACACACACAAAGTAAAAGTGATTGCACCACAACCACGCGATGCCCGGTAATCCTATACTCTTATACGAGTAATGTTATCTTGCTTGCTTGTATGCTTGCTTGCTTGCACAATTATCTCTAAAACGGCTCCGAGGATTTCCTTCAAAGTCTGGAAATGAGTAATTTATGACTAAAAAACGTCTTTTATCCAGATTACTTGGCCAGAGAAAATCTAATAACGTAATAAATCGAATTTTAAAGTTGTAAAATTTTAACATTGACCTTATGGGTTGCCGTGATAGCAACGAAAATAAACAAGGAAAGTGTAAACAAATGAAGTAATCATAACAGCTGTTTGCAATTTACAGTCATCAAGGGAAAGACAGCAAATGGGATGAAGAGTCCATGGAGCAATAAAAAAGGTTTCTATTTATCAATTTTATGACATTGAAATATTTTATAGTAACTGGATGAACTGGTAAACATGAAATAACACCGAGCAAGGCTCGGTCCACCAGGTACTTTTTATTTTTATCTGTGAATTCATTTTATAATTAGAAACAAATAACTTGAGGGATGAGCGACTCACTCACTCGCCAACCGAACAATTTCAAAAATAGGGTCCCTGTTGAATACTGACCTGCAACTCACGCTCTACAGTTGGATTCCTTGCCCTCTAACTTTGTGCCTTGTACGCTACCAATTAGCACAGATGAGGCTCCAAACACAAAGTAAAAGTGATTGCACTACAACCACGCGAAGCCCGGTAATTGCCACTTAAGCCAGCGAGAGGCCGAGCTGATTGTGTTGGTTGCAGCGAGCCCTCGCGATACAGCGGCAAGCGGCACTGCGACCGCCCGTGGTGTGGAGACCCCACTGTGCGCTGCGTAGACCGGGGAACACGCTCTGATGAAACTCCATACGGGGCTTACAACTATCTGCTTTAAACAAACCATCCAATGATGCCCTGAGTCCTTGCACTCATCCAATGGGGCTCATTAGACAACAGGCCCTTGGCATTAACTATAGGGTCGAGGTTAGCTATAAGTAAGGTCATATGGAGCCAATACGGAATACTGAAATGAGCAGCCAATAAACTTTAACTTTGATCGCGGGCAACAAATAAGGCGGGTGAGTGAGTGCGCTGCTGATGAAGTTATTGTTTATTATTTGTTTGGTTGGTTAATTAACTAAAGTAAACACAAATTGACACGTAAAAGGCCCTGAAGACCCTGAACTTAGTTTTGGCAGCTCAACAAAAATAGTTCACTTTAGTCGTTTCAGCTGATGTTTAGCATCGTTTTTCGTTTCATGAAGATGCCCCCTCGATAGCTATAAGTAGGTAGTTATGAACAGGTTTTAATATAATGAAAGCTAAATAATTAAAACCCAATTTAAAAATGATGTAAAAATATAATAGAATAGACCTGAACCAGTCTGGCTTATGGTTGTGGGCCTTAACGGGGTGCAGAGCTGAGCGGCTGGGCGGCTGAGCGGCTGGGCGGCTGAGCGGCTGGGCGGCTGAGCGGCTGAGCCGTGCCATATGGAGGCTGAGACAAAGGGGCTATCAAACAATGAGCCGCCGACTGACGGACGGACGGACAGGATAATACGCCGGAATATTCATCTCTACGTCATGCTGAGGATCTAGGTATCGGGCAGGCTGGAGGGACCAGCAACCTGGTATTCTGGGGATCGCTGGAAGGTGGATTTTTGTAAGGTCAGTGGTTTTTATAGTTAATAATTCATGTAAACATGAGTTTGTTTTGTATTACTGTCTCACATAACACAACCATAGTAAGTACAGAACCAACTAACTGTCGATCAGATTGTGCTTTACACAAATATCGCAAACTTTAAATGCTGGTCAATTGGTGGAGTTTTAATTTAAGTGTATTCATACTGGATATACTTAAATGAAAGTATTTATTTAAAAAATTCAGAAAGGTACATTTTTCTCCACAAAACAATTCATTGATAGTAATATAGTTCAATACTTAAATACTTTAACTTTTGGAATGGCTACCTACCCAGGCAGGTATTTTAAGTGAGTGTGAATGAGAGATGAGTTTAAAATCTAGAACAATCTTCTATCCTGTACATCGACTTGAAAAAGATTTAAGATACTTGCTCGCACGATACGCTCTAAATAATACGATAACACAATAGCTATTTGTGTATTAAGAGCGCAAAGTACGTCATTGCCGCTTGAGAATTGCAGATGGCCGCACGAAGCGTTAGCTGAGTGCGACCAATCACTCCAAGAGCGGCAATGACTATTTGTTCTCGTCAATACACACAATATTTTTCCTACCACCATTATTTAAATAGTTTAACTTATTAACTAACCTCTACACAAAAGTTCATTGAGGTTAGTTTGCTTATTCTATTGGAAGGAACCGGAAGTTAGTGTTTAGAAACGCCGACTATGAAATCAGCTGATTTCAAGGCAACTAAAATTGAGAGTACGGTGAGTGTCATGGGATTTCTGACGAATAGAAACTGGTCTTTGGTGATTGACGTCATAGTTATCTCTCTTGTGTGCCATCTTGACCTAATCAAAAACCCTGATCTAGCGAGCGGGAATGAAATGAAAGCGGAAATGAACCGTTTTGCATACTGCATTTACAGGTGTGGCAATGTGATTATTTCCATGCAGTGGTAGAAAAAGGTTTTATCTGAGCAAAAACCTCATTTAAACATATGCATTCCTCAGTACTGTAAACCACTTTATTGCGGAAGTTACCAAACACGGTACTGAATATGTTGAACAGCACAAAAACCCGCCTCCGCCGCAGTAAACATGTCAGCCACGGATTGCAACCAGCAACCAGCGGCAGCGGCGGTCGGTTTTGCAACCAAGGGCAACCGGCCATCAGCAGTAAACGCCGGTTGCGGCAGTAAATCGATCTGTACGAGGCTCACAACGATTGGGATAAAACTGCTATCACCGAGCAGCCAGCCAGCCAGCAGCCCTGGCGTAGCATGTAATTCACCTAGGTTGGCCAAAGCATGTACTAATCATCTCATAAAAAATGTGATACAAGTCACATTGAAAACATTGTTGGTTACACATGGTGTTTGATACATTTTCTCCGAACTGTCAAATCGCCACGTTGCGTTTGTTTACAATATTGTTTTGTTGTAATCCGTGGTAATATTAAAGGTTATATGTTGTTTACAATATCAAAAATATTTATAATTGTCTATTTTCATTCAACATTTTTAAAATTTCTACAATTTTTCGACCTTTTTACAACTTTCAGTGGGACAGTTTAATTTGATTCTATTTCTCGACTTTGTTAAGCTGCTTGTTTATTTTTTCCTGGACCAATTTTGTTAAGTTTTGAACGCAATCTGAAACAATCTTTCAAACGTTGACTTGCAGAAAGAAAGTAATGGCTATGCATAAAGTCGCCTATTTTTCTTTATACATATTATTTAGTAATAAAATCTAAGACTACTAATCATGCCGCATCCATGACATACCCTTTCCGTGTTAATACATATACTTCATTTGAGTTGCATAAGTAATATTTTAAGTTGCACAAGAGAACTTCCAGTTGCAATATTGCATCAGAACTTTCCCTATACTGCAAGTGATATACTAAAACAGATGTTCATTAGCTATGTTTTTAGCACAGCTGTAACATAGCTGTAGCATTTTGTTTTATGCTTAGGTTTGTAAGATAATAGTTTTGTTTACTTTCGTTCTGGCCAACTTAGGTGGCTCCTACTCTAGTAGTATGTAAGTAGGAAGGGGGTTGTAAACGTGAAGTGCGGAATGTTGTATGTTGTAACTACCGGTATTGTTGGAGTGCCTTCACTTATACAACCCGCCACACGCGCAGCTGGCGAGTGTGCAAGTAAGCTTTCTCTGTGCCGACCACACCAGTCGCTGCTTGGGAGTTGTGGTGTACAAAATCCAGTCGGTTAAATTACTTTACATAGATACATTATATACAGATATTATAATAGATTACTATATTAGATATATTACTTGAAATGGCGACCTACCCAGGTAGGTATTTTAAGCCAAGTATGAATGACAGATGAGTGAAGGATGATTGTGGCGCGATCTTGTAGTCTTGTTACTGACTAAGGCCGACATGTTCCTAAACAGGACTGTTAATTAATAGCCCGACAGCCAATGGCAACTAAGGGACCTACATTTTAACGTGATATCTGAACCACGATTTCCTCGGATAACAGTTTTACGAAATGGTCTAATTAATTATGAGGACGGTCCTATATGAACGTAGTATTCAATAGTGCGGACGTTAATCCCAACTAAGGAACACCGCGTCCACAAGCTACCACAAACTTTTTTGTTAATAATTTTTTATTAAATGGATTTTTTTATATAACAATTCTGCATAATAAGTTAAATTAACAGTTAAAATGTTATGCTTACAACATTGTAGACGACTTTTAGATTATCTCCTTGTAGGTAATCTATCCTAAGGGAAAGGAAGTACTTCAGTATATGTATCAAGTGTTGTGTTGAATTATTATAAGGTTGAGTTTAAGGGCTGCCAACACTACAGCCAAGTTTGATAAATATGATCTCAAGTTTAAGTTTTAACAAACCGCCTACGTTCACACAGCTTCCTCAACGTACACGGAATTATTACAATTCTCTTTTGCTCTGTAAACCCTCTGGAAACGAGTACCGCACAGCACAATCCGTGAGAACCTGTATCACATGACGTAGCGGTCGGATATCGGGAGTCGGGATACCGGGGATGCCATCAGGTGGCGGACAATGGGTCATTACAGCAGCATTGGCCACAGCCACAGCGGCTCCGGGCCGACACGGCGAGCGGAGCGGTCCACGGCCGCGTGGGGCGAGCTTTGGTCGGGGAAGGGTAAAACATACAAGTTGGCTTAAGAGGGGGCTCCAGTCATGGTGTAAAGAAAAAAGAAAGGTGCACAGTCAGCTGGTATGACGTAGTTGGGCTTGAGAAGAAAGCGGATCTAGCGGTTTTACAAAATATTTTCATTGAGTTGTATCATTCTTTTTTAATCATTCTTTGGTGAGACAGAATGATTACCTCATGGAGGACGTTACCCTGAATATGAGTGAAGGATGAGTGTGATGATCATGATGATAGTGGCGCGATCTTGAAGTCTTGTTACTGACTAAGGTTGGCACGTTCCTTAGACAGGACTGTTAATTAATAGCCCAACAGTCAATGGCAGCAGGCTCCAGAAACAACCCTTCAAAATGCTACTAACTTTTCTCGGGATCGATCCGGCTAACTACAAGTTTGTATTAACTGGTTTGTATTGTAGTTGTCGTAAGCGCTAGTTGTGTGAGCCCAACTACGTCACATCAGCTGACCCTGCACACACCTTCCTTTTTTCCAATCACGAATGATTTCGCGTTTCTACCTGCTTCTTCTATATAAGGCTAGTGTTCTCCTATATAACTAAGTTCCATCCAGCCTCAACCGCTCATCCAAAATCCTTGATCGGTATCGAAGAAGAGCGATATCGAAATGCTGCACTCATGTCGCTAGATAATTTTTTTCTCTTTCAAATAAACCATAGATCAACGATTTTGGATGGTCTTTCAAATAAACCATAGATCAACGATTTTGGATGAACGGTTGAGGCTGGAAAAAACTTGAAAGTTAACATTAGCCTTAGGGGAGAAGCAGGTAGTCGCGCGGGACTGGAGCCCCCTCTTAACGTTTCAACATGATAAGGAACATATTTGTTTGATTATTCACCTACTTCACTTCCTACATGACCCACAAACACATTAATGTGCACAAGTCCCGATTCAATTTTTTAACTACGGTATTGAAAACAAATTCTGCTTACAGCAGTCGGCAGATGTTTTTATCTTTTAATTGAGGTTTTGGATGAGCGGTTGTGACCTGTACTGAATTAAAAAGCTTACATTGGCCTTATGGGATAAGTAAGTAGACGCGCGACATTGTACGTGAGAGGACCCCCCCCCCCCCAATCAACTTGAATATTTTTTGGCAAGACCACTCCAAAAAACATGGTGTATAAGAAGTTTATAAAAAGCTCTCTTGTTTGTTTAAACACTCAACAAAACGCTTTGAAAAATGATGGTTGTATTATCTTCATTAGTACGTTTAAGGATGGAGCCTGTAAAATACACCAAAGAGTGATTAAAATATGTTTAATAATTTCAAAAAGATG
This sequence comes from Flexamia atlantica, assembly GCA_035578135.1. Classification (NCBI taxonomy): domain Eukaryota; kingdom Metazoa; phylum Arthropoda; class Insecta; order Hemiptera; family Cicadellidae; genus Flexamia; species Flexamia atlantica. The sequence goes on along the minus strand of JAQJVK010000030.1, from coordinate 2,669,000 downwards.
AAAAATATTGTTTTAGGAGGGTAGGTTATTTGACTAACAATAAAAAAATGTTATGCTAAGTATTAAGTACTTATAAACCTTGAAGCTGAAATTTGAAAGTAAAGATAAACGTTAACAACAAACTTAAAAAGCCGTAGTTTATAGGCAGTTGTTTTAAAACAGATAAGAAGGAAAGTTTAGGGAGCTTTTAATGAGTGAAGGGGGAGGAAACATTAAACAACAAACGCCTGATTTATTCAAGGCCCTATCTCCTTGAGAGAGCCTTACAGTCTTTACAAGTACACAGCGTCATATTTTCGGGTTTGAAGTTGTGAAAACAATGTTATGAGTTATTAATCATCCAGCATAAAGTATTATGAACTGTTGTAAATACACAAGTTTACAATTATTATTAATATTAAAATCACACATCAATAATTGTATAATTAATGGGCTTTTATTTCTTTATCCGTGGTAGTAGTAATAAATCAACTGCTACAGTAGGGCTGCAACTAAATGGTTCATGGGGTGTTAAATTTTATTTCGTGTCAATTTCAATCTCAAAATGCGGGATAGTATATCAATACAATGAGTTGTCCTGTAAAAATTAAAATGTACCTGCTACGCTCGAACCAGTGCCAAGTAAACTCGCGTCTTAACAACAAAATGCTCGTCATATTTTCTCATCAAAACTGAACTATAAGATGGACCGGAACTATAAGAAGGACATGGTTGACATGTCCACGTCGTCAGGTCCCGGTGATGGAGGGGTGTCTACTTACATCTGATTTTAAAACTCCATTATATTTCCAGTATTTCAACTAACATTTTTTTTAATTCCAGTATCGCCAATTATTTATCTAAGGAGCACCATTAATAAATTTTTGTATTAATATGAATAATGTTTAAAATTAAGTAATTGATTAACAGCATTGACAAATAAATAAGATAAATTATATAATAAAAACTCGTCAAAGAAAAACATATTTGTTTGATTTTTATCAGGGTATCCCAAGTCCCCTTGTAACCCTACGTTCGTCCCACTTTATTATCCAAATAATGAATAGAAAATTACAATCACAAATTAAAAAGTTTAATTTACTATGAGTGTCAACAGAGTCTCTCACTTTTATACCATCATTTGTTTTATGAAAAATAATATAAAAATGTGATTATATAAATTTAGAAAATGTTGAGAACATCTCCAATCTTAAAAAAATACAACATATAAAATTGCAATTTTGATTTGGATATTGCGGACATTTTGCCATCACTGATTAGTAAAAAACAAGTTTCACGACGTTTCGGGATCAGATTCAGACGCGTCTTGAAACTTATTTTTTACTAATCAATGATGGCAAATATCCGCAAAAATCCAAAACCAAATATTAAATCAGCATCACCAACCATGAATTTCAAACAAAGAATATAGAATTGTAAATCTGATTAAGGGTGTTTAGTAATTATTGAACTGAATTATAAGTGGTTTAATTTAGGTTTGAAAAACACGCATTGCTGAAAAAAGTGTTGTCGAGATTTTTATATCTGAATGTATTGGCCAAAACTATTTTTAAGGGATTTCATTGCTTATATTTCAACAAAAATTACAGTACAAAATTGGAAATTCCAGTATAATTCCAGTATTCCAGTATCAAAATAAAATTCCAGTATAATTCCAGTATTTCCCGTATCAAAATGAAATTCCAGTATTCCCAGGATTTCCAGTATCAGTAGACACCCTGTGGAGGGTAACGGCGTGGTAAGCTGTATGACCACACCACAGACTGCAAGGGCGGACCGGTCCGGCTGCACTTGCCGCCAATTATGCACCCGCGTCAATTTCCTCTCCCGCCGAGGCACTTCCTCCTCGGACGGGTCCGGTTTTCGCTCCAAATACCGACTGGACCACTGGACTCGCCATTGCCCGTGGCCGCCGCCGCAGTGAAACCTGCTCTCGCCCTGCACGGTATCCGGCGCGGCGGGGCTAGCGATATACTTCAGGTGGTTTATCAAGTGAAGAGGTTACAGTAAATTATTATTTCTAGTGTTTAATGATTGATTTGATGAATGTTTTTGATTTGAAAATATTTTAACAAGTCTAATTTAAGAACTAGGAGAGTCTAAGGTTAATCGAAGTATTTAATCAGGCAAGGCTGAGTCCATAGCAGGTAATTGACACTAAGGGGCAAAGTAGGCAAAATGAGTACTGCTTTAAATTTGCATAACCAACCTAATCAGGCGTAGACTAAAAGCAACAGTGCAAATGCAAGAAAATCTACTAATATTGTTATAATAATGTTTATAAATTGAGCACTTAACATTTATGGCAAGAAACGATGATTTACATAAATATCGTTATTAATTATCTATTTGCAGACAATCAAACTATTAGTATAGCCAGAGTATTTATTATTGTCAGAGGGTACTTGCCTAGTTATTTTAATTGTAGTAATGTTATAGGTTACATAGATCTATCATATTAATTCAGTCAATGTTTAAAAGTTTTAAATGTCTAACAATAACTAGAGCTGCAACTGAGTGGATCATGGAATGTTAAATTTTAACTCCTTTGCCGATTTTTAACTCAAAATAAGATATGATTATATAATTTTAAAATTCGCTAAAATTTGAATTGGGAAGTGAGAAAATTTCAAACACTAAATTAATCTGATAGATCTATGTAACCGCTTTTCCTTCATCTGAATCTCTATAAAACCGCAATTGAAAGCGGGCGGTAGTGGTACTTCGCAACTGGCTTGTTTTCATCACTCCCCTTTTGTTTTCCTTATTGTTCCCCGATGAACCCTAGCCGACCAGCTGTTCCCTCAGCGTTTATATTGCTCAACTTTCATCACCCTCCAGATACTATCTACACATTCGGATTCGCACAACTACACCGCCGGCATCCAGTGAGTGAGCCTGGGGGCGATGTGACGAGTTCGCTCCCCTGTTTGCTATGGGGTATAGGCGGGCAAGGGTGTAGCATAGCCATCTCTAGTTACAGTCCGCGCATTATACAGGGTGATTTTTTTTCAAACGCATCCCAAAACTTTATTTTATCAGTGAAGGATTATTTCCCCCTAAAATCTCCGGATTTGACCCTACTGTATCATTTTCTTTGGGGATACATAAAAATTAAGGCCTACGAAAATAATTCACAGGATATTCAGCACCTCAAAACAAGCATAACAAATTTAATGCAAGAAATTCAATTTGATGGAGAGCATAACTTAATAATACAAATGCCGATGGTGGATTGTTTTACCACATAATGTAAACTTAATGTGATCAAACTTAAATAATAGGTCGTATAATATGTAAAGATCAATATAACAATAATCTTTTCATATTTGTATGTGCATTATTCAATCTTAAAAATGGGTTGCGTTAAAAAAAAAAAAAAACACCCTTTATCACCGGCTATGTATACTACGCTACTAACCGGATCATAAGATATTTTAAACATATTATTTTGGTAAACACGACATTTGCCAAACAGCTGGACTGAAAAACAATGTTTTCAAAAATGTACCCCCTCTCCCCTCCGCGCCTTACAACCGGAGATATAATGCGCGAACCGTACAGAGGCGGTCGTGGTAAATCAAACAACCACTCCCTATAACCCATCAGCTCGGAAGTGCGGCTGCATCCCACAGCCGCACTTTCTGGGTGATAGGGGTATAGTCGACCAGCCCTAACCGCTCTTTCTAATCGCTCAACTTCCATTCTCCCCCGAGATACTATCAACACATTCGCGTTCGCACACCCGCGCCCCAGCATCAATCAGCCGCCTGTGTCTGGGCCGTCAGACGTGTCAAAGCTCAAAGCCGCGAACGCGAGGAAGCAGTTCGTCACGCTATTCCTGGGCCGCCCTCCGCCAAAGAGAACGTCCCGACAAATTCCTTCCCTAGTGGGGTTGGATTTCGCGGCGTGTCTGAGCCGTGCAGCTATTATAGTCTCGCGGAACGCCGCGCCGCTCTCCGGCGCTTTGATGTAACTAATTGGTTTGTTTGTAAACGGAAGTTCATTCGAGATGATTGACTGGATCTGGTTTGTGTTTCTCTAGGATTCGGCTACGTAATGAGATGCTTCGAAATGGGGTGATCTTTCACCAGCTTGTATCGGTTTTTGTTAAAAGACAAGGAATGAAGTGTCGAATTGTGTAAGTGAACAGTTTTGAATGTCAGATATACAGGGTATTTTTTTTAAACGCAACCCATAATCAAGATTGAATAATGTACATGACATGAGTATTGTTTTGATAATCTTTACATTTATACAACCTATTATTTAAGTTAGATCACGTTTAGTTTACATTATGTGATCAAACTATACGCCCTTGACGTTTGTATAAAGTTGTGCTCTCTCCGTCAAATTCCCAAACAGAATATAATATAGTGGCGTCAAATCCAGGGATCTTGGGGGGTAATGATCCTTCACTGATAAAATAAAGTATTGGTTTGCGTTAAAAAACACCCATTATAACATCAAAACTAGATCTTAACACATTGTCAAAACTATTTCTTAAATAGTTTATTATATTCGATATATCTTACTATTTGTTTCATAAAAAATTATAAAACGCCAATAATAATCACGTTTACCAATAAAATAGCTGAAATAAGATGATTTAACGTAATAAACAATTCAATAACAATTATCATGTTAGATGTTAACTGCTCAAGTTATATACATCATTATACTAATGTTAGTAGATTTTCTTGCAATTGCTCTATTTCTATTAATCTACGCCTGTTTAGATTTGTTATGGAAATTTAAAGCAGTACTTATTTTGCCTACTTTGTCCCTAGTGACAGTTAGGCCTACCTGCGGTGGACCCAGAGTTGCCTGTTAAAATACTTCAAGTCACCTTAGACTATCCCAGTTCTTAAATTAGGCTTGTCAAAATATTTCCAAATGATATTAATCCTGAAAACACTAAAAAATAATAATTTAGTGTAACCTCTTCACTTGGTAAACCGCTTGTAATATCTCGCTAGTGCCCCGCCGGATATCGTTAAGATGTTTAAGATAGTTGAGAATTCAAACGTAATCATTGAGCTCGAACTAATGAGACTCCACTGACTCCATTTACAGTTTGGCCACTTTGCTGTCACAGGGAAAGGAAAAGGGATTTAAAAAACTTAACTGTTTTGGGCGAATTTACAAAATACCCCCATTGCAGCAGACCTGCATACTCAGCGAATTTCTAATGCAAAAGAGCATATTTCAATCCATCATAGCGAGATTCAACATGTTTTTGTAAGCTCCATAAGAATAACATGGGGAATGAGAATGCAGGTTTGCTGCAACAGATACGTTAAAACTGGGTGGTTTTAATTCAATATTTAGTTGATCTGAACTAGAAGAAGCCATTTACCAAGTTTTATCAAGATATGTTGAGAAATCAGCGAGATATAGAATTTTCTTTATTTCTCACAAGGTTAACATTGGGACAACGTACTGTGTTTACCACTTTCAATATCTCAGAAACCAATGGACATAGAGCAGTGATTCAAAATACTTATTTGTTTGTTTTTTTGAGCTGAATTCAATAATACTTGCAAAAATTGGATAATTTTTAATTTTCTATGTAAAAAACTCAAAAAACCTATTTTTTGGGGAGTTTACCCCCTTTCATCCACCCTTCCAGTGGTCCGATCGGGCTGGTTCACGAACTCGTCCGAGTGATTACCACTTTACACGTCTGTACCAAATTTCATTAAGATCGGACCATATTTACGGCCGCTATCGTGTTAACAGATATATCTATATATCTATTAATAAATCTACAGGGTGTTTTTTTTAAAACGCAACCCATTTTTAAGATTGAATAATGCACATATGAATGTGTAATGAGTATTTTTTTATTGATCTTTGCATTTTATACAACGTATTATTTAAGTTTAAACACATTTAGTTTACATTATGTGCTCAAATTGTCCGCCATTGGCATTTATATAAAGTTATGCTCTTTCAATCAAATTCCCGAACACGTGTTGCAAGGTGCCTCTTTAAATTTCTTGCATTACATTTGTTATGTTTGTTTTGAGGAGCTGAATAGCTTTTGAATTGTTTTTTGTAGAATAAATACTACTTTACATGTCTGTGGCGATTTTCATTCAGATCAGACCATTTTTATGCAAGTTATCGTGCTTAACGACACACACATTAAAAACGCAACCCAAAACTTAATTTTATAGGTGAAGGATTATTTTCCCCAAGATCCCTGGATTTGACCTCACTATATTATTTTGTTCTTTGGGGATACATACAAAGTAAGACCTAAAAAACAAGCACAGCCTATTCAGTACCTCAAAACAAACAAAACAAATGTAATGCAAAGAGGTACCTAGCAACATGTGTTCGGGAATTTGATGAAGAGAACATAACTTCATACAATTGCCACTGGCGGATTTTTTGAGCACATAAGGTGAACTAAATGTGATCAAACTTAAATAATAGATTGTATAAAACGTAAAGAACCATAAAACAATACTTATTTCATATTTATATGCGAATTATTCAATCTTAAAAATGGGTTGCGTTTAAAAAAAAACACCCTGTATATATAAATCTAGATATATATATATAAAAAAATTCGAACGAGTAGTGTTTTTTGCTTCTGGGGGCCCCAAAATGAAAAGTTAACATGGTCTCGGTCTTAGGTCTTACCTTGAGACCTACGGTAATAGCTTATTCCTTTAAGGAAATTCGCTAAAACACGTATTCACCAATATTCCCTCGGAGACTGAAGCAGTTACGCGCATCCTTGCGCCAATTAACGCAGGAATCACGGAATCACGCAGCGGCAGCAGCGGCGGCGGCGACGAAGGCGAGGGGACTTTCAATATTTGACGACAGAGGGCGCGGAGGCTAATGACAATGTTATGACTATCACCTCCACCTTCCGGTTCCGGCATTACCTTATCACTCATTGATAATGATTTCCTCCACGCGCGGCGCCCGGCGCCACGGCGATATCAGGGTGGGAAGGGTACATGGGTGATATCCCAACTAAATACGGCGTCTCGAAGACGGAGTTTCAAGTTTATTATGTTACAGGTAGGCCTTAACATTATTTTAGTCAAACTATGATTATAAAACTATGATTAAGTACAAATTGTTTATTTTGAGTTAAATTGTTATGGTCACGTTACAAAATATAATAAAATATAATTTATTGTCCTCACAATTTTAAAAATTGTATGGACATTAAAAAGGTTGGTTATTGCTAATAGTTAATTTATATTGAAATTTATTTGTTGTCTTCGTAAAAAATAAGCCCACTGTCCATTCTTGGTATCCCACTTAGGTTTGACATGTAATAATATATATATATATATATATATATATATATATGTTATTGTATTTAAGCTCACATAATATTTATAAGTAAATCCTGTACTGTTTGTTGGTCGTATTTCTCCATCGGGCGATATCACAGAGAAAGGACCGGAGGTGATATATTGTCTCATTGTATCCTTGTTAAGCTACAAGATCTACGACTATAAAAAGCATACGATGCCTCATTCCTGAAAAGTCGAACAATGTCGAGAAAACAAAAATAAAGAAGTAATTTAGAAGAGAGTGCCGTGGCTCGAAGCTCATTACTTGCGAAACAACGAGACGAGCACAAATTGGCTCACCTGTTGCCTCCGCTCGTTATTTATGGCGACTCGAATGAAAACACAATCTCCTTAACGTATCATAAAACTTTCAAATTGGAGCGGGGAGCCGGACTGATTTATTGGGGGGGGGCAGCCCCTGAGTCCTGAGAGACAGCCCCATCACGGCCCTCTTCGATGACCATCACCGTTGTTTGACGTTCAATGCTACAACTACTCAGGACTACAGAATAGAGTAGTCCTGACAACTACAACAAGCCCTAAAGATCACAACGATGAATATACCTTCCACACTTCCGTATATTTCCATGAAGTAATTCACAACAGGTGTATGTTCGTATAAGTATACAAAGACGGAAAATGTTAGAATAAAAGTAAACTGGTAAAACAGAGGTCATCGTAACCACTGAAATGACACTACGATAGTGAAAAATCCTTAAAATTTTGCCTTTCTTTAGGAAGCATTATTCTTCCACAACCTATATTTAACACTCGGGTCTCATGTATGTTCAGCAAAAACATTTACTTGATAAAAATAAAAGACGTCTTACCACACTTAAAATATATTTACACTTATACTGTATACATATACAAGACGGTAAATATACATACAAGATGAAAAATGGCGATCGATTTCGGTTGGTCACACCAACCATCATCAGGCCCAATGATGAACGGTTGGCCTGATGCTAATCCAACGTATAATGCTAATACAGAAGTTATTTAAAAAATTTAGCAAAGTAAATCATGAAAATGTTAAATAAACAACAGGGTTTCCGGTTTCGATGTAAAAATCCTGCATTAAAATGCTGTTAATCCGTTAAAATGATGCAATACTTGTTAATCCTTTTACTTCAATCGATTGAGAAATACGACATCACTTCTATTCTTTATTTAATACAAGTAGGTGGTCGAATGACAATATAAGTTATCCTCACCCCGCCTACTTTCTTAGCTATTTCATCGCCGTCGCTGTAATTATAATTTGCAAGCTTGCAGACAGTTTGAATAAAAACGCCAACAAGCTTGTTGAAAGTTTACATGAACGCAACAAAATTACCAAACCTTTAATGGAAACAAAAAATTGCATCCGAAGCAGACTTTAGATGAATCAGTTGATTACCTCTGGGTTGTATTGGAGAGGATATTAAAATCAACCTCTTTTCCTGTCGACTTCTTTAAAACAAAAAATTATTCGTTGGATCGAAATCAACATCGAAACATCATTCAGTTGCATTCTGCAAGTCTTATCTGACATTCATTGCTACTGATAAGAAAGAAAATCGCAAATTACATCAAGAGTAAATTAGTTTATATGAAAGATACTCATCAAATTATAACTATTTTCGAATATCACGTACACCAGTTCAGTGTCCAGATGTTATCAGTACTTATATTAATACTACTGATGGCTAATTGGAAATTTTCCTGTGGTTGACAATTTAAAATAAACACATCCACAAACCATGAACAGTGGCGTAGGTACGGGGGGGATAAGGGGGATATATCCCCCCCTTGGCCCTTCAGTATGTAAAAAAATAATTTTACTCAAAAAACTAAAGTTAGGCTACGACTTTTAACTAGGAAGTAATTCTTTTACCGCTATAAGAAATAACAAATCTTTGTAAAAATATATAAATAAAGTTCTTATTGTTATTATCTATTTAGTAGTTGAAAACCTGCCAAAAAATGTTATCTTTGAGGTATTGCGCGCCAAACGAACGCGGCAGGATCGGTGACAAGAGGCTTAAAAATACAATACAGTATTTTGGAATATTAGTGGTAGCGGCGAATTCGTAACTGAAAGTGAACTGTTACAGTAACAGAATCAAAGCAAAATTTCGCATTTTCTGTTCCTTAGTCACTGATGGTCCCCGATTTGCAAATACCCTGTTATGAAAGACAGACGATAAATCAGTCTGAGAACGCAACTGAAAACGTGCCATTCACAGCCGAATTAATATTAGATTAAAATTCGCCGCCTATAATATTACATCTTACAGAAAAATTATAATGTTATTCGTTTTGTCCTGAATGTTTTTAGTCCTATATACCAGAAAAACGTTATTTTGAACAACTATTTATATTTATCCAAATGAGTCAACCTGTAGGCTATTCAGGCCTACATTATTACTCGTTGGAACTGAAGCAGCCAATAAAAATACCAGATTCACCCACTACCTATATTCCCTCTAACGGCCAACACCGGAACTCTGCTATACGTCAAGCATCTGATCTCACTTTGACGTATAGGATGCGTTTATAACTCGGTCAGTTGGTTCTGTGACTGCGTAATTCGCAGCGACACGACGCGACGTGACTACAATATGTTGTGATGTCGAAACAGTGCAAACTGACGGGGTTTTTCGCTCCAAAACGAAAAAGTGATAGTGAAGGTGATACTAGTGGCGTGAAAAAACTATGAGATTTACTTGTTGTAACTATGCTGAAACAATATTTCAGTGATCAGTGCTAGCAGAGAATGGAGTGAAGTGGACTGATGTAGATTCCTGTATTCATTTGTTATCTAGTGATTTTATTATAAAATGAAATAAAAAGTAATTTCTTCAAGCCTAAGTAAAATAAAATGACAGATGGTACTGTATTTTTAATAAAAGCACCAAAACTATGTGAAAGCAACTTAACAAAATTATGAGAATGAAGTAAAAACGTATACATACAAAAAATAATAAAGCAAATGTAAGATCATTATGACATCAAACCACAAACCACTCCCCCTGTGCCAGCCCGTTCTTCGTCAGAACGTTCAGCGCGGCGTTCAGCTCGTTCTTTTGGAGAACGAGCCAATGCCCGCTTCTGGTATGCGTGCGGCGACCACGTACAATATGCATCAATTATTCCGTATAATATGAGTTCCACTATGCCTCTAAATTGCGTAAAAAGCTAGTTTTAGAGTTAAAATTTTCAAAATTTTTCTGGGGGGGGTGCCCAGGACCCCCCGGTTATATCCCCCCCCCTTGACCAAAGTCTATCTACGCCACTGACCATGAAGAAAAATGTTACCCCTTTGGTCATAAAATTAATTTTTAAGTTATAGTTCGTTTCCATGATAATTTCACAATACTGCAGAGCATAATGCTCTAAAATTTATTACATATAAATTAATAGAAACAAACATGAAGCGATCAACATTTCGCCCCACTTGAAAATGGATATTCTCTGAATGCCTTATAAACAAGGGGTGACAGTATAGTTATAACAAGTATAAGTCATAGTAAATTATTTAAGAACTTTTGGATAATGTTATTAAATAATATTAAAACCCCATATTATTGACTAAAACTATTTCATGACTGAACACATCTAATATTATGTCAACATTCCAGGCACTGAATTTTGCAAATATGCGAGACCCAATATGAAACCGTAAAAGAACGTTATAGGGTATCGAGGTTACAACGTCATGCATCCTTCAGCAGATTGCTCAATAATTCATCCTCTCTCGACGTCGAAGATGGTTTGGAAGTTGCAAAATCGGAGAGTGGATAAGTACAATTACACACCAAAATTGTTTGTACCAAATTCGTACATAATTGACTTGGTGGTAATATCCAGGGGGATGAATGGTTTTTAACTGTAAATCCAAGTTAATTTCTACGGTTAAGTGTTTGTTAATTCCATGGAAATTGCTTACATTAGTCTCTTCGGTGTTAAATAATTATAATCACTAATTCACATATCGACACTACCAGCGAAAATTTAATTTTTTTTATGTTAGAGACGATGAAACTGAAAATAAAGAAACTATTTTTAAAACACGAGTATAACAATTTGAATGAACCCTGGTTATGGGACCCTTACCATAACAAGTGAAGTCATGGGTTTTGATTAATCAACGAAATCTTAAAAAATAGCTTAATCTATTAAGGAAATCCCCCTTTGAGCTACTGTCAAAAATATGAATAAACGTCAATATCACTCCATTATTTAACATGGGCCAGGTCTACTAGTTCATCAAACAATGTCAAGCAACGAGTGAAAACGCTTCTCAACCAACATGATGAGTACACCAAATTAAATAATACCCCCCATTCTCACAATTACACTACACCAAAAAACTAAGCTGGTCAAAACCCCAAAGCAAGGGCCCTGTCAACTATCGTGGGTGAGAATTCCGATTGAGGTTTGTTTACTTTTTTCAATAATAAAGACTTACTTCCCGCACAGTTATGGTGAGCTACGGTATTGCTGACCCGCTGCCAGTTGAAGCTAGATGAGGGTTTAGAGATGGGGTAGTCGACTGGTCGATAAGTGGTTTTATCGACTATTTGAGTAGTTGGTCGTCTAGTCCAGTGTTTCTCAACCAGTGGTACGCGTACCACTGGTGGTACGCGAAGGTCTTACAGGTGGTACGCAAGAGATTGAAGGAGTAGTACAAAATAAAACACTAAATTTACGAACAAGAGCTGCCCCGAAAACAGGTCCCACTTAGTGCCTTAACTTTTCCAGCATTTGTTTTGGTCATAATGTGACGATTTCGTGTTATATTTCAGGAAATATTGTTACTCTTTCGTTTTCAGAGTAATTCTTTTTACTTAACATTTTGGCATTAAAAAATATTATTTCCGCTAAAAAGTAGGCCTACTACTAGTTTTACATTTTTAATTTCATGGTATTACTATAGTTGTTACTTGTACTATTTACTAACCAAACGTATTTTCTATTTTGATCGCACAGTCTAGTTATGTTGATCTGTTGAATACATTTTTGTAATATGTTTATTAAATATCAGATCATTGGTGAAAATTCGGTATACTTTGATTGACTTTGAATAGTTTATTCATGTTAATTTTTCAATATAAAATATGAGGAATATGTCAAGTTCCAAATAACAGACAGAGATTATTTTCCCTCGAATACCTAGACATTTTTCACACAGACGAAATTCTTATCAAATTCAAAATGTTATATCGCAAAATTTACTAAAGTTATTGAGCAGAGCCGAGGTGAACGTGTAATTTGTCAAAATGTCCTTTTAATCAAAATATCTAAAAGTGTCAATGTGACAAGTAAAATAAAATAAATTTAGCTTGCAAAAACAAAACCGCCAAAGGGTAACTATAAGAACTGTTGGAAGAAATCCCTCTGTGGGGAGGAGAGGGGTCCTTGCGATGGTACGCCAAAATGTTGAAAATGTGGTAGGTGGTACGCGAGCACCAAAAGGTTGGGAAACACTGGTCTAGACGACTAGTCGATTATTTAGACTAGTCGATATTTCAAGTCGATTATTTTAACTAGTCGATATTTTATCGTTATAACCGACTAGTCGGCCACCTAACCGAATAGATAGGTACTAAATATTTTGACCGGTTTTTGCTCGGATGTTTGATACGGTGACTAATCGACCAGTGTCAACGACTACACTAGTCGATATTCGAAAGTAATCGACTAGTCACTAGTCGACAAAGAAAAGTAGTCTATGTTCCCATCACTATGCGGGTTGCAGGGTTGCAGGTGGTCCACATATTACCTTACAATTGTCTCCCGTCCGCGGGGGCGGGCGATGGGAAGAGGACAAACCCCCCCCCTCCCTTCAAGGGGAGGATTACCTCCCAACGGTTTTTATGACGTCCAACCTCCTCCCCCCCCGACAACACCTCCTTGCTCCTTGTCTCCTGATGTGATTGCACGTTTACACGCGACTCCGTCATCGCTCAGCATCTGGGGGATGTAAGTGCGATGTGAGCGATTGACGGAATCTGAACAGAACGTCTGCTCAACTGCATCATGTGTAGACGGAGAAAACCAGGTTTCGGGGTGTTCGGCCAGAAAATTATAAGTTTTTAAAATGTAGAAAAAAATTTATTTTCATTTTATTTCATTTAAATCAATTTCACTTTTTCTATTTCGCCTTTGTATTGTCCATCTCTATCGTCAAAACTATAAAGAAAGTAATATATTTTTATTCATTTAGAATATTACTTACTTGAAAACATTTAAGGATATTGAGAGCTAAAGTTAATATTTACTTCATTAAAATATGTACAAAAATCAGTGGGAATCTGATTAACGCTATTAAAGATATAAAAAGAATTAAAAAGGAATAGAGAGAGATTAGGTAAATAGCATTAAGAATGAAGTTTCCATAAACAAATTATCAAAACCCTTAGAGAAAAGAACGACTATTCTAATCAATTCAGAACCATTTGAAAACAAACACAATATCAACGAATAATAACAAAATCGTCGTTTCATAACAACTAGTTGAGCTTTTAGCTCAACATGTTATGTACACTTTGAATAATAGACATAACGAAAACATATTTTCCTTAAAAAATACTACACGCAACGTATCCAGATCAACAAGGACGAGGACAGACGTCGAGTGTTGAGGGGTAGATGGGGGGTGTTGAGTGCGTAATAAACATAATGAAAAACACGTTTTTCTTAAAAAATACTACACGCGACGTATCCAGACAAGGATCAGGGCAGACGTCGAGTGTTGAGGGGTAGAGGGGGGGGAGTTGAGTGTTGAGGGGTGGAGCGGTGATTATCAGGTTTGAGGAAGTGCAGACAAAAGCGGTCTTATGATTACACCAATCGCGCCATTGTGAACACCCTTTTCATCCCCGTCCTCCTCTTTGATTGTTGTGGACACAGAGATTCTCATTTTTATCATGACCTAATAACATTCTGATACAAAGAACACGCGTATATTCTTGATTAAAATATATCTTGGATTATAAACAATATTGTTTTAAAACACAACGGTAAAAAAGTAGAAAAAGTTTTTGAGTCCTGCAATTTTTATTAGCTTAATCCTTCCATATAAATTGTAATCGACAAAAATTTTAAATAAAATATTGGTAGATAGTATACCATGACGAGGGATATACCGTACCACATACACCGTAAATAGTAGTATGCAATCGCGCTTCAAACCAATGATATATTTGCGACATCTCACCTGCGATACAACACGATAATGCCGATATTTATTACAATACAGTCGACGTGACATTATTGCTTAGTTCAGTTTGTCTGTTAAATCTATGACTAAGAATCAAATTTGATTCTTCTCTGTGGGTACACGAGCAGGGGTACTCTAACTCGATGTACTTAAAAAAAAACAACTAACAAACTCGAAGTTTCAAAAACTAATTGGATATTAAAATCCGCTTCAAATACTCCCTCATCAGATCACTAGGGGTAAGTTCATACCGGAGCCGGGAGGTAAGCACACTCGCTCCATCGCTCCATCGCCGGTTCACACCAGCCAATCAGAAGCGGTTCTACATGGGACACAAGCTCTGAGCCAGGGTCAGAGCAAGGGAGCAATCCTGGATGGTTATTTGTAAACAAAGCCTATTGTTGTAAAATCAGATGAAAATTGTAGATGTGGAGGAAAACGTGCATAGAGGACAAATATTGGGAACAATATGTTGTCATATAAACGTAGTTTATTTCAGTAAGTAAGTTAATTTTAGCACACGACGTTTTAGTTTCATGCAAAGTAATAAATATAAGCGATGAATTAAAAAGGCCACATAATAATAATAATATTTATAATAAAACTTTTAAATAGATAAAAAAAATTAAAATTCTATACGTTGATATAATTACGAACAGGATAATAAAAAAATCTTTTTCGCCTATTATGGACCCCACTGTTGTCAGTTTGGGCTGCACAAAACTTAACACTTTGAACCCTGGGCGCTAAAATCTCTTTTTACGTGCGTTACTGGCCAATTTTGGGGTTCAAATTAAAATTCGTAGCTTAATACTTATATTTGTTACCCATATAAATTATATATCAAAATTAAGAGAAAAATATAACCTTTTAAATGATATAAATTTTATTACAGTTACAACAAACAACAATTTTAGGATTCCACATAAAACGGACACGTAATAAAGTAATAACAAATCTTAGACTCAAAACACTTGTAAATATAAGTAAAATCACACTTTATTGGACGCCGACACAA
The DNA here is from genome assembly GCA_035578135.1 of Flexamia atlantica. NCBI lineage: Eukaryota > Metazoa > Arthropoda > Insecta > Hemiptera > Cicadellidae > Flexamia > Flexamia atlantica. The sequence continues at coordinate 2,653,444 of JAQJVK010000030.1, read as the reverse complement.
ACGTAAACAAAGTCAGCCATTACTGCAGACAACAAAGCGTCGTCAGCCGGTGACACAAAGGATCAGCTGCAGACATTTGGATTTATTTTTCTGCTGCTAAATAGATGGCTTTTTCGAGACCTTTGGATACTATAATCAATGCCAGATGATCAAGGAAGAGTTCCCTAGCAACGATTAGCGAAAATACGTCGAATATACGTTGCTATGGAATTTAATTTCACAGCCCGACCTATACTCGGGCTTCGTACACGGCAACATACGCCATGCCCCGAGCTATACTCGGGCATAGGGTTCAAAGTGTTAAAATTCTCTTGCCTCCTCTTATAGAACGTGGCATAATATTAGATGTTCTACCCCAAAAATAACATCACGTCATTGCAGTGGCGTACGCAGGATTTATTTTCGGGGGGGGATACTCCGGGGGGAATAGAATTTGAAAATACAGGTTGTCTCACTTCTGTAGTTTTTCTTCAAGGCTCAGAACGCAACCATAAAGCTATGATGTACACGCGAGCATCGAAGGGTAATAATAATAACATAATAGTGATACGTCGAATAGTGGAGACCACCGGAAAACGTTTGATCTCTGAAATCTTATAGACTTATCACAAATATGCCTAGATTTGACGGCGAGACCTGGTCCTCACTCACGCAACGTAGGCAGACGATTTTCGTCTGCCGCGATGCTGCTACGAGATCGTCCTACAGACGAATAATGTAGGCCTGAAGTACACGGTTGTGAGAAGACGACCAGTATTCGTATGCCGCCTTTTAACATAGTGATTTTTTTACCATGAATATTTCACGTAATATGATGAGTCTTTTGCCTCATTTGACGACAATGGCGATATGGCAGCAATATCGCGGACACCATTAATGGCCACTGTTGTCATCACAAATATGCCTAGATTTGACGGCGAGACCTGGTCCTCACTCACGCAACGTAGGCAGACGATTTTCGCAATATATATACATCAAAAACGCAAAAACCCGGGGTGTTTGCTTGCCTTATGTTCTTGGTTCTTATAGGCCTTCTCCCGCTAATTACTCACGATAACAGCAATAGATAAAAATACCTTAATCCAAATATATATACTCCCCCGAATTAATTATCTTTAAGATATAATAGAATTTAACTATATAAAACTTTTATAAAATTTTAGTAATTAATGTGTAGTGTTCTCGGTTTAGTGATACCACCACCTTCATTATGAACACGATATTAATCTTCCCAAAAATTTCCCAAAATCTCCAAAAGTTTCGGGAGGGATGTACCTATCCCGATATCCATCCCCCCTGGGTACGCCCCTGCGTCAATGAATACACTGTAAAAAGGACAATAAAAGGACAAATTTATTTTATTGTATAACTATAACTTAAAAACCATTTACAATAAATTTTCTGAAAAATAAAACTTTTTTTGAAATAAATTTTAGTATTATGTTCAAGCAGTTTAAGCCTGAATGAATTCACGCACTAAAAACAATAATCATCACCAAAAACTTCAATTAGCCAAACATCAGAATAATCTTTGAAATTTATACACAGAATTTAAAATTCAAGTTTCGTCCATTCATCCACCACTTTTATTAGTTCACTCGGCGATCTCAGTGTATTTCTTGGTTATGTAGTTAACGTTTAATCTCAGTCATTTGAAATGAAAGTAATATTCTTTTAAGTTATATTCTTTATTTATCTTCATCTAAGTTATCAAACTAATAAATAAAAACAATTTAAATCATATAGTAAGTTAAAAATGAATGAGTTAAAGTTCTAAAATGAAGTACTTGTAACATTATAAAAACACTTTTCATAACCAAACTAAAAGTAAACAATCATATTTACATTTGACATTTGTAATTTAATTTGACATTTAGTTTATTGAATCAAACATCAGGTGATACACTCGCTCAGAGCAATGCTCAGAGCCAGGGGCAGAGCCAGGGTCAAAGCTTCCCTCCCGGCTACCCACCAGGCTTGCCTCCCGGCTCCGGTATGAACGTACCCTAGGAGAAACAATCAGCTGATTATTCACAGGTGGCTCCACTTTCCCGCTCCTACGCAGCTTGAGGTGTCATTTAGCACAATGACGGCGCGAATCTGATAAGAGAAAGTCCCCAGTCTGTGAGTCGTTTGACCCCAGCACCGCTGCATTAGTGGCATTAGCGATCCTGCACGGTGTTGTCTTATCCCGTCGTGTTAACCAGGTGGACCGCAGGTTGTTGTCTCAGCCAGAGGAGTCTTCAGTCGATGCCTGTTTACCCGGTTTACTGCCGTTTTATACGCCCGTCTGCGGCGTCGAGGTATGCGGCGCTCAGGGCCATCGCTGTTGTACTTCGCTTCGTCTACTCTGGAAAGTACCTTTCTGGCTAGGCTGTATTGGTTGTTGGGCTATGAATTAACAATCCTGTCTAAGGAACGTACCAACCTTAATCAGTAACAAGGCTACAAGATCGCGCCACTATCATCACACTCATCCTTCACTCATATTCAGGGTAACATCCTCCATGAGGTACCTGTCTTATTAGGAATGATTAAGATTAAGAATGTATCTCGAGTGACACGTGAAACCATTTAATTCTGTTATTCAACTTGCTTGGTGAGAATATTTGTTATTTGTTACAATCCAGACACTACACACTATTTGTTACAGACACTACCTTGAAATTCCTTGAGTAAATTCTGCGGTTTTGAAAACGACAACGATGCCCATTTGGTATCCCAGATATTAAAAAATAACTTAATAATGGTGAATGGATATTGAGGTCCTACTGATTTTACAGACAATTTATTTATACAGTTTAAATTTAGAAACTAAATAAATAAATAGCACTAAAAGAACTGTACATTATTTTGCTTTGTTTCATACAAGGATGAAAATCCCCTTTTTATGTACTGCATCAAGTATTTAAACCTATGTATTAAGCTAATTTCTCCCAATTATCTTCCACAAGACATTACTTTTTAGTTATATATTTTTTAATTTATTATCAGAAATTAGTTAATTTTTTATACTGACATAAATAGAAAAAATGATGGATAGAATCTTTTTATCAAAAAATATATTTGCCATTCAAACCACAAATTACTTCGCTACAACTAATCTCCCCACTAATAAACAAAATTTAAAAACCGCACTCCACATAATGTACGCTAACATCACGGTTTATACATTCATTGTCAGCCCGGTATAACGGCAATATGCGGCCGCCACAGCGCCGACATACAAAGACAATAAGTTGTCCAGCGCTCGAGTTGTGATATATGTGTTGGACTTGTCACATGCGCCGCGCGTCGCTCTTCGCACACGCTATCACAACACCTGCACCATTGGCACCGTCTGCGCATAGCGCTTGGTCTGTTGTAATCAGATCTGTGATGTGTTTCTCTGATCATTTCAACGGAACACTTTATTGAGTGTGTCCACAGAGGAGAATCAAACAGAGGTTATGTTCTAATGTTGCGCCCTGAGTGTGTCGAGCGCTGCCCTGCGTGTGTCGAGGACTTAGTTTGCCATTAACTCCGCAAGAGCAGCAACGTCGCTGCCCTCTCCTAATTTAACTTAACTTTAACTAGTAACTGGACGTAACTAGTAACTTAACTGTAACCGTAACTGTAAATAGTACTTGGGCGCTATAGAAGACCCATTTAAAAGCGACCTCTGTTTGATTCTTCTTTGTTGTGTGATACGGCTCTTTTAGAAAACAATAATAGCTTGTTTTGGTGGGCAGGAGCAAATAAAAAACAAGAACCCATTAGAACAGTTCAGCTTTACCACGTAAATAACACAAAACTTCTTTAAAAGACTTGTTTGTGTTCATTAGATTTACAATTTATACATTACATTTATATTAACCCCGTCAAAAAACGTTTTTCGAATCATCAATGATGTAAACTTATCAGTGCAAATGACCGCAAAAATTAAAATCTAAACAACGCAAATCTTTTACAATCATTAATATTTCAAATAATCTTCAAACTAAACAAGTACTTTTCTCGCCGTTTTTACTAGAGTATGGCGATGAAAATGAATAACTGATAACTGAAATAGACATCTTGGATTTACAGGAAAAGAGTTTACGTATTTTTCGGTGATATTTTCCGGGGCCGAAACAAACCGCTAGCCACCGCCGCTGTGGTACAGCAAGGATAACAGTCGCGCGCGTGATGTTGATGGTGGAACGAAATCTCTACCGCACATCCTTCCTGCCTCCTGTCTTCCTCTTGGCTGCATACAAACTCGCCAACATTTTTGGGACTGTTTCTAATATACAAACTCGCCAACTTTTAATTAGGTGAAAAAACTAGGGTCAGGAATCCGGCCGGCCACATTCAAACTCACCAACTTTTGTCCGCGGGCACGTACCTCTTCCCCCGGCTCGGTGTCAATTGTTTGCTGGGACCCCCGCGTACACACCTCCGCTACCGCACCTGCATTCAAGTCTATGTTCCTTAAACATTACACTTAATTAAGAACGACTGTATTAAGAATGACTGTAATTAAGTGTAATTTTAAGGAATATAGACTTGAACGCCGTTGCAGTAGCGGAGGTCTGTACGCAGGGGTCCCGGCTTACAATTAATTGTCACGAGCCGGGGGAGGGGGGTACCTGCCCGCGGTCAAAAGTTGGCGAGTTTGAATGTGGCTGGCCGGATTCCTGACCCTAGTTTTTGCACCTAATTAAAAGTTGGCGAGTTTGTATGTTAGGAACAGTCCCAGAAATGTTGGCGAGTTCGTACGTACCCCTTCCTCTTTCGCAACACTCGTACACATGTTGTGGAAACACACAGGCCCACATTTCTGTACTTCCTTATTGTGGGTCTTATTGTTCTAAACGCGATTATTATTCAAGGAATAACCGGTAAATTGATTTGAAACTGATCGATGACACAAAAATGTGAGAAAATTTAAATTTCCTTAAAAATACCACTATACAGTAATTTTCTACATTGCGCTAACATTATCTTTTAGCTTCATTCTTTTACATTGCTGTTTAACACTGAAGTTTCGTAAGACACAACCGTTCAAGACAAAGTTATTTATCGCAATCTACCGGTTTTAAAACCGATAGTCACGATACTCGATAAACGTTCAAGGTCAAATAAAATTGTGTATGAAAACTGTATAGCGTCTACTGATGTAAAACCAGGAACACTGTAAAGTTATCGAAATATAATATTTTAATAAACATTTTAATAGGCTAGAAGTCGTTCTTAAAGTTTATTAAGTAATTTAACGATTTGCTGGACTGCCTATTATTGCTGTAGTTACAGTTACAGACAACACGCCACTCTGCTTTCCCCAACATTCCCAGCCTTTTTAAAAAATCATCAAGTACAAATTAAATACAGCAGACCCGCATATTTAGCGAATTTCAAATGCAAAATAACATGTTTCAACCTCACACGACGAGTTTTGCCATGTTTTTGTAAGCTCCATAAGAATAACAGGGGAATGAGTTTGCAGATTTGCTGCAACAGGTATGTTAAATTCAATATTTAGTAGATATGAACTAGGGGAAGCCATTTACCACGTTTTATCAAGATATGTCCAGAAATAAGCGAGATACAGAATTTTACTTATTCCTCATAAGGTAATTGGGAGAACGTACTGTGTTTACCACTTTGAATATCTCAGTAACCAATGGACGTAGATCAATGATTCAAATACTGAATTGTTCGTTATTTTGAGCTGAATTCAATGATGCCGACAAAAATTGATTATTTTTATTTTTGCATATAAAAAAGAAAAACAAAAACCCATTTTTCAAGGGGTTTATCCCCCTTTAGACCCCCCCGTACGGTGGTCAGATCGGGCTGGTTTATGAACTCGTCTAGATTACCACTTTGCATGTCTGTACCAAATTTCATAAAGATCGGCTATTTTTACGGCCGCTATCGTACTAACAGACACATATAAATTCAAACGAATGGTGTTTTTTGCTCTTGGGGACCCCAAAACGATAAGTTATCATGGTCTTGGGCTTGGATCTTACTATGAGACCTACGGTATAGCTTCTTCCCTATAGGGGAGATTCGCTAAAATTCTAATGAAAATCGCAGGTCGTTGTTTGCATAAATCAAGGTAGACATCCTTCACCGCCCAATGTATCACACTCGTCGCCGAGTGGCCAGCGTGTGACAGGTGCCCGCTGCAACGGCCATGTGTCATAATTACCGTGAGATGAATGAGTAATGTCGCTCACGTGACGGGGGAGCGAGGTCAAGGTCAAAGATCCCATCGCTCCGATATCACGTCGCTCACATATTACATTATCCTATCCTATACTCTTATACGAGCAATGTTATCTTGCTTGCGTACGTGCTTGCTTGCGCAACAATTTCAAAAACGGCTCCTATGATTTCCCTCAAAGTCTTGAAATAAGTAGGCCTAATTACTCAACAACGAAAACTAACAAATTATTTGTAACTAACAAAATCAGGAGTGAATTTAATAATACTAAAACGAAAACTGGCGATATTTCAATTACACAACATAAATAAAAAATGAAAAAATATTATAGTCCGGTAAAAATGACAAGAGGGCAGAAACAATTGATCGTTCATGCTGTACACAATTGAAAGCTTGAGTTTTAAGTGACTACAGAAGCAACCTTCAAAATAAAGAAGGTAGTAGTTATCTAATTTTCACCAAATTTACGTTTTTATATGATCGAGTCAATTCAATAGAAGAATAAATTTTCAAGAAAATGAAAATGAATTTTCAATTAATTACTTTGCGGTAATTAATTGAAGTAAGTAAAAATTAAAACGAAGCCACGACAGTGACCTAGTTATGATTATCTAACCATCAAACTCAAAGAACGATTTCTACATTCACAATCGTCTTTCATATGGAAAATCCAAATCACACAAGAGAGAATAGAAGAAGACCCGAACTCAGTTCTTCCCCTGATGTAAAACGTGACAGGGAAGAAACACTGTCATCTTCCCTGCACGCCATCGCTACGAGCGGCGTCCAACTTCCAACTGAGGTTTACTGTTTACTGCGCCATCTCTCCCTCCAGGCATTACGATCCATCATTTCTGAATCACGGTCAACATCGTAAACTCTACTTTCTGCAATATCTGTCTTACCGCTGCCAAAGAAATACTAGACTGAGAAATAGTTACTTCCCTCTTGATCTGCTATAATAATATATTACGTTACTAGGCCGGGAAGTACTACGGCAAAATTTCCCGGTCTTGTAACGTACGATATTTTTCATCATGCTACTCAGAAAAAAACATACTTTCAATCATAACGTAGTCTCTGCATAAACCAATACGTTTCTCAATCCTTCGAACATAGCCTATAACAAACAGAACAAACATTTGCTACTGCTGCCGCCGCGCCGCCGGTGCTGCCACTACATTCCTCTAAAAAGTAACCAATAAACTAGCATTAAACGTAGGTTTGCTGTAAATCAGCAAACCTAGGATGACAATGGGCAAATTTCAGCAGTTATTAGGATGACAATGGGTAAATTTCGAGCCAACAAAAAACAAAATATGTTTCTGTGTCAGTATGATGAAAAATAATTTTCTAAATATCATTCTGGGATTAGACAATAATTTGTTCTTAATGAAAGTCAATGATTGCTTTGGGCTTTATCGGTTTGAACTAGGATTAATACAGGAGAATAAATTGAAAGATAACAGTTTGAGTTTTTATTCATGATGTTTTTTGGCAAGACGTTCTTTCATTAGTGTCACCTTCTGTATTTAAAGTCAATGGTTTCACCTAAAACAAGAATGCCATGGCGAAATTATTGCAAGCAACATATATAGGGTGTTTTTTAACGCAACCCATTTTTAAGATTTAATAATGTACATACAAAGATAAAATGAGTATAGTTTTGTCAATTTTTACATTTTATACGACCTATTATTTAAGTTTGATCACATTTAGCTTACATTATGTGTTCAAACAATCCGCCATTGACATTTATACAAAGTCATGCTCTGTCCATCAAATTCCTGAACACGTTTTGCAAAGTACCTCTTTGAATTACATTTAAATTCGTTATTTTGGTTTTGAGGTGCTGAATATCCAGTGAATTGATTTCATAGGCCTTAATTTTTAAGTATACCAAAAAAATAACATAATGGGTTAAATCTTGGGATCTTGGAGGGAATAATCCTTCACTGACAAAATAAAGTTTTGGGTTGCGTTAAAAAACACCCTGTAGTATATGAAAATGTTCCACCGCCTTAGGTATCTGTGACGTTAAAAGTTAATCTTTAATATCTTTAAATCTTAATATTCATTTTTGGGTTGCGTATTAAAAAAACCTTACATTTGGAGGTATGTGAATGGTTTGAGCACAAGAGGAACGCTGTTAGCAGAATCGATTAGCCCGCAACTGCAATCATCGGCAGGCCCGAGGTGGGCATCGAATCAATTCCATCAACAAGCTTTGCAACTGTTGCATTAGGTTGATGAAAATCTTGTTTGATCATCAAAATCAAACGTGCATGATGGAAGTTTGCTAAATAAACATAAATAGCTCAATAAACATATTTAACTACAGCGTGATAGCTATTGACACCTAATCATTTTCTATTAAAGATATTTACTCAAAAAATAAAAATATGTTTATCGTGTTTATTATTTTGGCATTATGATAAATAAAAATGTATATTTACTACTGTAATACGTTTCTCCATAAATATAAGACCCGTTTAAAATTCTCTGATTTTTATCAAGAGAAAAGGTACAAAAGCACGTTTCACACAGTGCAGTTAGTGACAGTCAAAGCAAAATAAATAAGTGTAGGTATTGATTTATTATAGAGATCACTCTTAAAATCATACAACGAGAATTATTTTACAATATGATAATGCGCTACATTAAAATTGGCTTAATAACACCACACAGAGTGTTTGCGTAATCCCCCATGTAACCCGTGACCACTTGACTGTAAAATCAACCGAAACAAACGCCATAAATAATTACAACTGAACCTCGGTAAAAACTTCCCCGCATTACGCGCCGGCCGTTAAGCGGTCCCGCCGGTGGAAAATTCAATTAACACGCGCGTAAAAAAGATATACGTTCGACCAAAGCGGATTCGAAACAATTAAACGGTAAAATGCGTTCGTGGTCAGTGACTTGACGTAGTACGATGACCGGTAAACAAAGGGGAGGGTGGAATTATTACAGAGGAAGTACGAAATGACGGGAGATAGGACCAAATTAGAACTTCGGAATTATGAGTCCACTGGTTTAACTGATATTTAAAAGTTATATTTTCAATTAAAAAATTTCGATTAATTCACCTGCAAGCTCGTAAAGGGTGTTTTTTAACGCAGCCCATATCTTTATTTTATCAGTGAAGGATTATTCCCCCCCAGATCCCCGGATTTGACCCAACCATATAATTTTCTTTGGGAATGGTAAAAGTAAGGCCTACGAAAACAATTTACAGGATATTCAGCACCTCAACACAAAAATAACAAATATAATGCAAGAAATTCAAAGACGTAGCTTACAACACGTGTTCAGGAATTTGATGGAGAGAGCACAACTTTGTAGAAATGCCAATGGCGGATTGTTTGAAGACATAATGTAAACTAAATGTGACCAAACTTTAATAATAGGTTGAATAAAATGTAAAGTTTAACAAACTTCATTTCATTTTTATATGTGCATTATTAAATCTTAAAAATGGGTTGCGTTAAAAACACCCTGTATATAGGCTATCATAAGTTATTTTTATCGTTAAATTCACGTTCGTTAGATTAACGAAATTCGAAATATTTATTTGGAGTAGTTGTCGATACGTTTATCATTCAATAAACTGGAATCGAATCCCCAACTTTCGCCGTGATACATGGGGAGGATAAAACAGAGCGGAACGGCGAAATAAGAGGGAGACGTAATGTAGATTTACTTATGAGGGTCACACATGCACATGGGTCCGGCGCCCCCCCCCCCCCGGGGCCGATAACCCGCCGTTTAAACCGACCCCCCGCACATCCGACCACCCCACACCCCCCTACCACCCCCCACATCACCTACACAGTACGTGGTAGGTCCACCTCGTCACATTCAATTCCCGCTATCTCCCTCGGTTCGACCGCTGAATTCTAATTGTTCATCGTCTGCGGGTTAAGACGTTTTTCCTGGATTCTGGAACTTTTTTTTAAGTCCTGATAGTGTAACATAGACAGTGGTTTTGAGTTATGGTTCATTTATTTGTTTCAATGTTAGATATTCTTGTAATATTACTGATCGACTGAGTTTCATTTCGTAGGATCAATGTGTGTATAAAAATACTGGATTAAAAAATTTAATAGAGGTTTCGAAGACAAAACATAAAACTTTACAATTAAATGGAAAGGCTTGGAAGCATTAGCATATAACAATCTACTAAAGTACAGAGTACAAATTAATATGAATAAACGAGAAGAAAACAATATGTAACATTAAAAAAGCGAGAAAAACAAGTCTTGCAGAGGAATTTACGAATCCGAACGAGACTTGGTATACAAATGAAATCATAATACCGATTCAAAAAATTCAAATAAGATGAACTGTGCAACATATTGCAAAGGACGTACAGTATTTTGAATGAAGGTCTTGACGACACGAAAAAATGAGCAGACATAAATTAAAAATGAGATGGTACATTTATGCAAACTGTTCGGAGAAGATTTATTGGGATACAGAGTAGGATGTCATCCGGTCAACTGGACTTGTACTTCAACTGTCATCTCTTCGAGATCACTGTTCGAAATTCCTCTTTGAAAATTGACAAGTCACATAAGTTAATTTTAACAAACACAAGACACTCTGCAAAAAGCAACACATTGCAAAAAAACACATTGCAAAATAAAAAGGTGCTTAAAAGTATAAGTATCATGCATCAATTAATACTTATCAGTTACACATTGTGGCAGCAATGTAACCAGAGTTAATGTTACGTTGAGGAATGTGAAACGTTTCACGCTGAGTTCCAACATAACCCCATGAATGTTTCATGGCATAACAAATGTACATTTCTGGGAATAATATACAGGGTATAATGAGTCAGTTGGTATTAGAGCCGGCAACCATCCCCAGCAAGATTTGTGTTGAGAGATGGATTCACAACAACACATGTTCTTAACCTAAGCGGTTCAGTAATTATTGCTGTTCGTATTAATTTAAAACACTACATTAACATCAATAACCGGGAACTGAACGTAAAACTGGTGTTAAATCTAGTGAAAACTATTTCCTACTTACAAAATGTCTGCAAAATATTCATACCTGGAACAACAAAAATATACATTTGTTAGAAGTCGAAACACAGTAAATGCTGATAAAAATTACAAATCATAATCTCCCTAAAAGGAATTATATTTTGATGACCGAAATAAGTTGAACAGATAAACATTAAATTACAAACGTGCCTAATAATTGGATAGCCTATATTGTCCAAATTTTATCCGTAAGTCAAATTAATGATTTTTTATGAAATAAGCCATTCGACAATTATTAAATCACGTTTATTATGATTTCCACAGTGCATAAACTTAAATCAAAAGAAATTATGATTTCCACAGTGCATAAACTTAAATCAAAAGAAATAAATCCAACATATTCCACTTTCAACATGTTCTACAAATAATTTTAACACTTCTTAGAAAAAAATTCTACGATTAACTCAGGGGGTTAGGGGTCAATGGGTCAATTAATGTGATAACCTAGCGAGAAACCAGCAAAACAGTGGGACGACCTATCGCTGTTTTTGTGAAAGTTTTTGTTTCTCTTAATGATTTCCACTTTCAAACGAGAGTTTATTATCAATTAGCGCCATAATTCATTTTCTCACGAAGATCAAGTCCGTGTGTTTGCATACAATAAATAAATTAGCCCAGTCGTGCGGAGGCTGGTCGTACACCATTAAACAAGACACTCCCTGCTCACTAACACGCAATTAATTGCTATAAGTAAGCAAATTAATTTACAACTATATTAATAGTGAAGTGTAGTTAAACTTTGGGGAAAATATTGCGAAATTTAATGTAAAGTACGAGTAAAATTACTAGAGTAGTATTCTACTGTGGTCGTTCTCTAATTAGAGGACCAGCACAATGACATGTTGGGAGATGTGTTTGGAAATGTAATGGAGATTTGTTTCAAAATTAAAAGGTTTCGTACGAAACACAGAATGCATTTTGGGGGGTTTTGGTCCCAAAACTATAGAGATGTGATCTCAAGCAATGTTTCAAAGAAATAAAATCTGCAAAAATGTTGGGGATTTCAAACGTATATATAACTTAAAACTTAAACGTAATCCAAGTTTTACATACAAAGGTAGTAGGATATGCTAGAGGATTTACAATTGAGGAATTCTTCTGAAAGTTATATTTGGAAATTCATGATAGCGAAATATTTGTTATAATATTGGATAGTTTGAACTTTCTTTTCCTTTCGCTTCCAAACTGCACTTCACTTCGGAGGGGAAACTCCTCCTATTTTGAAGTGACCCAAATTAAAACTACATTTATCCTACTTATTAAGTAGGACAAATAAATGTAATGAATTATATAATTAGGGTCACTTGAAGATGGGAGGAGTTTCTTTCCCGAAACGTAGTGAAGTTTTAACACTAGATGCGACAGGGTATAGTCCAAATAATTAAATATTATTATTAACTATGTAAGCATCACAACTACTTTGCAAAATATCTTATTTCGGCCGTTAAACATCCCGACGCACGAAAGTTTGGAAAATATATATATAAAAAGACGATGCCATATGTTCAATACGTTAATTGCTATAATCCCCATTAGATTATACAACGAAGTGGCATTGTAACGGAATCTACCGGAAGTAGGGGTACCTCTATAGCGGAAGTTACCCAATGATATAACAGGTGGCAGTCGTGTGTAGCGCGGATCGCAATATGCACAGGGACAATCAATACTACGATGTCACGGTTTGTATTGGGTATTAGCTCTGGTCCGGCAAGCCTTGCCTCCAAAGCCGCTGTCACTGATATAAGTGATATACTGGGTGAAGTAACCACAGTGGAACATTTGTACATTGGTGAAACAATAAAATTCATTACTCAGAATTATTACTTACCTGTAGACAAAAACAAGTTATTTTATTTTACGGCAACATGTTTCGAGGACAATGACCCTTCATCTTCAGGGCGATTATACTAAACTCACATGGTCCACATTTAATTTCTGAGCCGTCAAAACTTTAAAAGGTCGTTCTACACAAAAACAGTACATAACACGATTTTCACAAACAGTTTACTCATAATAATAAAACACTACCGACGTCGGACACACAATACTGAACCGTGAACGCATCATTCCCGGCCGAATACGTAGGCCTTGTGTCTGACGTCGGTAGTATTTTATTAGTGTGTGTAAACTGTTTGTGACATTCGTGTTATGTACTGTTTTTGTGTCGTACGACCTTTTTAAAGTTTTGACAACTGCAGAAATGTGGGCAATGTGAGTTTAGTATAAATCGCCTTGAAGATGAGGAGTCATTGTCCTCGAAACATGTTGGCGTAAAATAAAATAACTTGTTGATGTCTGCAGGCTATATTACGTAAGTAATAACTCTGAATAATCAATCAAAGGCATCAAGGCTGTTGGTATAAAAATAAAATTCAATTTAAAAATGCACCATGCACAGCCTAAAGATTATATACATCTATGAATTAATTTTAATGTACCAGATTTTCAAAAATGTAGCATATAATGCGTATAAAGTAATTGTGTTGTGTCGTTTAGTACCTATAATGATAGGAGCATCTTTAAAGCCTTAATAATATGTTATTGAGTTCGTGATGATGTTGGAAAACAACATCAATTTCAGCCCAATGGCAAACGTAACTGCTCGAAACTTACCCAAATTCGGAGGTGGCTCAGGGTCAATTTGACAATTCTCGTATTACGTAACGTCAGTATAACCACTTTCCCTTGCTTTTCGAAGACCTAAGTTGATTTGTTTTTGAGTTAAACCCAGCGACCACATAGTAGAAAGTTATTTCACATAGTGAGTTATTTCTACTATGTGGTCGCTGGTTAAACTATTGACTTTGAGACTTTGAATCTGAAGCAGACTTTGCATTGCATTATCAAATGTGTACCAGATTTTGTGTGACCCAGGATTGGCAGAGCTCCTAGTTATAGTGAATCACCAACAGAGTGTGCTGATGTAACCTCTTCATTTAGGTATCAGGAGGAGGTAATATATCATTTAGTTTTCACAAAAAACCAACAATAGTCAATTAATTATTGATTTATGAAGTGAGGCAAACAAAATGTTACTGTAAATTTGTTCTTAGCGCCCTGTCGGCGCTAAGAATAGGTTGACAGAAGCACCCTCTGTTGGTTATTAATAAAATTATGTCAACTTTAAATTCTGGGTCACACAAAACTAGCTACAGTTGAGTCATAAGAATGGAAGGTCTATTAATTATATATAGTCACAGGTTAAACATGTTACTATCAAACAACTGTTAAATTTTACAAACGCCTTATTGAGCACAATCTTTAAAAATAACATAGCAAATCTTTAACAAAAAGGCTTCACCATCTCGATTTTCCGGACAAAATCAAAATAACAGAAAAAAATACATCAAACTGTTATGTAACACGTTTGATGTATAACGGTTATTTTATAAAGACAGCTATCCTTAACTTTAGAGTAAATTCATTAAGAGATCCAAACATTAGCACCAGTTAAATTGTTGTACAACTTTGACTAAGCCACTTATTCTTTCCCAAGTCCAGCCCGAGGCCCACAGCCCGGTCGGCGCGAGAGGGTCGAACAAGCCAATCCGATGTTTACTCTCCGGAACTCCATCATTCGGATTATTTACACAACACATCGTGCGAGCCACGGACCCCAGGCACCCGCCACGTCCGGCCCTTCGGATATCCGAATTATGCAAATAAAGTCGATAAAACCGCCCTTATGATGATATTGATACAGCCACTGGGGTTGCACCCTTCCTAATTTTTTAACTCGATAAATTAGCTGTTCAACAGCAGCCGCGGCGGTCTTCGCACCCTTCGTTGGGCCTATTAAGGGATTCAATCCGCATTATAAACAGGCGAGGCGCGAAATTACAAGTGTTATTTATTGGTGGGAGAAATGTCTGTTTGGGTAAGTGATTGTGAATGGGCTTGTGTTTTGGAAAAAGTAAAATCCTAATGTACAGGGATACTAGACTTAAATCGCGATAAGACTTGGCAAACAGAACTGATTTTTTCTAATCAATTTATATTTTAAAGCCTACTTATATTTATACTTAAAGCCTACTATACGCCTCCATCTGCCTAATAACTAAACCAGTAGTGAATTGAAAATACATTTTATCTACGACCATTGCAATAAGCACCAATTATGGTATTACAATAAACATTATAATGATACACATTAAAACACCAAAAACCAAGCAGTACTCTAATGACGACTTTAGAGTACTGGAGTCACTTTAGAGTACTGGTTCTAGACCAATGAGAGCTCGGCATTTGACGGAAGTTGTGTCATAATAACAATTACGCAATTCGCACATCAGCTGATTGTTGCATTAAGATTCATGTTTGAGTTTACTTATCCCATCAGCTGATTGTTCCACAACGATTCATGGTTCAGTCTGCTTATTTGCCTAACCTCAAATTTTAGTTGACCTATTCCATCATTAGTAAAAGTCGTGAGTTTTGTTTAACTTCGGGGGAAATTTTTTCGTATAGGCCTATTGTTGGTCGTAGATAAAATAGTGTATGCACCGATTGTATTATGCCTTTAAGCCACTCGTGAGATATTTAGAACACTCGCTTCGCTCATGTTCTAACTTACATCTCACTCGTTGCTTAAAGGCATTCGTTATACAATCGTTGCATAAACTACTATTACACACAGACATTTAAATTATTACAGCCTTATTTAACGATCTTTGCTACTTTAACATCTCGTTTCCAAAGATATTTTTATAGCTTTTACAGGTTTTCCATGGAAAATAAGAATAAAAATAAGTAATTCAGTATTGTAATAAATATGAAGGGAATGCAGAACTCTGAGCGATGTGGGACTAAAATATAGTTCAGGAAAGTTCAAGTGTTAGTGTTTGTATAAAATGTTAATAATATGAAGCAAACAAATCACATAAATTTTATGAACAGTTAAGACTTGTATGTATTTCAACTCAGCACTCCAGACTACGAATCATGTACCATCGTAGTATTTATGATAGTATTTCTACAGTCCACTATCGTACGCTCTCTATCATTGGCAGTTTGTTTTACGAATGACAGCCCGCCGGCGCTCGCGGCCAAAAGACTCCTGCAATACAACCGTTAGAGAACTTTCCCCGCCAGGGGCTGCATTGGCGCGAGCGGCAGCCGAGCTGTGAACCGGCCAGGGAGATTAAAACAAGAGTGAAATTAATAAGTAATAGTACTAGTTAAATTAACAGTATGGAACTTAAACTAAATTAGCATTAGCATTAGTATGGAACTATTAGTATGGAGCTAATCTGAGGCTGAAATATCTAAAACCATTTTGAGAGTTCCCTACCTACGCCAAAATGTGCCTAAACACGCTCCGCGCGGTGTCATTTAGCGCCTGCAGTTTTCAAAATAAAATTCAATCCAACATACCATTACAAAGATAAAGAGTTATAGAATGTTTATTGCAAATCCAAAATCCTTCATGTTTACGTAATATGAAGATACATTGCGTTGAAGTTGTCCAACTTTAATTCCCTATATCTTTTTAAGGAGTGCGGAGCATAAACGATTATGGAGAAGCAAAAAACACTCTACAACTCTTTGTCCTGACAATGGCGTATCCAAATAGATTTTATTTTATAAATTGAAGGCACTAAATGACACTGCGTTTACCCCTGCACCGCCTTGCGCGGCGAAAAGTGCACAAATTTAACATAGGCTCTTATAGAGCCACAGTACTAAAATTCGCGATATACTTCCCCAATGTGAAATCCCATATACTCCCTATAATTCGACATTTTGATACTTCAACACCCCCAAGTCCATTAAGGGCGGGTTTCGGAGCTCAGTATTATAACGGTATTCTCGAACTAAGAACCAGTAAAAACCTGTTGTTACCCTGGGACTAGGGTGACCAGATTGTTTCCAAATAAAAACGGGACACTTAAACAAAACTCACTCCCCCCAAGCCCCAATACAACACACCACACACCATGGTGTTTAATTATAACGGGGGTGTCTGTAATTTACAAATGTTGTATTTTAAGAAATTGAGTATCAAACTGTTTTTGAAGCTTTTATACAGTGAATTTTATTTTACTATTGTACTTATTACAGTGCACGATTTTTACAGTTTTTCTTTAAGAATACCATAAATGGCATGCAGTCATGAAAGGTTAATTTTTGAATCGCCACACACTGAGGATTAAAAACAATCAAATCACATTTTTAAGACCTCAAAATTTTATTATAAAAATAGGTTTTCTAACAATAAATGATGTCGGTGGTAATAATATATATATAAAATAGTAGGTTAAAAAAGTATCATGATTATCTAACCTTTCTTATCGTTAATAATTGTTATGCTGGGAAAACAGCTGTACAAAAATTAAACAATAAGTTCATTAAACATTTCAAGTTTTGTTATACTTGTCACTCGCTCCAGTCCTTTTTCTCCATTATAATATAGTTGTAGAACTGGCAACAATCCATTTTGAAGCTATACGATAGGTACTCGAAGAAGAGTAGGTGGCGTAAAACTAAAAGTGCTAAAATCTAGTTTAGCATTTTTTGGTAAAAGGTCTAAATATTCTTTTATAACCTTAAGTAATGTGAGATGTCTCTAAATTTTTAAGATAACGTTAGGTATATTTATATATATAGCCTACTTTTTCAAAAACGGGACATTCTGACGTCCCGACAAAGTTTTTTGGGACAACGAAACGCAACGTGAAAAAACGGGACTTTTCCGTTTTTACGGGACGTCTGGTCACCCTACCTGGGACTAGTGTCGAACTATCGAGAGTCTACTGGACTTTAAAAAAATAGTCTATCTTTCTATTCCTAAATTTTTTGGCAGGATTAGTTGTGTTGTACCAGAGAGGTGTTTCTGCAAGAGATTTTAATGCTCAACAATACTTGATTAGATACGTATTAATGATTGGCAGTGCAGGGAAAAATCTTTTCGTTCAGCAACTATTAAGTTATTGATGGTGCATGGGAAACAATATCATACGAGGTATACATCTTACTATCTCATCTTATTAGTGAGGATAAACAAGTTTAACGTACCATAATTTAAACAACGTTATCTCAATCTCACACTGACCGGAAGTAAAGTAGTAATTTGATTATCAATTAGTCACTAGGTTTATTGTAGATTATCCGTTTGTTGAACTCATGCATTGTATCTTCCCATGAAGATTATTCACATCAGGAGAATTAACGCGTGTAAATTTATCCGCTTATGCCTTTGGGGTATACTTAGACGGTGAAGGAAATTGCCAGGGATGATGAGCTCGCTAGGTTCGGGTTTTGATGGATAACTGAGAAACGGGACTTTTCCGTTTTTACGGGACGTCTGGTCACCCTACCTGGGACTAGTGTCGAACTATCGAGAGTCTACTGGACTTTAAAAAAATAGTCTATCTTTCTATTCCTAAATTTTTTGGCAGGATTAGTTGTGTTGTACCAGAGAGGTGTTTCTGCAAGAGATTTTAATGCTCAACAATACTTGATTAGATACGTATTAATGATTGGCAGTGCAGGGAAAAATCTTTTCGTTCAGCAACTATTAAGTTATTGATGGTGCATGGGAAACAATATCATACGAGGTATACATCTTACTATCTCATCTTATTAGTGAGGATAAACAAGTTTAACGTACCATAATTTAAACAACGTTATCTCAATCTCACACTGACCGGAAGTAAAGTAGTAATTTGATTATCAATTAGTCACTAGGTTTATTGTAGATTATCCGTTTGTTGAACTCATGCATTGTATCTTCCCATGAAGATTATTCACATCAGGAGAATTAACGCGTGTAAATTTATCCGCTTATGCCTTTGAGGTATACTTAGACGGTGAAGGAAATTGCCAGGGATGATGAGCTCGCTAGGTTCGGGTTTTGATGGATAACTGAGAGGCTTGGTTCGACAAGGCGCGGGGTTAACGCAATTTTCGTTGTACCAGGCGCCTCACCTTGCATCACGCTTGAGTGATTGACTATCGAACGCAATACGTCCAAAAATGATTAAATCAAAATTTGGGACAGAAACGGTTAGGTATTGAGGTAGGCTATTCATCCATCCCGTCAACGTATCCAAACAAAACGTTATAGTAGTGTTTTTAATCTAAATAGGAAAAATTTGGAATCGTTTTTATGTTTCATAAAACATGTGGCAGAACAAGGGGGGAAAGGAGAACTGCTATAAAGATCAGATTAATTTGATGTGAACGAGTTTACGTTATTAATGTTTTGGATGGTGATAACAAAAAAAAAAAAAAAACAGCGCTAAAATTATTAGCGTCAAAATGGTGTACTGTCCATATTTTTTTTAACACGGTCAGCTATAACTTTACAACTTTTAAGTATCGGGGGTGTTGTTACGTCTTTAATAGTGTCGTAACTGGTACCGGTACTGTCGCCATGCCATCAGGGTGAAGTAATAATAATAAAATAATAATAAACTTCTTTATTGCTGTAAGACAATACAAGTATTGCATAACATGCGTCAATTTTTGTTAAATTAAATAGACAAATTTCAATGTGATAAAAAATACAAAGGTAAGTTTCCAAAATAACGAAATTTAAAAGTAGACAATAAAAATACTATAAGTATACAATAAGTATTAGCCAGCCAAATTGATTTAAAATTTTAAGTTGGGCAGGAAAAAAATATTTAATTTCAAACCGATGCTTCCCCCAAGTTGTAGTCCATGAACTCGTCCACCGAGTAGAACACTTTCGACACCAAAAAGCGTCTTAATTTTGATTTGAATTTTGTTTCACAATTTTCAAAACGAATGCCTTCGGGAACTTTATTCAGTATGGAGACGCCCATCTGGGAGGGTAGTCGTGCCATAGTTGCCAACCTGTGCTGTGCTGTTCTGTACACATTTCTGGATCTGGTGTTGTATCCATGTACATCCCTACCCTGTACTGGGGGGCTTTTAAATTTGCAGAAAAGCGCAGTTTCCAGAATGTACAGCTGAGCCAGTGTTAGCAATCCTAGTTCCCGAAAGGCGTTGCGGCACGACTCTCTAAATTTGAGTTTTGCTATAATTCGTATGGCTTTCTTTTGAAGGACAAAGATACGGTTGAAATTAGCCTGTGAGCAGCTGCCCCACAAGGCAATGCCATATTGCAGATGACATTGAATCAGACCGTAGTAAGCCATAAGCAATAACTCTTTGGGACAGTGTTCGGAAAGTCTTCGAAGCAGGTAAATTCCTGACGAGACCTTTATACATACACTGTCAACATGAACAGTCCACGTCAGCTCATCATCAACAAGCATTCCGAGGAATTTAATGAAACCGACTTCTTCAATGGTAGTATCGTCTATCATTGCAGTCGGACGGCAAGAATTTAGAGCGGTGCTGCCTCCAAATACCATGCAGTTTGATTTCGACGGATTGACTTTGAGATTTTTGTTTTCAAAGTATTGAATGCAAGAGTTAATTCCCTCAAATGAGGAAACTTCAATTTGCACAATTTTATCTGAACTGAAACAGAGAGTCGTGTCATCCGCGTACTGGACAATTTGTCCAATTCCAAAGAGAGAATTCAAATCATTCACATACACCAGGAATAAGAGGGGGCCGAGAATTGATCCCTGGGGGACTCCGTATCTCAAGTTGGCTGTATGTGAAGTCGCTCCATTGACCTGAACTTGTTGTGTCCTTCCGGAGAGGTATGACCTCAACCATTTGTGTGGTAAGCCACGAACTCCGCAATTCCACAAACTGTCAAGGAGGATATTGTGTTCAACACAATCGAAAGCCTTGGACAAGTCTAGAAAGACACTTAGTGTCATGTTGTGCTTGTCCAAGTTACTTACAATCATTTCCACTAAGTGGATGATTGCATCAACAGTTGATTTTCCTTTTTGGAAACCAAACTGATCTTTGGACAAAATTTTGTGTTTTTCAAAAAAATTTAGCATCCTGCGCATGAAAAGTTTTTCAAAAACTTTACTTAGCACCGGCAGGATTGAGATTGGCCTATAATTGTTTGGTTGTTGTGAATCTCCTTTTTTAAAAATAGGAATCACTTTTGCAACCTTAAGAGAATTTGGAAATAGGCCTGTTTTAAATGAGAGATTGATTGATTGAGTTAAAGGGGCCACGATGCCATTGTGGCATTTTTTCAGAAGCCACGTTGACATATCGTTGATATCCAACGACTTCTTCGCCCTCAGATCGCAAATCGCCCTAGAGACCTCCTGCTCAGTTACGTCACTTAGGAACATCGATTCGGCCGGACTTAACTGCCCAGGAACCGCCAGGGGTGCCAGCGTGAGGCCAGTGTCTCCGGTATTTGCAAAAAATGTATTGAAAACACTAGCCACCTCCGCCGGCTCCCGGACAATCTTACCCCCCACCTCCAATTCAATAGCCTGTGACTTTTGGGCAGACACCTTAGACTTATTTATAATACCCCAAGCTTGCTTTGAAAAGTTGTCTGCATTTTTTAATGTTTTGTTTACCTCGTAGCTTTTTGCGGCTTTAATGCTCACCAAACGACAGAATACCTGGTAGGTGCATGTAACAGGTACTTGTACCCAGGTTCTGAGGAGTACCATTCACAATTGTAACTGGTGCTTTAAAGTAACACCTTAAAGAAATAAGTGACTGGCAGTGACGTCACAGCGGTAGGCGCTCGCCAGGCGTCACGGATTAGCCGACCAGCGGCTCCGCTGAGACGAGGGTTTCCTCGGTCTTGTCTCACGAACCGAGGTGAAACGGCCCAGAACAGTTGCAGGGTCAGAGTTCGTCTCGCGCCGTGAGTTCAGACCTCCGTAACCCGCGTTTCAGCTTTGGGCTACCTCGTTTAAAAAGTTTCATTGAGTGCATACCGTAAAAAATAAAAGCGTAAATTTTTGATTTTTTACCAGGCTTACTGTATATTACGGCCGGATTTTGTTTGCATTTCACCAAATCAAGATTTTATTTATTTGGTAAAATTAACCGTATTTCTGAGAAACTGTTAGATCATTGAATCCTCTTAGTTGTGCTTAAGTAATCGATTATTACGGCTGCTGGAACGTTATTTTTATAATTATTGATTTACCTTTTGCTAAGGTACGCCCAAAACAACCTGATTTTGTATTTGACTATTTGTATAGGCTAATATGTGTTTATCCTTTAAAACTCCTGTATCCTTGCGGTGAAAACATTCTGCCTTTTTCAACAATTTAAATTGCATTGTTGGATAGAAACGGTAATTACAGTTGTCAGTAGGTCCGCGGCAGAAATCACCGCGTTGGAACTGGTTTCACCATTATTTGTAAGGTGCGTGCCGACTGCCATTAAATTAATGGCCACCTGTGGTTTAACTTCGTCCTGGAATGTCAATAACGGAGGCATGGTCATGGCTTCTGGTCTTAGAGAGCTGAAAAATAATAAGCCTATAGAAAGTGGGGTCCGTGTATGAAAAGAATGACACGATATTTATGCTCACAAGATTACGGCCAAATTAAGGGATCAATATTGATGACTTATGTGTCATTTGAAGGCACCTTACTTCTATACTTATGTGCCTCTTAGGGCCTCAATTTAGTGGTTGGACCCACAAAGTAATTTTTACGGCCCTGCCTATTGAATTTCTTATAATCCTCTCGTCGGGCTGTGAATACGCCCTGTGAATGTCAAAAGTTACACCGTTTCCATTTTACAACTTTAAACAGCTGTGGATACTAAAATTTGACAGATGCAGAAACAACTGCTGTTTCGAGCTTTTGAAAAAATTACAAATTCCATTGACTAACGCGCCTTCTTTGTGTGACGAACAGTCTTTAAAGAGCAAGATAATCTAGTCAGGTTATCTTTTTCTTTAGTAGTCACTTTACAAACCTTAGAAACAACTAAGAAAGTTGTTCAACGATAAAGTTTCCCCTGAAAAGGCCCAGTGTCGCTCCCCCTCACAATATAACACTTAGGCTTCTTTTTTCATAATCAAAGACGCCCTGTAGGGTCACGGCAAATGAATATAAATTGATAGTTAAGCTGCGATCCACGTCTTGTTCGCTGACAGGAGCACGACTTGATCAATACGACTTGATTGAAATATCGGCTTAGAGGGTGCGACGAATATCCTGTATTTTACCCCTCGGATTTGTCATGGGGAGGTTTTTTATGGAATTTGCTGTGTGAGTAATCTAAGATATATTTCGTTTGTGGCTTGCGCCGATAAAACTTAGCTCCGATTTTTTTATCTGTGCTTTGTAGTTCTTTCGACCTAGTTTGATGCAATGGGATTTTTTCTTCATACTTTTACAAAATTTTCCGATTCCAACGCATAATTCACAAAGCTGTCTTACATTTATGCGATAGAAATCGCGACCTTTTTTGTCATAAGTCCTCATTGTACTTTACTTCTGACAGGTACTGGATGTACCTATCAGAGTTAAAAAGTAGATGTACCTATCAGTGTTAAAAATGCTCAATATTAATTGAAAAATAATGTCCATAATACTTTTTAACTAAAAAAATAAATAAGAGCAAATTTATAAAAAATAATTTACGTAATTCTTTTTAAATAAAAAAGTAAGTAAATGAGAGGAATATTTAACACCCTGAATAGTTTTAATTTAACTCTTAGACCACTTGGGCAAAGTAAAACACTAAATGAATGTTAACATAAATTTTACTGAAAATAACAAAGAAAAATGAGCTTTATATATCTCTGCAAAATAGCTTTGCAAAATATCTTCTTTCCATTAAAACTCGTTGAGTAAATCTGTAAGTACTCTTTTGATACTCTCTCTTCTATACAGTACTATTACCATTACATCATTCCCTGCACCAGTGCCAGTCTCAGCTGTAACAGGTACTTTCAATTTTGAGTAACAGTTACTTTTGCTGGACAGTACCAGGTACTGTTACTTCGACCCACCTCTACTTCCCCCTGTCACGCAGGGATATCGGCTGGTAACGGGAAGGTTTTTTGTATCAACACCATTATTATAGGGATATAGACTTACGGTATATTTATATTAGATATATCTATAGGGTTCTCGTGAAAATATGTGACATGCATAAGTTGTGTTTATTAGTTATCGGACGGTTGTTTGGGAAAAAAGTATTATAATCCGTAGTTAAATTGCAGAGCTCAAAACTCAGCGATCTCTATAATATAAAACGAAGTCTTCCGACATCCAAGTGTGGTAGTATAATATGGAACCAACCGATCAAGTGATCAGGCGTTCTATGTTATTCTTAATGGTAAGCAAGACAAAAAAGTTTAATTTTCAATAAAACATAAATATTGCTGAAAATCTAATTTAAATTTTATGACTGAATTGAACATTTTAGGTAGGCTTATTCCAAGAAACTCACATAAAAAATCCCAAAAATTCAAAACACAATTTTTTATGACTGGCAACGAGTAAAACAGAGTTTACAACAAACAATATCAAACAAAGCGCGCGCACTTGAGTCCAGAAGTTGAACAACGTGCGTCATACTGTGTGGGGACGACGTGGACAGCTGGCGCGATGTGAGAGAACCCTACCCCAATCCTTTCTTACTCAATCCATTACACAATACGACTTGTTTTGTACTTCAATTTCTTATGACATTCTATAACGGTAGGTACTATTATGTTTTATGGTTAGCTTTTCGTACTCATTGATACAACGCAAAAACTGTAGAAAGTTATGAAAAAGCTATAACTGTTGAGTTGCAAACTGTAGGAAGTTTTAGAACGGTATAAACTTGAACTGTCGCGGATTAAAAGACAATTTACTTAACAAAAATTAAATCGCTTCACACTATGGTCAAAAAATAAAAAATCAAGCGGGCGAAAAAGTTTGAATAGATGAATACATTGAACTGTTAATATTGGATATTATATAGTTTAACGGAGAGAAACACGCCGATATTTAAATAACGTTTACCTCACGCAATAAAATTATTAAAAATATTAGTGTGTTTCTAAATGTAAAATTATAGATATGTCCAAACAAGTTATACCGGCAATATTACTTGTTAGATCCTATATTTACTAGTGGTACTTCTAAAACATTCAACAGCAATCGGTGGCCTTTAAGTAAATGCTCTAGACGATAGTTTTAAATTTGTAGAAAACATTCGAACCCATCAATCTTACTATCAGTAAAGCCACCTAAACAACATTTAAAACTCCATAAAAGAGATATTAACATCAACTTATCCAAAAAATGACTTTTCCCCGTCAACAAGCCAACTCAAGCGGAAAGGGGAGACTCCCAAATCATCCACAAAGGAACAAAACAATAATAACCGAGCCTTTTCATGAATTGTTTGCGGATTACTCTCCAGCAGAAGGGATGAAATGAGGGGTTGACGGAAGGTCCAGGGGCGAGCCCCGTCTCTGTAGGGGTTGGAGGATTCCGCTACAGCTCGGTCATCAGTCAGGAGATGGATGCTAGGTATATAAACATGGTGTGATATTAATGTTAACACCCGCGGAGCAGGGGGAGGGGAGGGGGGAGCTAATTCTGTGATAAGGAGGATGGTTGACAGTGTGCGCAGCGGTGAGCGATCGCCCATCAGCGAGGCTCTTCACCAATTGCCGCCAGCTATCAGGTTATACCGGGACTTCCTCCGCAGTTCTAATGTGGATGGAGAATAATTCCGTTGATCTTGGTGTGGATGCATACTGTTATCATATGATTTTTACTATCAGAATTGGACTTAGATTACTTAGTTATTTGGGTTACTTTGGTCTAATATAACCATAAAAAACTGTAATATAACCATTCTAAACTGTAATATAACCATACAAAATTTGTTTAAAGTTATACGGTATTTATCATCCTTCACTCATTTGTCATTCATACTTGGCTTAAAATACCAACCTGGGTAGGTCGCCATTCCATGAAAAGTATAAAAAAAGTATTAAAGTTCATAACCATTGATTAACTTTAATACAATTTGAGAAAAAATACAAAATAAAGTTCAGAAGAAATAAAATTGGGCAAAATAATAATACCAATTGGGAAAATAAAATGAATTTTTTCATCTTAAGACTGTAAACTTGTCTTTATCATTTTCTTTTGTCGTTAGAAAATAAAAATACAACATGATGTTTGTACTACGACCAGATTATCTATTAATACCCTTGATTAGAGAATAAGGAGGTTATTCCAGTAAAGATTAGTGAACTTGATACCACGATCCTCTCTGAGAGTGATTGAATCCAGCATCAGCTCTCAAACAAGGTGAGACGGCGACATACGATACTGCACAACCGATACAAAGCAAGATACAGCGAGCTCGCTACCGAGGGATGATGTGGAAGCTCCTTGTAATTGATGCTGCCACAGATACTGTTGTATTTAATAAACGCCAGAATGTTAGTTAGTTAATTTTAAAGATCATGATTCATGACATAAAGGAAAAATATTTTATTAACAATTAAGTATAATGAGCGGTTTATTCTAGATACTGCAATTTATTATGACCAATAATTTTAAAAATCGATATAAAATTGAGTATAGTTGTGTAAACTTCCACGGTCCGAAGATACATTCTCGAAGTGGGTTTCCGGGTTTAACCGTGTGGATGATGTCGATCTAGTTCGCCGACGTTTCGGATATATTGCAATATCCATCTTCAGGGCGACGAGCGTCCAGTTTGCAGACTTACTCATTCACTGTTTCAGCTGTTCGCTGCCTTTCGCTGTTTCACTGGTTCACTGTTTCAGTGAATGAGTAAGTCTGCAAACTAGACGCTCGTCGCCCTGAAGATGGATATTACAATATATCCGAAACGTCGGCGAACGAGATCGACATCATCGACATGGTTAAACCCGGAAACCCACTTCGAGAATGTAAAATTAAGTAATGCAATCCTTACAAGTTGGTTACTTATGTGGGTTGCATATGTGGTATGATTCAGCGGTACCGGCAGTTGTGTGTAGGCCTCGGTTTTATTGTGTTACTTTTTCCCTCTCTATGGCCTATGGTTATATTATAAGAAGATATCTATGTTTAAACATTGAAGAGATCCGTAGATAAAGCTGAACTCTATATTGCAGCGTCAGCCATGTTTTCTGTTGGCAATTTGTACTCTTATTGTCCCTGGTAAACAATAACAGGCGAACGGTGGAGCCAAGAAGGACACGATAAGGCAAGGAAATTGCTTTCTTCGCTAAACTGAAGAATGGATCGAAGAAAGAAAACTGAAGTTGGTTGTCCATTAATTCCTTTGCTTGAAACGTGGCAGCCTACATACAGTCCCAGTTTGTTACATTTAGGTCACGTAAATACATAGTCATAATTATAGTAAAAAAACTGTATTTTTTTCACCTGCGGTAGAATAAAAAGCGCCGCAGTTATTAAAACAGACTGAAAATAAATAAAAACAACCTAAATTAAGTAGCCTGTTTTTTATTAACAGATATATGTTAAAATTTATTCCAAATAATTGAATGATTTCAGTATAAAATGTCATTATTGTGCCGCATTCACGTACAGTCCCTGGTGGACCGAGCCTTGCTCGGTGTTGTTTCATGTTTACGAGTTCATCCAGTTACTATAAAATATTTCGAAGTCATAAAATTGATAAAAATATAAACCTTTTTGATTGCTCCATGGACTCTTCGTCCCACTTGCTGTATTTTCCCTTGATGGCTGTAGATTCCAAACAGCTGTTATGATTACTTCATTTACACTTTCCTGATTATTTCAGTTTACACTTTCCTTGTTTATTTTCGTTGCCATCACGGCATGGCCTTATGGGTCATGGCTTTTTCGTTGGCCTTATGGGTTGCCATCACGGCAACCCATAAGGCCAACGTTGAAATTTTACAACTTTTAAATTCGATTTATTACGTTAATAGATTTTCTCCGGCCAAGGAATCTGCATAAAAGACGTTTTGAGTCATAAAATACTTATTTCCAGACTTTGAAGGAAATCCTCGGAGCCGTTTTCTAGATCGTTGTGCAAACAAACAAGCAAGCACGACAACATTACTCATATAAGAGTATAGGATTATTTCCAGGACGTTTTCGAACCGTTTCAGACGTTGTTCAAAACCTTTTAAAATATTGTTCTATTTTGATAATATCAATATAACATTTTAAAATACATATACTTTTCCAATATTGAAATCTCCAAGTAACCAACAGTTCCACACGGCTATCACAGGGATATTAACGGTAAACTAGGTTATCACCTCGTATATCAGTCTGACGCTCCCTGCGGCCGAGCGGTGTCCGGGACAATGCCCACAATATCCCGCTTTACACGCTTTTTACAGCTTATCTTCACTCAACGAGGCCGATAAAACTCCAGCTGTCATCTCCTAGCGATTGCGCTCGTGTAGGAAGTGTTCCACAGATTGGAATATCTTCCGGAATGAGTCCGCTGTTACGAGATTGCTGGACCTCATTTTGTACAGATTATACAGGGTGTTTTTTTTTAACGCAACCCATTTTTAAGATTGAATAATGCACATATAAATATGATCTGTTTTGTTAATATTTACATTTTATACAACCTATAATTTAAGTTTGATCACATTTAGTTTACATTATGTGTTCAAACAATCCGCCAGTGTCATTGGTATAAAGTTGTGCTCCCTCCATGAAATTCCCGAACACGTGTTGCAAGGTACCTATTTGAATTTCTTGCATTAAATTTGTTATGTTTGTTTTGAGGTGCTGGATATCCTGTGAGTTGTTTTTGTAGGCCTTACTTTTTAAGTATCTCCAAAGGAAATAATATAGGCCTAGTGGCTTCAAATCCTGGGGTCTTGGGGGGGGGGGGGTAATAATCCTTAACTGATCAAATAAAGTTTTGGGTTGCGTTAAAAAAAACACCCTGTAGTATATATGAAAGTGCTCCACCTCCTTAGGTATCTGTGAAGTTAAAAGTTTATACTTTCATTCAAACCACAATTAAATTAATTGTGTAACGAAAATATTAATAAATAGTTTGAAAAAACGGTAAGCTTTGACTTAGCATTGCGTGGATGGCTTACGATCAAAATTAACAATCAAACTATCATGCATCATGCAATATATAATTTTTATTTTTTAACGTACATATTATCAGATATGAATTTAAATTTCGAGACATAGTGCAATAAGCACTAGTAATCTTTTAAAATGTTGATTGACTCTAATGTCGGTTCTATAACGATTATTGTTATAACAATGTTTGAAAAATCCAGTAACCGTTTGAAAAAAATATAATAGTCAGTATGACTTGAATGAATTTTGTTCTTGTATTGTATGGAAATTTCCCTATTTGCAAGTATTATAACATATGAAAATATGAATTTGCTACGTAAACTTTGTTATGCCAAAACAAGCATGTACGGGAGGTGGGCGGAATATGTTATGAGGAGGCATTTTGCATCAAAACTTGAACCCGCGTTACTTATGATCCCGACACGGAAATCTCATAAGGCCGAAGTTGTCGACGGTGCTTCAAACTTTCCCAAGATTCTGTTTGATTACGCTTGTAAAGTTTAATGTTTTTATTTGTTTTCTTTTGATCTTTTGATTCAACTTACGAATTCAAGAGGTTGCTCCATATTTTAGAGGTGTACAACATATATTATATCCGACGTAAATGTTTTGATTAACCATAAACAAT
The DNA here is from genome assembly GCA_035578135.1 of Flexamia atlantica. Taxonomy (NCBI): domain Eukaryota; kingdom Metazoa; phylum Arthropoda; class Insecta; order Hemiptera; family Cicadellidae; genus Flexamia; species Flexamia atlantica. The sequence goes on along the minus strand of JAQJVK010000030.1, from coordinate 2,623,654 downwards.
TCTTCATTTGCTCTCTTAAATTACACTTCCAAGATAATATAATTATCCTTCAACAAATCAATCAATTAATATTTATTCAAGGCATCATGTTAAACTTTGAATACCGTTCAATTAAAGTAACGACTGTTACGAAAGGTTTGTGTACCAGTCTGCGCTACTAACACAGAAAAAAATAGATTTGTTGGAACAACAAAATCATTTGTAGATATATAACCTGCAAATGTTTTTTGCTCGGTTTACCAATGTTTTGATGTTCCAACCAATTTCTTTATGGAAAAACAAATCTGTTTTGTTGTTCCAACAAATCTGTTTGTTTTTTCCAACGAAAACATTGGTAAACCGAGCAAAACGCATTTGCAGATTGTATAGGGCCTATCTGCAAATGTTTTTGTTGATCCAACAAATCTTTTTTTTTCTGTGAAGTAATATTTTCTGTTTCCAGAATGCGGAAACCCGACTAAAAAAACTGTATTTACAGTGCATAGTGGACTTGGTTTTATTGATAAGAACCTATACTACTATTCCCGTCTTTTAACTCAATAAAGTAGAATTCAATCCCTCATAATTACGGTTTAGTATTGCCACCACCAACTGGTGAAAACCAGATTACAGGGGGACCCCGCTAACTGTACAGACCCTGAACACCACTGCTTATCACTCCCCAAACCACAGGAGCCCCCGGATCTTGAAAACTAGGGATGGCAAATATCGATATTTCAGTTCCGATATATCGGAAAAAGTATATCGATATTTTGGTTTCGATATTATCGGTTTATCGATATTTCTTTTCCAATACCAGGGCTTGTAGCAGTTCTAGGGATGAAAAAAATAAAAAATAAGTAAAATAAGAAAAAAATAACCTTTTGTAAACAAAAATGTTGCTAAAAATTAGAAAACCGGCATTATATTGGGGATAATACATTCTTAACCTTGGTAAAAAAGAAAATCTCGATAGACTGATCACAAATCTGCCTTGATTTGACGGCGAGACTTGGTTTTCACGCAAAGTAGGCTGACGAGATTCATCTGCCTAGATGCTGCTGAGAGATCGTCTGACAGACGAATAGTGTGAACAGGACTTTTAGCAGTTCTTGAGGTTGAAAAAAATAACCAATATAAAAAATAACAAAAATAACCAAATTAAAAAAATAAATAACCAAGAGTAAAAAATAACAAAAAAATAACCCACTACAAGCCCTGAATAAATATCTCCTTATGAAAAAAAGGTTTTTGAACACAAATTTCAAGGAATTTGTTACATTAAGACTGTTTTCAGACGGTAGAAATGTTTACAACATAATTGCCTAGTAATATTTTCAAAAATCTTGAGTTCTCGTTCAAAATCCGCCGTGGCAAATACTGTTTCTGATTCGTCATTGAACATACAAAACTGTGACATTTTTCATCAATTATCTCGTGCTTTCGATATATCGAAAATATCGATATTTTCTCCCGATACATCGTATGTATCGATTAATGGTTCCGATACATCGAAAAATCGATATATCGATTTGAATACAATTTCCAACCCTATTGACAACACGGAGACACAGCCTGGAGGAGGAAGGGCAGCGTGAAACCGCCGAAAGCAGCCGCAAATTGTAATTTCAAGGCTGAGTGGCGTAGTGGCCCAACAGCCCGGGCGGGGTGGGCCCAGGCCGCATTATTTAACAATTTGGTGCAATTTGTTTTAATGAAACAATTCGGTGAAGTCCCCATTGTCGGGTTAATTGGGGCAGAGCCAGGGAGAGCCTGGCGGGAGACACGTGATGACGCTGAATGCCGGGGGATGTGACGGGGCGGGAGGGTTGCTCACCGACTTGGGGGAAATTAATATTCGTCTTTATTTCCGTGTATTTATATTTTCCTTTATATCACGTTTATAAAGATGTTGAAAGCCATTTTGACGATTTCTTTGTGCCGTGCGCAATGCAACGAGTCTCTAAAATACCATATATCTTATTCGGTAATCACAGCTCTGGCCGATAATGACGAAAGGCCGGTACCGGAAGCGACCCTGTTTTGACCATTGCGGGATCCCCGTTCTCGACCCATTACACCTTCTTCTCGATCTTGTCTGGTCCGAGTCGAGCCCGGGAAGGTTGTCCTATCTATCTCATCGCCGTGATCGATGTTCTTAGAGCTCCGCCGAGGACAAATGCCTAGATAAGTTGTAGTCCTAAGGGGGGTGGCTGGGGGAAGCAGGAAGGAATTCGATAAGCTAAGAAATATGCAATTTGCAAATTATATTAGGGCGTGGGCTTCCGCCCATGCCTTTGGGCCTTTTGCCCATGGCTACAAATCTGGCGCAATAGATCAGTTGCAATAGATCAGTTAGTTAAGTTTGGTTACGCCTAACATAACTTTTTTAGGATTTTTGAGCCAAGCCTAATTAGAATCTTACGCTGTGTGGATTTAGGAAATTGGTCAAAACATGTTCATGAGTTGTGCATGAATCTGTGCGTGAAACGTAAGCAGAGAAACATATTATTATGAGCGGTTTTGAATTCAACCACCCAGAGCAAGATCAAGTTTTATAAAATAATTCCTGACTGTCTCATCCAATCAACTTCGTTGTGACACAAAAATGCTGATATGTACAAATGAACATTCCACATTCTACCGTAATTGGAAAGAGAATATTAAATTTCTCCCAGAATCATTTACGTACGTGTGTTCGTAGACGAATATTCAAACCGTCACGGCAATCTCGCGTCTCGCGGTTCCGCCAGAAAATGAATTCAATTTGCCACCCGGTCGCAACAAGCCGCAATCACTGAGCATTGCCGATCACTTCCATTCCCAGAATTCAGATACATTTATATTGTATTTCCAATCAAGGGGTTTTCGTTTTACATTATCTTGCTTTTTCCAGTTGGCATACAAATTAATTTTTTAGTGGGATAAAAATTAATTTGGCATGTGATATTTTTAGACAGTAAAGTAGTTTTTATTCCGGCGATTATTATTTACTGCTTAAAATTCAAATATACAATCTTGTATGTACACATATCTGGATTTTTCTGGCCATTCAATGTATTTCTACCAAAAGACTATGTTTGCGCAAATTAAAAAGGATTAAACAAAACTGTACTAATGAAGAACAATTTCCGCTTCATGAAGCCGGGTATGATAACTCTATAGCACTTGGAAACTTGAATGTTTCTTTCAGTATATTTGACTAACTAGTATTAATTTCATAGTTCTATCATATAATTAGAAATCGTATATTTTATATGTTAATGTAGTTTTTGAATAAACAATCTGGGAGAAGGCAAAAAAAGAAAAATACTTCGGTAAAATATAAATTAAATATATCGTTATGTTAGTTAAAAGGTTTGATTACATAAAAAGTACGTCAAAGCGCGCGGACATAAAGTTTAGTTTTCCGAGTAAACAAAAACGAAAAAAGATACCCTATATAGCCTAATGTAAATACTGTTATGTTATAGAAACAAGATGATTTCTCCACCGACTGTGAACTACAGCAGGATATTTTATAAATCATTCTGAAGCCACACGACAATTTGCCGGAGGGAGCCAAACAAAGGACGTGAGACGGCCATGTTATCATCTTTTAAGGCCGCAACCGCCTCTTTACTGGCCGTAACGTCATCTCGCGGCGCGTTATTGCTGTCGGAAGGAGCAGGATATTTAATACAACCATTGCATGTGTTTTACTGCTATTATCAATGTATATCAAGACAATACTGCGCTTAGTTATTTGTGTTTCTCATACAGTACTGTTTGTTTAAGACAATTTAAAATTCCGTATGAAATTTTTAGTTTTGCTTACATACAGACATAAACGATTATAAATAATTTATTTGATTAAAAGTGTACATTAGTAGAACAAATGAGTGTACTAAATGAGACAATTTTTATTTTTTCGGTAAATGAGACAACTAGAAATATTTGCCTTTATGTTATATTTTTTAAAGTATTTATTTAAGTGGATATGTATTTGCACCTGAATCTTTCTATGCATCAGGGAACAAAATAAAACGATTATTTATTCATACAACTGAAAATCCCAACGGACTCAAATTGTTTTTAATATTTTTCTTCCATATTTAATCCGATCGCGCTTTTGCTGTATTTTATCACAATAGAAAAAAAAAATCTATTCCTCAAATGAAAATACTTATTTGATACGTCTGATAAAAACACACCGTGAGTTGAATTTTTCATTCTACATTTTCTCCAAATACGTCCACCGACTGTAGAACCTCGATAAGCAACATGAAGCGCGATTGTGATGCCATGCGGAAAATTAATATCATCAGAATAATATTTGGTGGTAAATTAAATTAACTCTCTGGCGGAATCGTGATTACGGAGGCGGTGCAAACAATCCTTTACAACCATACACAAACAACACCGTGTGCTGTGCATGTCCCACAACGCGTGTGCGTCTCCAAACCATCCAAAGAGAAAATGTAATATTCTCTTCCCAATATCTTTCAGACGTGGAATGTACATTTCCGCATTATCGCGTTACCGTGTCACATTGAAGCTAATTGGAAACGGTATTCCAGTCGCCGAAAACAAATTATATTCATTTCCACACACGAGGAGAACAAGAACATCTCTCTTTATTTACATAAACCCGGATTCAATATTGGTGGTATGCACACGACTGCATTTCAGTTTATCTCTACAACATTTATTTTGTATTTAAAGAAAATCTCATAACACGAGGTAGTTCGATTAATGAAAACAGTACAAGTATATTTTACTTTATAATCACAATACACAAATGATTAATGTACTCTTTCGGACTAAATAGATTAGCTACACAATAAATAATATTTTACAGCATGTTTAAAAATTATATTTATAAACTAGATGTTTTTCGTGGCTTCGCCCACAATGAAAATGATAGTAAGACATTAATCAGTACATTAATCATCCCGTTTGACGTGAACCCCCGCCCCCCCCCCCCCCCCCCCCCATAAAACGAACTGTCCATAGCCCTCTATGTTTGAGTTTTTATTCATGCGTAATCTATACTTACTATATACCATTGACTTTAGATCAGACTCCTGATTTAAAGTCAATGCTATATACCGTATATAAAGAGAAGGGATTTTCTAACGGACAGCAAACCTCCAAAACTATAAGAGCTATGGAGCTGAAATTTGGTATTGACTCTCCCTTCGAGCCATAAATGCGTACTGAAAAACGGTTTTACAAAATTCTCTTACGGTCATGCCCTATGGTTCCTCAAAGTTTCAACGTTAAGCTACAGGGAAGCTTATGAAGTTGTCATGGCAACCTTACGAAGAACGACAAATAAAACCCTAAATCCAGGAAATTGTTCATTTTTCCACGTGTAAAACCTGTTTGATCAGCTCGTGGTATATAATTTTCATGGAGGCCGACGGTTCCATAACGTAGTAAATAAGTTCTTAAAAAAGATGTAAAGGAAAAAAACGTTGAGCAAATGTGAAATTTAGACAATTATTATTACTTCGATGGACAGAAATAGATTCCGTTGACTACTTTAGCCTGATAAATCAAAGATATTCACCTTCCCTCTTTAACTGATCAGTGCGGGACGGTGACTGTGTGAAGGCTGTCGGTCAAGGCGGACGCCACCCTTATAAGGAGTCGGAGAGCCGACCCTGGACCCTAGACCATCACACAGAACAACTCTGCGACCCGCGGCTAGGGAACAACGTGTAACACCGGGAATAAATGTTATTACTGTACTTTTATCAGTGAGAGACCTCATAAAAACTCCAACGCCACCTAAAGACATTCTTTCCTCACATAACGATATAAATAAACATTTACTAACTCGACAGTCTGTGTAACTCAACGCTTGAACAGCTGACAGAGAATTACAATTAGGCATTTTTTCAGAACATTCAGTTTTAATTATTGAGTATTTGACATTTATTCAAAGATCGTTTACTCAATATGAAACAAAACTCAGGTAAGTAATAAATTTATAAGTAAAACCCAAATCTGTTATAATGTTTATATATCAAAACCAAACTACATTTTAAGTTCCAATGTTAGGGAAAACTCGATATCCGCCAAACTCGACAACCTCTCGGTCCACAAAAAATAGTCGAGTTAGAGAGGTCTCTAACTCGAATAACGAATAGAGTTTACTTTTTGAAAATGAAAATACAGTCTGTGATGAACAACAATAATGTGGTAAGGCTGGATCCTGTTTTAAATCCTTTATTTGTTCCTGAGCATTACAAAAGTCATATCATAATTTAAACAACTGAACTGAAAATAGCTTGAGTTTAAATATAAATTCCCTGGTTTTAGATTCAAAGAAACTTAACTGATATGAACTGTGGTCTTAATTATACGAAGATGTGCGCTCAAAAAATATAAAACAAGATAGTAATAACTTAAAGTTACGGTACTGAAAAAACATTTTTAAAGCGAGATGAATGAATTGAATTGAAGTCATCAGACAACGATTGAAATTGTAGTCCCTTAAGTATTCATTCTTAAATCAACCTAACAATCGGAACAACGCAACAATGAAACACACGTTATCACCGGCGACGAAGTATTGGTGTTTCAATCTGCAGCGCCGAGAGTGTAAGGTTTTCATCAGAGGAGGACCAAAACAGGAGCGGTACGTCACGACTCCCCTGGCTGTGGGACACAATGGCGCGACAACTACAACTGCTCGACTGCTCGGATTTGCATGAAATTGCTAAATATTTGCAGCACGAGCCGGAGGGAAGTGGCGCATTCTCACCAGCGAAATGCGAGTGTGGCGACTACTTTCAAAAGATCGATAATCGCCTTTTCGACGTATCGGAAGTAAAATATCGATATTTCCGATAAATCGAAAACACGATATTTCTGGAGAAAAAGGACGCAATTTTGCAAGTTTAAAGAGGAATCAGAAATAGGTTTTGCCACCACCGAATTCAAGATTTTTCAAAATTTTACTAGGGGCGATTTCTTCGCTTTTAAAATGCAAAATATTATGCTATACTCACATTTTTACCATCTGGAAACAGTCTAAGTATTAATAAACTCCTTTAAATTTTTCTTTAAAAACCTTTTTCCATAAGGCGATATGTATCGGAAAAGAAATATCGATACACCGATAATATCGGAACCAAAATATCGATATACTTTTTCCGAAATATCGGAAATAAAATATCGATATTTACGATACATCGATATTTTGTACCCATCCCTTCCACAGACTGACTTAAACAGAGCTTCTTGTTACGAACATGAAGTGAAACACGATGAAACAGTGAAAAACATGAGGTTTTCATCAGAGGAGGAGCGAGTACGTCACGACTCCCCCGGCTGGGCGACACAATAGCGCGACAACTGCAACTGCTCGACTGCTCGGATTTGCATGAAATTGCTAAATATTTGCAGCGCGAGCCGGAGGGAAGTGGCGCATTCGCACCAGCTGACTGAGGATGGCGATTATTTTCAAAAGATCGATATATCGCCTATTCGACGTATCAGAAGTAAAATATCGATATTTCCGATAAATCGAAAACACGATATTTCTGAAGAAAAAGAACGCAATTTTGCAAGTTTAAAGAGGAATCAGAAATAGGTTTTGCCACTACCGATCTCAAGATTTTTCAAAATCTTTCTAGGGGCGATTTCTTCGCTTTTAAAATGCAAAATATTATGCTGTACACATTTTTACCATCTGGAAACAGTCTAAGTAGTACTAAACTCCTATGAATTTATCTTCAGAAACCTATAAGGCGATATGTATCGGAAAGAAATTTCGATACACCGATAATATCTGAACCAAAATATCGATAAACTTTTTCCAAAAAATCGGAACTAAAATATCGATATTTACGATACATCAATATTTTATTGCCTTCCCCACCAAGCGACCGACTGGAACGGAGTTTCTTGCTACGAACATACTGTGTAAAAAAAGTCCGTTCCCCCCTCCTTAATTCTTTTGTTTGTTAAGGTAAACAATTAACCTTTGGGGAATGATACTACTGTAATTCAACCCAAATTATTAATTGACGATACCAACAATTTTGAGTGTCCCCCAAAAATGGGGGATTTTGGGGGCAACTCAAACTTTTCAAATGCAAACCCCTTTCGAGTGACACCTAATTTTAAGAGCATTCAAAATGTAGATGAATGGTGAAAATTAGAGGTCTCTAACGTGTTTCTATCAAAATTGACAGCTTGTCAAAGTTTTGAATACAACACATCCTTGAAACCTGGAGTCTAGGACATTTGGAGTTTTAATTCAGCTTTGGTGACGTAAAAATGAAACGAGCTTGGGAAAAATGTTATGAAATGAAAAAGTAGTCTCTTTTGGTGATAATTAAAATTTTGAGTGTCCCCCAAAAATGGGGGATTTTGGGGGCAACTCAAAATTTTCAAATTCAAACCCCTTTCGAGTGACCCCTCATTTTAAAGAGCTTTAAAAAAATAAGCGATTGGTGGAGGTTGGAGGTCGCTAACGTGTTTCTATCAAAATTGGCAGCTTGTCAAAGTGTCCAGGAGTTGTATTCAATATGTTGACAAGCTGTCAATTTTGATAGAAACACGTTAGAGACCTCTAATTTTCACCATTCATCTACATTTTGAATGCTCTTTAAAATGAGGGGTCACTCGAGAGGGGTTTGCATTTGAAAATTTTGAGTTGCCCCCAAAATCCCACTTTTTTGGGGAACACTCAAAATTTTTGGTAACGTCAAAAAATAATTTGGGTGGAATTAGTATCATACCCCAAAGGTTAATTGTTTATCTTGACAAACAAAAAAATGAAGGAGGGAGGGACGGACTTTTTTTACACACTGTAGAGTGAAACACGATGAAACAGTGAAAAACATAAGGTTTTCATCAGAGGAGGAGCGAGTACGTCACGACTCCCCCGGCTGGGCGACACAATAGCGCGACAACTGCTCGACTGCTCGGATTTGCATGAAATTGCTAAATATGTGCAGCACGAGCCGGAGGGAAGTGGCGCATTCTCACCGGCTGACTGACTGAATCGGAGCGTCTTGTTACGAACGTGCAGAGCTAGTGAAACGGCGACGGTGGTGAATCGACCGCGTAATGCGATATGTCAGTTCTCTGGGGAGAAAGTGGGGTAGAAATTAGTACACGTGTGGAATTAGAGGATTTAAATACGTGAAAAGTAAAATGTAACATAATTTTCACGATTTGTTTTCAATTGATGGACAAATATTTGGTTGGTATTTTGGTATTATACGGAGGCCACCCCCATACAGCACGCTGCGCCGGTTATGTTAAGTTAGGTTATCATAAATATGTTAGTAGAACTTTCTCCTCATTTCGTTACGAATCGAACGATATCAAATGAGACATATTTTCGCCCACGAAAACCCGTTAACAGGTGACGCGCGCGCTCCGGTCAACGACCAGACCTGGGTCTACTTGGAGGGGATTTGGCGGGCGCAAGTATGACTCATCTGGTATAGTTTGATTCGTAACATAACGAGGAATGTCCTACTAACATATTTATGATAACCTACCTAACATGACCGCCGCAGCGCGCTGAATAAGGATGGCGATCGGGTGTGGACGATAGCGGCGGTGACGACGTGTTCAACTCAATCCTCGCTGACATTGCTGCCTTCTGGGAGGCAGAACACAAACACCGTTCATCTAATTCATAACTCAGTGAAATTTGGAAAGTAAGTCGAATAAAGTACGTTCTTCCCAATAATGTAGTTATTTTTGGTGTCCAGCAAAACAATCTCTCTAAAAACAGTGGCCTCTGTATAATACCAAAGTACCATTATGGTTTAACCATGAACAAAAGCAAGGTTAAAAACACCGCATAAAATAAACGAGTTTTCGAGGCTAAATTTATAAATAACGACGGAACAGTATGTCATAAAGTTTTCTCCACCAGAAGTCGTCAAAGCTTGATATGAGATTTGTTCCTCAACAGTTGTTGACTTCACCACAGAGTCACGCTGTAATCCATCTCCTTTAAATGTCATTTGTGTCTACTTATGACCATCTCTCTATTTATTTAGGCCGCGGTATGATAGGTGTATCTTACAAAAGTAAACATAAGTTCAACCTTAGATTTAACGATTACATTTAATTTGTAAAGCTTAAAGTTTTGCAAGGTAGTAAGACAAACGTTTTTAGCTAAAACTTCAACTAAGAGCCTATTTTAATATCTAAGCGCTCGAATAAAAATACTTAGTTTACCATAAATATCAAATCTTGGAACTTAACAAATTTTACTCGACAATTAATTGAGAATAACGATACAACTGCACAACTGTCTTAGAAGATATTAAATAATAATATACAATAAACATCTAGCGAATCCTGATAGAAAAAAAAACTAATTAAGACCAATGATAAGCGATTAAAGATACTTTCTGTAATATAGTTAATAATTACCAACACACAGATTAATACAGCAATAATCACTTATACAAATCAACCACACGTGTGTGGCAATTTCAAAATCAACGACTTTTCGACCCCCGTGGCGGCGATCGAACAAAGGTTTGTTTCATTAGGCAAATGACGGAGCATTGCGCGACGGCTGCCTTCTCAAGTAGGGGATGAAAGCAAGCAGCGAGCAGCCCCACACAAACACGCTTTGTGCCGGCAGCCCCCAGCCCTCGAGCTCCGAGTTGAGCGACAAAGACACGCGGGGCGTGTGAGTGTGTGATTAGCGTAGTGCGATTGGGCTGAACTGCGACGAAATGACGATGCTGAGGTAATTTGCGTTTAAAACGTCAATTTCGGGATGTGTATAGTCTAAAGGCGAATTTATAGAGGACGAGCCGCTAAATTGGTGGAGGTGATGTTATCGTTACGGGGAAATATCATGTAGTACATTAGATGATCGTTTAGATGAGTACTGATCAAATTGAGATGTTGCAAATTTGGTACATGCAGCAAAGGCAAATAAATACACGTAGGCCTCTATTGACCTGTGCTTAATACTAATACATAACCTCTCTGTGATTGAATTATAAATACAAATCATCATTATACACTACCTACATGTTTATCACTTATTGCAGACAGTTCACTTTTGTAAAATTTGTTAAGTAGGCTAAGTGCTGCTAGATAGGAAAAGAAAAAAAATAACGACTAAAATTCCAGCTTTTGTATTTTTAAAGCAAATGTTTTAGGATAAAAATAAAACTTACAACTTTTGATTTATTTTGTTAAGTAGAAATTGATTTAATTTGATTGATTTTTTTATTCATGTAGCCTTATTGCAGTAACAATTTATAAAAGAAAATTAATATAAAATAATTTTCTGCATTTACTACAGTATGCATGGGAAAATATCAGAAGCATAAACTAATATTAACAGAAGCATAAACAACAGTTTACGTTAATGTCATCTTCGTCTCGGCAGCGCCTCAAACTTCCGCCCATAACAAGCCAATGGCGGAGCTGCGTTGATGATAAGGATGGGATAAACATTTTATAACGAACCCCCTCGGCGCTTCACAACACCGTGGCTTAATTATATCCCAAGATAAGCGATGCCAGTTTACGTTTAACATGTTTTAACCTTAAGCTGTAAACGATGCCAAAGTTTTCTTCATCGCAATTTGGGTCTCAAAGCCTATATGTAAGAGGAATTTCTAATGTACTAAGTTAATTTATTTTGTGAATATTCAATCTGTAAAAAATGTGCGCTTTGACTGATACTGATATTATAAATATTTTCTGAAATAAAGCTGATTTTTATATGATATAATTTGGTTGTACGATTAAAGCTCAAAAAAGGAAATTAATCTATATTTCAGAGACGCGCTTTTAAAAGGATTTTTTTGCAACTTTTTGTCAGTAAGAGCAACGAAAAACATGTCTATCACTGGAGCAAAAAAAAATAAAATATTCACGAGAGAGAGAAGTGTGAAACACTTATCAACCCATCAAGAATGGAAATGTTGGAAATGCATTAGTGCGGGCAGCATGATTTGCACCCTAGATAACGATCAGCCGCTGTTGCGGTAGGGGGAGGCCATGGACAAATACGCCGGTCAGCGTGGGAGCTGCCGAGATGTTATCGGCAGTGATTCAATAACAGTGTTCGGTGTTCGGTATCGAACATCGATGTGAAAACATCGATGTTCGGAGGTCGATGTTCGATGTTTTTACCAACGATGATAGAAAGTCGATGTTTTGGTATCATGTGTTTTTAAATGGAATTTTAAAATATATTTTGACTTTTTCCGACCTCTGAATAAGGATACTAGGCCTAATGTTCAATTTCCATTTTGATTTCAGATACGGTATAATAATAAGCCTAATAAAATAATAACATTTATTAGCCAGAATAGTATAAAACTTTGTGGCTTTTTACAATGTAATAGTTATAAATATAAATTAAATACTCGTTTCTTATTTAAAATTGATTACACTGACCTTTCATACATATGATATGAAAATCGCATTTGTATTTTATTGTATTTGAATAATGAATACCTTAGTCAAAGATTACTTTGACTTTATCCAACTTGGACATGTATCCGTGTATTATTTTGGAAATGAATAACGGTATATCGAGATTAGAAGCAGGGCCAGCGACAGGATTTCCGGGCCCCTGTGCAATCTCCAAACCCGGGCCCTGGCGATCTTTGGGCCCCTTTTCAGCCGTTTCGGGCCCTTTTTTGGTGTTTCCGGGCCCCCTTTGAACCCGGGCCCCTAAAAATTTCCCCCCCTGTCGCCGGCTCTCATTAGAAGCTTATTCGATATGATTTAGGTGAAAACACCGACGTTTTTCGCTTAAAACCGTCGATGTTTTGAACCGATGTTTTTGCAACATCGATGACATTAGTTCGATGTTAACATCGATGGTAACATCGACGGTTAACTATCGATGTCCGAACACTTGGCGGGCCGGCGTACAGCAGATTTTGGCGGGAGCGACGATCGATCGCGCGGGAACGAAGGTCAGAGTTGAACGCCCGCGGTCGGTACATCTCCTCCCGTGCCCGGTGGGTAACCATCCCCCGACCGACCCACACCCGCCGTACCCACACCGTACCCACACCGTACCCACTCTGTACCCACTCCTGGACCAATAGCGGTGGAGTTACGTTCGAGCCACGCGGGGATTACGCTTACGTCTATTCAGGTGGCTAATTATGTCATGTGTACTCTGTATTGTTTACCTCGGTTGATTGAATAAGCGATTACACTTAGAATATAGTGTACAGGGTGTCCAGAAATTATGGTAAAATATGTTAGTATATGATAGTACAGGTAAAAATAAGAAAAAAGTTCATATAAACATAGGTCAAAAAAGTGCTTCGTTTACCGTCTGTGAGTCTGTTTGTGATTTCTACAAATTTTATCACATCTCACGAACCTCTTAACGCATAAACTTCAAACTTGGTATATGGATGACCACTATTAAGACCTATTTTTGTAAGAAGTATCAAGTTTCTACTTTGTAACATTTCAAAATGGCGACTGTTTTTTGTTTTCAAAGCTACTAAATATCTTAAAAACCGTAAATTTTTGGAAAAGAGACAAAAAAGTTGTAAAATTTAATCTAATTAACGCTGATACTAAGATTATAATGATAGGATTACGAATAACAGAGAAATTTTAACATTTCTGTACAAAAACATGGGTTTTTTGTAGAACATTCTGACTGAAATTTGCATGTTTTATTAAGAAAATTTTTAATTTCTCCATTATTAGTGGTCCGATCATCATAATCTTATTATCAGCGTTAATTGGATTAAATTTCACAACTTTTTTGTCTCTTGTATAACTTTCCTAAAATGTACAGTTTTTAAGATATTTAGCTTTGAAAACAAAAAAAAAGTCGCCATTTTTAAATGGCTCAAAGGAGAAATTTGATACTTCTTACAAAAATAGGACTTAATAGTGGTCATCCATTACCAAGTTTGCAGCTGATGCGTTAAGAGGTTCATGTGATATGATTAATATGTAAAAATCACAGACACACAGACGGAAAACTAAGCACTTTTGGACCTATTTTATATGAATTTTTTCTTATTTTTACCTGTACTATAATATACTAAAATATTTTACTATAATTTCCAGACACCCTGTTTTACGTTACTAGGCCGGGAAGTACTGTTTTGCCGTACTCGCATGAAAATCCCGCATGCACTCGCTTTCGCTCGCGCGGGAACTATCATGCTCGTCCGGCAAAACTTCCCGGCTGTGTAACGTACGATATTTTTCATCATACTACTCAGAAAAAACATACTTTCAATCATAACGTAGTCCTTGCATAAACCAATATGTTTCTCAATCCTTCGAACATAACCTATAACACACGGAACAAAAGTTTGCTACTAAGCCGGTGCTGGCCCTAAATTCCTTTTAAAAGTAACCAATAAACAAGCATTAAACGTCGGTTTGCTGCAAATCAGCTGATTTATACAGCCTAGGCCGGATAAATGTTTTTGCCGGTCTAGGACGGCAATGGGTACTTTTCGAGCCAACGAAAAGGAACTGAAAACAGATGTTTCTGTGTCAGTATGACGAAAAAAATATTAAAGATCTACGCGAAATAAACTGTAGAGATTTTACAACTACATTGTTTGTTTAGCCTACGCTATGTTTCAATGAAAAGTTTCTATAAAAAGGATGCTAAGTTTAGCTGAAGATTTCACTCGGGTTTGTTGATATTTAATTTACCTCCGACCCAAAAGTGTTTTCCTAACTCCGTTTCCATTGCAATTGCAGAGTTTTAGCACCGAATGTTCACCAAAAAATCTCCACAAAAATTAATAGAATAATGTAAAATTTAATTGAAGAAAAATATAAGAATAATCTACATAGATCAGATCTGCGAGCACGAGTACAATAAACTTCCGTACATTGTAACCTAACGTTGCCACTGTACCACGTTACGTGCACAATGTGCAGTGTACAGGAACTGGCGTTCACTCACAACGAAACGTCCGGTTTTGATTAGGCCGCATTATGTTTATGCTTGGGATGCGGGTGTGATGCAACGATGTTTACTATTGTTGAGTCACAGGATGCTGTTATTGATGCGTTAAGCAGATAGCAAATAAGGTACCGTTTGAAAAGTGTTACCAAGGATTATTATTATAACGCTGGACTATTTGTAGAATTCTTAAACAAAACGTTTAAGCTTAAAGGCCGCTAGATAAAAACTATTCCAAGTTTAGGTACTGAAATTAGAAACAATTAATTATTTTGGGTGCGCACGAAACGTCAACATACCACCTTCCCTAAATAAACAAAAATGAAGAAATACGGGGTTTTTTTAACGCAACCCATTTTTAAGATTGGATAATGCACATAAAATATGAAATGAGTATTGTTTTGTTAATCTTTACATTTTATACAACCTATTATTAAAGTTTTATCACATTTAGTTTAGATTATGTGTTCAAACAATCCGCCACTGGCATTTGTATAAAGTTGTGCTCTCGCCACCAAATTCCCGAACACATGTTGCAATGTACCTCTTTGAATTTCTTGCATTCAATTTGTTATATGTTCGTTTTGAGGTGCTGAATATCCTGTGAGTTGTTTTCTTAGGTTTTGATTTTTATGTATCCCCAAGGAAAATTATATAGTGGAGTCAAGTCCGGGGTTCTTGGGGGGAATAATCCTTCACTGATAAAATTAAGTTTTGGGTTGCGTTTAAAAAAAATAACACCCTGTATAATTTTATTCAAGCTCATTCACATTATTAGACAAAGTCCTCATCAGTTTCAATGTAAACAAAGAAGTTAATTTCCTCTTTGTTCGCAGAAAACAACTAACCGCTTCCAAACTATTAAAACATATTGATAGTTTCGTAAGACGATTCTTTGCGTAAAAATTGTGGGTGTCTGGCAAGTCGTAGAAAGATGGGAGAGGGCTCAAATTAAAGGTCTCTATTCCGTGATGGCGGGAAAAATACTGAAATTGCTTTAAATTCAACAGAAAACGAGAAATAACGTAAAATATCTGCCATTTAAAAAGCATTTGGATCTAAAAATGTCTGCTTTGATTACATAAAACATGTGATCGTGACACTTTATTGAAAACCATGAGGTAAGCTAGATATTAATATAAGGTAGATCCAGTTTGCTATGAAGGTATTTTGTACTATAATAAATAAGAATTGTTTGAATTTTCCCTCATTAGGGGCTTTTAGCCCCTTCAAGCCACTAGTTTTACAACAAATCCCTATGAATGAAAGTTAATAATTTACAAGCAACAAAAACCATCAACCCTGCAGGGATATAGTGAAGACCTCGCTCTGGGGAGACACAGACGCGGCCCCGCGGGAGCTTAGACCCAGTTTTTGTGCCGCCCCCGCGCGGCCGCGCCCCGTCATAAATATAACCCCTTGTAACCGCTCAGTAAATAGATTTAAACAACCACCAGTCCCGACATGAATGGCGCTTCCTGGGAGCAGTGGCTGTGGCTGTGGCTGTGGCTGTGGGTGATTTGGTTTTATAAAATTGACCTGTGACACACGGCAGGGTCTGGGGGACATCGTTAAAGCAGGTCTGGGAGCGACCTTGAAAATAAATGGTGAAAGGAAAATAGTAGTTTATGCAACGATTGTATTATGAATGTCTTTAAGCCACGAGTGAGATGTCGCTCGTGATCTAAAAATCTCACGAGTTGCATACACTATTTCATCTACGAGCTTGTCGTATATATTGTTATATACGACAAAATTTCCCCCGAAGTTAAAAAAAAACTCATGACTTTTACTAATGATGGAATAGGTCAGCTCAAATTTGAGGTTAGGCAAATAAGCAGACTGAACCATGACTCATTGTGGAACAATCAGCTGTTGGGAGAAGTAAACTCAAACATGAATCGTAATGCAATAATCAGCTGAAGTGGCGAATTGCGTTATTGTTATTATGACACTTCTTCCGTCAAATGCCGAGCTCTCATTGGTCTAGAACCAGAACTCTAAAGTGACCCCAGTATCATAGAGTCGTCATTATGCAACTGCTTGGTTTTTGGTGTTTTAATGTATATCACTATAATGTTTACTGTAATACCATAACTGGTGCTTATTGCAATGGTCGTAGATAAAAGGGTATTTACAGTGTCACTTTATGTGCGCGCACGATCATTCTTTAAAGATTTTTTAATAATTAAAAAAAGTAAACTTTTGGTTCACTTTGAAAAATAAATCTGTTTTTTCGTGCTCAACACGAATCATTATTTGGCACGTGCCACATAAACATAATGCCTGAACGTTTGACATAAATTGCAAGAGGGCCTATTCTAATAAGGTCGCAATCGGTATAATTGTTGTACGATAATAAAATGCACATCCTGCTTTCTTAATCCAAACTACGTCATACATACAATTATATTTTAAAAATAATTCAAAATCGATTCGGCGAGTTATCATTATCTACAAAATTAAAGTCAAATTGTTAGTTCTACTTGAAGTATAATTGTATTTAATTCATGTTAAAGTGTATAGGACACTATGTTATGCAACATATTAATTTAATATATCAATGCACAATTTTATAGTATTTAAATCTAAGAGTGTTAAAAATAAATCAGTAATAACTTACATTACAGCGGTGAATATACACTCTGACATACCTGCAAAAAAGAAAAATGTGTTAACATGAAACCATAGAATTAGGCATTACCGGTTACCAATAATCGAGTTTCGCGTACGTGAAATTTCGACAGATGAAGAATTTTCAGTTACATTATTAACTGCATCTTTATTCCATTGTCTCTTTTCCACATTTAGGATCTTAAAGGAATTAAAGTATGGATATATTCATTTACAGGATGGAAAATGTTTAGAACGTAGAAAAATACGGTAACACGCCTAACGATAACGTACACAATAACACGAATGGAATATCAAAAAATATCAATTTCGCAGTCTACTTAAAACTGAAAAAGAGAAGGGGTCAGTCCAAGACGCATTGTATTCCAAGTTCGGCAGTCGGATAAGACAGTATGCGGATGACAGAGGCAGAATGCACTCAGGGGTCGTGTACCCTGTAGGCCTATCCTGTTATCCCGTTGTTATCCCCCCATCTTCTACCTTTGAACCGTCAATCTCAAGGGCTGATCTTTGTTAACGCACCACTCTTAACTTTGCGTCTTCTTTAATGAAAAAACGGAATTTTAATTCGGGCGGTTTTTGTCGTTCAGCACACTCTGTTATAGCTTTTTTTTAACGCTCGGAAAGCTTTCAACATCGGCATTAAACGATTTTTTTTATCTTGTGTGATAAAAATACAGATCTACTTATTCCTCATTAATTATTTTACCTTTAATAAGGTCTGCATTAAACGCATATTTTATGTGTAAATAGACCTCATACCATATCTACATACAAGTGACTTTCACAGAAAAGTAATATAAAGCACTGCATAAATTATTAAAAATTAAAAGTGCATAAAATATTCCAAATTAAAATCCTTGCCTGAAGTAATATTTTTGAAGTAGTTTACTCGAGTTTGAGTTTTTTATACTTAATCCTTTCCAAATAAATGTGTCTTTTTATTTTGGACAAAATATTTACAAAGTCGCACGTAGATAGTAAATACCTTACAACATTTTCGACTATTGTCTTTTAATGGAAAAACCAGGACCCTCATTCAGATATAGTTAAGCTGTTACCAACGTTTGTTCAAAAACAAGACGACTATAAAATGTGAATGTGATCTCATAATAAAGAACCATTATAACGAACTCCACCAACGACAGAACCATTAAAGTGGATTGAGCTTAACAAACTATCCTGCGAGGACATGCAACCAGTATTGAACCTGTAATTAAATGTCAAAAGCAACGAGTTTATTTTTGTTGCACCTCAATGTTATTAACACCTAAAACTTTATTCGACTTACAGTTTTATTTAGATTTTTAATCTGTTCAAAACAAAATTGGTTCGTGTAGAGTTTAATGAAAAAACCTTTTAATAGTTTATTAGCGTTTATGTGATATTTAATAAAGATTTAATGAAGTTGTCGGATTTGTTAGATCAAATCAGATCAAACACTGAATTTATAAAAAAAATTGGCAAAAGGACCAATTTGAAAAAAAGTGCTGATTTCATTCCAATCTCACAGTTAACCAAATAGTTTCACATGTAACAGAGTATGTTTTGTATGCGCATCACTCTGCTTAAGCTTTCTACAAATTCATCAATTCAATATTCAACCTTTATACTCCTAATCGACATTCCATACTCCCACCCATGATAAAAACTAGATCCAAAGCAACCACCGCGCCTACGAAAGGTTTTCCAATAGCTCCCAGCCGAAGTAAGACGCGTGATTACCAAAGGTCGTTGTCGAGAACGGGTCGTCGGTCGGACTCGGCTGCAATGGAGATGGTTTACGCCCAATTTATTCAGCCTATTCTCACCGCAGGACCGGTGGAGGCAGGCTTTCACCATGCACTGTGGCACTGTGGCACTGTAGCACTGTGGCACTGTAGCACTGTGGCACTGTGGCACTGTTGCCGTGGCGCCATCAAGTCATCGCACCGGGCAGGGCAGGTATCAGAGGGCAGATCTGAGGTGCCCTGCAAGGAATCTTACAAGAATCTCCCTTGTTGGGGTAGGCTGTTATCCTCTGACGAACGACATGGCGGTATCTTCCATCCAAAAATTTGCATGATAAAAAGAACCGCGCGAATAAAATGTCTGAAAGTTGAGTCTTTATCTCAAAAAGTAACTGCATGTGAGTTTCGTCCCAAATAACTGAAGTTACCGCAGTTTGGTGTTTAAAGGTGATGCATTTAAAATTTTAAACATTTACATTGGTTCCCTGGATACATTATTTCGACTGTCATTATGAAAAACTAGCTGATAATCCTGGCTTTGCCCGAGGGATTACTTTCTTCCTATTGGATTCTTGTTTCTGAGTGCCATATTCTGTTCATAACAATACTGGCTATTTCAAATGGTAACCCTTTGGAAGTAACTATTAAAAGTCACATCCACAATCCTTGATATGGTTCCCTTTCGAACGATACTGTGCCTAAGTCTTAAAACATATTAAAACAAACCACCATAGTACACATAATGAGATTCCAAGCTTTAAAATAAAATGATAATATGAACGTCAAACATTTTTTAAATGTAATGACCAGCGATATGTCGTGTACTTATAGAATCCAAAACAATTTCAAGTGACGGATGGGCGAAGATTACCGGAACAAAAAGTTCCACAATATTGGTTGAAACTAATTCGTAATTATAGAGCCCCAACTCCGACCAAGTTCACACAATGCCCGCCTACAAGCCTTTGCCTGTCAACTTCAGCCAAAGCCTTCTTTATAACTAATCTGCTGCCAATAAGCGACCGCTTAAACGCCTGATGAATAATTAATTGTCAAATTTTCCGCTTGAAAACTTCGCCAACTTAAATTTTATACTCAATCTCCCGTAATTTACGTTTTCAAAATGGCTGTTTAAATAAGGTGCGTATTCATAAAATTATGTTGCATAATACCAATACCAAAGTAATATCTCAAGATCTACATCTTAACAAGATCTTAAGAGTATCTTAACATACCGTAGCATTTGTACAATCTGCATGCAATTGTTTGAATCTAACTTTTACATTTATCTTCCATATTAATAGACAAGCATGAATTGGGCGATCCTTTTTCTTAACTCGTGGGCAATTGGAGAAATTCAAGTGCATGAACCGTTAGAAATGTATTTTCCTGTAGATGTGCACAATCGCATAGTTTAATTTTCAAGAAATGTATAAAAATTGATTTAAAATATTATCAGGGCCAGGTTGCCATGTTGATTACAAAATAAGAACAAAATGATGTAAACAAATCCATTTTGTTTTTGATGCAGCAATAAGTGAAAACACCTAAGACACATAATTTAAGGTCATTTAGGAAAGAATATTTCGAGGGAGAAATAGTAAAGTTTAGGAGAAGGAATTTTAGAAGGGACTCTTTAGGGAAAATACTAAAGTTCAGTATTTCTGAATAAGGCTTTAGATTTGAATATGAAGGAAAGCCATGTGTTGTACTGGGATACTTGTAAATGTCATCGAAAGCAAAATTGCATCATTGAAGTCATTAATATATTTTTCATATGGAAAAAACACTTCCGTTGTACTACACTATTGCACCACGATCGAAGTCGCCGAGCAAAATACTGGTTATCGAGACTTCGGCCCAACGAATATACCTCTTGAAAAACATGTTGAAGCTTGGAATTTCAAAAATTAAATAAAGGTGGTTTTGTACCGAATTTTTGGGTTTGGGAAAGAAAACAGGATGTAAATTTGTTAAATAAAAGAAACTTTATCGAATTATGTCATTAGTTGCTCTTTCAAACAAAAAAGGCGTTTTTAACTGATTTTGATTTTTAACACTCACGCTTCAACATGTCCCTCACTACGTATATCTCTGGGTACCTCGCAACATACAGCAGCGCCAACAAAGGGCGTATCGTGGCGCAACTGTGCAGATCACTTGTGCAGCGTTGAGTGGGCAATCTATTGCAGTTAAACAATTCATCTCACTTAACCATGTACGTAGCAAACAAGCAACGTTTCATAACAGAACCGTAACGCCACTAGTGTACTCAATGGAAAACCAAAATGGAAAATACAATACAAAGATACGAACAAAATAAAGATTGTGTTCCTGTCTGAACGGATCACAATACCACTAGAGCACATTTTTTAATTTATATTTAAATGAGAATTTTATCTAAACTCGATTAGCTTGGAAAGTAATTTAAAGATCACTAACAGTCTGAAAAACGACAGAACTAATGATACGTAAACGGCTTAACTCTTCTGAAGACACTTAAAACTCAACCAACAATTATTCAACAGGATGAAAGTTTAAATCCCAAGCAATCAGAGTAACATCAGTTTTATCTCGTCTGATTTAATCTCAGCCGAAAGAGATTAAGCAAACCGCAAAAACACGCCGCAAATCATCGTTTGGCTGCAAATTATCAAACTGAGGCCGCAAACGATCGTTGCCGAAACGAGTTCGGGCGAACTGGTGACTATTAATTGCCTTCGGTTCCAACTTAGCTGGGATATACTTTACCTACGAGCTGTGACGTCACTTAGTTGCCCAACACTGAACTTTGTCTTTGTAAATTACCTCGGTTAAAATTTGGTTAAAATGTTCGTTCACAAAGAGATGAAGGTGTAAGGATGGACTGAAGTCACTCGAGAAAACGCGTCAGTGGTGTATCGATACCACTGAATTGATCAGTATTATCGATACAATCACCACACCACAGTACCAGTATTGTGGTACTGTGAAAATGAAAACTAGAGTTTTATTAACTGTATTTTGTTACAAGTACAAAAAAGCCAACTGAACCAAATCTCTAAAGAAGACAAATGCAGTCCTGGCATGTGGAACGTAATAGTAGACAAATTTGTCAGATCTGTAAAGGAAATGTTAAGCCCAATCGATCGCGAAGGACTGATATTTTTTAGTTAATGAGCAACGACCGTTTATCAACTGTTTGTTAAGCCTAGTTTACACTAGCATCTGAAAATGTCGTCACTTGGACACTCTAATTAACATTGTTGTTATGCCGATACAGGATTACCAAAAATAGCTGTTTTAACAGTTAAATTGTTACAACACCTTATTTATCATTGGAGGGATTTGTTTTTACAAATATTTGTGTCGCCACTCAGGATCGCACCTAACCAGTGTAATCAATGAAGCGTTAACAATTGAAGTGTTAACACAGCTGTTTTTGGTAAACCTGTATCGGCATAACAACAATGTTAATAAGAGTGTCAAATTGACGACACTTTTAGATGCTAGTGTAAACTAGGCTTTAGCCAGTGATACAGTGATTTAATTTTTACCTTCACGTTGCATTTTCCCGAGATGTCTATAAGATGGATCCGATGAACTTTAGATTATACAATGTGAAAACGTGGATCAGCCAAGTAACGCGATACAGATTTTGAGACCGACAAGTCTTGATATTCGATTTCTTCATGTGTGATTATTATGCATATAATCGCGTTCCCAATAGGAAATGTTTAAGGTATATTTGTAATTGGAATTTCACTAAATGGATGTAGAACTATACATTTAATTGAAATAGATTAGGCCTATTAGTTTAATTCAAAAAATGTTATGGTTGTTACATCGGAAAGCAACAATTAACAATAATTTTTGGCGTATTATTACCTATATCCTGCTATCGCAATCATAATTTTAAGTAGCAACATTAAAATATACAAAGGATAGACTAACTCAACGCAAATCTAGACCAAGACAGTTAGACGAAAACGTGTCTCTTCGTACTGTATTCTGTATTAGATGCTGATGGTAAGGCAGGGGTCAGTTGTGAATCCAAACAAGCCCTAAGTATATAGTCTGACCGTGGCGATAGGGTCGTCCATGCATGTTGCATGCCGACGAACCAGGGCACTGATATAGCCTCTTCTACAACGATGCATTTATAGTACCATTAACAATGGGAATGTGATGCATTTGAAATGTAATGTATCTTAATCTTCACCTTAAACATTTTGTTAATACGGCATTTTAGTAAAAAAGGTTTTTACAAATTAGTGAAAACCACCTGCATAATGAAGTGAAACATTTGATCGAAAATCATTTCATTAATAACGGTTTATTGGTTGTAGTATGAATGTTTTTCTACGTAATAAAAAATAATATTGGCTACTGGCACAGGATTTGTTATTGGGTTCCAGAGGGAAAACAGTTGGAACCTAGCCAAAGTAGGGCTGCACCTGCCATATTGCTACGAGAATAAATGATAAAATACCACTCAAAATGTTATTTTTTACAGGCCTGTCTATAGCTGGAATATTGTATATAGTGATTCTGCGATTTTATTGATATAGATAGCCTCAACTGTTTAACCGCTATCGATAACACAAACCTTAACCTTAACCATACTATCATTGACAAAATACGAACCATTACGAATTTAGAGCAATGAGTAAAAATCTTGATGTTCAAAGTAACAATCTATCTTAAAAGCCATACAATTCAAATCTAGTCATCCCTGGATTAGTGGGGTAACCATAGGCATTAGTGCCGGGCAGGCTTATAGCCATATGAGATGAGCTTCTGTTAATTGACAACCAGCCCTATATTAATGACTCAGGATGATAGGAATACTACAAAGTTGCTATCACTACAGTGTTAGATATGTATCGCTGGACATGCTGTACTCAAGTTTCATTTAAAGACTAACGTCAATGGACCTTCCCATTTGAATAAAATTGTTTCACATACAGCTGCCATTGGCTGTTGGGCTATTAATTCTGTTAATATTAGTCTAATATTAATCTATTAATATTAAGGACTAATATTAACCTATTAATATTAGTCCTGTCTAAGGAACGTGCCAACCTTAGTCAGTAACAAGGCTACAAGATCGTGCCACTATCATCACGATCATCACACTCATCCTTCACTCATATTCAGGGTAACGTCCTCCATGAGGTACCTGTCTAAGAAAAGAATTAAAAGAATGAATGTACTGAAGTTTACTTTAAAGACTAACGTCGACCGTAGGCAATGAGTGATACTTACTGTATATCTCTTTTAAAGGAATTAGGTTAAATTTAAAATATCTCTCTCATTATAATAAATCTTGGGTTTCACAATTTAGTCACACCGGTACAGCCGGAGGCAGTGGGCCTATCTGTAACCGATCATGTATTGCTCAAATGTGCCTTAAGGGCTTTGCGGTTATTGACCAATAAGTAGGGCTATAGAATGATTAGACTGGGGAATTGTGTTGATTGAGTATGTGCCACATGATTTAAACCAGATAAATAAGATTGGAATTTACCTTTGACGTTTGGTATTTCAAAATGATAAATTTTGTAGGCCGGGGATGTAGTTTTACAAATGGAACAAGGTACAGTAGAATAAAAACTTTCATTAGCCAAAAAAAATCTCTAGAAAATTTGATGTAAATGTCCCCGCAGACTCATAGGATTCAATTTTTTGGATAAAATGTTGCTCAACAAACCGGAAATGTGTGATTTACGTTTAATAATTTGAACTAACATACTGTGAGTCATTCTGATTCCCGACTGAGGTATGAAACAATAACTAGCCCATCACACTAATCCAGATACCACTCTCTTGATTAAACTGTACGCAACTTTCAACAAAACGTTGAATTCGATCTAACTCACTAACAAATAATAGTATATTTCATTACGAGGGCCTAAAATGGTGATTTTCGTATGAGGTCAAGTATTATGACCGAGCAACGAAATGCAGCTTTAGGCCCGAGTGATGAATTATATTTTTCGTTATATCGCTCAATACAACACGCTAACTACTTAAGAAAACTAAAATATATTACATTTAAAGATGTCTCCCATAGATGCCTCCACCTTGTTTTTACTATTTAAAACAATCAGCTGACTGTCTGTTTCATATATGTGTTAGGATCATATCGATGGTTAGGATAGACTGACAACAATGAACAACTATCGATGTATCGAACGCATTTAATAATCGATTGGTGAAAGAGCGAGTTGCACAAATTGATCAAACCGACAACAATGCAACAATTAGTTGCAAGTGATAACCGATAACCACTCTCGATGCAATCGCGATAGCTCACCATGGACACTGATGTACACACGTTTGAAATTTAAGTACATACATTATAAACGATCAGTTGACGTCCTCGACTTCAGCTGACTGTTTAGTGAGAGAAACAGCTCCTTTAGTCCCGCAACACATGTTATAAAAACTGCCACTTTCTGACTGCCCCGACTGCCATTTTTTAGTAACGAAAAAGATTTTCGTTACTAAAACTGCAATTATTATATACCATTATCAGCTGTAATTCATTGGTGCACTGCTGTCGGTTTAATCGATCTGTGAAACTCGGTCACTTCACCAATCGATAGTTCAATGCTTTTGATACATCGATAGTTGTTCATTGTTGTCAGTCTAACCAAACACTAATGAAACAGACAATCAGCTGATTGTTTCTAATTGCAAGATAAAGATGCAAGATAAAGTATCTTTAAAAGACATCTTTAAAGGTAATTTGGTGGTTTTCTTAAGTAGATAGCCTGTTGTACTGAGGGGTAAAACAAAAAATGTAGCTCATCACACGAGCCTAAAGCCCTCAGCTTTCAGCCTCGGTCGTAAAACTTGAGCTTTTACGTAAAGCGTCACTTTTGGCCCTAGCTGTAATATACTACAATCAAATCTACTATTGTTATTGTGCAGCATCGCCTTAAAAAAAATTCTTAATCATTTCTTAATCATTCTTAATAAGACAGCTACCTCATGGAGGACGTTACCCTGAATATGAGTGAAAGTGAATTTAAATAGCGTCAAAGTCATTGTAAAGTTACTCAGTAGTTTTGTAATTTTTGGTGAGTTTGTAAGTTTTCCCACACATCTCTATTTTGTTTCGGCCACCTTGAACACGAGCAGACCACGCCCGCGAGCGTGACAACACAATCACCTGCTCTATACGTGAGTGCAACAATGGCCACGTGACCTTGGCCGCACTGACCGTTGCCATGACAACGAGACACCCTCGCTCGCGCCGCGGCTCGGGTGACACGGACATTCCGAGATATTGGAGACGTGTGTTTACAAACATTCTCTTCCCTCGTGAAAAGGCAATGCGAAAGTTGTTCAAGCCATTGGGGTCCGTTTAATGGGCTTAATTCATGTGTAAGGCATACTAGGAACAAGGGCCTTGACTTTTTGATTGATTAAAAAACATCACAAAAGTGGGGAAACGTTTAAGCGACAATATTTATGATCTATGTAGCACAGTGAATCTTCTTCCCTTCTATAATTAAAAGCGAATTCGTCAGATTCTGAGCGATACCTCAAAGTCCTTTTAGTTCTTCCTAAACACGGTCAAATTGCCATCGACATAATACTTATGATCATACAAGAGGCCAGAAAAGTATCAAACCCGTATTTGACGTTCTTTCTTCATAAAATTGAAAATTCGACTAACCGACCGGCAATTCATGATTTCAAATGTTGAACTTAAAAGTTAAAACATTTAATCATACATCCAAACGATGAGGAGTCGTTGATAGTTCAAACATGTAGTCATAGATCCAAACGATGAGGAGTCGTTGATAGTTCAAACATGTACTCATACATCCAAACGATGAGGAGTCGTTGATAGTTCAATTATGTAGTCATACATCCAAACGATGAGGAGTCGTTGATAGTTCAAACATGTAGTCATACATCCAAACGATGAGGAGTCGTTGATAGTTCAAACATGTAGTCATACATCCAAACGATGAGGAGTCGTTGATAGTTCAAACATGTAGTCATACATCCAAACGATGAGGAGTCGTTGATAGTTCAAACATGTACTCATACGACCAAACGATGAAAAGTTGATGCTCCTTTGCTATCCATCATGACGACTTGCCTTTCACCCTGACTCCACTGTAAGGCAGCAGGGGCGGAAAGTTCCCTAGATGACGATTATGGATAGTTCGCCAGTTCCCGTGGAGGGCGGCCGCCCCGCCCATACAAAGTAAGATGAGCAGTTGTCACAAA
Source organism: Flexamia atlantica (assembly GCA_035578135.1). NCBI lineage: Eukaryota > Metazoa > Arthropoda > Insecta > Hemiptera > Cicadellidae > Flexamia > Flexamia atlantica. The sequence continues at coordinate 2,596,171 of JAQJVK010000030.1, read as the reverse complement.
GTTTGCCCTCCAAGTTAATTGGTACTCTCTCTGCCAACCCGCTTACATCCTCGTTATTCTCTATCCTTACGGCGATCTACCAAATGTTTTCATGAGGTGGACGTGCCTCCTCTTTTTTCATGATCCTTAAAAGCCTCTGCCTTGACTACCTGACTTCCTAAAGTCAGGAAGTGTACACAAATACCAAGTGTAATTTTAACACGGTTATTTGCTTTAAACGAGAGCTCAACCACTGTTTATAAATGATCCGCATTATATTAATGGTCGTATAATTTGTAGCTAACGGCTTAAATATTGGGAGTTATAAATCTGATCCACGCCAAAACTCTAAATATATAACCTAATTTAACTGAGATGACAAAGATAAGAGGGAGAAGCACTAACTGGACATAGAAACGAGGGCTTTATTAATAACTAGTGGCTTGAAGGGGCTAAAAGCCTCTAACCACGATAGGGAAAATTTAAATTAAAACTTATTACAGTAAAAAATATTTTCATAGTAAACCGGTTTTTAGATCCTCCTTATTTACGTTAATATCTAGCACCCGGTTTAGAATTAGTCAATATCACACGTCTAATGTAAAAATAGTAGATGATTTTAGATCCCGATGCTTATTAAATGGCAGATACATTGCGTTATTTCTAACTTTATAATAAGTTTAAAGAAATTTCAGTAGTCTATGTTTCCCGAGTTCCTGGCATCAAGGCCTTCAATTTGAGCCCACTCTCATCATCCAGCGACGGTACCAAACCCCAACGATTTCTTTTAAAATTTCCCTTACGTCGTTTTATATATTTATTTTTCATATCAAATTATCAAGTATTTTTCACTAAAATAAATTCTTAAGGACTTCTATAAAACACTTCTGGACTTTTTTGGAGTAACGAACTTGCAAAATCCCCAACTGACTTTCACAACACCCCTCAATTCGCAAAACTAACACTCGTTTCCACATTGCAAATACACCTGGACCCCAATTAGCCACATTAACGTGAAAGCCCGCCGCCGACTCGAGGAGCTAACAATAAAGAGTGGGGCTCCACTCCCCCATTAAAATAAACGTACGATACGAAAGGCAGTGGTTAGCCTAATGTAATGGGTCGGCGTGGTCACATGTACTTGTACAATTTGTGAGTTGTGGCCCCGATGGTTTATAAGGTGTTTGTTCTGTAAATTTACAAAATTTCACACTTTTTCACAAATATTCACAGTTTTCTATGACTCATTTGCATGTTTTTAAATCAATTTTAGTATGCTGAACAATACAACTTCAAACTGTACTGGGAATTTTGTGTAGATAGTCATCTCAAAATATTACGCAATATTTGCGTTAAGCAATTTTATTTATTCAACGCTCTTGGCCGATTCAAGGACGATTTTATAACAACAATAAAACGACACATGGCCAATTCCAATTAAAGTAGGCTAACAAATTTTAAGAAAACAGGGATTTTGACTATTTATAAAAACTAAAGTTGGAACAGGAACCAAAACATTATTCAAAAACACTTTAAAAATAAAAAAGTATAAGGGAATTCTTATGTACTAAAATGTTGTACTTGTTGCACAAATATTTATGTACGTTGTGTACGTAGATATTTGCAATACACACAAATATTGGTATTGGTGTGTTACATAACACAGACTAATATTTGCTGGAAGCCTGAATGGGTTTTTTAATCAGTAAACACTCCAATTGAATAATTAATAAAGTATATCGCAATACTAATAAAATGTAAGTCTGCTAATAATCAAACTCTAAACACTCAAGAAATTTAAAAGAATTTTAAAATAATCATTAAAATACAAAATTGTTCTTATTCTAAAGACGCAATGTGGTGCACACCCAGTCTGGGGTGGGTTGCGCTAGGGGTCGGGGTGGATGGTTTATGTCAAAACCAAGAAGGTCCAACAGCTGCTGACTGACCTTCCGTTAGCCCCTTGACTCGGGGTAATTAAAATACAGCCCGGGCTGTGGCTGGGGTGGGAAAGAAATTTTACAACTTTCAGAAAGATTTATTATGAGGAGAAGGTCAAAAGGGTGTTGGTAAAGTCAACATTAAAAATAAATAAATAAAACAAGTAGGCCTGCAAGGTTTCATTACATAATATTTAACTTGTGCATTATGTGACAAGTGCGGAGAAATAAGGAAGAGACTTTCAGATGAAAATATTCATGGACTTAATTTACATTACTTTATAAGTACGTGTGCCAAAGTTTTTCATTGTTCAGCAGGTGTTAAGAGTACAATCAACTTGTTCCATAATTTTTTGAACAAAATCTTTATTATTCAAAAAGTAGCAGTACGTATTTGTGCAGTTTATCAATTTTACCAATACGAGTTCACTTTGGCTTTCATTTTTGGTACACAGCTTTTAATTGGTTTAATTAATTTCTTGTGTCGTTTTCTGCCGTGAAACCACATAGAACTTGCAAAACAACAACTGTACACAAAAACAAACGTAAACAATTTGGCAAAACCTTTCGTAATTCCAGCGATTCAACGAATCTCTCTCCCAATCCCCCTGTACCCTGAACACAGGTGTATCCTATCTCCAGTATCCCCCGCTGTTATACCCAGGCAGTCGTGTGAGCAGTGTAGTGGTGTGCGTGTAGTGGTGTGTGTTTAGTGTTGTGTGTGTAGTGTTGTGTGTGTAGTGTTGTGTGTGTAGTACTCTGTGTGTAGTTGTGTGCTGCAGTGCCGGTGCCGGTCATATACCTCATAACAGTCCCGTTATCGGACACCGGTGCCCCGGCCACTGTTACGTAATAGCGTCCACTCCGTACACTCGTCTATACGGTAATATAGAAACAAATATAATTTGGAATTTTTACTTGTGGCGTTTTACAGTTTTATATTATTTACCTTAAACGCATTAGAGAAAAGTATATGAGTAATCAGACGTGTTCAACATGATACCTGAAGACAAATATATATAACAGGGTAAAATAGCTTTAATTTTTTTAAAGAAATTATTTATAAATTTTTACGCCTTTTACAAAGTTGTAGATCACGATTTTATGGATTTGTAATAAATTATTTTTATTAAAACTAACTATGAATTATAAAGGCATTTTTAAGTGATTAGCATTTAAAATTCATCTTTCTGATGAATTAATTTCGTACAATAACTTAGTAAAACTGATTTTTAGCAGCCATTCCTTGTTACTACAGTAAACTTTATTTTTAAATTTCAGGTGTATAGGAGATTTTTGTGCTTCCACAAAACAACCGCCGAATATTGAAAGTTCAAAGCATTTTTTCCTCAATACACGATTACAAAATGAAATTTTAAACGCCCCTGATGAGCTTACTGTAGTTACTTATAAATTATGGAAGTAGGGCAGCTTTGCTCGTCAGAAACACGCGACAGTCGCCGAGTCGACAAGTTTTGAAGAGCGATCTGCGACTGACTGCTGATTAAACTCCGTCGTCCATCAGCCCACGAGTACAGTCCTAGCCGACTGACGTGACCCAGAGCTCACCACAAGGACTCAGGTTTATTACAAATCTGGGCTTATGGTCGGATTAGGCCATGCTATTTGACTCGGCCTATTAAAGTCGAATTTGCGACTTATTTTGTGGGGTTTCACGTCGAATGCGACTGGTTACATGGTGTATCGTTTTTAACGCCATCTAGACCTCCTTTATTAATTCCATTTATGGAATGTCGGATTCAAACTCAAATCTTATTATGAAGTTCCTTATTGATAATGGATTAGAAAAATTAAAACATTTTTATATTTATTTATACTATTTTGATCACAAAATTATTTTTTTGTCGTGGAATTTTTTTTGTCGTGGCTGTTCCAACCAACAGCTCAAGAAAATAACGATGAATGGAAAATAGTGGTGAAGCATAATATTGTATTACAAATTACGTAACTGTACACCGGAAAATCAGTTTAATGAACTGAGTTTTTTATGTACTCAGTTAAGCCTAGTTTACACCAGCATCCAAAAGTGTCGTCACTTGGACACTCTAATTAACATTGTTGTTATGCCGATACAGGTTTACCAAAAACAGCTGTGTTAACACTTTAATTTGTTACAACACCTTATTTATCATTGGAGGGATGCAGTCTTGAGTGACGACACAAATATTTGTTTTTACAAATATTTGTGTCGCCACTCAGGATCGCACCTAACCAATGTAATCAATGAAGCGTTAACACTCGAAGTGTTGACACAACGGAGGTGTTGGTAAACCTGTACTGGTATAACAACAATGTAATTAGAGTGTCCAAGTGACGACACTTTTAGATGCTAGTGTAAACTAGGCTTTACTCACTGAAAGCTCTTTCAACACAACACTTAAGTTTAAAATGTAAATATTCCATCTTTACATCACGAAACTACTTTTGGTACGTTATCCGCCCAGCTCGAAAACGAAACGTTTAGGGTTGTTTTCTTCTAAGTTAAAAAAAACTCCATTAACTTCTAACTTTTTACTAACTTTTTTAAACTTCTCTGTAAACAAAATTCACATCTGAAATCCACCAACATAAACGATAGACTCCAACAAAGCCAACGGCACTTTACCGACCATGTCGATCGCGCCAAACCAGGTCAACGAGCAACGAGCGACATCGAAGAAGGTTGGAGGCCACTCGAAGTCGCTCGCCTCGGTATAAATTATGTAAATCCGCAAGACACCGAGACCGGGGAGGATTCAGGTAGGTGATAAAACTGAAAGGCACTTTGCTACTTCCGAGTAATTGAATGGAAACTCGACAGCGACTCAAACAAACAACTCGACACCGAGCGCCTCTCAACATCTCCGTTCTTTGTCAAGAAATTGTTCTCTTACATTCAACTCGGTCTGCGATCACTATAAAAATTATCAAGGATTTCAATTGGGTATACATTTGTTAACGACGAAATCATTAAACGTACTAACGCAAATACTACATCAGAAAATGCATTAAAGAGAAGTTTTTATTATTAACTACAAAGTATATGCTGTAAACATTGTAAATATTTGCACTGGAATAAATGAATTGTTCATTCATTCATTCACTTTTGCCAACGTTTGCCTGGCGTTTGATTATTAATCTTAGCCATTAATTTACATGTAATGCAATTATAGATCTAATAAATAGCGAAACTTAAAAACTAGTTGCCGTGTTAAGTTGGGAAGATTTTACTTGTAACTCATTGTTCCCTACAACGTTCCCTATAATCTCGACAACAAAAAGTCGCCTTCTAACAAAAACTCGACGATTGTAACCTCTACAAGCACTCCGATGAGATAATTTACGCCAAAGCAGCCAATGAGTCGCAATCAGGCGTTCGGCTCGGTTGCGGGTATCCACAAACTCTCAAGGATTCCCATAGAAAACGGGAAACGTTTTTATGGTTTCCCGAAACGTAGGGTATACATTTTTGGCGTTTTATGTTCCGTGTCGTGTGATGTGTGTTATGTTTAGTGTTTTTATAAGTGTTGACAAGAGGATTTTTTTCAAAATCATCGTTGAACGGACGGACGGACTTATCGCCATAAAGCTGGAGGTGGGTAGAAGCCCAATACAGTAAACCTCGGATTATCCGGATTAATGTGGCGGAACACCGATCCGGATAACAAAAAATCCGTATAATCCGAGGTCATTGTATATCGCCTAAATAGCGATCTCGTACCTTAGCCCCTGTTAAATTGATGCTGCAATCGGCGTATCAAGACTGTACAACATGTTAGTCTTTCAAATTAGAAACTCAATATCAGTTCATACAAAGAGTTCACAGCTATAAACACATCAAGTGAGCACTAAACTAACTCGCAAAATTGCTGTAGGCTACGCCTTTGTTGATTACTACTAGCGCCCCAAGTAGGAAACCAGAAAACTACGTTCACGAAAATTCTGTAATGTACTGTCGTTGACTGTGAATTCTAAGTCACCATTTATAATTCACAGTCAACGGTACTGTTTAGGTAATGCGACTCCTTCAATTATTGTTATTCCAAATACGTATTGCATTTTCATTTTACGTTTAGAAGGGGCATTTCACTCGTAATCTCGCTAAAATCACGTTTTTGCCGTGATTTTAATTTTTGAATTTCTTGGATAGAACGGTCCGAATAATCCGGGATCCGGATAATGTGGGGTCCGGATAATCCGAGGTGTACTGTAGTTAGTAAATGTAACAAAAACCCCACCAAAAACATATAATTTAAAGAAATAAAGAAGCCGATATAGGTCAAGACGCCATTGGCACATCGGAGCAAATCAGAGCGAAGCCAAGCACGACCGGCGAACGTTTGTCCCGCGGCGCTGTAAGGGGGCGTTAGATAAGGACACTGTACGTTACTGCCCCAAATATCGACAAAAGAAACTGTTGCGTTATAATGACTGCACGTTGTTTTCCCAAAGGTATAAAAATAAAGAGCATAAAATAAAGAGCGTACGCTCATATGTTAATTAAGCGTGACTTCGACGTGAAGGGTCACGTATCGAGTGGACGCGGTAACGAGTCCAAAAAGCGATAGAACGGACGTAAAATATCTAAAAACACTGTCGGGCTGAGCTTACAGGCACGTGTAAATTAGCGACTGTGTTGCCGGTTGCGGCCCGGGGCGCGCGGCCGAGATAACACACACTGACCGACCTGATAAGCTGATAAGATAACCGCTGCGGGCGAAAACAAACACATCGCCGGCCCGCCTCCGATGTGTGGCCCGCACCGGAGCGTGGCCTGCATTCCCTCACTGACTGTCGAGTGAATCACGGGCGAGGAAGAAAAAATAACGGAGAAATCGTTATATTTTGTTAGGGTGTACATTCAACTAGGCCTATGTTAAAGTAACAAAACTACTGTGTCAACTTATTCCTATAACTTAGTAAGGATTTAAACAAATTACTCGTCTAATTTCGCCTTTCCAATAATTTAAGAATAAAAATGTTGCATTTGTTATTATTATTACGGTACTAAAATCAAAATCATCAAGCCTCGTTAAAAAATTTTCATTTATTTTTATTAAAAAGTTATTTTATTAGATACTGCAGTTAAGTTGGACTCGATAGGGGGGGAAATCCCCACCCAAACGAAGGGCCGGACCCTCTCAACGAAGTGACAAAATTAAGTTCTTAACATCTTGCAATAACAAGTCTAATAATTATAGTAAAACTTGCCCTTTTATTCATGCAACCAACGACTAACATAGGGGTCAAATTAATTATTAATAAAAACCGCATGAGAACTAACTTACTACATTGCAGTAATAAGACAACTTGGCAAATTGATCAGTAGAGTTTAAAGTTGTATCACCACGTAATAGCGTAAAGAAAATATGCAACTGTTAATTAAAAACGAGAACGTTAATTAAGAGGAAACGCTCGAGATAAAAATCTAATAAGCCTAATGGCTTTATCTCCACGTACAAACCTCTCCGAGTCGTTAGGGCGCCTCGTCAATCTCGAGTTAACTTAGTTTCTTGGAAATTACGGAAATTTACTTCATTGAAACAATGTTTGTTGTCAAAGCAAAACATAAAAATGAAAGTTTATGTTGATGCTATTTCGGTTTCTTGAAAAATTAATTAATTTTAAGCAAAGTAAATTGACGACAAATTCACAAAACACAACATGAAAACGCAAAAACAACTAGACCTACCTCAAAATATAAAATAGTTTTTGTAATTTATATATTTATCAAACAACATTGCCTTGATGAAAAAAATCAATTTTATTGGTCGACTATGATGGTCAAACAGTTAAGAGGAAAAGTAAATTACTTGTGAGTGATTTAAATTACTTTTGGCGCTAAAATAAGATATGAAATAGTTATTTAGTGGATAGACTAATCCTGAGCCAGTTACAATTTATTAAAATTATCATATTTCTTACTGTATGGCTCATAATTTGAGGGATGGCACACATCAGTGAATAATCTCGTCTAAACGATCGTAAATATTAGAATTGAATTTTTAAAGACGATTTCGACTTCGTACAAAATACCTTTAATCAATAAAAACATTATATTAATTCCTCAAAAACAATAAACTTCAAATGGCTGTCAAAAATAAATAAATGTAGAATATTGTGAGTTGCATTTTAATAATAAGTAGCACGTGTAATATACATTAAATATATAAGAATATTTAAATAAAAAGTTAATCTTTAAGTGAATCAAATTGTGTAACATAATTGTTACAAACCGCGGCAATTTTTCAATTTATTACTTGACCAACAAAAAACGAAATTATTAATTATTGTACTGACTGACGCGTATAGCTTTAAAAAATGTTATCATGAGCTGTCATTAGTTTTCAAGCCCCTAGGCCGTCTGTTAATGGACTTATCTTTTTTTACAATGCCCCTTCCAATATGAGTGCGACTCCCAAACACCGCTGGCGTACCTTACGTTTCCGACAGAAAGGTGAACCACACGGCTAGTAGACAGTATCCAGTCAGTGGTGGTCACACGACACAGTCACAGTCACACAGTCACGTGCACCGGCAGTCACACAGCACAGTCACGTGACTAGTCAGCACGCGCGGCAATGGCAGACTGGCTGTCTGGCCTGGCTGGACCGGCCACCCTCCCCCCTCCCCCCCGTGGCCCCTCCTTCCCCCCTCAGCATCGCCGTGACGTCAGAACCTGGCTGTAGCCGGTACATACACAGGACACATTGTAACGAGTATGTTGAACAGTATCTGTGTGTTATCTCGAATGATTAGCAGAAAACGGTCATGAATTATTACACAAACTGCTTATACCAAATAAATGTGTGAAATGCCAGAAATATACCCTGAATTTTTCCTTTGGTAGTAAAATGTATTAAACAATTTTTCAGTGGTTTTCATGAATAAAACTCACTTAGCAGCATTTGTGTAAAGGAGCTATTTATCTTTTGCTGTTATCCACAGCAAAAGATGCAAAAAAACTTAAATATAGATTAAGTAGAAAATAATTGATATAAAAAAGTTAAAAAATATTATCATGATTAATAGTTTAAGTAATACTAAACTATCTGAAATATCCATATCCAACCACAAAAAAATGCATAAATCATGGATGAAGGCTCTGTGTGGAATATTATTTTCGAGAGGTTTTTAAGTTTCTTTGGCATTTATTGTCTATCTTGCAATGATAACAAACTATTATTTCGATTCGATATAAAACCTTACCTTTGGGTTCCTAAGAGTCCTCCCTACCCAGCCAAAAATGTTCAAAAACAGCTCTCATGCTGAACCATATAGACGCCCCATGAGGTAAGGGAAAATTTTAAATTCAATATGGTTGTAACAAGAAATGTCCAAACTGCAAAAATTGCTTTTTGGAATTTTGATAACTTTCAATAGTTTTTTTTCTATCATCAACTTAAAATAGTCAACTTTGGACATTAATATTACATTTTTTGTAACCTTTTTCAAAAAATAAAAAAGCAATTCCTGTAGTTCAGAGTATTATTTATTCAAATAATATCACATAGTGTGGATATGTTAAAAAATATGGGCGCTAAATGGTTCCAAGCAAAACCTTACATCGCAAAATGTGCACTGATTTAGCATGGGCTCTTATGGAGCCGAAGTTCCAAAAGTCGCCGCTAGTGTCGCAGAAAAATGAAAACTGTGTAGGGAGGACTCTTAAGAACCGACATTAATGATTGTTATCAATGCAATCAATCTGACTGGCAAAATAGCCATGAAAAACAGGATCAGGAAATTACATTACTTTAGGTTGTCATTCAAAATTTAATCTTCATGTGTGCTTACATGTGATATTTAAAAGCAAAATGGCCACCACTCTTTAAAAAAAGTTTAAACATTAAATAATTTAAAATTTGTATATTTCTCAATAAGTCATTCATTCATTCATAGTTCATTCAATAATTTTTTTCATTCATTCATTCATTCATTCTCAATAAGTGCGTTTGTCGTTGCAAGGACCACAGTAAACATTCAATTTAAAATAAATCTTGAAAGCAAAAGATTTAATAACTAAATAGTTATAAGCATCTTCTCTGTAATTACAATTCTTTGAAGACAAACAGACAACATTTTTATTATTAAGATTGTAAGATATTATAGTGGTCATTCTGATGTAGCTCTAAAGTTGTATATAAATAAGTAATTTTTTCATGTTGTAGTTGGTTTTGTTTTTTTATATAGTAATACACCCAAGAGAAGCATATAAAGGTTTTAAAAAAAGATTTGCTGATACCTTTGTCAAGGGTTGATGAACATCACTAATTACTGGCTTACGCCATACAAAGAGAGCGGCTTTTATCTAAAAGCCATTTACGATTCCTGATTCGATCCCTCTCATACAGTCCCTTTGTCGCAGATCAACAATTTAACGTTATTCAACCGACTAATGGATGTGTCACAGATCCACTTTTATACAACATAATGTTTTTTACAAGTTAATCCACACATTTTACCACAAAAAATATATAAAACATGAGGAGCTGAAACTGATTGGCAACCTCAAGCATTTTTCTGTGCGGAATATTATTTTCTCGGGAGGTTTGTAAGTTTCTATGGCATTTACTATCTATCTTGCAATGATAACAAACTATTATTTTGATTTGATATAAAATCTTTGGGATCTTAAGAACTGAAATTAATGACGTTATCAATGCAATTAATCTGACTGGCAAAACAGCCGTAAAAAACAGGATCAGGAAATTACATTTACATTACCTTAGGTTGCCAATCTAAATGAATCTTCATGTGTGCTTATACAGGGTTGGGCAAAAGTCTGGAATATATAAAATAACTTTTATATTATTTTACAGAAAGTGATGAAACTTTACAGTTGTGTAACCAGAACAAATAGGAATATTTTGGCGCATTTTTTCAGTTTTTCGCACGATGAGGGGATGGCCCAAGCTGGAAGTCTTGAAATTCTTGAATGTAAGCATACCTCGAGTTATACCTTAATTTAAAGGTCTTAATTAGTAGATCACAACAGCGCAAACCGCGCTTCAAAAGGTTGATCCAATCAGAAGTTAGAGCTCCTCAAATATTTTAATGTTGGCCATTAACTCAAGGCTAAAATCAAATTTAAAATTAAAATCTTTGAGGAGCTGTAACTTCTGATTGGATAAACCTTTTGAGGCGCGGTTTGCGCTGTTATGATCTACTAATTAATACCTTTAAAATGAGGTGTAACTCGAAGTATGCTTACCCTTAAGAATTTTTGGACTTCCATCACGGGTCGTCCCCTGGTCATGGGTAAATTTTTTTTAATACGTCAAATTATCCTTACCAATGAGAAATACATGTATCTAAACCTAAACAACATCGTTCCGAGTGCTTTATTAGTAATTAGACTTTTTTTCTGACTTGAGCCTTGAGATTAATGGCCAACATTAAAATCTTTGAGGAGCTGAAGTATGCTTACCCTTAAGAATTTCAAGACTTCCATTGTGGGCCATCCCCTCATTGTGCGAAAAACTGAGAAAATATGCCAAAATATTCCTATTTGTACTAGATACACAACTGTAAAGTTTCATCACTTTCTGTAAAATAATATAAAAGTTATTTTATATATTCCAGACTTTTGCCCAACCCTGTATGTGATATTTAAAAGCAACATGGCCGCCACTCTCTGTACAAAAATGAGTCAAAGTAATGCCAGCCTGTTTATGTTTTTAGAGATTAACACAAACAAAGTGAAAAGTCTACTACCCATAACTTTAATGTGAAGTTTTTAAGTGAACAGAGCAATGATAACTTCATGATTGGAAATGAATTAATCATTGCAGTCTTTGTGCGTTACTTGCTGCTTTGTTTGTTATACTTTCAGCAGGCGAAGCTGCGAGTACCTTCTAGTATTCAATATGTATTCGTAGTTAAGGTTTCTTAAGATACTCCGTGGCGCACCAGTGGTACAATTGCAAATTTTTTATCTGAGTTATGTCACTGTTATAAAAGCAGTTTATACAATACAGCGATGTGTCTTTTAATTAGGTATATATTTTTAAGTTCAAAAATCCTAAAGAAACAAGGTCGGGCTGGACTTGTTAAAGACTATAAACATAATTTTGAAGAGGAACATATCGCCACTTGAAACAATTCCATTGTTAATGGTTGCATGTTTGATCCTTACAAAGTTTAAGAGAATGTGTATTTTTTTAAACCAATTTTTCAAATAAATTTATGAAATTAATTTAAATTTATTATAAGCACTAGTGAGCAAATCAAGTTTTAGATGAAGTTAGAGGAATATAGCCAACCCCATTCCAAGTATAAAGGGGTGGGCTAGTGACCTATAGGTGTATTATTAGGAAAGGCATTGTTGGACGGTTGAAAACTAGAAGTTTTCACAAAACTTTTTATTATATTAAAACTGTAACTTATGAAAAATTAGGGCTAAAAATCTGAATAAAATAAGCCAAATTTTGTATAAAAAATCTGATTGTGTTGCAAGAAAACCACAGAATCTATCACAGGCAGAAAAGTCATGGACATAAATCGGCATTACAAATATATCTCAGCACTTAAAATATATTTCAGCAAACCTCGGCCTTATCTTGGGTGTCGAATCATTTGTCATTTCATGTCGAAATAACATCTCTGTCCATTTGTAAGACCATACATTAACTCAAAAATATTGACGTCACCTAAATTCTTGGTTATATCTCGGTAATAACATCTCTCGTTTTTATTGAAACCAAAAATCTTGATAGTCTTACGGTCCTTAAATCGCTTGACCGTATCGTGTTTGAAAGTCTTGTGGTTATTTCACAGCTGTCAAATCTGAAATCTTTTACAAACACCCCAATATTCAAGATATTTTCAAGTTATGGGGGTAGAATTAATTTAGTTATAGTGAGTAACAGCCTAAAAATCTTGGTCCCCCAATCAAAATGCCAATTCCCATGACCAGGACTCCTCCCTCTTTTAGCGAATTTCCTTGAAGGAATAAGCTATTGCCATAGGTCTCATGGTAAGACCTAAGGCTGGGACCATGTTAACTTTTTATTTAGGGGCCCCCAGAAGCAAAAAATACCATTCGTACAAATTTTTACAAAAGGATAGAGAATAACGAGATGTAAGCGGGTTAGCAGAGAGAGTACCAATTAGCCTGGAGGGCAAACCTTGTGACAACAGGGTTAAACAAAAATCAGAGTTCCCATAACAAAAAACTTTGTTCAGGTCAGCCTTCAAATTTAAATGTGGTTCACTTTAACGCACAGAGTTTCCGTAAAAAATAGATTTAATAAATTTGTTTTTGGTTAGTTTAAACTCTGATGTGATATAATATGTATCTCAGAAACTTGGTTAAACAAAAATAGTTTGAGCATTGCTTCCCTTCATTGATATAGATTAGCTTCTTTTGAAAATAGAAATAAAATTGTGCGTGGAGGAGTGGCAATATTTCATAAACCTTTTTTAGAATCAAATGTGTTAAAAGATATTAATTCAATTTTGTAGAGTCACATATTGAGTGCACAGGTGAGTCCATTCCCAATCAAAAAGTTAACATGTAGATTTGTACAGACCTCCTGATGGAAACTTTCATGTGGTTTTAGACAAGTTAAATGAAATTTTAAAAAATGTTCAAAAGTGTATTTATAATTAGTAGGGATTTTAATGTTCATTTTGAAAAAATTGATAAACATGAAACAATTTTACTAACTGATCTTAATGTTGCAAATGGATCTCCCAAGTTGGGTATCGCGCTGCCGGCTGGTAAATTGCCGGCCAAGTAATTAATTGTGCGTAACTAGTGTATTTTTGTAAAAACCTATTTTTTAAAGTTTTAAATGTGTGACTGTTTGTGTTTTAATGTGTCAAAACATGTGAACACCATGACGATCTTCATATCACTGATGAAGTAAATGGAGCCTGGCATTCTTTATTGATTTGATAGTGGCCTAATGGGGCCGAAACTTTAGTCAGTCCTGTATATAGTTAAAATCGACAACAGTATCTGGGTTAAGTAAACCCAACTATTTTAATTACTTAACAATGGTTCTGGAGGCAAAATCTTGAATAAATGATTTAGCTACATTAGCTAATACTGTTCCTGGCGGGGAAAGAGTCGACATTGAAGATGTGAACAAATTGGCTGAACATTGATTTGTCATTTCTTTTGAGGTCGTAAGCGATGATGAAATATTGAGGCGTGCGCAGGAAATTGAGAGGGAGAGCAAAGAAGAAAAAGCTGCTGAGTCAAAAATTACATATGCAACTGCTCGCCATTGCACAGAGGGACTTTATGACCTCTTGGGAGGCGAACTGGATACGACACTACATGATTCAAGATTTTATTTGTCATTAGGCACACAAAGTAGATGTATTGGACATTGTCACTTGTAAAAATATCATTAAGTAGTTGAAAACAAATTGGTATTTAGCCTAAGCTGGTTGACATACAAAGTTTACATTAACGTAGAACATTATTAAAACAAGGTGGTAAACAGCATGAAGTAATAAACAAATTTAGCAATAAAAAATTGTGACATAATGGTGTTGAGGAAAATCTATTCAGCCATTTTAACAATGGAGTCAATTGCGAAGACACAAAAGTCTATAGAGGACTTTTTTATGGTGATGACGAATCTTTTTCCTCCATGCATCTTGATAATAGTCATAGTGTAGAGACTTAGATAATGTACTGTATAGTGTTTGTTCTGTTTTTTTTTTCTCTTGTAAATAGTAATTATGTAAATATTATTTGTGGAACTACATAATATTTCCAACATTAATTAAAAAGTATGAATACTGTTCATATTTAAATTGTTATTGCATGAACCTTTCTTTGATAAAGATAATTTACACACTAATTTAACTTTATCTTTATCTGAGCTAAAATTTACTCATTGACGGGCATAGTGAATTATAGCACACAAAGCTTGCTAAAATTTACCCCTTGACTGTCTAACACACCCGACTTCCGTTCTTACAAAGGTGTCGCAGCTGTAGGTTGTAAACAAGCCTGACCTGAGTCGTGTCCATCTGAGAATCCTCTGAGATGCCGTGGGGAGGGAGGCTCCTTCTCTATGGTGAGGGAATGCTTAGAATCGCAATTTTGGGGTGGAAGGGCAGTATTTTAAATCAAATTAGCTTATGTTGTTTCTTAGTCCTCTTCTGGGGTTTTATTCTAACATTCAGGTAATTTGTAGCCAATTAGTAAATAGGCAATTGTAATGTAAATCAAAACCACAAACTAAGTTAATGTTATATGAATATTTTTTAATTTCTATAGCTTCAAGTAATTTTTGTTCTTAATTGTCTTCAGTGGCTGCAATCATTTTGATATTTTCAAACTTAACCAAATATTGGTCTCACTTTATGTCTAGCTACAGCCAGCATCTCAGCATCCTTGTTCTTTGTTTTTCTTATGTGTTCATTTATTTAATCTGGAAGAAATCAATCTCCGGCTTTCTCTGATATATTGTAAGTACTTTCTAAGTGGTAAACCCCTGGTGCTTGAAGGTTAATTTTGTCCTTTACTGGCCTGAAGTGTCTCCAGTACCTCTTCACCACTGGCGTTCCAGAGGATTCTCAAATGGCCGGGGCTCAGGTTAGGTTTTTTTACAAGCTATCCGTTGCACCTACATAAGAGCGGAAGTCAGTCCTTGTTTGTTAGTGAAGGAGTGAATTTTAGCAAGCCTTAAGGGTTACTTTTCATTACGCCCTAACACTCTGAAAATAAATGTTGAAATACATCCGAAAAGTAGGAATTTATTGTGTTTGACATTTACACGGTTCAGCCTGGACCCCTTGAAAGGATGTAACTTCGAACCGTGGAAGACTATACAGTTATATATCCCAGAATTTCTTAAATTTGTTATATGTAGAGACTTTCATATAACTGACCAATATCAGACCACCATAATGCTAAATTAATGAAAATGCTGGCTTACTAGAATAAAACACATAATTTCTTTCACAAAACTGATCCAGTCGTATACCTGTTATTGGTCAATACACATGATATGATTCTATGGCCACTTGTGCCTTTAGCAGAGTTAGCCCTGTCATACCAGGGATTTGTAAAAATGTGTAATCAATGAAATGACCAAAACGTTTTTGTCACTGGTACAACACACAGACGTTCCTCAACAAAAAAATAGGAGCTAAAATTAAATCTAGTGACAAACATTCCCTGCACTCTGCGTAATTTGTCGCGCATGAAATAATTAACCAAGTCAGCCCACATTGGGTAAACGAGTGATACTGATTAAGTAACCTAAACCGGATTTAACTAAAGTAGGGGTGGGCGAGTAGTGGATTTTGAATTCGAGTCGGGTCGAGTATTAAGCCAACTACTCGAGTATCGACTCGAGTCGAGTAGTTGTTTGTGAAAATTAATGTAAAGTTCAGTTTTTATAAGTAATTAGGTATTTGAATTACAATTAATTAAAACTAATTGTTTTATATATACCAATTAACTCCACAATTTTCTTCTCATTTGTACAAATCAAATGAAGCAGAAATGAAGGCTGTGTATTATTCAAAAGATAAACTATGAATACAAATTTGAAGTTGTAAAATGCAAGGTCAGAGATAATTATAGCTGTAGGTTTTAAATTTCTGAATTCTGAGAGATGGTATTTCTAGATAACTGTTGAAATCCATTCTTCTATGAGTTAATGAAATACTGTTGAGGTTATTGTTACGAAAAACTTGGGACGGCTGCGAAAAACAATAGCGCATATCTGTCGATCGCGGATAAACGGCAGATGTAGCTTTTCGAAACTCGCGATCTGTCGTGAAATACGATCACTCGTCAAATGTAGCCTTGCTGTAATTGCGGTCCGCCACGAAAAACGACCGTGTGTATTTGCCGATCATAAATAAACTAAGTGCAACTTAGCGAAACTAGCAATCAGCCGTAAAAAACGGTCGCGCGTATTTGCCGGCCACATATGAACAGAAAATGCTGCTTATTTATGAAACTAGTGAGCGGCCGCGATATAGAATCTGTCGATTGAGGATAAACGGCAGATGTAGCTTAGCGTAATTCGCGATCGGCTGTAAAATTCGATCGCACACACGTAAATCGCACGTAATTTTGATCGCACGTAAACGGCAGGAGTAACTAACTACTCAATTCGTTTTTTTGGGTAGTAGGAGCTACCCAACTCGTGCTTGAGTAGTTGTAAAATTTCAGGTAGCTACCCGACCTTCGGGTACTCACCCACCCCTAAAGTAGAATTTTACTCATCCGAAGACCACCTACCCAAAGAGTCGGTTATGAGAAAGGGGCAGTGGTGAAGCAGCAGAGTGAGAAATTGCAGCACTAGGAAGTTTTTTATAGCTAATCATCGCAACTATTCGCAACCAATAAAACTCCAATGATAATAATCTGCTGTCTACAAAAAATTGAACTGAAATATTGGTTTCTTTTCTGTGTCATGTTTTTTGTTCTGATGGCCTACTCCATGGCGTGAGGAAAAAAGAAAGGTGTGTGTACGACTGTGAATTGACGACATGCAACGATGACGACTGTGTGACGATGTATCGTTAACCAGCGCTTACGAGGACTACAATGCAAACCACTTTATACAACTCAATAAAAATATTTCTGTGTACAGCTGTAGTTCAACTTTCATACCCCAAGGTCCGCTAGTTGCATGAGCCCGACTGCGTCAAACCAGCTGACAGTACACACATCTTTCATTTGTTCTTTACACCATGGGCCCACTCAACTTCATGGAAAGCCAGTTGTTCTCCCTATAATCCTAATATAATATCAATCATTTGAGCTTTTTCCTTAAAAAATAATGACAGTAATTTATTTATTTTTATTATTATAGCCCCAAATCAACATAACATAAAAGTTGAACATTTTTTATGACCGTTTGAGTGAACACCTTCATCCCAAAATAGTGTTGCGAGCTCAATCTTTTACTAAGTATATTCCTCCTTAAATTTCACCATGGATGGATGGGAACAGATGTTAGAATAAATATTTACTTCTATGGAATTTTAATTTAAATTACTCAAAAATTTCAAAACAAAGACTCATAAAATAATTAGTAAGGGAAGCTCTGTCATCCAAAATAAACACAACTAGTCGTTTCCAGTTAATTAAATTAACTATTTAAATGATGAGAGAAAATTTTGTCAACTTTGAGCAGGCATATATTATATAGTTTGCAAAATATTTGATATCATTATTAGTTTAATTCTTATAAGTTTATGTTAGCTTAGCGTTATTATGATTTTAGTTTGGTTTTCTCTTTAATTTTCATATTTTTTCTGATGATTTCTAGAAGTATAATAATCAATATTTGCTCTCCACTGAGGTACAGCATAGTTGTTGTGTTTATAGATTTTCCATGTGTAAATTTCTTCGGGCTGTATAGAAGTGGTCTCGAACCTGAATGTGAGATTAACTACTCGTATTAAGCCTTTATTTCTTCCTTTTGATTTTCGCTTTATCATCAACTTTTCCTCGAACTCCCAATATCCTAAATGCATACTTCTCCTTTTCATATGGTTCACAGTTTTCTTTCTTTAATTTGTTCACATACGCATTCTAATGTCTGCAACAATTTTATTAGGGCCTCTGGCAACCTTCACCGTTACAGGTCGTCTTCATGCAATCCCGCCATTCCCTGGATTTAGTCCATACTTCTTCAACACTTGACATTTAGAAATTGCTTGTACATAAACATATTGTTTTCTCATTTTGTGGCTGGGAGGCCCATAGTTTAAACTGTCTCCTTCAAATCTTGAATAATTGGTTATGGATAACTAATTACTTCTATCCTAAGATATATTTCCTTTTTAAGCGAACCACTAATCATATCTCCCAAGCTATCCTCCTTATTCCTAATCCCTCATATTTCTTGTTGGAGTGTAAGACCCTTCTTGAAGTGCCACTTGGAAGCTGGAACACTTTTTTAAATAGAACTTCTTATTTGTTTGTCTCCGTCTTTAAAGAACTGATCAGGAATTTCTTTTAGACACAGATTGAAGAGATATTTGTTTGGTATTGGTGAAATAAAATTTATTGGTTTACTTTATTAAGTTTTTTACACTCACTTTTAAAAATTATTTTATGTGAATGATTCTCTACAACAGATTTATTTTATACAACGAATTTAAGTTTTATTTGAATATTATATTTCAATATTAATAATCCACCAAGATATGAATGCTTTCACAAATTAGTTGTTGTAAACTAAACAAATTACCAAAAAATGTAAATAAATATCAAAGTGACAGAAGGTAGACATTAAGGTTTTGCTCAAGACAGCTGATAATTAAAATAAAAAGAGTTTATATAAACCATATGTTTGGTAAAATATACTTCCATTTAAAATACATGGGAATTTTAAAGTCCAGTGGGGCAAAGCACATTGAACTTAGGATTACAAAAATTATTCCATAACCTCTTCAGAAAATTCCCTTTAATTTGACACCTCAATCATCAAAATCGGTTCATAAATAAAGGAGTTTTGCTGTACACAATAAATTCCTTAGCAAATTAGTATAATAGAAGATTTTAAGGATTAGCTTTTGAAATCATTGTTGAAGCAAAAAAACACTATTATATACAGCATTGTTTACACGATTATAACATAGAACGCTCGACTTCCCTAAGCACCCTTAGTGCCACACTATTCAGGCAAACTAAATCCCAACACGATGTGTAAGTAAATAGTAGAGATCTTCTGCCATATGCATCAGGTCATTGCAAGTGAGTCCCATGTTATATGGGCACAAAAACCTTACAGATAACACACCGACATTGATCTAAAATGAAGAGCTGATATACGAGCAGCAATCAAGCGGTGTCATCAACGCTACGGAGCTGTTGTACGAGCAGCAAAAACGCCATGAAAGGCACTGAGTTAGTCAAAAGTCACCAAACTATCTAAATCAGAGGTCAATTCGTTGCATGGTGAACAAAGGTGAGGGGCTGTGTCAAAGCTGCCTACATAACAGCACCAGGCATCATGTCTGTTGCCCGTTTTTCTGCCCAATTTACTGATCCAAATACGTTTGTGACACTGACACTGAGTTTACACGGTCCCACATGACAGATGGAACACTTGTAGACAGGGACATCCATTGCTCAGAAGGCTTGGCATCTACACAGCAAAAAATCTGTCGATTATTTCTGCCTATATAAACACCTCTCTGCATTACCAGCCTAAACGATTCAAGAATATATCAAAGCCATCACGAACTAGCCTAGTTATGATGATTGTGGCTTGGAACTTTCCTCCCCAAAAGACGAATATGTTTGATTTTGTGAACCCTTGTTCTGACAAAATTAAGGTAATGAAATCGTGCTACTATTTTGTCCAGCATGCCTAATTCATTTCTGGCAGTGTAATTTTTTTTATGACATTACTCAAAAGTAGAGGTGTGCGAATATCCGAAAACTCGGATCGGATTCGGATCGGATCGGATATCCGAATCCGATCCGAGGGTTTAATAACTATCCGGTAAGACTGACTAGATATCCGACTCTATCGGATAGACTGCATGTTTTGGGGTAAATTGTAAAGAAAGATCAAATTTTCAAGTAAGGAAAGTCTTCCAAACAAAAGAAGTCACTGCCGACGAAAGTACATTAGTGACAGAAAACATCGCAGAGCAAAGACGACGCTTTGAAATGCGACGGTTGCGATAGCGGCTAGAACAACGCCTCAACACGATGCGATTATGTAGTGGTATGCATCAAGCGATGTATTTCGGTTGCCGATATTGCGACTCGTGAACTCGTGATCAGATCGAGATCGTTGTATACGATCAGATTACTGCGCAATACCCGACACGATAACAAACATTTTCTTAAGATAAATTCTTGTATCTTAGCATTAAATCAGTTAACAAGTAGTAGTACATCCTGTAATAGTTCTGTCTCGATTAGTATTCGTTACCGAAAGAAACATCGATTGGTATGAGGGAGAATCGCAATCAAGACAAATCAGTGTTCGCCATTGACCGGCAGTGTCTACAGTGTCCAACAGTCGTCTTGAATTTCGAAAACGAAATATCCCGTAAATACCCCATAAATAAATAGTCGTGTTGATGTTTCGTACGACAATTTCAGGCCGTAAATATCTTAAGTGGCCTGTTGATACGATAAAATAAAAAGCCTACAATAATTTTGGGCTGTCAAAGATTTGGCGAACCTGTTCATTCATTGTTTTGTCGTTCCATCTCACCTCATTTTTGAATGTCGTCTGCTGAAAAGCTGAATTAACTCAAGAACGTCTTTTATTCAATCGCCAGATTACTTTATTTATCAATTAAACAATTACCTACCTAGAAATAGAGAGTTGAACGATCACAAATAAGTTTTTATTTTGCTGTAATATTAATCTTTGACGATTTAAGCCTCGTCAAAGCCGGCCGGCCGTATTTTCAATACGTGATTAAAATGGACATTCTTAGATAACGGTACAATGCGACTTGACAACCTACGTCTATGAAAATAATTAGTGAGTTTGCTTGTTGTTTGTGATATAAAACAAATAGACCTTTGTTCTAATTAAATGACCAAGCTTTAATACTGAAACTTACAACATTTGAAACTTATCTTGAAATTTTGGTTAAGTTTACTGCTCAGACTTGTTTTTTTAGTATTATTGGGTAGTGAATCAAAATCTAGGTTGTCAGGCATCAATGCATAAATAAAAATGTAAAGCTTTCTTCAAATATGAGGTGATTGGTGTATCCAGTTTTATATTTAATTCTTTTGTCTAGTCACTTAGGCCTAGTCCCTGATCAAATAAGGAAAAGAACAAAAAAGACAGAGGCCTAATAGTGGACAAATGTAGGTTGCATTGAAAAAGGATTTTTTAAGTTGCAAATCCTGAAATTGATTTAGGCCTAATAAGCTTATTCAATTATATACCACCTATGCTTAAGGGGAATCAATTAATTTCTAAATTCTTAACAGATATTTAGATGAACCTTTGCATACTTTAGTAATTGACATTTGGCCTATATTGGAAATAATATATCACAACAATCAATAACACAACCCTATCAAGGCAAATCTTACCTTACACATTAGGATAATATGGTAGTTCCTTGCAATTACCTTAGGCTTATGAGAAAACTTAAATCTGCTCATTACGCCGCGCCGCAAATATCCGAATCCGGTATTATCCGATCCGAACCTGTTGTTATCCGATCCGAAACCGATCCGAACATAAGCTATCCGATCCGAATCCGATCCGATCCAAAAATTCACTATCCGCACACCTCTACTCAAAAGCATAACCACTAACTTTAGGTATGAAATCAGAACAACTACAATCAGGGGAAAAATAATCTTACCTGAGCAACATTTTCAAAGTGTTCGTGGCTCTTCTGATAGACTCTCGCCTTCTGCAGGTTTCGTCCAACTCCTGTGTTTTTCCTGAGGAAAACTTCACCATGGTTTGCCAGCCAATCCAGCACCTGAAACATTACAAATAATCGTAAAACCAGAACATGGAAGCACTGTTATGATTTACTCCTGATCTTAGATGATACGTCAATGATGTAGAAGTCACAGATCAGTCCTGAGAAAACTACAAATAACAAGCTTTGAAATCACAATCCTGGATAGTTAATCAGTTGATCAGTGTATCTCCACATTCAAGAACCCAGTTTCCATTGATCACTCCACTTATAACTAATTCCTGGCACGTAAATCAGCAAGTCCTGCACCTGCTTAAAAGTCCTGCTGCCAGAAATAAAACTTTTGTATCATCAATGGATAATGGGTGTAAAATGCTCCACGCAACTTCCATTTATAATTAGCTCAAAATGGCCTACCATGTATTCGTGGTCAATGTCAGACCATGTATTCGTGGTTAATGTCTAACATTTTCATCTCCACAAATCAATACACATCATAACAGTATCCTCTGATAAATCGATAGTTGGGCCTAAACTAGTGCAGAGCGACTCTACACTCTAGAGAGAGCTTGACAATCTACGGTGGGACTCTTAGAGTCCCGCTATTCCAAATTAATTGGGACCAAATCCAGTTCAGATTAGCAAGAAGTTCAGAATGAGCAGAAAATGAATTGGCTGTGATGGTGGTTCAGAATCTGGTATATCAGTGTCAGCCCCAGCACCTGAGTGAGAGGCTGCAGATCGGGATGAGGCCTCACAACGTGTCAACACACAAATGGATTTGGAAGCTTCACTTTCAGAGAGTGAGCCCGGAGTCAGCCCGACTGTTTGTATTGCCCCGGCATCCCAGACACGTCCAAGCATACCTTCTTTCAGTGCGACCTTTAGCATGCCCGTTGAGTCTCGCTTTCAACTGAGATCAGCGTGGTCGTCTGCCCACATAATATTGTCGGAGCTGTGCAACAATTGCATATTGCATATTGTCGGAGCTATTGAGTTGCTTCGGGGAGAGAGCAACTGGAACTGTGTCCGTTACTATATCCAGGCCATTCTTCAGGCGAAAAAGGTCGACCTCGATCGGCCTTAACACTCAGCTTTTCCCCACAGAGGTTACCCTTGTGGAGTAAAATCAAAGGCCTAGTCCAAGTAATGTGTGAAACAGTGTCAGGCTTGTGTCCTCGGTGTTGAGGGGGAGGTTTAGTCGGTTGTTCACAGGGCTTTGAGCTCGTGGAAGTCCGACACTACTAAGGGGACAACGAGCCCCTCAGTGTGCGTAAACACATCCCACATCCTACCCAAAAAATATATATATATCACAGACTCACCTGCTTGACGTCTTCCTGGAAGAGTCGCAGGGCCAGGCGCTGGTGCAGCTTGATCTTCTTGGAGTGCCAGCGGTGCTCAAGGCTGCGGTGGTGGTTGAGGATCTGGTGGATCACGGCGAGGACGTGGCTGGCGCCCTCGCTGTAGTCGGCCGCCGGGTTGCCGCCCCGGCTGCCCCCCGACGAGTCCGACTGGCCGCTGTCGCCCTGCGGCAGACCGAGCGTCAGGCAGGGTCGTGTTTCGGGGTGGAAGGAAAAAAGGTGGGAAACATGGTGAAGCTTGGGTGCTTAAGGCAGGTTGACATGGTCCAATTATTCACGGACCAAGTAGACTTGGACAATGTGCGCAAATCACTCAGATGCTCAGATCGTAATATATCTGAGTAGCTCGTACGTAAACAACTCGGTCCGAGTTTGTCAGATGGAGATATTCTCTAGATACGAATTTTAATTTGAGAGGATTTAAAATTGGATACATTTAACAATTCAATCCGAGTGCTCAAGCTGGCTAACAAACTCGGCCCGAGTAGATTTGGACCAAGCGATTCCTATAACTCCTACCTAGTAAAAATCAGCCTCATTCCGAGATTAAACGAACCGTGGCAACCTGCCTTTACAAACAAATGGGGTTTTGAAGTGTATTATTTGTTTTGGGGAAGAATGTGATATACATTTTATAAATTATTGAAAATCCAATATAATTTTTTTTCTTTATAAAAAATCCAATGCAAACCAATTTTGTATGTTAACAATAATGATGGGTTTGAACTGAAATTCAACAGCAAAAACAGTAAAATCTTCAGTAAAGTTTTGGATTCAAAATTCAATAAAAGAGATTGAACAGTCCTATACTGAAACTGCAAGATCCGCGCGCTGCAATAAAAGATTGTCAGCCGCCAAACGATGGCAAATTAGTTGACGGAGGAGCAAACAAAATTTGTCGGCTGCTGATCAAAGATGATGACTGTCGCCACAGAATGAAGACTATATTCATCAGCCTCAAAATGAAGAAAATCTTTGTCAAAACTGCGGAAAGAAGACGATATTCATCAGCCACAGAACATAGATGCTATATGTTGTCAGCAGAACCAAGAACACATTTCTCTACTGTGTGGTGATAATGAGGTTGTTTTCCATGATTTTTATTGAGGACAATAATGTAAATGTCTATTGACTATGACATGTCTACGATATCCTCATCAATATTGACAAACTAAGTAAGGATTCGATATTCATTATTCAAAATTTGATTTTTTCAAGTTTTGGTTTCAGGAGTTGAAATTTCTGGTTTGATCGTCTCGAGTTGACACCCAAACCTCAACATGTTCCTCGCAAGGCATAAAGAACTCTTGTATATTCAAAGGGAGTTTAATAACAGATCTAGCAATGACGTCATGAATAATACTGCGTTTTTGACTGATCATCCCTACCGGGTTGGGACAGCTTTGAAAATTTTTTAAGTCTTTAAGGATGTGAAAATAGTCTATAAAGTGACTACTACTTCACATCTTGAGTGTCAGGCATACCAAATAATAATATAGCCAATATTATGTTTCATTGCATTGATCATGCAGTATAAAAGGTTTAAAGAACCAAATTCAATATTGGCCCATAAAAACAAATTCCTCATTAACTTTTATTTACCATTCATTTTAAGCTCGAAACTAAAAATCAACTTTTATGAAAGTTTTAAGAAAATCACATTTGATATGATATCATTATGTTTTTTAGGATTTTGATTGGTTCACTGCTCTCATAGATGGTTGGAATGATAAGTGGAAGTGAGTCAATGGCGCAGTTGGTAGCGCACTCGGCCTCGGAACTGTGGCTGCCAGTGTCACAGGTTCAAGCCTCGAACTTGTGGCATACTTTTAGCGGTACTGTTCACCCTTCTTATACTGTACCAGCTCACTCCTTGCCTTTGCTTGATAAAACCCTCAGACAGATCAATGGTCTATGTGGGCGGGGCAAAGGCAAGGTGAAAAAGAGGCCCCCACCCTTTTTTATATGAAAGAAAGAAGTGACTATGAATCAAAAACAGCTATGGTCAATCTGAGAGGTGCTTCTAGGCTGTATACTTATCCTAAGTCACATATCGATAACCCACCACCACCAGATAATAAAGCTTCTATGCAATCACAAGCTTTAAAGCAATTTGTTATCAAGCTTAATCCTACTTCCACCTTTAACACAAAATCAATAGCCACAAAATCTCATG
Organism: Flexamia atlantica; assembly: GCA_035578135.1. Taxonomy (NCBI): domain Eukaryota; kingdom Metazoa; phylum Arthropoda; class Insecta; order Hemiptera; family Cicadellidae; genus Flexamia; species Flexamia atlantica. The sequence goes on along the minus strand of JAQJVK010000030.1, from coordinate 2,570,354 downwards.
CACCCATATTTTAATCAGTAAATTTCATTTTATTATCACTCAGTCCACAACGGTAACCATAGTGTTTGTGTGAGGGAGTTGCAATTGTGTAGCAGGATTATATCACATTACATACCCGCAATCCAAGACCAAACATTATTCAAATAAAATAAGTGATGTTATACATCAATGTGTGTTTGGCTCATGCCCTGGGATTGGTCTACACTAATTTCTGTGGAATTTTTCACTTGGGAGGGTTGTATTTAATCGCTAACTAAAATATATCAATAGTGGCTGCAGGGGCATGGTTGATGAATAAAAATATTTATACAGGATATACCAGCAACATTGCATGTAATTTGGTTTTTTTCTAACATTCATGTTGCAAATAACATTTTTCTGCAATAAAACAATTTCTCCTTTTAACATGTATTCACAGATTTCACTGAAAGTGTCATGATTAAGGATGAAATTTAATTAATATCTAAGAAAAAACTTTTTGTCAATTGACTTGTTGACAAATTAGACTTACAAATTACTAAGGTAAAAGGCAATAATCAAAATTTAATTTTTGCTGTTGGCCTTGCTCCTTGAGGAGGAAAATTGTGTTTAAACATTAAGAACAGTAGGATCTTGACCTGGTTTGAAAAAAAAACTCTACCCAAAAAAGGTTTTTTTTGCAAATTTCTCTAATTGGGAAAAAGCTGTTACCACAGGTATCATGGTAAGACCTAAGCCCAAGACCATCATAACATTTTGTTTTCAGGTTCTCTGATACCAAAAATACCATTCGTTCATTTTCATTTGGGATGGTCAGGTTAACAATATATCAAAACACCCCTTTTAGATGGGTTTTTTGATTGACCTTAAAGGGTTTACATGGTCACTCTAATATGCAGGGGTTGGTCTTTAAATGTTAGTTTTGTTATTTGGTGCTGAAAATTAATAAATAATTACAAAAATATAAAATGTTACAGCCTCAAGCGCAAAGCTTAAAATCTGTTTTCTTTATTCCTTGCTGGTATGTTCTGTTGTGCTTTTGCTTAATAAAATACAGGTTAAAACAGAAAAACAAAACAAAATCAATAAAAAAACAAAAAAGCACACACAAAATCACAAACAGAATGGGTCGATGTTAACTTACAGCATGACTCTTCATGTGCTTTCTTCTTACGCTCTTAAAATAAAAAAGACAAAAAATATAAAACTTTTAGAAATGACTAATGATAAATAAAATGTTAAACAAATTATTAAAGATAAAAGTAGTTGAAAAAAACAAAAAATCCTTGAATTTTGTAATAAATTAAATATGATAGAACTGTATCAAATAAAATGTTAAGTAACCATTGTTACCATAAATATAAATACACACTGTTGTTGATTACATTAAAATTTTTAATTATTTTCTCCTGTACAATCCAAGAAAATAGTCATGTATAATAAAAAGTCTAAAGAGAAGAAAACATCTATCTCAGCACTTAATATAGCCCTTTTTATGTCTTGCATGTGCCTGATGCCTTTCGTTCCCTAAAACTTGAACCTATGTGGTTCAGTTCTGGTCCAACAAATTGTAGGCCAATGTTGGTATGGTAAACTGGCCTTTAAATTTTGAGCACAGACTTTCTTGGACGGTTTCTCATAGTTTTATTGATACAATAGAGAAAAATTAATTGAACCAAACGATAAACGAAAGGTTGGACCACCTCAACTATAATCTATAATCTAAAACAAGAAATAGAATTTCAATCTCAAAATAGAACACGCTACAAAGTCATCAAATATGTGCTCCATCCTATATGCATTTCTCTTAAAGAAAAAACCACTTAAGAGCAGATTTACACAAGGCAAGTTTTCTGATGAGTTGGTATGGCAAGTTGCTTACTCTCCTGATCAACTCGCCTAGTGTAATCAATCCTGGCAAGTCAAGTACTGTTATGGGTTAAGAAAATTTAAAAGAGTAAAGCTGGCGACCCTGAAATGTTTGTGTAATTTCCACAAATTCATAAATACAAACCTGTCTGCAACCAGGAATTATTGTTTCATATGTCTAACATATGATCAGTTTGGTTAAATTGAGGGTGAATAAAACCAAAAAACCTACTCGAACGCTAACTCAACTATTTTAACCCAACCGTCTGACTCCTATGAAAATCCAATTTAATTATTGATGTCTCAATAAAAAATAAATATTTTAAATTAAAAATTGAGTTTAAAATACAGTTTAAATATTTTTTTATTTAACATTTTATATGCAACAAGTATAAAACAATCAGCTCTGACTGGCATAGGCATAGTGAAATTCAGCTGTGACTATTGACAGAGCATGGTAAAACATTAAAGTGGCCATTGCCATCACCTAAAACATGGAGCACATCATGAAAACATGGAGCACATCATGATAAAAATGTAGCAGCAAGTTTGATGTTAAACTAATGAAAAATATTTTATAAAATCAAAAATGCAAAAATGTTTAACAAAAACAAGCATTTATTGATTACTAAAGTAGCATAAAATTTCTTCATCAATCGCTGATAACGTACATGTTTCCGGGTCGGGTGCTCCAACGGCGGCTGATTGCACACTTGCACTAGGTGGTCCAGTTGGTAAAGCAGCTTTTTGCTTGTGCTATGAACCTACACCGACACTTCACCAATTAGTATACAGCAAGCAAAGAGTACAAGACTAGATAAATCAGGAAGACCACCACCACCGCCACCAGTAAACAAGACGGATACGGAGACCTAGAAGAAACATAACCACAGGATACTTCAGAACTATTCACATTAGAAGACATAAAGGACATAGAAAATGGCTAACTACAAGAACAGTTTGTTTTTAGATATTAGAACTTAATTTAGAACAGCATTACACATTTTTCATAAATAGTCTAGAAAGTCATTCTGTTTTTTTATTTCAACCAAAGTTATTGTTTATTTTGAAGAATCATGTTAGCAAAAAGTGTGAATGACTTAGAGGAAAAAAATTGAATACCAATTGTGGAATCTTTTGCTTGACCACAGCTTATTTCTGAGGCCAGTAGTATGCCTCTGAACTACTGTGTGAGATCAAGTTGTTAAAAATAATTTCTTGCTTACACACCTTTTGTGAGTTCATTCAAAAATTTGCGTAATATTGTTTTATATGTTGTTTGTTAAAAAACCATAAGATCGTTAATGGTGGTCTGAGAGAAATAAATATTCAGAGTAAGATCTTATATACAAAGCAGCACAAGGCTATTCAAAACAAAAATGTGTAAAGCTGTTCTAGATCAAGTTATAATCATACTGAACATATAAGGTCGGTTTACATCGGTCAAGTAACTCGGCCGAGTCATTAGAATCAGCTGATTCCCTTTGGGTTTGCCACCTGATTCGCGCGACACTCAATTCATCCATTCATTAACACTGATCGATTTAACGATCATGTACTTAATCGCCTATCTACTCGACCAATGCAAACCATCCAACAGTGTACACTAAAACAGAACAATGCCGACACCAAAAACCCCACCAAACAGCAGACATTTACACCACTGGATTCTTTCAACCATCACCCAATCATCACAGAAGAGGACAATAACTGCAGACAACATTCACCGTCACCGATCCCGACCTAGACCGACACTGCGGCAGACGCTACCGTCCGCCACCAGAGCAACGACGGCTGAAAGAGAACGTACGTTGATGGAGGCCAACTTGTTGTTGCCATAGCGGATGTAGGGCGGGTGACTCGGTGGCTGAGGGAAGTTGATGCAGACTTGCACCAACAGATCCAGTCCGTTCAGCAGCGACTGGTACGCGTTGTAAACCTGCCGGTACATATGTGACTCTCAATAAAAATACAGTACACTCTCGATTATCCGAGCCCCGGTTATCCAAGACTCCGGGTTATCCAAGGCAGCTCTAGGCTTATATGTACGTTTATATTTTCTAACTAAACCTAACAACGTGTAAAACGTTTGTTATCATTTGAAATTCTATTACTTGTAACTCAAATGGACTTGTATTTTCCTATTTATTGGTCAATACTTTACCTAATAAAATGTTTTATAGTAGTCTTATCACATCCTAACCTCAAAATACACATAAACTGTACTATCCGAGGTTTGCGGTATCCGAGGTAGCCTCAGTCCCAATGACCTCAGATAATTAGGAGTGTACTGTATAGGAACTATAGTAAGTCAGACAGTATCAGCTCCTGTAGCATCAAAAAGAAAGACTATTTTGTGAGTCCTTATCACTTAGTCCTATAAAAGTCAAATGAAGAGATATCACAGTTTTGTTGAATTTAAATAAACTGAATTTTGAATTGAAACATTTAATTTCACCAAGAATTCCTAGCTAATTCTTATATTCTATGTTTTTTTCAACTGTTTTTTTTTTTTGTAAATTTTAAATTACTCCAAACCAATGTCTTTGAAGTAATAGTTTTAGCTAAGTTAAATTTAACTTTTTTAACCATCAGCAAACTTGATTATTAATGTGGGTTAATTAGCATATTTGGCTAATTATTATCTTTTGAACATCTCCAATTATTGTTTTTAATCCAAAAATAGTAAAACCACCAGGCTAACTATTTTGATTTCAAATTATTGTTCATTCTTTACCGATCTTGTTTAACTCAACCTTAAAATGCCCTCAACATATCTTTTATGTGCTATTATAAATAATAAATATACCTAAGACTTTGTATAAATAAATATTGTTTAAAGTCCTTACAAAAATAGAGTGAATTAACTCAGTACATGTGTGGTAAATTTACTTGCAGAGGTTTCGTTGTTGATGTATCAGTTTCGATCGCAATAAACACACTGTGATCAATTTTTTCCAGATAAACTTGACATCTTTTATACAAAGAAATTTGCTATAAATAAAGGAAACCAAACATAAAACTCGATAAACCCACACATACCTCAGTGTAAGCCTGGCACATTGACTCGTACAGGTTTTGGTGTTGGTGTATCACAGTTTCTAACACTATTATTTCACTTGGAATTGCCATGTTTTCACACGCTTGACTCCAGTTAGGCACATTTTCTACATACTGAAACAAAGAAAAATTAAAGTTAATAATAAACAACTGTAAAATACGTTTACATAAGGGATGCTAATCTAACTAAATGAATGGCCATCGCCACATATACGTAGGAGAACAGTTGAATCGAAACCAACTCACAAATAAAAACTTTTGAATATTGTGTTGAATACCACAGTAATGTTTCATATCCCCATGCCCTTTTTAATACTTTTTCAGAACTTTAGAATTAAGTTTTAAGAAATCCCATTTTATAGCATCACCATTAAAAAATTGGTTATTAGGTCAAGCATGCATTTTTTACCCCTGTTTAAAAGTATATCCCAAAAACTATTGCAAACTTGAAGCAGTACATAACTGAAAACAGATAAGATTATCAGTTTAGTTCCATGGATTCACAAGATTAAACGCTCCACTATTAGACTACGGTTAACTTGGCGGTCAACCGGTGAAGCCGACTCAGCAGGAAGTAATGAGAGGAAGATTGCAGTTGGACCTCCGGCTCAATCTGTCCTTCCCCACCACCACGTGTCACAAACCCCTGGTTATTACACAATTTCTCTTTATATTGTAATAAAAGCCCTAATCCACTGATTTTTATGTGTTTTTCATTAAAATGTTTATTATGCTTATAATTAATTAGCAGTCACCCAAGCCCTCACACAATTTCCACTAATAAAAAGAAAACTAATGTCTAAATAAAATGTTTTAAAATAGGAGTTGTTCCATTTTATGTTAAAGTACAAAATTTCATTTCCTAATTGATAATGCACAATTTTATCACAATCAAGAAACCAAAAAACTAGAACATCAAAATTTTTGAATATATTGCTAAAGCTTATATTTGAATGTAGTAACTTCAGATCATTTTTTTCCTGCCATGTGTATTTTAATTGTAATCATATTAAATAAATTAACTCAATTTAGAAAATATAATTTTTTCTCTCTTTTGGTTAAAACTTTCCATAAAGTTTATGTTTTTAAAATTATTAAACATTAAAAAAAAGATTATTATCATTTTGCATAGATTCAGAGTATTACGAGAATAGTCTTGATTCACTGCACCAAAATAGACTCTAATAAACATTATCTCAAGTGCCACTTTTTAAGACGATATCATAAAATTTGTTTAACAGTTATGATTAACCACCTACTACAATTAATCCATTGAAACTCAATCAAACCTGCCTTATAAATACAGCTGGTGACTTGTAAGCTGACACTTGGGTCTGACACGGGCAGTATAGGCCCGCGGGTGGGTGGAGAGTGGTGGAGGTAAGAAAAAGACTGGTCTGCAAAAATTTTCGCTGACTTAGGGATTTATGCCCGGGGGGGAGGGGGGGGTGGATGACTAAAAGCTGAGAGGCCGCTACAAATATTGTTTAAATAGGTCTATGATATTAATCAGATCATATATTCAATATTCAAACGAATATTTATACTCAACTTGGCAAACTGGGGAATTAAATCTTCGTCGACTCAGTAAAATAATTGGTAAGCGCATCACCAATACACAAAATTGTTATCATAGAAATTTTATAAAGGTTATATATGTATTCAACATCATTTGTTTAATACTTAATATACTTGTTTAATAGGACTGAGAAAACATGCTATAGATTTACTCAATAGCAATTTGTGTTTCACCTACTTGAGCGCTTTCACACGGGTCACGAAGACATTGACGCAGCCCGCTTAACAAAACATAATGTTTTTGAACTAGGCTAGTACCGAATGAGTATCGATCTGTCCTAGAATCCCAGCTTAGAATTCGTCAGCTTAGAATTCACCGGCTGTACACCAGTTAGGCCTACAGAAGACAGTGTGCACTCACTTGCTCGGCCTTGTGGTGGAACAGCACGGACAGCGCCAGCACGGCCGTCCGCCTCGTCCAGCCCGGCGGCGAACTCCTTCCACGCACGGTCCAGCCGCGCCGCCACCCGCGCGGATGTGCGCCGCCGCGTAGTGGCCCGTCTCCATCATCCGTGACGCCACCCGCCAGGATCCGGTTGATGTTCACGTACACGTTCTGTACAATTGGATGTAACGTAGAAAATAACAACAGCGTAGATGTAAGTTACAGAGCTTTTTAAAGTGGGAAAGTTATTTCTGAAAAAAACATTAAACAAGTTTTTGGGATTTATTGAATCAGAATCAGAAACGTAGATTTTTTTTACTCAGGGGCCGTTCATAAATTAAGTAACATCCCTAGGGGGAGGGGGGGTGTTCGGCAGAGTTATGCACCATTACAAGGGAGGGAGGGGGGCTTCATCACAACGTTATGTAACTATTAAATCTTAATAATCTATACCTACCTTAAATTCTTTAAAAAATTTTCAATTATCTTCAAAATACACATTTTTTAATTTTTGGGGGGAAGGTGAAAGCACAGTGTTACGTAATTTTTTAGGGGGGCATTAGTGCCAGCATTACAAGTCCGTTACAAGAGGGGAAGGGAGGGGGGTTTGAAAGAGCCAAATTTGTGTTACGTAATTTATGGATTTATGGAATTTTACCTGATATGTGGATATATGGATGATGGATGTGTGGATGTATGGATATATTGTTGAAGCTTTTTTAAGGTGGTGAAGCTTATTCTATTTCAAACTACTTTCTGTTTCAGATTTTGTTGATTAACAACAAAGATATACAATTTACTGAATATTTTCTAGGTGATTGTACAGAATGTTAAAAGCAGTAAAACATTATTACTATCATCTTTACAAGCACGAAACCTGCATGATCTTTAGTGCTAATATCCTGCATGATGTACTTCCAGCGCTAAAATCCTACATGATCCGATGTTTAGTACTCTTTCTTTTAAAATTAATAGAATTAAATTAAATGCACCCTCTAAAAATTGAATTCAAGGATAAAAAATATGACTCTATCATTTAATAACTAACACCTAAATCCCAATAACTATCATTATCTTTTTGATACATTTTTTAAATGTTAAATAGTAATATTGAATCAAAAGGGCAGAACAAATTTTACCAATTTAGTGCTAAACCTAATCCATAAATAAACAAATCAGGTAAACTTAAGTAAGTAGCCTAAATATTAGCTCGACATAAGCCACAGCAAGCCACAACAGGAGGCAAATTGCTTAGCATGACAACAGTGAAATCCATCAATTTAAGCACATCCAGAAATATCAGCTGCTTTTAGCTAGTTTTACCTTTCAACAGAATCTTAACATTACATGAGAAGAAAAAATAAAAAAGACAGACTCCAGCTTTCTGACTATAGTGGGGAGGCGGATGGCCAAAATTACAAAGTTGGCTCACCCCAAAAGCTGACCGGCAACCACCATGCTAGATTTTATTAAATAGTAGTAGAGATGATATTTTGACCGGTGGTCGCTCTGTGTGAGTGGGACTCTCTGTTTTGGACGCCATTTTGGAAAATGGCGGATGTTAATGTTTTATCCTTCGTAGTTTGGTAACCAGTCAATCTAAAAACTTGATCTTGGTATCAAATTATATGTTTTTGAGGTCAAGGAATTCGAAAAAAACATTAAATTATTCATTTCTCTTTTCTGGACGCCATTTTGGAAAATGGCGGATGCTATTGTTTGATTCTTCGTAGTTAGGAAACCACTCGTGCTAAAAACTTGATCTTGGTATCAAATTATGTGTTTTTGAGGTCAAGGAATTCGAAAAAAATATTAAATTATTAATTTCTCTTTTCTGGACGCCATTTTGGAAAATGGCGGATGCTATTGTTTGATTCTTCGTAGTTAGGAAACCACTCGAGCTAAAAACTTGATCTTGGTATCAAATTATATGTTTTGGAGGTCAAGGAATTCGAAAAAAATCTTAAATTATTCATTTCTCTTTTCTGGACGCCATTTTGGAAAATGGCGGATGCTATTGTTTGATTCTTCGTAGTTAGGAAACCACTAGAGCTAAAAACTTGATCTTGGTATTAAATTATATGTTTTGGAGGTCAAGGAATTCGAAAAAAAATTTTAAAATATTAATTTTTCTTTATGGACGCCATTTCGGAAAATGGCGGATCCTAATGTTTTAGTTTTCGTAGTTAGGTAACCACTCAAGCTAAAAACTTGATCTTGGTATCGAATAAAATGGTTTTAAGGTCAGGGAATTTGAAAAAAAATTATAAATTATTCACATCTCTTTTTTGGACGCCATGTTGGAAAATGGCGGATATTAACGTTTTAGTCTTTGTAGTTTGGAAACCATTAAAGCCAACACCTTGATCTTGGTGTTGAATAATAGTTTATTGAGGTCAAGGAACTAAAATTTTTTAATTTATTCGTATATACGATCCATTTTATATTTTTCAAAGCGGCTAGATGTATTTATACTCATTTTTCTGAATGCGCCTAACCAATATCTAGCATTCGGAACAACCAATACATTGAGGAAGGTAGTATAAAATTATTAGGTTTCTGGTTACCAGATAGGAACTTGCCAAGCATTGTAGTAATATTTTAAGGCTCAAAATTTGGCCATGCGAGCGTATCTTGTGCTATTTTATGTCCATCCGAATATGTATTTTTTAAATTATTAAAATCTCAAAACCGAGTTGAGATATAATCGCGAAACTTGATATTTTTTATATGCTTTTGTTATAGACAAGCTTAAAATTTCTTAAAAATTGTGTTAAAGAACATTTGTATATCCGAAATGGCGGCTATTGAAAATTCTAAAAAAATCATAACATTTTCTCATACAAAATGTAGACAGTTCAATTACAAATTCAGAGAGGTATAAGTTTTTATCATGGGATCAAATATTACCAAGAAAAGCAACATGTATTTGCCGAAGGTTATCTAAGTCCTGAAAACCTGAAATACCTTCCGCTAACAAAGCTATATTTTTAGACACATCTCAAGTTCGGCCGACACATTATAAGTACATCACTTAAGTTTTTATTTCAAGTATAATTACACTCACTAACATAACAGCTTCAATTTGAAGATTTAAAACAGCTGATTAGTGGTTTCCAAACTACGAAGACTAAGACATTAACATCCGCCATTTTCCAAAATGGCGCCCAGAAAAGAGAAATGAATAATTTAATATTTTTTTCGAATTCCTTGACCTCAAAAACATATAATTTGATACCAAGATCAAGTTTTTAGCTCGAGTGGTTTCCTAACTACGAAGAATCAAACAATAGCATCCGCCATTTTCCAAAATGGCGTCCTGAACAGAGAAATGAATAATTTAATATTTTTTTCGAATTCCTTGACCTCAAAAACGTGTAATTTGATACCAAGATCAAGTTTTTAGCTTGACTGGTTACCAAACTACGAAGGATAAAACATTAACATCCGCCATTTTCCAAAATGGCATCCAAAACAGAGAGTCCCACTCATACAGAGCGACCACCGGTCAAAATGTCATCTCTACTACTATACAATAAAATCTAGCATGGTGGTTGCCGGTCAGCTTTCGGGGTGAGCCAACTTTGTAATTTGACATATTTTACTATATGCGCCTCCCCACTACTAGGGAATCTGATAAATATTCAAAATGTTTCTTCCTTTATAACAAAAAACATGTTTTTATTTTATTAAAGAGCCCAATTTTTAAGCAGAGGCACTCCCCCAAATCTTCATATTCTGTCTAGAGAAACATTTTGTCATAGCTATGTTCTTAATTTAACTGTAAAGCAATTCATTGCACAGTTTAGATTTTTATCCAAAGTACCAAATAATGCTCATACAGCCCAACAAAAAGGCAAAAATTAAATGCCAGCAAAATAGGATGCGATCTCACAGCCTGAGCAATGTTACTAGTAATGCTCACATCAAACCGCTTGACATCACTATGGGTAGCCATCTGACAGAAAAGAATTACATTATTTGAAGTGTAGATTAAAATCACAAATGGGCGGATTGTGGCAATAGTAATTACACTAAGATTGTAAATTAAGGTTGCTAAACTTACTTATATAATATACTTACTTATATAATTACTTATATACATAAACCTCACAGTACTTGTGCACTATACGGACCCCACCTAATTTTTCCATTAATTTAGTTTGGTTAGGTAAAGAAACACTACATATTATTCAACATTAGTGTATTGTGAACAAATATAAGGAAAAAAACAACATACTTTTACTACAGGGTGCCCCAGAAAGCTACAATGTCACTCAGCAGTGCATCGAAGCGGTCAGCTCCACTCTCTGCCACTGCAGACCTCCACATGTATTCTGCTACATTAGGTTATTTATAACCTAACCTAACCTAACCAAACGTAACCAGAAAGATCAGTGCAACGCAACACGACCTCAACACTGACTGTCTGGCGGTGACTCAACAGCTGTGCGCTGTCATTCTTGATTCAACAATGAATCATTCGCTGGCCAGCGTAGCACTGTATGGCGCTCGGGAACGCCATTGGTTTCGGGGACTCACTTACTTACTTGGGCGTGTGATATATCAAAAATAAGGTTAGGTTAAGTAGTTTTCGTATATATATGTCATTTCGGCCCTAACCAAACTAAATTAATGGAAAAATAGGTGGGGTCCGTATAGTACACAAGTACCAACCTCACTTTCACTATGGGGAACACACTGTTCATTTGCCTGTTCAGTCGTTGGTCAGTTTCCGGCAATGTGTTCCCCATAGTAAAAGTGAGGTTAACCCAGTTTTTAAACCATGGTCTTTATACCCAATTTATGTGTTAAACTCATGTTCAGTGTTTTTGTAAAGTATTATGTGTAATTTTACGATTAACGAAACTTTACGGGAGGATTCAACTTTTGAAATTGGTCGACCTACATCCTGCGACTGATGATGAACCTTCGGGTTTGAAACCAACATCACTGGATCGACAATATTAGCATTTTTAAGGTAAGGAATATTTTTACAAACTTCCTTGCATTTCCACTGAGATGGACGTCAGTTGAATCGTCCATGATCTTTCTTAGCCAGGAAGTTTATCGTAGTTGAGTTTATTCTCCTACGCTGGCTGAGACAGTAGTCTGGAAACTGAGTATGCTGTAGTACAGTGACAGCTAGAATCTGCTGTCTATCTGTACCTGATGAGACAAAACATCGACTCAGCTTCCACTTGGTACATCTGTACCTTTGCCACCCAAGCTTTTGCAAGATGGTAGGCTGCATAGCAGTGTGATGACGCCAACACTACCTTAGCGTGCCGGAACGGCCCATTCGCTTTTGGTATCGCAGAGCAACGAACCGTATCTTTTAAAAGAGTTGGAAACTGGGTGTGGAAAACGAAGGAGACAATGTCAATGCATGTCGTTTGATTCAATTAGCAGTGACAGGTATATCTTATCGCTTGGTACGCCCAGCAGTGATGGGTTTAATGTGCAGGGCTATTACTTGGTTTGTCTAGCAGTGGTGATGTCAGTGAAGAAATGTTGGAGCAGTAATCTCTTTACCAGGTTCGTATGATAAAATCACCCCGTATAGCTAATGTTACGGTGGTCACAGATTACTGTGACTAACAACATGCCCAGATGGGAGGTGTGTCGACCTTACTTTGTCTCATCAGGTACAGATAGACAGTGTACTAAAGAGTACTCAGTTTCCAGAGTACTATCTCAGCCAACGTAGGAAAATAAACTCAACTACGGTTCCTTGCATTGTCACAATTATCACAGTTGCCACAACAACAGAAGTCGACACAATACAGCCTGTAATATCGTGGTTCTGCAGACTGACCATGGAGCTCATGGTGAAGTGGTTGTGCTCCTCCTGCAGCTCCTTGGCCAGCTGGTACGAGTGGCCGATCTCCACGTAGTTCATCAGGAACACGTCGCGGTTGTGGCAGATCCAGTCAAACATCTGCAACCAAATATTAAACTCATTAGAACATAAATTTTGATAGTGATACATTTTTAATTTTCTCCGTTGTTTTTATTGCGATTCAGTGTAACTGAGTTTTTAAATTGTGAGGACGTAGCATTAATTTCACTCCTGGGCTATCAGCTTATGGTAAATTAGATACATTAGATACAAAAGATACATTACTTGAAATGGCGACCTACCCAGATAACATAATCATCCTTCACTCATCTGCCATTCCAAGTCCATCTGTCACTCCTATTTTAAACCAAGTATGAATGACAGATGAGTGGCGGATGATTGTGGCGCGATCTTGTAGTCTTGTTGCTGACTAAGGCCGACATGTTCCTTAGACAGGACTGTTAATTAATAGCCCAACAGCCAATAGCAAACTAAGGGGCCTACATTTTAACGTTGAATCCTAAGCACAATTTCCTTGGTTAACAGTTTTACGAACTGATCTAATTATGAGTAAAGTCCTATGAACGTAGTATTCAATAGTGCGGACATTAATCCCCAATAAGGAACACCGCATGTATTGGCAACGACAAAATAAGTGAATCTGTATTGAGGTAGCCTACTGCCTTAAGTTTTGAGAAAATAGTTTAAAATAGAAAGTTTAGTCTACAACTTAGTATCTACAAACTTTGTCAACAGATTTCTGCACAGATGCCTTAATCTTGATACATATTCTACTTCTACATCTTGTCAATTTTGTAATTTGTATTTTTTTTATGAATCTTAAGGATTAAGATCTTCAGGATATATTATGATGTTCTTGGTTTAGTTTTAGACTAGGAGCTTGAGCTTCTTGTGCTGCCACAGCTGCAGCAGGTGGTTCTTGTAGTATATCTACTGACGTCAATGTCCTACCTTCTCACAGTCCTGCTCGAACAGTCGCAGCTGGAAGCACTGGTCCAGCTTGAGCTTCTTGTGGTGCCAGAGTTGCAGCAGGTGGTTCTTGGACGTGCGGATGGCCTCCAGGTTGTGCAGGATCTGGGGCACGGCGGCCTGGAGGTCGGGGTTGGACACTGTGGAGCTGGCTTCGCTGTCTCGGCCCGAGTAGCCGCTGTCGTACCCGCTGTTGCTGTCCCCTGATAACCTGAATACACAGAATCTCACTTAAGGTTGGGATAAAGACAACTTTCACATTGAGCATATGACATTTTCTTGGGCAAACAGTGCTACAGACAGGTGGGTTGAAACTAAGGCTTGGCTTGGCGTTGGTTTGTTTGATTCTTAGGCGCTTGCTGGTTTGCTGTTGTGGTATTCTGTAATTTGCATGTTGCAATATAAAAGCGTCCATGCCTAGCAATGTAATCCAACTGGGATACTGCAGTTTCAAACAACAAACTAACCAATTCTGCAGATCTATATTTCTTGTTGCTTAAATATTGATTTAAGAAAAAAATCTTAATTCTTTCTCGTTTAAGAAAAATTAGACTTTTTCTTAATTTTTTGGTTTTGAGAAGAACCAGAAAATTAAGAATAAAGTCTTATGAACCCATACAAAAAAGAGAAAATGATGTATTAGAATGAAATGTGCCTTTAGCTAGAAGGGAAAAATTTAGTGAAAGGCAAGGTAAGCCAAGGAATGCCGGGTATAACTCACCTCTGCAGCAGCCGCTGTCCCGCCACATCCATGTCCTGCACGGGAGCCTTCATGATCTTCTTCTTCATGTCGGCGTGCAGGTCGAGAGCGTGCTTGGCCCCGGCCACGTCGTCACCCAGGTCCGCACGGCTCAGGTCCTCCTGCAGGTCGTCCAGCCGATCCAGCAGATCCGCCGCCTGCCAGGTGAAGTCCTCCAGCGCCTGCACAACAAGTTTTAGCTACGGTGAAGCATGAGGTTTGAGAAGTGTGAGGACAAGATTGCCAACCTGATGTCTATCTGACTACAACAACCCCGATGATGACGAAACATATGATGACAATAACCCCGACAATGACATAGTTCAAACGACATCGGAGCATCATCCACCTTGACATAGTTCAACGACATAGCTCTTAACGACATAGTTAAGAGTGCATAGAAGTAAAGCAATATGGAGGGGAAAAAAGATGAAAATCAAAACCCCGGTGTACACTAGGAACAGGGCTAAGTACAGACAAAAAAAAAGCTTTGTGATGATGGCCCGACACCCCGCATTTATATCCAAGAGCGGAACAATCTGCTCCATTCAGTCGCAGCATCATCACTTGAAGCACCATTGCCCAGACACTAGATGCACCTCACGAACACAGTATGCAGGTGCACTGCGCAGCTCAAAAATGGCCGTCTTTAGGACTTTGGCAGTCAAATCCGAGAACTGCCACCTTCAACTGTCGGTCAAGGCATCAAGATCCCTCACCTCAACAGAATCTTACTTTTCTCAGGCAATGACGATCCCCGAGTCTCCAACAGCAACCTTGAGGGTCGCAAAGAACTTCTTCTGGCTGGGGTCTGAGCCATTCTCCAGCCAGAGGATGTTGGAAATCCCCCTTCGAGGTCGGTTTGTGACAATCTTGGTGACGCAGGTATCTGAGTTGAAAATGTTTTGGATCTTCCCCAGAATACCTATGTAGGACTTGCCACTAGCCACACTGACAAGCACGAAAGATGTACCCTCGCTTGTCTCCGTCCTAGCTTTGGGCCTTACCGCCACTGTGCCCTGACTGGATTTGGAAACCTTGATAGCCTACAATTCCTTCACCTCCGCCTTTTCTGTTTTCTTCTTCTTTCTTGCTACAGCCCTAGGCTTGTGCTTATCGGAGCTCTCAGTAGGGCTGAGCACTGGCTGCAAGGATGGCATCCTTGAGAACTCCCCTTGAATCCGTGACCTAGTTCTCTTCCTAGCGCGTCCAGCAACCTCGATGTCATTTACCTTATTTTGTAACTGTCTTGAACTACTTCCGACGACTTCCACAGGATCTTCAACTATTCATACAACATGTACAGGGAGAGTATTCCCTCCTCCACCATGTTGTTGACATACATCTTGATCCTGCATGAACCCTTTATGTTGATCAACGTCTCGATTTTAGTAAAGATCTCATCCTTGTTTTTAAGGACATTTGACCACTATAAGTCGCAGTACTCTAGGTCATGGATTGTTGCATGACTAAAGGTCACTGCTGCTTGTACTCTACAAGCTACTTTGGCGAGTCTGTGACACGGTCTGACTGGTGTCCTCACCCACCTGGAGTGTGTTTCCTGTTTCCGTTGTTTCAGGCACACATCCATGCTTGCTTGTCCCTTGTATTTCAAGTGATGGTCTAAGTTGACATCCGTGCGGCACTGGATGAATCGTAGATAACACTATCACTGATGTCTTCCGTCTGCACACACTTAATATCTACATTCTGTAGGACGCGCGTTTCGGCTTTCGCCATTTTCAACTACAATAATGAGTATTGTAGTCGAAGATGGCGAAAGCCGAAACACGCGTCCTACAGAATGTAGATATTAAGTGCGTGCAGACGGAAGACATCAGTGATAGTGTTATCTACGATTTGTCCCTTGTAGCCAACTTTTATGGCAAGCAGGGGATACTTACTGTTGGACCATTCGGCTCTGGCCCAAAAAATAAATAAGACATGAAAAACACCCAGAATTTAGGATTGAAGAAAATAGGAAGGTGACTAACATTAGCCCAGCAAGAATAAAGATGGTGTGCCAGGACCGAAAAAAAGAAAAAAGGCTATAGCTCTATAAGAACTGTAAGGAGAAGTCTCGCAGTTTGGCTTGGGAACCAGAAATCACCAGAGACCCATAAAGTCTAAAGCCGCCTGCCCTTAGGGGGGAATAAAAATAATAGCAATAATAGTGATTGGCAGAGTAGCATGGGGTTTTGGAGCCTACTTCATACTGAAGTTCACAGATTGAAACCTGAAAAATTTTGTTTTGTTTGTGGTGAAAAGCATCCGCCTATCTTAATTCATAATTAAATCTTATCTATCTATAAAATCTTCCATAAGGTATGGTTTGAACAAAACACGTAGTTTAGCAAAGAGTACACCAAAATATATGAGCATAATAGAAAAAGTTGTTGATGACAATGCAACCTGAGCATTGCTGAATTATTATTTCAAGTTTACTGTTTTTAATAAAAAACATTATACATACAGGTTGTTTCAAAAATAAAAGTGGAAAAATTAGAGAACAATTTTTATAGAAACTGATACAATTTAGCTTAAGGACAAATAAATTCTTCACTTTCCATGTTTTTGTCTTTTAGCGAATTTCCCCTATAGGGAAGAAGCTGTTACCGTAGTACTCATGGTAAGTCCTAAGCCTGAGACCATGATAACTTTTCGTTTTGGAGCCCCCAGAAGCAAAAAAAACTATTTGTTCATTTTCATACATATATATATATATATATATATATATATCTATATATATATATGTGTCTTTAAGCACGATAGCGGCCGTAAAAATGTCCAATCTGAATGAAATTTGGCACAGCCATGTCAAGTAGTAATTATTCGGACGAGTTCGAAAACCAGCCTGATCGGCCTACCGGAAGGGGGGGTAAAGGGGGGTAAACCCCCCAAAAATCGGTTTTTTGAGTTTTTTACATAGAAAAATAAAATTTATCGAATTTTTGTTGGCACCATTGAATTCAGCTCAAAAAAACAAACAATTTAGTATTTTGAATCACTGCTCTATGTCCATTGGTTACCGAGATATTGAAAGTGGTAAACACAGTACGTTGTCCCAATGTTAACCTTATGGGGAATAAGTAAAATTCTATATCTCGCTTATTTCTCAACGTATCTTGATAAAACTTGGTAAATGGCTTCTTCTAGTTCAGATATACTAAATATTGAATTAAAACCACCTAGTTTTAATATACTTGTAGCAGCAAACCTGCATACTCATTTCCCATGTTATTCTTATGGAGCTTTCAAAAACATGTCAAATCTCGCTATGTTGGATTGAAATATGTTGTTTTGCATTTGAAATTCGCTGAGTATGCAGGTCTGCTGCAACGGGGGTATTTAATTTTATTTTCTTAAATTGATTTTTCATTTCATTTTTTTAGCTTATCAATTATACTCCCAGAAGTTTATCTAGAACATAGATGAGATGGCAATACAGACCAGCCGCATCTCAATCCACTGGCTGTGGTCGTAGTGGAGCGTGCCCTCGAGGTCGGAGGTCAGCTGCGAGGTGTCGATGATCTTGGGCAGCGCCTCCAGGCTGATCATGTTGGTCTGCAACACACGATCATTACAACTCTCGGGTCTGTTAGACATTTAGACTTTGGAGGAATGAAGTCCCAGCATTGCCAGCTAGGCACGCCTCCTTCGGGATATTGTGCAGCTTACGGTAAGAAGGGATAGTCAGGATGGGAAAGGTAAGATTTGGTCAATCAGCCTCCCCCCTGAAGGAAGAGAGACACGTTTCCAACCCGTCCTCCAGACTCACCCTCTAACCCGAGACCCCCCGAGCATCCCCAGCAAGGACCTCCACCTGGGAGCTCTCCTTGTTGTGAAAAGTCTCATCCAGGTCGGTTCGCCCTCCAGACTAGCAGACGCTTAGAAGTTTGTCGGATAAGGGTCCCTCATCCCCTACCAGATGGACAAGCCAGGACTCCCTACAGGGCTCAGACCTGATTGGGTAACCAAACTTAGCTGGGAATCAAAGTTCCCTAAGAGGCAAGGAGGAACCAAGGTGAACAGGAAGCTGGTCAATCCGGACAGCCAATAGACTTACCAGAACAATGACAGCTTCTAATTACTGTAGCCATTGTTGACCTCTGTATTGGTAAAGCCCAGTCAGAGAGCCGTCCATGGCCGACTCTCGGGTCTACTTCAGTTAGAACCTTGTACACTAAGTTATTTTATAATTTCTAACTTTTATAACTATTTAAAGGAAGCATATCGTTAGAAGGGTGAAAAAATCTATTTTTAAACAATGACATTAATTCCCCATTTTATTCTATTTAACAAAATATAATACGGTATACACATCGGTCGCATCATTTTGATTCGCTTTACTTGCTAACATCTATAATATAGTTTTAATTTTTAATATTTCTTTGATTTGAAACACATATTTTTAAAGTTCATGATAAGTAAGTATTTGATATTACTGATTAGTTATTTGGACTTTTCCGTTCGTTTCTAGTGTTTAAAATACACTATGTTTAAGAAGGTAAGGATACCCAGAGTTTTGTTATCTCCTGAAACGTAGTGTATTTTAATCACTAGAAGCGAACAGAAAAGTCTAAATAATTCAACAGTAATACATCTGATAAGTTCATCATTTTGCTTCGCTTGACATGTATAGAGACACACAAACATTTCAGATCAATATATTCAATAATTTTTTACATGACGTTACAGTTACAGTAGCTTGTTTCCCCATGTGATTAGCATTGCGGCCTTAGTCAATTTATTTCTTTTATAGAATTTCTTCCAAACAAAGAGTAAAAATACCTCACCAAAACTGTTGATAAACAATTTAAGACCTTTAAAATATAAAATTTAGTTAAGAACCACAGTAAATGGTTTTTAAACACATAATTCATCATTTTTATCCAAGGAAAAATTTATTTTAAGATTTCGAAATATGAACTTGATCAAATGATAAAATTTGATTTACAAAATAAAAATTCTCATCTCTGAACATGAGGAATTGATAAAACCATCAGTTGAGCTCATCCAAAGCCCGACAAAACTGCCAGATCAAAACTGGATCGACCGAATGACAGGGATTCGCTGAATCAAGGATTGATCACATTGTGTTGTACTCAGACTAACACTGATAGCTAAATTTGTTTGAAATTCGTCCTTTACAGAAAGGTTTACGGTTTTGGAGACATTTCAAAATTGTCTTTAATTTTATCCAAAGTTTAATAAAAGCATTTTTTCCCTAAATTACTTTATTGGAAATGGAGGCTTGTTATTGTTTGTGAGTTCATTCAATGATACAAAAAAATAAAATGGGCCATTTAGGGATAGGAACAAGTGCAGACTAAATTTTGCAACTGAAGATTTTACTTGTGAAACTGATCCCATGTTCTTGCGCAGTGTCCATTTTAACAGTCTTCTAAGGAACACGTGTCACAATACAATTAATTAAAAAATGTTAACAAACATAAAAAAAAATTGAACTCTTTTTAGGCCCAACAAATTTGACAATCCAAGTTAGAAAATAAAATACTGAATTCAATATTTTTAACTTCAGTAAAATTTTTTGTAAATATATTATAAACCACATTTACAATAATAATTCAAATTCAACCAGTTTCTAAATTTATATACAGCCAACAGCAAATTGATGAATAGCATTCCTAGTTTTACAGCAAGTTACATGTGCAAAAGTATGGTAATTTAATACATTATCTAGCCGGCAGGTTTAGGTATTTGTAGAAACTATGAGAGCAAGTCAATTGATGCGAGTTTTAATTGAAGTCTAATAAATGAAAGTTTTATTACAAACTAGCTGATAACAAGGGTTCCACCTTTGGAAATATTTTCTTTTGTACAACTACTGAACTGAATAAAATAATGAAAATACAATTACATCATCTGATTATTTAAATAAAATTATATAAATAGCGGCAACATGTCAACATACAGTCTCATTTAATTAACTTTGGCATTTTGGATGACCCATGAGGAGTAGTTTTATAGGGGAAACTGAGAGTCAGGTACAACTACAACCACAAGGAACCTACACTGAAAATTTCAAACCTTAACTCGGTATAGTTCCGCAGCACGGCAACCCACTTGCACGCAGAGTCTCTATTTTTTTAAATAGATAAAGAAACATGTTCTTGGTTTCAATCTAGGTCTAATGTCTTAAAAGAAAAGGAAACATAGACTGACTGAATTACGATGAAAAAGCCTTTTCCTAACAAACAATTTTCACGAAACAGAAAATAAACTGATAAATCCTTTGTTTCTTGCCCCATCATTTATAAACAATTCCCATCGGAGCTTGAATTGCTTCAAACAGTTATTGACATCTGCTTCAACCGGTATCGGATAAAATTGCTCTCAACGCCAGTTAATATTAAGTTCTAATATTGGAAGGGCACTGATTCAAGGAGACATTTGCTCTATTAGAGAATTGCCTTTGGTAGATGATTAATAAATTGTATCGCCTAATATTTATTTATTTAAGTCAATGTTTGGATTTAATCAATATTGTAAGAACACAATACATAAAGTAACTTCACAGTAACACTGTCCATTTATTATTTTGTGCATTTTTATAAATTTTTGTTATTTCATAAACATATATAATTTTCCAATCTTCAATTATTGGGTTTTGAAATTTTTTATAATCTTCTACAAGGTGTCTACTGACATCTGATTTTAAAATTCTAGTATATTTCCAGTATTTCAAGTAAATGTTTTTTTTCGAAATTCCAGTATCACTCGCCAATTATTTATCTAACTAAGGAGAACCATTTATAAATTTTGTATTAATATTAATAGTGTTTATTGTTACAATTAAGTAACAGCATTGACAAGATAAATAATAAAATAATAACTCATCAAAGAAAAAACATATTTTTTTTATTTTTATCAGGGCATCCCAAGTCCCCTTGTAGCCCTAGCTACGTTAACAACTTTATTAACCAAATAATAAATGTAAAATTACAATCAAAAATTAAAAAAGTTCTGATTTACTATGAGTGTCTTTTGACACAGTCTTTCACTTTCATATCACATAATTTGTTTTATGAAAAATAACATAAATATGTGAATATATTAAATATATGAATGTTGGATATGTTGAGAACCAATCTTAAAAAAAATGCAAAATGTAAAATTGTAAATCTGATTAAGGATGTTTAGTAATTGAACTTAATTACAAGTGGTTTAATTTAGGTTTGCAAACACACATTGCTAAAAAACTGTTGTCAAGCTTTTTACACATAAATATATTGGACAAAACTATTTTTAATGGATTTCATCACTTGTATTTCAACAAAATTCCAGTATAATTCCAGTATTTCCAGTATCAAAATTAAATTCCAGTGTTTCCAAGATTTCCAGTATCAGTAGACACCCTGTTCTCATCAATATATATTCATCTACTAAAAAAATAACTGAGAGCATTTCTATAAATTTCTATTTCTACTGCTCAAGAGCTATGGCAATAATATTTTATGCTAGAGCTACAAAGATTATTAATCACACTGATGAGTAAACAGTACTTTTTATTAAAATTACAGTAATCCATTCTATAAACTAAAAAAAATTAAGCTTGGGAACTAATACTGCTTATATATGCCTGAGTTCAGCCAAATGATTAAAGTGTTTTTATTTTTTTTTAGATACACTCCCTGGCAGTAAGCTATAAGAGCTAGAGGTTTGAAACCTGAGATTACGAATTCTGACAAATCTTACTTCCTAAGAGGACTAGGATTAACCTTCATCCATCCTCCATTATTTCTGTTGTTTCAAGAGTTAAATAATGCAAATTTCTGTAGTATATAAATCAATCCATATTTCCCTTGGTCAAGAGTTACGTCTAGAATGTTAACGTTGAAACCAGTAATTCTTCTTTATTTTTGGTTGTTGACCAATGTTACATTAACAAACACTCTAAAATTGCTGTTATACAAATCTTTTACGGGATCTTATTTGTCATTGTAATATTTGTCCTGTGTAATATTTTTTGTGCTGTGTTTTGTAGTTTCATTAATTTATGATGACCACATAACTATGAAAATAGTGAAATAGTTGGCAGAAGATGAGTTGTCATTAACTTGAAAGTGGTCCCACATAAGAAAATACTTTAGTCACCATTGGCTGCAAACTACAAATTTTGTAGATACTATTTTAAGTTGTCAAGACTCAAACATGAAACAAAAAGTAAACCATGCCAGTGAACCAAATATACTTCCTCAAGAAGAGTACATGTGCAATTCAGAAAACTCATGAGCAGTCCATAATTAAGAAAAAACTGGACCATCAAATGGTAATATTCATGTAATAAGTCCTATCCCGTTTGAACTGAGTCCTGTCCTTTTCATGTGTTTTATTTACCTGAAACTTGGACCATTCATTGAGAGAAAATGAGTTTCCTGTCAAGTTACGCCCTGAGAAATTAGTGGGTAGGTAAGACACTTTCACGAAGAGGAAGTTGTCTGGAGTAACCAGTGTCTGAACAATGTGATTCCTGACAAGTGAGAGTGATTGAACATGATCCATTAACGTGCATTTCTTAACGTCACTCTATTGGTACATGGGAAGAACCAATTATTCCCAATAGCACTTAGGCTCCAATAATTTCACAAGGCTTTCGGTGAACAAAAAATCTCAACATTGTACAAAGACATGAACCAACCTCAAACTTGTACTTGTGGCTGCCGAGCGACGTTCGCTGCTTCTGCCAGAAGTTGTCCGGCTTGATGATGTACGCGACGTGGACCGAGCCGGGGAAGTGCTCCTGCAGCACCTTCAGTATGGGCTTGACTGTGGACCACGTCGCGCCTCGCATGTCGATCACCACCGTGAAGCCAACTTCCCGCACCTCCTCCCTGTAATAAGTAGTTATTTTCACAATTCAATAGCCTTGGATAAAAAGGTTCAAATCACTAGCTTTTGCTACTCATCAAATCAAGCTGCATCGATTTCTCAATGTATTAGGTGAACACCTTACACTTGACACCGTAATGTACGTTGGATATATATATATTTTTGTTTTTTACTATATTAAACACTTTTTTAACAAGATGATGTCTCGGCCTTTCAAGAAAAAAATAAGTGCTGCAGTCTGTGGTTGACATTTAAAACCATTACTAACCTTAAAAGTTGTCATTTACTATAACTATCACTACTATATCAATCACTACTATAAGTTTTATAGTAGTTGTCTTTTAAAATCACTACTATAAGTTTTATAGTAAGTGATTCTGGTTTGAAAAACTGTCAATTGATACCGTCACTGTTGCAAAAATGCAGCACTTTACTGTAATAAAGTGATACCCTCTTTTAAAGTGAAACAGCTGTTCACTTCACTGTTTTTTTTTTACCAGCTGTTCAAGTAATTTCTAAGCTTGATGATTCTGCAAATATCAGCCAAAGTAACCACTAGCAAAAATTCATAATTGCTGATTTTTGTTACCTGTAGTCGGAACATGGCTCAGAGTAACGTTTAGCTTTTATAAAATAACGAAGGTCTGGCGGTCGTGAACTCTTGCTCTGTTAGGGTTTTGATTTTTCTTCAAAGGATCAGTTGTTGACTATTAAAAATGTCCTAAACTGGAAATTCCTCGTTTTCCAGAAATGCCAGAGAGGATATTTATATTTCTTGAAAAATTGAATAATAAACTATTTATTGACTTACAATAGTGTTCAATATTAATATTTTACAAAAAAAATTGCAAAATAATAAATATTTTTCTGTTATTTTACATTTTTACAAAATTAACGGATTTTAATATCTAATTAGACAACGATTTAGACAGTTTATTAATGGAATCATTTATGTTAGAAACTACTGTACTTTCAGCAATCTTAATTAAATATTTAAATTAACCTTGAAAGATAAATAAATATTTTAATTAACTGAGTGTATAAACGGAAACTTTTTTCTGTAACACATTAACTTTCATCTGTAAAACAGTTAATCAGGTTAGTATCAGTTATAAAGATAAATTAGATGAAAATTTGAATATTATTGTAAGTTTAATTTGTAATAACTACTGGCTAGTTTACTGGTCATACGTATACTGTAAGGGTGTTATTAGACATTGTAGGTAAATATTTAAATAAATAAAATACTGAGTATTTTGGAAAAACTATTGCAATGTTTTATTAATGTAAAATCAACAAAAGTACCATAGGCACTTAGTATAATCTTCTGGATAAAAAATGTAATAGAGTCAAATTAATTTTTATCAATTGCAAGTCGAAAGCTATCAGTGTTTGTGGGTGAAGCATTTTCAAAATAAAATACACATTAATCAAGCTACAATTTTATTAGCTGTCTTCGGAGAGTCATTTGAAGGTAGAAAGTACCATTTTACCTCCCTTGACTAGCTGTACATTGAATAACTTAAAACATTGACAAGCTTAAACACATAACCGAAAAGTAATTTTTATAGTATGTGTTTTTTATTAGAGTTCCTAAACAATTTTGAACACCAGTGTTCAATAGCTTCTAATGACCGAGTTGTGACAATCGTTTGATTTCCATTGTTGAAGCTGCAAGGCAGCCATGACACAAAGTTGTACCATCGTTCCCAACCACAAAGTTTTGATTTCAAATGAAACTACCTAACACAAAAATACTAATTTTCTACCTACTTTTTAAAACCTTTAACTTCAAATATAATACTTTGCGCAAGGATAATAATTTTTTATCCTTACGAGGTAAAAAAGTAACTCTTTTTGGGTCAGAAAAACTTTTAAAGTTGCTCTCCCAGGAACAGACAATTTTTCATTAGTGGCTACCAAATAGATACATAATTTTCTGAAAACATTCATACAGTGGCATCATGAGAAAAATTTCTTTAATCTGTCACATACATCATTGAAATTAGTTGATTAAAAAAAGGTTTAGTCAAGAGAATGAAATCCTTTGGGATTTTGGTAGAAAAACTCTTTAGTTCAACAAAACAATTTACTGCACACTATATATATCTTCTGTTGTGTAATACATTTTTTTTACTAAAGCAAATTAATTAAATTTTTACAAAATAATTGTTAACAGATAACCTCATTATGTTCGGGCCAGTGCGGTTTGTCGCTGTGGCACTCATTCTTTGGGCTAATTACTTCCTTGCTAACTGTGACGACAAGAACAACATTACAACATGTGTTCCATTACAACAGGTGAATTCTGATAGCTTTTAGCGAATTTCCCCTATAGGGAAGAAGCTATTACCGTAGGTCTCATGGTAAGACCTAGGCCCGAGACCATGATAAATTTTCGTTTTGGGGCCACCAGAAGCAAAAACACCATTCGTTCGAATTTATATATATATCTATCTATCTATCTATCTATCTATCTATCTATCTATCTATCTATCTATATATATATGTGTCTGTGAGCACGATAACGGCCGTAAATATGGTCCGATCTTAATGAAATTTGGTACAGACATGTAAAGTGGTGATCGATTGGACAAGTTCGTAAACCAGCCCGATCGGACTATCGGAAGGGGGGGTAAAGGGGAAATAACCCCCCCCAAAAATGGGTTTTTTGGGGTTTTTACATAAAAAAATGAAATCAATCAAATTTTTGTTGGCACCATTGGATTCGCCTCAAAAAAACAAACAATTTAGTATTTTGAATCATTGCTCTATGTCCATTGGTTACCGAGATATTGAAAGTGGTAAACACAGTACGTTGTCCCAATGTTAACCTTATGGGGAATAAGTAAAATTCTATATCTCGCTCATTTCTCAACATATCTTAATTAAACTTGGTTTGTGGCTTCATCTAGATGAGATATAATGTATTTTAGTCAAAAATCCCCGAAAGTTCAATTTTTGTGGCAGCAAACCTGCATAATCATTCCCCATGTTATCCTTATGGGAAATAAAAAAATTCTATATCTTACTTATTTTTTAACATTTCTTGACAAAACTTGGTATATGGCTTCTTCTAGTTTAGATATACTAAATAATGAATTAAAACTAACCAGTTTTAACATACCTGTTGCAGCAAACCTGCATACTCATTCTACATGCTAACCTTATGGGTAATAAAATAAGTTATGTAGTTCGCTCATTTCTCAAAATATACTGATAAGAAATGGCATGAGGATTCATACAGTTAATATCTACTTGATTATGGCTTAAAATATCCAAATCATCAAATTCCTGAGGCAGCAAACCTGTGTACTCTCTTTCCCAATGTTAACCTTATGAGAGGTAAATGCAATTGGATAGCTTTCTTATTCCTCAGCATATCTTGATAAAACATGTTATGTGGCTTTATATAGTTTAGATATATTGGATTGTAGCCTATAATACCTCATTTTCAAATTTCTGTGGCAGCAAACCTGCATTTTTCCATACTAATCTTATGAAGAATAATTTATTTTTGAATACCAATTGTGGGCATTTGGCAAATCACAGGATGAGGGAACAGGGCTCAAATTAAATGTTTTAATGTCAGGGACTCAGGAAAAGTACTGCAATTTCTTAAAGTTAGCTAGATAACAAAAAATAACATAAAATAACTGCCATTTAAGTAGCATTGGGAAGTAGCATTGGGATCTAAAACGTCTGCTTTGTTTACATTAAAACATGTGAGCTGATGTTTGATTCAAAGCCACATGGTGGATACAGACATATGGCTTACTTAAAGGCCAGATAACTAAATATGTCAAATAAATGTACCCCCCCCCCCTGTCTGTATAGCGAATACAGATTTTTACTGATGATGTTTATGAAATTTTTTACTCAAACTTAAACAGCTGGTAATTTCCCCATACGATTAAATTGGAAAAGCCAGCTGTTTTGAAGTTTTGAACATTGCATTTTCGTGCCAAGTATAGGCTATTATTTTTTATAGCCTGTTGATCTTAAAAGCCACTAGGAGAGTATTTTTGCACGCTTTCTTTTGAATGAATATTGATTTTACTTGATGCGAGACTTCATTTAAATTATTTATTTATGCACTTGAAATTCGCTGAGTATGCAGGACTGCTGCAACGGGGGTATTTTTACTTTAAACAGGGTGTTGCTTAACACTGAAGACTGCTTTGTTTTTTTTTTCTAGCTTCGAATCAAGTACAAGCTTCTACTTCTATAATCAACTAGCTGTAACCCTTGGTTCCCTCAAAATAATATAGTAGAAAGATATCAGCTAGTGATACTGCCATAAGATTGGAAACCCTAAGAATAAACCATGATAATTATTTTAATTAGTCCCATGATAATTTAATTTTTATGTGAGAGCCTCTTAAACTTATATCTTTTTTGAATTTTTGGTTAAGAAAAACAAAAGATAATTAACCATAAATACTATGGTAGTAGCTATTAGGATAATTAAACTTTAATGAATAGTGCTTTATTGTAAATTAAATTTTTAATTAAAAACCAACTTAGAAATCATCATCATAATATTTAAAGTACAAGAATAATTAACAAAAACGAGCTCTAGTCATAAAACTGAAATTAAAATTTATCACGTTGCCAATGAAATAATACGTCAATGAAAGATAATTAATAAATATACAGTAGATGTCATTTAATTATTTTTTTTTACTAATACAAGGTTATTTTTTTTTAATGCAACCCATTTTAAGATTGAATAATGCTCATAATTTAAATATCAAATGAATATTGTTTTATTGATCTTCACATTTTATACTACCTATTATTTAAGTTTGATCACATTTAGTTTACATTATGTGCTTAAACAGTCCGCCATTGGCGTTTGTATAAAGTTATGTTCTTTCCATCAAATTCCCCAATACGTGCTGCAGGATACCTCTTTGAATTTCTTACATTATATTTGTTATGTTTGTTTTGAGGTGCTGAATATCCTGTGTACTTATTATCCCCAAATAAAATAATATAGTTAGTAAGGTCAAATACGGGGATATTGGGGGGAAATCATCCTTCACCAATAAAATAAAATTTTGGGTTGCGTTTTTAATGTGTAGGTCTTTAAGCACGATAACTCTTGAAAAATCGTCCGATCTGAATGGAATTTTCCAAAGTCATGTAAAATAGTAATTATCCTACGAAAACAATTCACAAGATATTCAGCACCTCAAAACAAACATAAAAAATGTAATGCAAGAAATTCAAAAACGTACCTTGCAACGTGTGTTCGGGAATTTTATGGAGAGAGCATAACTTCGTAAAAGTGCCAAACGTGGACAGTTTGAACACATAATGTAAACTAAATGTGATAAAAATTAAATAATAGGCTGTATAAAATGTAAAGATCAAGAAAACAATACTCATTACATATTTATATATGCATTATCCAATATTAAAAATGGGTTGTGTTAAAAAAAAACACCCTGTACAATGTTTGTTAGAAAATATATATTTTACATTTTTTGTCGACCAACAACATTTGATAGGTCCACAAAATATACATATACAAGTATCGAATTTTGTAAACTGGAAATGGCTGCCATTTTGAATTTTATCACCTGATACGTTATTTTGTTTCTTTAAGAAAAAACATTTGAAAATCGTTTTTTAGTCATAAAAATCCTTCATTGTGAGCCTATAATTAATTTGTGTGCTTGGTTGTATAGTTCAAAGCCTCATCGTTGATGAGATATTGGGATCAGACAGTTCATCCTACAGTCGTGATTTTTATATTGATTCATAACTGTGAACCTCCAGTGCCTACTTTTCTATGTACATTTTTAGAAATCTTTAATTCCTTTTTTTACTTACTAACTTTTAAACAGCATAAGTTGTTGTCTTAAAACATCAGATACAAGAATTGGCAGTTTAATACAGAGTATCAAGCTTCTACTTCGTAACTTTCAAAAAACATTTTCGAAGTAACAATTTCCTGGATGGAAATTAATGTAGGCCTAACTAGAATCTTTACAAAAATAACTCAGAAAATAAAAATTTAAAAAAAAGATATACTGAGACACTAAAAATGCCTTTGATAGTCAGTTAATTACCACTTATATATTGACTGATAAAACGCTAAATTAACAATCTAAGTGGAGGTGTTAAACAGACTCACTGTAATAAAATGTGCTTAATATAAACCAAGCCATTATCATAATCCTTAACACCCTATATAAATTATTTATGTTCCAGTTGAACGAATGCTATTTTTTCAGCAATGTCTTACGATTGATACAAATAATGGTAATCCATATAATGGTCCAAAGTGCTGTCCACCCTTGGCGTGCAGATACAAAAATGAAATAGGTGGTTGGTGCGTGCATTAAAACACAAATGCAATCTCTAATACTACAGTAAATAAAATGTGCTTTGCAAGTTTGTATTTTATTAACTGATTCCTTGTTCAATGTTTTTAGAACCCATATTTCCATAATCTGAGCAGTTACAAAATATGTTTTTGGAAGTAAAGATTCTTCACTTTTCATACCTAAAATTTTTATTTGGATTATGCTAACAGACATCTACCATTAGAAATGCACCGATAGAATTCAACAGCCAGGTACTTTTGATGAAATTTTTTTAGACAAAGTCATTTGGACTTGTAGGAGGGGAAATCACAATGGTTGGTGAAGGACTCAACAACAATCTTTTTCTTTTTTTAATGTCCATTTGTGGGAGTCATTGACTATTTCACACAAGCTTAAGATATTATTACTACAATGGGCTATCCTATACATTTGTTGTTTGAAAAAAATTATTTGAACTATAAAATTTGAAATAATATTGCTTGTTGTAATCAATTTCATAAGGTGATTTAAAAATGGAAACTGAAAATAAATAAAAAAATCAGTAAAACATATATTCCTATTCAAAATGTCAGAACTATTTCCAAACAAATATCATTGCCAGAGGCATAAAAGAAAAAAACAATTACTGTTGATAATTATCACTTATCAGATAAAATAGTGTCCTGTTAAAAAACTCTACTGCTTTTAACAATCAAGAGAAATATAAAATAGTGTTTTCTGTGCATAATAAAATTAAAAGTCAAAATGAAAAACTTTGATGGAAAACATTATTTAAGACGAGACAATCAATATTTGATGACATAATCCGTTTGCATGGTGTGACTTTATGGCTGATTTACTTGCATTAGCATAATAGGGTTATAGTACAAGAGCTTAACAGTGCAGCTTGTTTGTATTACGCTATAATGGCTTTGGTCAGCTGTTATAGTAAAAGCAACTTAATGTTTTAGATTCTAACAACAACAAAAACTGAGTCTTCGTAATGAAATAATTTCTGTATGTTCCGTTTAAGTTAGACAGCTAATCTTAACAGCTATTACATTACAAAGTTTAGCACTTAATCATTTTAATGAAAAAGTAAGCGACATCCACTTTGTTTATGACTCTTGCACACAAATAAAGCAGCATCAAAAGTCATTTTGCGCTACTGTGTAACAATAAGACATCTGACATCAGTCTGACATGATGTTATGAAACTAAACCCTGCAGGCAAGTGTTTCTGTGCTGGTTGACTGATAATCACAATTACATTTTATAATTAGTTTTAGATATTGCTTTTTTTATTACTATGTTATTGAACAAACAGAAAATCATTATGTGTGTTTATGAGAAAGTAGTTTTAGCAAAGAATTTAGAAATGTGAATAGTAAAATTATTAGCATAATTGTGATTGGACGAAAAAGAGGTAGAGAGAGACCTTTACTAGAGGTATTCATTTGTATTGGAAACCTGCTGGGATTCCAGGCCCTATACCAATTCCAGTTAATTGTTTCCAGGAGAGGCAAAATATGGAAAAAAAGTTAAGATTAAAGGGAATTCACAATAACAACTTCTCTTTGCATATACTCTCTACAATACTATTTTTAGGTTATTATTTCAAAATGCAACAACTATAATTTATTAAGTTTGGGTAGGAATCCAAACATTATAAATTTTCTATGATTGTGCTTCTGTCAAATGTATATTTAAATGTTTGAATAGAGTTTTTTTTATCCAATCAAACACAAACATGATAATAATTAACTATACAATTATTATTTATCATTAATATTAATCTTTCGTTTTATTGTTTCTAATAGTTATTTCCTATGCAATAAGACAAATTTAATTGTCTTATTGGTTAAAGTATGTTAATTGTTTGCTCCTGTTTTATTGTTCAAGTAGTATCAACAGATAGCACATCAAAAAAGCCAAGAACATGTGTAGAATGTGTTTTTTTATTTCCTATGTTGATTAAAAAATCATACAAAATAGATGGCTAAAAAATCTATGCATTAGTGCTCCCATAAAATTTCTATTGCTATCCAAAAATCCCCACTATCAGGGCTTGGGGATGTTTCATGAGGATAAAAGTAACTGTTAGAGGAAAGCTCCTGTGGCATGTTTGGAATTAATTTAACTTACACTACTTGCCCTCTTATAGACTAAAACCCGTAAAAACTATTTGTATACTGTACAAAAAATATTGTGTGGCCTAAGTTTGCCAAAAATTAACAATTTATCTGATTTTAAAAGAATGTTTTACTAAAATGGATTACTTGATTGAAATTTAATAAATCATAATGATAACTTTATTCAGTGAAGGAAACTTCCCTATTAAACATGGCTGCTCCAGTAAACAAAGAAAAACAATTCCATTTCAATATTACAACTTATTTAGTTCATTTGCTCGCTTTTGAGGCCAAGTAAATGGCCCAATAAAACTTATAACTATATTTTAAACTCAGATTTACTACCTATTGGATTTCTGAATTTTTAGGTTTATACCCCATAACCAACAAATACTCCACATACAACCAAGTTTTTTTTTTTGAGAGTTAACAAAAACAACAACAATTAACTTTATTTCCATCAAGTTAATATAAAATTTATTTTGGCACAAATTAAAAGTCAGTATAGCCATTAAGTAATGTGTGTAAGTAATACAATATTAGACCAAAACTTAAGATTTAAAGAAGGCAAGTTTTATGAAATGTAATGTTCTTCTGTGTGTGGTTGAAATGCTGCCGCTGCTTGGATCCATCCTGTCAAAGAGCTGGTCCTATGGGACTGAGGCACGGCAGGGATTTACAGTCTCCAATAATATTTACACTTCTTTATCAACATAGCACAAATCTTTTCCTTTTGCATCATCCCTACTTTATATTTTGTTTGAATAATGCAAAATCATTCGAAAATTAAATTTTTTATATCAAGCACAATTATTACTATACCGCCAAAAAATTTCACTTTTTTAAATATATTAAATAAGTTAATATGAATATGTTAAATAAATAGGGCAATATTAATTTTATCTAACATAATTGTTCACATACATTTATGGGGTTTGAGCACCTTATATTGAAGATTTAAATATTGTGTTTACAATAATACACTTTAATTAACATGATAAATCATAGTGATTCTCTCAGTTCAACCATGTACTAAGAACTTTGAAAAAACCTGAAAGTTTTTAGGAAAATCAAAAAATGGCCTAATTTAGATTATAAATTACTAAATGCCTTGCGACAGGAAAATTTCACTTATTTAACAAGCTTCCTGCTAAGATTACATTATTTGATAAGGTTGTTCCTGCTCCTAACAGTTCAACTTTTTTCTGTAGTGATTACATAAAATTTGTCCTTTACATTTTTGCTACTGTCTTATTGTTCAAGTATCTAAATTGTCTGCTATGTTGATTAAAAATCATACCAAATAGACAGCTAAAAAAGAATCTATGCATTAGAGCTCGAGCAAAATGATGAGCTCACCCTAGTAATATCCGAATGTAAGTGCCATTGCTTAAGAGAGGCCTGCTGACACTGGAAGTTCCTTAATTTAACAGGCTTAGTTGTAACAGTGTTCTTTAATGACAAACTAACAGCAACAAACAAAAACAAAAAACTAAACAATACTGATTTTTACTCTTGATACAAAATGTTTGATTAAATTTGTGATGAACAACACACGCGAGCAATGATAGTTTATCAAGAAATTCAAACCTATTAATAAACTCTTTTACGTTACATATACAGTGGAAATATAGGTGGATAATGAAATTAAGGGGTAAATAAATATCCCAAACCAAGAAAAAAAGGATAAACGAGGGAGCAACAGGTTCACAGAGAGTTTCATAAAATTAAACTAACTTCTTTGAGAGACAACTACATCACTGCTTCAATTCGTGACAACTTCCGTTACTGTACCTAGCAACTAGCAAACGCTGGTTAGAACCCCACTGGGGGATTCAATAGCCTTGGATAAAAAGGTTCAAATTAAATCAAATCTTTTGCTACCCATCGAGCTGCATCAATATCTCAATATATAAGGTGAACACCTTACACCTGAAACCATAATACACGTTTTGTTTTTTTTTTGTTTTTATTTTGTTAAACACTTTTGTTTAACAAGATGATATCCCGGCTTTTCAAGAAAGAAAATAAGTGCTGCAGTCTGTGGTTGATATTTAAAATCATTACTAACCGTATATAAGTTTATTTATAGTAAGTGATTCTGGTTTGATAAACTGTCAATTGATAGTGTCACTGTTGCAAAAATCCAGCACTTTACTGTAATAAAGTTATTACAGCACTTTACGTAGTTAGTGAGTCGGTGGCGCAGTTGGTAGCGCACTCGGCCCCGGTACTGTGGCGGCAGCGTCGCAGGATCGAGTCCCGATGATGCCGCATACTTTTAACAGTACTGTTCATCCTTGTACTGTACCAGCTCACCCCTTGGGTTTGCTTGATAACTTCCACGCACAGGCCAGAGGCCCATGTGGGGGGGCAAATACAAGGTAAAAAGAGGCCGCCACCCTCTTTTTATAACAAAAAAAGTTATGCCCTTTTAAAAAAAAAGAAACAGCTGTTCGATTCCCGGTTTTTTTTTACCAGCTGTTCAAGTAATTTCTAAACTTGTAATGATATGAATCCGCACATAATATCAGCCAAAGTAACCACTGGCCAAAATTCATAATTGCTGATTTTTGTTACCTGTACACAGAACATTGCTCAGAGAAACTTTCAACTTTTATGCAATAAACGAAGGTCTGGCGGTCGTGAGCTCTTGCTCTATTAGGGTTTTAATTTTTCTTCAAATTATCAGTTGTTGATTATTAAAACTCAAAATCCTCAACTGGAAATCCTCATTTTCCAAAAATGCAAGATAATATATTTTTATTTCTTGAAAAATTGCAATAAACCATTTATTGACTTACAATAATGTTAAATGTTAATATGTTACTAAAAAAATAGATTTTTATATTGTTTTATATTTTTACGAAATCAAATCATTTTAATATCTAATCAGACAACGATTTAGACGGTTTATTAATGGAATAATTTAGTTTAGAAACTACTGTACTTTCAGCAATCTTAATTAAATATTTAAATTAACCTTGAAAGATAAATATTTTTCATTAGCAGTATGTATAAGTTAACTGTTTGAGTTTGAGTTTGAGTTTATAAGCAAAAACCTTCTTCTGTAACATATTAACTTTCATCTGTAAGTCAGTTAATCAGGTTAGTATCAGTTATACAGATAACTTTGATGAAAATTTGAATAATTAGTTATAACTAAAAGTGTTTTTGGCTGGTTTACTGCTTATGCAGATAAATAATGAAATATTTAGAATTATGGAAAAACTATTGCAATGTTTGATTAATGTAAAATTAACAAATGTCCCACAGGCATTTAATATAATCTTTTGGATAAAAATGGAATAGGGTCAAATTAATTTTTATCAATTAATTGCAAGTCAAAAGGTATCAAAGTGTTTGTGGGTGAAGCATTTTGAAAACAAAATACACATTAATTATTTTCCATCAAGCTAAAATGTTATCAGCTGTCTTCAGGAAGTCAATTGAAGGTAGAAAGTAGCATTTTTATCTTCCTTGATAAGCTATACGTTGAATAACTTAAAACACTGACAAGCTTAAACACATAACCAAAAAGTAATTTTTCATAGTATGTGTTTTTTATTAGAGTTCCTAAACAATTTTGAACACCAGTATTCAATAGCTTCTAACGACTGTTGTGCCAATCGTTTGACTTCCATTGTTGACATGCTGCTAAGCAGCCATGACAAAAAGTTGTACCATAATTTCCAACCACAAAGTTTTGATTTCAAACTAAACTACCTAACACAAAAATAATAAATTTCTACCTACTTTTTAAAACTGCTTAACTTAAAATATAATATTGCGAACGAGGTAAAAAAGTAACCCTTTTAGGTGCAAAAACACTTTTAAAACTGCTCCCCCAGAAACAAACAATTTATCATAAGTGTCTACCAAATAGATACAAATTTTTTTCAACATTCAAGCAGTGGCATCATGAGAAAAATTGCTTTAATCTGTCATATAGATAATTTAAATTGGTTGATTAAATAAAGGTTTAGTCTACACAATGATATCCCTTGGGATTTTGGTAGAAAAACTCTTTAGTTCAACAATACAATTTACTGCACACAACGATATATATCTTTTGTTCTGTAATACATTTTAACTAAAGCAAATTAATTGTACAAAATAATTGTTAACAGATAACCTCATCATGTTCGGGCCAGTACGGTTTGTCGCTGTGGCACTCATTCTTTGGGCTACTTACTTCCTTGCTAACTGTGACGACAAGAAAAACATTACAACATGCGTTCAATTACAAAAGGTGAATTCTGATAGCTTTTTTTTACTTTAATCAGGGTGTTGCTTAACTCACTGAAGACTGCTTTGTTGTTTTTTTTAGCTTTGAATCAAGTACAAGCTTAAACTAGCTAATTCTATCATCAACTAGCTATAACCCTTGGTTCGCTCAAAATAATATTGTAGAAAGATATCAGCTAGTGACACTGCCATAAGATTGGAAACCCTAAGAATAAACCATGATAATTATTTTAATTAGCCTCTTGATGATTTAATTTTTATGAGAGAGCTTATCAAACTAACATTTCTCTTGAATTTTTAGTTAAGGAAAACAAAAGATAATTAACGATAAATACTATGATAATAGCTATTAGGATAATTAAACTTAATGAATAGTACTTTATTGTAAATTAAATTGTTGCTTAAAAACCAACTTAGAAATCATCAAAATATTTAAAGTACAGGAATACTTAACAAAAACGAACTCTACTCATAAAACTGGTCTTAAGAGTAATCATGTTGCCAATGAAATAATACGTCAATGAGAGGTACATAGATTAATATACAGTAGATGTCATTTATTTTTTTTTTACTAATACAATACACTTGTTGGAAAATATATTTTACGTTTTTTTTCTACCAACAATATTTAATAGATCCACAAAATATATATGTACAAAATCGAATTTTGTAAACTGGAAATGGCCCCCATTTAGAATGTTATCACATAATACCTTATTTTGGTTCTTAAAGGAAAAATATTCGAAAATTGTTTCTTAGTCATAAAAATCCTTCATTGTGAACCTATAATTAATATGTGAGCTCAGTTTAATAGTTCAAAGCCTCATCGTTGATGAGATATTGGGATCAGGCAGTTCATCCTACAGTCGTGATTTTTATATTGATTCATAACTGTGAATCTCCAGTGCCTACTTTTCTATCTATATTTGTACAAATATTTTATCATTTTTTTTACTTACTAACTTGTAAACAGCATAAGTTGTTGACTTCAAACATCAGATGCAAGTATTGGCAGTTTAATACAGAATATCAAGTTTTTACTTCGTAACTTTCCAAAAACATTATCAAAGTAACAATTTCCTGAACGGATATTAATGTTACCAGAATCTTTACAAACATAACTGAGGAAATAAAAATTGTTTGAAAAAATTATATACTAGGATACTAAAATGCCTTTGATAGGCAGTTTATTACCACAAATATATTGACTTGTAAAACGTTAAATTAACAATTTATGTGGAGCTGATAAACAGACTCACTGTAATAAAAAGTGCTTAATATAAAGCAAGCCATTGTCATAATGCACCCTGTTTAAGTTATTTATGTTTCAGTTTAATAAATGATATTTTTTCAGCAATGCCTTTGGAATAATGGTCCAAACTGCTGTCCACCCTTGGTATGCAGATACGATAATGAAATAGGTGGTTGGTGCGTGCACTAATACGCAAATGCTATCTCTAATACTGCAGTAAATAGAATGTGCGTTGCATGTTTGTATTTTATTAAACTGATTCCTTGTTCAATGTTTTTAGGACCCAGATTCCCATAATCTGTGATAATTACAGTTGCAAAAAATATTTTTAATAAATTTCTTAAAATGTTTAAAAGCGAAGTGAGAATGTCATCACTTTTCATACCTAAAATTTGTATTTGGATTATGCAAAGAAACATGTACGATTATAAATGAACCAAAAGAATTAATCAGCCAGGTACTTTTGATGGAGTTTTTAAAACTAAGTCATTCCAAATTGTAGGAGCGGAAGCCACAATAGTCGGTGAAGGACTCAACATCAAGCTTCTTCTTTTTTTTAATGACCATTAAATATTATGGCCATTAAAGTGTGGGATTAATAGATTTTTTCACACAAGCTTTAGACATTATTACCAAATCGCTTTTTCTCTATACATTTGTTGTTTGAAAAAAATTATATATTTGAATTATAACATTTGAAGTAATATTGTTTTTTGAATAATAAATTTCATGAGGTGATTTTATATGTAGACTGAAAATAAATAAAAAGAACAGTAAACAATATATAATATCCTGTTTAAAATGTCAGAACTATTTCCAAACAAATACTATTACCAGAGGCAAAAAATGAAAAAAATCAAGTACTGTTGATAATTATCAGATAAAATAGTGTCCTCTTATAAAAACTGTACTGTTTTTAGCAATCAAAAGTAATATAAAATAATGTTCTCTGTGCACAGTACAATTAAAAGTCAAAGGAAAAACGTTGATGGGAAACATTATTTAAGACGAGACAGTCAATATTTGATGACATAATCCGTTTGCAGGGTGTGACTTTATGGCTGATTTACTTGCATTAGCATAATAGGGTTATAGTACAGAGCTTAACAGTGCAGCTCTTTTGTTTTAGGCTATAATGGCTTTGGTCAGCTGTTATGGTAAAAACAACTTTATGTTTTATATTCTATAGCAACAAAAATTGAGTCTTCGTAATGGAATGATTCCTGTATGTTCCGTTTAAGTAAGACAGTTATCTTCACAGCTATTACATTACAGGGCTTAGCAATTAATCATTTTAATGAAAAAGTTAGCGACATCCACTTTGTTTATGACTCTTGCACACAAATAAAGCAGCATCAAAAGTCATTTTGCGCTGCTGTTTAACAATAAGACATCTGACATCAGTCTGACATGATGTTATGAAACTAAACCCTGCAGGCAAGTGTTTCTGTGCTGGTTTACTGATAATCACAATTACATTTTATAATTAGTTTTAGACATTGTTTTTTTCATCAAAATTCACTAGGTTACTGTACAAACAAAAAATCATTTGTGTGTTTATGGGAAAGTTGTTTTAGCAAAGAATTAACGAATGTGCATACTACAATTATTAGCATTCCTGTGATTGAATGAAAAAAAGTTAGAGAGAGACCTTTACTAGAGGTATTCATTTGTATTGAAAACCTGCTGAGATTCCAGGCCCAATACCACTCTTTCCAGTTTATTGGTTTCCAGGAAAGGGAAAAAATGAAAAAAGGTAAGATTCAAGGGAATTCACAATAACAACTTCCCTTTGCATTTTTTTTTTTAAGAGGGTGGCGGCCTCTTTCTACCTTGCATTTGCCCCCCACATGGGCCACAGGCCTGTGCGTGGAAGTTATAAAGCAAACCCAAGGAGTGAGCCGGTACAGTACAAGGATGAACAGTACTGCTAAAAGTATGCGGTATCATTGGGACGCGATCCTGCGACGCTGCCGCCACAGAACCGGGGCCGAGTGTGCTATCAACTGTGCCACCGTCTCACTAATACTCTCTAGATATACTCTCTACAATACTATTTTTAGGTTATTATTTCAAAATGCAACAACTATAATTTATTAAGTTTGGATAGGAATCCAAACATTATAAATTTTCTATGATTGTGCTTCTGTCAAATGTATGTTAAAAATATTTGAATAGAGTTTTTTTATCCAATCAAACACAAACATGATAACAATAATCTTCTATATATATAAAGGAGAAGGGGTTTTCTCACGGACAGCAAATCTCCAAAACTATAAGACCTAAAGAGTTGAAATTTGGCACATGTGCTCCCCTTGGGTTTTAGATGCACACTAAGAAACGGTTTTCCAAATTCCTAAAGGGTTTCGCCCTATGGTACTTCAAAGTTTTTATGTTAAATTATAGGGAAGGATATAAGGTTGTCATGGTAACCTTAAAAAGTATGACAAATTAAATCCTAAAAAAAGACAGGACATTCTTATGTTTTTCCACGGGTGAAACCGTGTTGATACACATGATACACCGTGTTGATAGGGATAACATCATAGTTTGTTAGTTGAGTTCAAGTGTGTTCAGTTAACTATACAATTATTATTTATCATTAATATTAATCTTTCTTTTTCATTGTTTCTAATAGTTATTTCCCATGCAATAAGACAAATTTAATTGTCTTATTGGTTAAAGTATGTTAATTGTTTGCTACTGTTTTATTGTTCAATTATCAACAGATAGCACATCAAAAAAGCCAAGAACATGTGTAGAATGTGTGTTTTTGTTTCCTATGTTGATTAAAAAATCATACAAAATAGATGGCTAAAAATCTATGCATTAGAGCTCCTACAAAATTTCTATTACCATCCAAAAATCCCCACTATCAGGGCTTGGGGATGTATCATGAGGATAAAAGTAACTGTTAGAGGAAAGCTCCTGTGGCATGTTTGGAATTAATTTAACTTACACTACTTGTCCTTATACATTAGACGCCCTCTAGTTCGGCCACCTTGGGACCGGACCACTGGCCCGACTACAAAATGGCTGGACTATCCTGATGTACTCTTAAATGTAAAACAACCCTATTAAATTCATTACCAAAGCTTGAAAATCAACAAAACACATTATTTGAACATGTTTACGATGTTTAATTGCCAAAGAAAATATTTTGACTTCTCTATGTTGAACTGGCATATTACGTCACTCATAGACAAGTCATATGCTTTTACCGATACCGTCCTGAGGATATAAAGTGAACAGAAAAACTCATTATGTACTGTAAAAACACAATAGGAATTTAATTGATCAAATTTGTTTATACGTATTACTTGAATCAAAGCCTATCAAAATTAAAAGAAATCCGTGTCATTTTATTTTGTTATGCAAACGAAATTCCAGATCAAATCTTATTATACATTCCTTATATTGAAGGGATAACATCATAGTTTGTTAGTTGAGTTCAAGTGTGTCCATCAATTACAAGCTTGCCTGTAAACTAAACTGACATAAATAGTTTACTTCTACAGCCAGAAACAAAACATTCAGGATAAATCGAAGCTCATTCCCTCCCGGTGCAGCATGGTGATATGACGGATATTATGAAAAAAAAAATCCGGCCTCTTAGGACCGGCCGGACAATCCGGCAGCCGATCCAACCGAAGCCGAACTAGAGGGTGTCTACTATAAAACCCGTAAAAACTATTTGTATACTGTACAAAAATACTGTGTGACCTAAATTTGCCAAAAATTAACAATTTATCTGATTTTAAAAGAATGTTTTACTAAAATGTATTGATTGAAATTTACTAAATCATAATGATAACTTTATTCAGGGAAGGAAACTTCCCTAATAAACAGGGCTGCTTCAGTAAACAAAGAAAAACAATTCCATTTCAATATTATAACTTATTTAGTTCATTTGCTCGCTTTTGAGGCCAAGTAAATGGCCCAATAAAATGTATAACTATATTTTAAACTCAGAATTACTACCTATTGGATTTCTGAATTTGTAGGTTTATACCCCATAACCAACAAATACTCCAAATACAACCAAGTTTTTTTTAAGAGAGTTAACAAAAACAACAACAATTAACTCTATTTCCATCAAGTTAATATAAAATTTAGCTTGGTACAAATTAAAAGTCAGTATAGCCATTAAGTAATGTGTGTAAGTAATTCAATATTAGACCAAAACTTAAAATTAAGAAGAAGGCAAGTTTTATGAAATGTAATATTCTTCTGTGTGTGGTTGAAATGCTGCCGCTGCTTGGATCCATCCTGTCAAAGAGCTGGTCCTATGGGACTGAGGCACGGCAGGGATTTACAATCTCCAATAATATTTACACTTCTTTACCAAAATAACACAAATATTTTCCTTTTGCATCATCTCTTTTAAATAATTAGTTTGAATATTGCAAAATCATCCGAAAATTAAAACTTTTTTATCTAACACAATTATTACTATAGCGCCAAAAAATTTAACATTACTTTTTTCAATACATTAAATAAGTTAATATAAATATGTTAAATAAATAAGTCAATATTAATTTTATCTAACATAATTGTTCACATACATTTATGGGGTTTGAACGCCTTGAATTGAAGATTTATATATTGCATTTACAATATTACACTTTAATTAAGTTGATTAATCATAGTGATTCTCTCAGTTCAACCATACTAAGTATTTTGAATAAACCTTAAAGTTTTTAGGGAATCAAAACATAGCCTAATTTAATTATAAATTACTAAATGTATTGCAACAGGAAAATTTCACTTATTTAACAAGCTTCACTGCTACGATTACATTATTTGACAAGGTTATTCCTGCTCCTAACAGGTCAACTTTTTTCTGTAGTGATTACATAAAATTTGTCCTTTACATTTTTGCTACTGTCTTATTGTTCAAGTATCTAAATTGTCTGCTATGTTGATTAAAAAATCGTAACAAATAGACAGCTTAAAAAAGAATCTATGCATTAGAGCTCTAGCAAATGACGAGCTCATCCCAAGTGATATCCGAATGTAAGTTCCATTGCTTATGAGAGGCCAACAGACACTGGAAGACCCTTTATTAAACAGGCTTTATTGTAACAGTGTTCTTTAATGACAAACTAAAAGCAACAAACAAAAACAATAAACAAAACTAATCTATACTGTTTTTTACTCTATATTCAAAATTTTTATTTAAATTTGTGATGAACAACACAATGATGCAATGATCGTTAATCGAGAAATACAAACCTACTAATAAACTCTTCTACATTTTTTAAAGTGGGAAATATAGGTGGATAATGATTTGAAGGGGAAAATAAATATCCCAAACCAAGAAAAAAAGTATTAACGA
This sequence comes from Flexamia atlantica, assembly GCA_035578135.1. NCBI lineage: Eukaryota > Metazoa > Arthropoda > Insecta > Hemiptera > Cicadellidae > Flexamia > Flexamia atlantica. Next base: position 2,527,772 of record JAQJVK010000030.1, on the reverse strand, counting down.
GGGAACAACAGGTTCAGAGTGAGTTTCATAAAATTAAACTACCAATAAGAGACCCAAACAAGAATTTTTATGCAGTACAGATCCAAAAAGAATCAAACTAATCATTAAAATAATAACTATGTAAATTACAGTAAACATAAAAATTATTCTAACTGTACTAATTTTATCAGCGGCTGAACTAATTTAAACTAGTGGTTGGGAATATTTAGAGGGAATCGACGAGAGTTAGTGGTTAACTTAACCCAACTTTGTCTCAACACAACTTCCCTTGAGCAAAACATAAATTAATATTGTTTCCTGTTAAGCATTTTAGGAAGCTTTATTATAAGAAAATATCAATTAACTTAGCAGTTCCTGTTAGATTATTCTTAATTTTTTTTTCACAATAATTTTGCATAACGACTAATGACATATTCTACTTCCTATACATTTAAGTAACATTGATCCAAAACAGATATCAGGGATTCATAATTTATAACAACAATTAATATTTCAAATTATTGAAACTTAGCTAACGACCAAACCTTAAGGCTTCCCTTCCCGCTCGAATATGTTGCCAAACTTGTTTGCGAGCATGTTGGGATCCACTGGCTCGACCATCCTTTATTGTCGTTAGAGTTTCTCGACTGAATATCTGCTTGGATATCTTATCCGTTCATCTGACCCAAAAACAAGCAACTTCTTGACGAGCAGATCCGGGAATGAGCCCATATCAAACATTTTTTCGAGCACCCACCGGTTCGACCAACTATTCAAACGTTTACAAGGAGGCCTTTAATCTAAAATGACCCTTAGCTTACTGATCATAATCTCTTTTACAGCATAAGACATGTGACGAAGAGTGACTTATAAAATTGGAGATGGAAGGAGGAAAGAAAGATGACTGTTCCAAATAAATACAGAAAAAACTAAGCCATTATAATAGTCTTGAATATTATGAATAATGCAATTAGCATGTACAATTGTGTGTGTATGATGAAGCAGATCTGAATACTGATTGCATACTGTTAGTGATTAATTGACTCACATACTGGAGATAAGCGATGGAAGAGCAACTTGTACATTCTCGCGACTTTCCACAACATTAACCAGCGCGAGCTTCACATGGGATGAACGACTCACATTCCTAAGCAAACACCTTTTTACACTCTTTTACAAACATATCGGACTCAACCTATTTCCAAATTCTGTTTTTTATCTTCTCAGTGATGTAACTCTTACAAGTTAAAAAAATCGTAAAACAAATTATTTATTAGATGACTTTTTTAGACTCATACTAAAATTTCTTATTTGTATTTTTTTTTGTTTCTTAATTATAATTTGAAATTGAAGATTGATAAAATTTATTTGAATTCTTGAACTAACGAATTGTGAATATTCATCTTTATCAACAAATTATGAATAAGCAATATTCGTTATCTGCTACTCCAATAAGGTATACTATTTTAGAGTAAAATTAATTAGTATTTTTGAACTTATGAATTGTGATTTTCTATGTCTAGGGCCCCGTCCACCAGCGAACTCCAGAACAAAGTCTATAATTGTTGATTATTATAATTACTGATTTGGACATTTTTCATAGCTTTGAACCACTTCTACATAACATAAAAAAACTCAGTTTATTAGATAAGGCAGGAAGGAGATGGACTGATGAAAAAGTAAAACCATTATAAAGTCAACCAAGCCAAGCATCCTTTAAAAAATCCATAAATTGAATCCTGCATTCTTTCATTATTCACATTAAAGATTTTTACACTTGAGAAGAAATAAAATATAAGTTATGAACAAAATGTAGAAGAAAATAATGTCTCAGTATAACAGACAGTAAGACAGACAGTAAGGAAGTGGACTGATCAAAAAGCAAACCCATCACCAACTTAATTAATCAAACATCCTTTTGAAAATCCTGGAATTTCCTTCCTGCATTGTTTCATTGTTAAGGTTTAAGATTTTTAAGAAAATCTTTTCCATTGCACATTTTACACTTGAGAGGACACAATTCACACTTGAGAAGAATTACAATAAATGTTTTGAACAAAAAGTACAAGAACAAATATTGGAGGAGGAATACAAATATTTGATTTCAAATGATTCTGTTAGGGTAGCTAAAATTTAATTTAAATGATTTTAATGGTCAACGGTGATATTTATTTCAAATTATTCTCAATAATAAGTTTTAAAGAAAGAATCCTATACATTTATTCATACAATAAATTTATAGGTCCAAGAAGAAAATATTTTTTTAACTCGATTAAATATTTTTTCAGTTTCAAAAATGTATATTTGCTCCCTAAACAAACCCAATAAGACTGTTGTATTAAAAAATTAAAAACTCTTACAATTTATCTACCTTCTTAGAGTTTATCATTTGATTAAATGCATGGGTCTTTCAAGTTTATTAAATGTACAGTGACGGTAAAAAATATAAGAAGGTCAAGGTACCAAAACAGACGAGATGGTTGGATGGTGCTTGGAGGTAATGAGGAAGAAGTACACCGAAGTGCAGCCCTGTGACCACAATAATGTTGCTCTGCTGATTGTGACCACATAATCACCCGAAATTATCACATCTGCTGCCATCATTAATAATTCAACTGGTCTATTAATTAAACTGTGATTGTTGATTCAACTGGTTAATAAATTAAAAATTATGTTTCGACCAAAACTAGATATTTACTTCTTTTCATGTTCCATGGCTGGGGAATAGTGTTGGTAGGTTACACTTTTTTCTCTTTAGATATTATTTTGCATAATATTACTATCTTAATTTCACCATACTACTCTCAAAAAATACATAAGTGTTTGAAATATTTTCACTTTTTATCATCATTAGTGAATCCATATGTTATTTAAATTGCTTTTGTGGTTTAAAGCTGAATCAATTTATGAAGCTATCAATTTATTTATCAATTTATTTGCCCTAGGGATTAGAAGCATAAATAGGCAAAAACTCCCAAAAGCCTATAACCTTTTTAATAATAAGCATTTACAATAAAATACAATTAAAATATATTTTACTTGAGAGTATTTCCATCCATCATCTGAAATAGGGTTAAATTAAAAATTATAGAAATGAAATTTTAAGTGTATCCGATATTTTATTTTATTAGTAGCTAAACAAAACTGCTAAAAAAATCCTAAGCACAATTAAAGAAAAGAAAGAAAATGGATAGTATGTCCCAGCTTTAAACGCAGGCAATAAAGCAGTTCAAATAAAGGAAGTCAATGTAATTCAAATTAAATGATACACATCTAAAATATGGATAAGTGAGTATTATACCCGATGATTAGACAGATTCAATTATCAAGTGATCCTAGATTAATACTTTTCAACTAAAAATTACTTCCCCAATATTCGTTTTAAATTGAAGATCAGTAGAGTGATTGTGATATTGTTGTCACTGCACAAAACAACATGATATTCGATAATATAAGTGATCTTCACTTATAGGCCTATATTCTGATTTCCTTTCATCTTTCATTCAGGTTATTATTTATTTAATTTCATAAAATATGGGGGCTATACAATAAAGAATTGTATATTGATAAAGTTGTATATTATTCTGTATATATTTATATATATATATATATATGCTAATTAATTAATTATAGTGACATCAAAATTGTAAGCATTGGGAGATTGCAGGATGATGATCGAGGGCTTACTAAATGAAGTCTTTATACCAAATTAGGGAAAATTTGGATCATCACAGATTAAGAAATTACATAAAGTATTCACAATTTGAAAATCATGAGGATAATAAAACTTCTGTTTTTTTTTATATTAGAATAAGTGGTAATGGTACTTAATAATTAAACCATGAACCATGAGCTACCTACTAGCATTTGGTTTACTAAAACCCCACTTCCAACGGATTAATACCAACTGCAATAAAAATTATTTTTTTATTTTTATTTTATGTACATAAATCAGGGCCCCAATGAGTTTGTTATAACATAAGACCACACTAAAGCTTACTCTAGACGGATCGAGCAACAAATTATGGATTGAATAAAGCTATTTAAAAATTAAATTGGCCAAATTTTAACGTGTCTCACATAAAATTTAAGTTTCATAATATTTGCTCTTAAGAGTCAATACTTCAAAATAACTTAAGTAATTGTCAGGAGAAAATTAAAACTAATCATGAGATACTTCACATTTCATGATTAAAAGTCAAAATGATCAAAAATGAAAATAGATCAGCCTAATATGAAAATAAAATCAAGTGATGGAGAGCAGACAAAGAGATTATTGCAAAATCACCAAAAGTTATTTGTTATTTGCTTGGCCTATCTGTAAAATACCTACCTCTATCAGCATTAAACTGAACTAAAAAATAAACGTATTATCTTTGCAAACGATATAAGAACAGTTTTCTTTTAATATAAGCATGAAGATTACACTGTGAATAGTCATACAATGTAATGGTGTGACCTTCAAGAAAATGAAGTTGATACAGTAAATGAGATGCTGTTCGGAAAGTGAAAGTAGTTCCCTATTGTCCTTTGGGGGGTAAGTTAATACAAGGCATCTCCTTCGTCTCTTCCTCCCCCTGATTCAGTCAATTTAGAATACAATGACAACATTGTAAACCCCTAGATGGAACTTTTCTCGGGTTTTTTTATGTAATTATGAACCAGATATAACATTGTTTTGGTTGTTTCAAAACAGTCTATTAAAGTTAATAGTTAAACTGGACTTAACTGGACTTAAGTTAATAATTAATGTAACTTTTTTAATTCGATAAATTTGTTTTCAATGTGGAATTTACTTCCTGAACAAGGTCGATTGCTATGAGGATAAGATTTGACAATGTACAAATATTCAGTTGCTATCAAATAACTACACAGAAATTAAGTTCTAAGAATTTGTTGTAATATTGTGCTGCCGTCAATATTGACGATTAATCAGATACTACATTATATATCCAACGATGGTCCCTTCTGGATGGACCTTTTCTGTGGTATAAGAAAATATTTAACAAACAAGTTTTTTAAAAACATCTAAATTATATTTTTAGAAGAATAAAATCAGTGTAATGACTTGAAATTGTATACCCTTTACAAACATGCACATAAAACTTATCTTAAATTTGATCAAAAATAGTAAATACTTCTTTAAATTTTATATGTTAATGAGACTTTATTGACAAGGTTCCAGAAATCATGGAGGAGTCACATTAATGTTTATTTTAATCAATCTTTTTCAGCTGAAACCATTTAAAACTTGAGTTAATTTTGCCAATCTATTCAAGAACCCGTTAAAAATTATAGCAGATTAGAAACAGGTAGTCCTGCAATAAAATATATAATTGTTTGTAGAAGTTTTTTATACAAACTTCACATTTAATATCCATAAAATTGAAAAATTGCATTAGGCCCTGGGCAATTTTTAATGTAGAATTTAATATAAAACTCTTAAAAAGAAAGCTTAGTAATAAAATATTTTTGTGAGTTTTAGATTATTAAACTACTAGGTTATGTCAGAGTGTTTTCTACCATGAATGATTATGCTTAAATCTGGTTTAGAATCAGGAAAAACAAAATGAACAATTGAGTCTGTTTAAGACTGCTGTAATACCAGGCTAATTATACTGCAGTAAAACTTGCAGTTGGGTACTGGTCCTGAACATGCTGGGTTTAAAATACAGCTTACTAGCTTCTGTTTTACCCACATCAATCTAATGAATGGTTTAATGGTCAAAAGTATATTAGAGATATTTTTTCCAAGGAAAATTAGCCTGGCCATTTTTATCTTAAACAGATTTTTATAGCGTACTAATGGACACTAGTTATTTGGAAAAAGACTGAAAATTTAATTAAAATTTAGGCCAATAAATTATATCCAGAAATTAAATATGTAGTTATTAGGTTGAGAGAGGGCAACAATCACGAGATTGGGTAATACGTTAATGTGTTATTAGCTGCAGTTATCAATAGATATCATATTAGAGTAAGGAATTAATAAATATATTATCAACGGTTGTAAATGAAACTGAAAAAAACTTAAAAGCATACACTGTGGTTTTCCATCAGTCTCAGAAACTTTCCAAGAACTTTTCTATTTCCTAGAAATAGAATGTATTGAACTGTTTTCGTAGTGTTTGTAAGATCAATTGAATAATGGATATTGGTTGCACATATCTTGTGCGCATCTTGAGAGGCAACTATCTTTAAGGCTTTTAATCTAATAAGAAAAATTTATAGTACCGTAACGAACCACTTTAGAAACAGAGCCCATAAAAAGTATTAATCCATTTTAACGACCAGCTTGTAAAGTTTTCTTGCAACTGGGTTCATAAATAATATTTAGAGTTTGGAGCCCTTATAATTTTGCCAAATACATAAAAATATACTATAGTGTCAATCATAAACTGCCAACATACATAAAAGCAAATCTTAATTTATAATTGACTAATTAGAACATTTTTGTTGGTAAAGCATTTGAAACTGTATTGTTGGCAGTGGAGTCTACCTGACACCAAAGCCCCAAACTCCTATCAACTCCCAAATTACTAATTACTCCGACGGAAGCGAAATTCCCATTATTCCGCTAGAGACTAGATGAATCTTGTAACAAGTTTCAACAACCTCCAAGGTCTTACGTCTTACTGACTTGATCTAGAGTCCTTAATCAATGAGATCCTTACATGCTAAATATTTTTTTATTTAAAGCTTAAATTACTGAGTAAGACATAGGTTTTCTACTTATCTCTTTTCTTTAATGAAAAATGCTTCAATTGAAAACAATAAATGACCATTAGCTGTATCACGTACCGTTAGTCTCTTTAGATGCTTTAATTCAAAGGTGTTTTTTTTAAGTATTTCAATCATTATAAAAATGTTTTCCATGCATCACTTAACAACAAACCACTTTCAATCAATCAACTAGCAAATAGTAATGAATAGAGATTAAATTTAAGAGTTGAGTTCCCTTCAACAATATATTAATGAGCTAATTAACTACAACTTAAGAAGATCTGATCTTCTTACAAATTCGCAGTAACAAGGTTGGAGCGACTCCTCGCAAAATTCCGTAGGCAAGGGTTTTAATTCCCCCTGAAGAGTCATGATGTTTTCCGCTTTCACGTGAAACGTTGGGACAGTTATGTGCGATCCACTCTCTTAGTCTTAGTGAATGTTCATGTTTAAGAATTATTAACAACTTGATGTATATCATTAAATTAAATTAATGTCATCGTGTCATTTTGATTAAAAAAGTCAAATTATGCCAGTAAATAATGTTGTGAGACAACCACATATTTTGCCACCACATGAGTCAAGATTCAAACTTTTTTCATTGCCTAAACCAAGATAAACAGAAACATAATCCTAACTGGCTTTAAACAATAAATAAAACTATTTTTTTGATGATGACACTTAAAATAATTTAAACATGGTATTAAAAACCCACAAATCCATTAAAATATTATATATACATATAAATATTGTTGTAAAGGATATTCAAAAACTTTGAATGCAATAACAAAATGAAAACATAACATACTAAAACAACTCATCATGCATTGAACAAGAGGATTAAATGAGAATGTTTTTCAAAAGAGAATTATGTTAGCACAGCTAATACAAAAGTCATTTAGCATGTTGAATTAACCAAGATTAAAGAGTGGGTACATGAGCAAGCAGAGCGTGGAAGGGAGGGGAGGAATGGAGGGAGTGTGAAAACGATTGGGTAGATAAAAGTGTGTCACCACTACACTAGCTGCATCTTGATTAACTTTTGTATTCAGCAAAAAACATTTTTATTCTCATTTAGCTACAATTTTCAAATTCTTTATTTTTAACCCAAAAACATGAGTATGATTTGTTTGCAATATTTTTTTACAGTTAGTTTATTTACTGTTATTCTAAATAAAACCATCCTGTTATCCGAAAAACCAGAGTGCATTATCCGGCCATGTATGTGTACCAGGATGGTTTGAAGTAAAATTTGTTCATCATCTCACAACTCATCAGTTATTACTATTCACTCAAGGACAGTATGAAACTCTTAAGGAACATCTAAAGAGAAGGACAGTATGAAGCTCATAATAAGGAGCTTATGAGCAATTATGAAACCATTTGTTAATTATTTATAAATATTAATCAATAAAATTTGCAGCAGAGATTTATGGATTGGATATCATAATAGCAGTTAATAGATTAATTGTCGTGGTATTAAGGAAAGACCTATCTCTTCCTACTACTAAGGCTGAATGGCAAGACATTCCAATTAACTTTTTCTGATACTTTTTTCATCTGAAATATCAACGTAACATTGAAACATGGCTTTCACAAAGCAGGGCTTCATTTAATACCTTGATATATCACCTAGAGACCAAGAGAGATAAATTCCTTTTACTTTGCTATTTAACTCTAAAATATTCTTTTATTTATTTCATATTTATTTATTTTTATTTATTTTCATTAAAAGGAAGATGACAAAATAAATAATGACGATATTGTCAGAGCTATTAGGAACGAATAAACAGTTCATTTTGAAAGTAAACAGTTACATTTACTCAGTAACATTTACTAGAGCTTTTTAATTTAGTATAGTTTGCTGTTAGTATAGTTTTAACAGTTTGCATTTTGGGTTTAGTATCTTAGAACTTTGAAGTTGCATAAATAAGAAAATTTATCACTGTTGTTAAGTTTTAAGTGGAGTTGGGGGAAATGAAACGTAATTAAAATTTTATAATTTGATAGCATTTGGATCACTGATTAGGGAATTTAAATGCTTACCTGTTACCATAAAATTAATCTGTTTAAGTTTGAGGGCAGTAATAAACAAACACACAACAAATATAAGATAATTATCACATTTATTTCATCATTTTATGTTTTGGCCAGATAATTGTTGTACTTTCTTGTGTGAGTTTGTGTTTGTTTGTGAGCAATCTTATCATCGTGACGACCTTGAAGATGGAGGGATATTTAAATCTGACTCTCTAAACCGAAGATAATATTTAGTACATCAATCACCCGCAGTTGATCAAATTAAAACAGGTTCATTTGACGGTAACAGGTAATTTAAACCTTTTCAACTTCATAATTGAAAGCAAACATTGATTACCTATCAAATAAATTGTCGAGTCTGGCTGTTTGGTTAGCTTAATAGCACTGGAGATCCATAAACATTCAATCGAGTAATATAACCCAGACCAGATGTTGGATACATGATACTGTAGCATCGAAACATGTGTAGCTACAAACATAATAAACAGTTTACTCCTGATAAATCACTGACTCATCAGATAACTGATATGTAAATTATAAAGATATCATGTTTCATTTCCCCATGACGGTTAAATCAAATTCCTACTTTTTTATTTTCATTACAGTATGAGGCCTTCTTAATAACTTAGTTTTAGGAATCGTTCGCTTGGAATCACAAATGTGATCTATAAAGAAATATTAAATTACTGTTTTTCCATATATGCCTGGAAGGCTTCTAGCATATTCCAGTCCTTGAAGTTCCTTCGAGCTTAGGGCTTGGATATTCAATGTTAAATCTTATGGAAGAACTCAATAAACAAAGTGAAGGGAGAACAGCTGGTTCCAACTAATTGCAGTTCACAATATAAATGCCACTGACTAACTAATGCCCTTTAACCCGTGGGAAGAATGGGTGCAACAACTCAATGATATAACCTCCTTTTAGCTTTAAATAGCAAGAACCCATTTAGAAAAAATCTAAGACAAACATGTCAAATTTAAAAAAAAACAACTCTTGAAAATTACTGTTCATCTCAACACTTTTATCAATATAAACTGGTATATAAATTTTGTTTGCATTAGCCAAGTGTTGTTTTTCCTTAAAATAAAATACTAAATACGGAAAACATTCAGAGAGGTTTCAAAGAGGGAACTTGGAACATGTGGAATGAAAGACAAAAGAGAAAGGTATCGTCTGATTCAGTGAACAGAGTAAAAGATTCACTTGCCCCTCCTATATCAAGGAGGCTTTTCCACCGCGGGCTACCTTAAATAAATTTTAGCTTGACCTGAGTTACCTTAAAGAAACTGAGAGCTAACTGAAAATTAAGGTTGTAAAAGCAACTGTAAATAGATGTTTTTATTATATTGGTAATCCAATAATAAAACATATTTCAATCACGTAACAAAGGAGATAAAATGAACATGGAGATATTAAGTTTTAATATCATATACATCAAATGTACATATCTATTTTATGGTTATTACTTTATAAAATAGTTTACAGTTTCGTATCATTTAATTACAGATTACAGAATAGATTACTGCGTTTTTTACATAAAACACCACAAAAATGAAGCTTCAACAAAGTCAAGTAAACTAGTAATAGGTTACTATTCAATCGGGTACTGATACTAAGTATTTACAATTTAATTTCATTGAAATGAATGTTACTCACGTTAACACCTGTAGATATCAAAATATTTGAAAAAATTTGCCGGATTAGTTTCAAGAGATTAATCTCTCATCCTCAGCAGTATTTCACACCTCCGTCCATTGGCAAATTCGACAAATATTTTGATATCTACAGGTGTTTACGTGAGTAACATTCATTTCAATTAAATTAAAAGGTATCAAGGCTATTTGACAATTAATTTAATTTCATTTTAGTAAATATTTTAGTAACATAAATTAAAATCCATTAATAAATTTAAAGTATAATTATTTTCCTCAGAAGGAATTTAGGTATAGGTATTTGGACACAATACGAGATTCTTATTTTACTCCTCAATATGGTTTAAAATATATAGTGAATAAATATAGCATAGCTATGATTTAACACATGGACTAGTAAAGTATAAGGGGTTACTTTGTTAAGGTAAATTAACCACTTTCTTTACTAGTTTCCTTTGGTTTCAATAAAATAACTGACTTAAAAATACAAACAATGTTCTTGTAAATAATTAGTAAATAACGTTTTAATTCAATATGCCAAAGCATAAACTAATGCAAATTTTAAAATAAATTATTAACATTTTTTTTATCTAACACTACGTACAAATTGGTGAACACAGCTGTAGAATAGAACTGATCTAGGCACCTCTGTGAATGTAATATTATATATACACAATCAGATACTGTCAAAGAATTTAGTAGGTAAGTTCAGTTAAACTAATATATCCCTGAGAAATTGCCAAATCATGTGAGATCAAAGGTCAGAATTGGGAGTAAATGTAGCCTGATGGAAGACTTGAGAGAGCTTTGAGCCTTGACGTCTGGCTGGAAGACTGAGGAAATAACATACCTAACAGTAACAACATGGAGCAATAGCCTTCTTTTGTGACTACATCTTTTATTACATGAGTGTATAAAAGTATTTTAATTATTAATATAGACTGATGTTGAAGAGTTCAAGGGAAAATTTTTTAAATTACAGAATACATTATTCAAGAAGGTGCTTCCCCCAAAAACTATTCAGTAAAATTATAGTAAGCACCTAAATAAATATGAAGATATAGTTCAGATACATTATACCAAACTTTGATTTGTATAAGATGTTATCTAAAAAAAACATGTAAAACTATAATCAGAAGCAAACTGATTGTAAAACAAATTCCTTCAAAAATATTTTAAAAGTGTATAGAGGAAGATTAAGAAAAATTAATAGAGAATTTCATCTGAAATGTCCTGAAATGGCAACGATATATTTTTAAATGTGAAATTTACATTCTTTTATGGACACAGTTGTGACTTCTTTTAAAATAAACGTTTTCTCTTTGATTTTGTTTAAGTTCCAATTACTGTTTATATTAAGATATAATTCATCAATGTAATCTAAGGTACAAAGTAAGGTATTTAACTCATACCACTTTAACTCCCATTTTATAGAATTTCTATTGTGCCATAATTGAACCAAAATAAAAAGAAATTAGGTTTACAATTCAAAACGATATAAAATTTTTCATTTAGGACACATATTTAGCCCACAAACACTTATACTAATGTTAATTGAATATTTATTTAACAGTTGCACAAAGAAAATTAATATCAACTTTTAACTGTAATTGAAAATGTTAAGATTTAGATTTTTTCGGACTGATTAGTAAAAAAATTTAGGAGTAGTGAAACTTCCTATAAAATCACATCACCAACAATGAATTTCAAACAAAGAATGTGATTGAAGAGACGTTAATTTCCAAGTGGCCGATTCCCGAGAGAGGCACGATTCACGGCAAGCGTGACAGCGAATATTTCACAGCCATTAGTCGATTGTGGGGCCGGTAAAAAGGGACTTTGTCATGAGACAATCACTCACTTTACATTCAGACAATTGGCGATCACGGCGCCACTCAGTGACAAAACCCGCCTCCTCTTGAAAACGACACTTGTCTTCAACATCCTTCATGTCTTCGGATATTTTTTAATGGTTATACCATTTTTAAAGAACTTAAGCTTATAAATTCTTATAAGCAAAACATGTGTTAGTATTTTTATTTAAAAGCATATCAGTTTTTTTTACATACAGCTGTTAGGCTTATTTGTTTTGATTTAATTTTGTTTTAATTTAATTTTAATTTTTGTTTTACTCGAAAAACACAAGTACATTTGGGCTCAGGATTCAAATAGTTGTTTTTGCATGTGTACCATACATCCTTAGAATGCTTCTAAGTCAGTAATACTTATGCTAAGTTTTAAGTTTTCTCCGCATCTGTAAACATTTCATCGTTCCCACTCTCACTGGGAAACAGTAAGTACTCTTACTTTATCTGAAGTACCTAACTTTAACTGGAAACCCGCTAGCTTCTAGTAAATTATTGTAAAGGCATTCATTTTTCAAATCCCTAGTGAATCCCCCCAGCAAATCCCAACTGAGTCAAAGTTATTTTTAAATAAAATTTTAAGGAAAGACACAAATTAATAAACGAACAAGTCAACTTCGGCTCGAGCGGAAACTACAGAAACCTGTTTTCGGTAAAACTTCAAACGACCAATAGGGTATAAGGAAAGCCGCCATCTTGATCCTGGCAGTCTCTCATTGGGCCTGATGATGATTGGTGAGACTAATCAAAATCAATCAACATTTTCCATATTTTTTTAAGTATATTTACCGTCTTTTACATGAGTACAGTACTGAGTGTAAATATATTTTAAGTGTTGTAAGACGTATTTTATTTATATCCAATTTCTAGACCTAATAATTTATTATATAAAACTTGGGGAATGATTTGTTGACAGAAATATTGGCGTTTTAATATGTTAGGCCAAACTGGATTTAATTTACAACTCTGACAGCAAAGAGGCATATTTTAAGCATAATTTACCTTTATGATGCAACGTAAATACACCACATCAGCAACGCGACTCAAAGACACAGTAAAAATGTGTATCTAACTGATGCGGCACAGAAATTGCACAACCTGCCTGCCACAGTTCGTACAGTGCAATTTATAAAGTGCAAAGTGTAAAAAAAATATTTAAAAAATGTATTTCTTATACATTTTTTTATTAATATATAAATAATATAATCAATAATATAATTAATATAATATAATAAAAATATTAATATTTTTATATTTTATTTATTTTTTTTTTATAAATATTTATATTTTATATTTTTTTATTAATATATAAATAATATAATTATTAATATACATGATATAAAAGATATCCATATTTTTCTCAATATTTCTTAGTAATATTTATATATTTTTTATTAATATTAATATTTTTATAAATATTTTTATTTTTATTATTTATTAATATATATATTTTTTTTATATATAGTTCTGATTGACTCACGGTGGTATGGCGAGCAGGTACTGGAGGAGGCGACGGTAGTCCTCGGGCTTGGCGCGCTCGCGGCGCGGCGTGGCGGGGAACGTGAGCACGGGGCCACCCCGGCGGTCGCGGCCTCCGCTCAGCACCGCCACCCGCTCCTGCAGCAGACTGGCCACGTCCAGCGCCCGCGGCCCGTCCATCCTGCCTGCAACACACCACAACATGTAGACAACGTGAGCACGGGGCCACCGCGGCGGTCCCGGCCACCACTCAGCACCGCCACCCGCTCCTGCAGCAGACTGGCCACGTCCAGGGCCCGCGGCCCGTCCATCCTGCCTGCAACACACCACAACATGTAGACAACGTGAGCACGGGGCCACCGCGGCGGTCGCGGCCACCACTCAGCACCGCCACCCGCTCCTGCAGCAGACTGGCCACGTCCAGCGCCCGCGGCCCGTCCATCCTGCCTGCAACACACCACAACATGTAGACAACGTGAGCATGGGGCCACCGCGGCGGTCGCGGCCTCCGCTCAGCACCGCCACCCGCTCCTGCAGCAGACTGGCCACGTCCAGCGCCCGCGGCCCGTCCATCCTGCCTGCAACACACCACAACATGTAGACAACGTGAGCACGGGGCCACCCCGGCGGTCGCGACCACCACTCAGCACCGCCACCCGCTCCTGCAGCAGACTGGCCACGTCCAGCGCCCGCGGCCCGTCCATCCTGCCTGCAACACACCACAACATGTAGACAACGTGAGCACGGGGCCACCGCGGCGGTCGCGGCCACCACTCAGCACCGCCACCCGCTCCTGCAGCAGACTGGCCACGTCCAGCGCCCGCGGCCCGTCCATCCTGCCTGCAACACACCACAACATGAGGACAACGTGAGCACGGGGCCACCGCGGCGGTCGCGGCCACCACTCAGCACCGCCACCCGCTCCTGCAGTAGACTGGCCACGTCCAGCGCCCTCGGCCCATCCATCCTGCCTGCAACACACCACAACATGTAGACAACGTGAGCATGGGGCCACCGCGGCGGTCGCGGCCTCCACTCAGCACCGCCACCCGCTCCTGCAGTAGACTGGCCACGTCCAGCGCCCGCGGCCCGTCCATCCTGCCTGCAACACACCACAACATGTAGACAACGTGAGCATGGGGCCACCGCGGCGGTCGCGGCCTCCACTCAGCACCGCCACCCGCTCCTGCAGCAGACTGGCCACATCCAGCGCCCGCGGCCCGTCCATCCTGCCTGCAACACACCACAACATGTAGACAACGTGAGCACGGGGCCACCGCGGCGGTCGCGGCCACCACTCAGCACCGCCACCCGCTCCTGCAGCAGACTGGCCACGTCCAGCGCCCGCGGCCCGTCCATCCTGCCTGCAACACACCACAACATGTAGACAACGTGAGCACGGGGCCACCGCGGCGGTCGCGGCCACCACTCAGCACCGCCACCCGCTCCTGCAGCAGACTGGCCACGTCCAGCGCCCGCGGCCCGTCCATCCTGCCTGCAACACACCACAACATGTAGACAACGTGAGCACGGGGCCACCGCGGCGGTCGCGGCCACCACTCAGCACCGCCACCCGCTCCTGCAGCAGACTGGCCACGTCCAGCGCCCGCGGCCCGTCCATCCTGCCTGCAACACACCACAACATGTAGACAACGTGAGTACGGGGCCACCGCGGCGGTCGCGGCCACCACTCAGCACCGCCACCCGCTCCTGCAGCAGACTGGCCACGTCCAGCGCCCGCGGCCCGTCCATCCTGCCTGCAACACACCGCAACATGTAGACAACGTGAGCACGGGGCCACCGCGGCGGTCGCGGCCACCACTCAGCACCGCCACCCGCTCCTGCAGCAGACTGGCCACGTCCAGCGCCCGCGGCCCGTCCATCCTGCCTGCAACACACCACAACATGTAGACAACGTGAGCACGGGGCCACCCCGGCGGTCGCGGCCTCCGCTCAGCACCGCCACCCGCTCCTGCAGCAGACTGGCCACGTCCAGCGCCCGCGGCCCGTCCATCCTGCCTGCAACACACCACAACATGTAGACAACGTGAGTACGGGGCCACCGCGGCAGTCGCGGCCACCACTCAGCACCGCCACCCGCTCCTGCAGCAGACTGGCCACGTCCAGCGCCCGCGGCCCGTCCATCCTGCCTGCAACACACCACAACATGTAGACAACGTGAGCACGGGGCCACCGCGGCGGTCGCGGCCACCACTCAGCACCGCCACCCGCTCCTGCAGCAGACTGGCCACGTCCAGCGCCCGCGGCCCGTCCATCCTGCCTGCAACACACCACAACATGTAGACAACGTGAGCACGGGGCCACCGCGGCGGTCGCGGCCACCACTCAGCACCGCCACCCGCTCCTGCAGCAGACTGGCCACGTCCAGCGCCCGCGGCCCGTCCATCCTGCCTGCAACACACCACAACATGTAGACAACGTGAGCACAGGGCCACCGCGGCGGTCGCGGCCACCACTCAGCACCGCCACCCGCTCCTGCAGCAGACTGGCCACGTCCAGCGCCCGCGGCCCGTCCATCCTGCCTGCAACACACCACAACATGTAGACAACGTGAGTACGGGGCCACCGCGGCAGTCGCGGCCTCCGCTCAGCACCGCCACCCGCTCCTGCAGCAGACTGGCCACGTCCAGCGCCCGCGGCCCGTCCATCCTGCCTGCAACACACCACAACATGTAGACAACGTGAATACGGGGCCACCGCGGCGGTCCCGGCCACCACTCAGCACCGCCACCCGCTCCTGCAGTAGACTGGCCACGTCCAGCGCCCGCGGCCCGTCCATCCTGCCTGCAACACACCACAACATGTAGACAACGTGAGCACGGGGCCGCCCCGGCGGTCGCGACCTCCGTGTGAGATACGGTATCTCACATCTTACATCTTACATACGGTGTCTTCACCAGGATCCGTAGAACCGGGAATCGTCAGGTTTCTTCCTTTGATCTTCTCGAAGTGAGCTCATTGTCATTGTCATTTCAAGTGTTGGAAAGTGTGATCTTCAATAAAGTCAGAGATTGAGTAGTAAGGCCTATCAATGAAATATTGCTTGTTGAACGTGTTGCACTGAGTGATTGTTTTTTACTTTCGGGCAATAACTTGAAAAAGTAAGAACCAGAGTATTGTGTGGTTTTACTGGATTTTTGCAATCTGTGCTGTGGTAGGTCAAAATTATGTCGATTACATGTATTATAGGAATGTTGTTCAAGTCTCAAGGAAGGTGTACAGGTTTTGGCAAAAATTATGGATTCAGTAATGTACAAGGAAAAAACGGTCGGAACATATATGCTTGTCCAAACATATAATACACCACTCAAGTCAGTAATTGTGACAAAATTGTTACAAATCTTCTTATGATTCCACATTCTGCATATATTCATAATATGATAATGCAGTAATTTAATTTCAACATGAACATAATCGGATGTCGAACGGCAGCATGCATGCATGGGCATAAGGCTTTAGTTATTCGGCGTAAGGTTAAATAAAATAAAAAAAAAACTACGGGAAGAAAATAAATTGTCCATTGCATGACTTATTTATTATTAATCAGAAACTAATAGGTAAGTTCCAAAACGTCCAGGTACGTTAAAGAAATTGTAGAAATGATCTAACGTAAACTCAACAAACTTTAAATAATTTAAACTAACTCGATTTAAACCAATGTTTTCTATCCTAACCTAACCTGGGCATTCTACATCTGGACGTTTTGTAACAACGAATAAATAAAGAATAAAAAATTAATGAAGAATAAACATATTATTGTTTTATTAGAAAAAGAAATTTTAGGAAATTCCAAGCTCAGACTCCATCTTGAAATAAAGTTACCTTGCACCTGCGTCACTTTTTTACTTGAAAGAAACAAACTGATTCAATCATACTAGGGTATATTCAACCTTAAAAGCAAAATAAATTGGATAAGAATCAATGAAGAAGTGGGCATCATGGAGCCAACTAACTTGATGTAATCAATTTACAAAACAAAACAGATAAGTGGCAGTAAACAAGTTGAGATTAATGTACGAAGTGTTTTCAACACAATGTAATAAAGTGCACAACAGGGAAACCTCGACAAAACGATGTGGTTTGTGGAAACAACAATAGAAAATCGGGCGTAAGTCATTTATCAGCTTCCATAACAGTCCACTTGGTGCATAAAACAGTGTTTTGTTGAACCTTGGTTTCACCGATCTACTTCTCCTCATCTATCTTACTAGCCTATATATAAAGACATTATCAAGTCTGCCATTAAAGGTTAAGTAAATGTTTAACTAAATGTTAACATTTCACAAGTTATTTTTGTGGTTTTAACATTTAACTAAATGTTTTACTTAGCTGCGAAACATGAGTGGCAAGCCGGTAAGCTAAACCACTATGCACCTGAAATCTATGCCTATGCTGCACAGTGGAATCATATGCATTATAGAGACTAAATTATCAACGTAATCATTTTAATTTCATTGCATCCCAACCTTCGCTCGTTAGCCGATTTACACCTCCATTAATCTGAGATGTCATAAAGCAGTTCAGTTGGATCCTTCTCTTATCAGGTGAAATCGCTCTCCTAGTTTAATTACATTAAGCCTTCTGTAACAAACCCCACAAAATACACTAAATAAACCGTAGCTACAGTAATTACTCGAAGAGTCACATAAATTGGCATTAGTTGTATAAAAAAATTTTAGGATATATAATTTTCTTCTAAAATTTTCATTTTTTAAAGATTTTATATTTGGAACATTCTATATTTAACTTAGTCAAAATTTGGTAAAAAATTAAATAAAAATATGAAAATAAATTAATAACACAATGTTGTAAACGATTTAAAATTACATATAATAACATTAGTTTGCATTTAAACTATTTAGGCCTAGATTAAAATTAGTTGTGGGAGATTAAAAACTTCCTGGAAACTAATTAATTTAATCTAGACTGAAACCACTCGGATTACAAAAGTCTAGTTTTAAAAAGTGATTAAACAATTAGGATTACGCCCTCCAACAGTTGCATTTAATGCTTTGTTCTCATTCCCGTCCGTGAGTCTTTTTTTCCGGAAATCATGCTATTTATATTCCGACGTTCCAGGGCAAATGTACTCGAATGCTAATGAAACGAAACATTTAAAACGTTCAGCGTTTCTTTCTTTATCTCCAAGTTCCAAACAGGCTTTTGCAAACAAACTTCGTAACTTCTTTAAAACGAATTAAATTGAATTCAACTGAATGGTTCTTTGACTTTGCTTTTGATTTTCTTAGCTAAGTAAAAAGGAGATAAAGGCTAAAATGGTAATCCAATTATCCTTTACCAAACAGTTGGCAGTCATAGGCTACGGCTACGGTACGCAATGTAAAACGAAATATCAATGTGTACTTCAGAGAACTAACAATCAATTCGTCTGTTGTGAGTGGCTTTACATTTCAAGCTCGACGAACCCAATTTACCTTTGTATACACAGATTTTTTCCTGGGAAGTTTCGGAATTAAATGATTTAGATGTATTTCGAGACAGAATTTTGAAACTAAAAGCCTCAGTGCGTGTCCATTGTTACTCAGTTTTGTAAACAGCTGGAATTTACGAACAAGCTCTTTACTAAAGTTTGTTTAGTAATACTGAGGTTTAGTGTTTTCACTTTAGTTAATAGTACAGTTTTACTTTTCCTTCGCATTCGTTTAAAATAATGATTTTGAAATCGAAGTGTAACACTTTCAGTTTATTATTTTTAAACCAAACAAGTGGAATGATCTTAACTAGGAATACCCCCCTTGCAACAGACTTACAATTAGCCAGTTAATGTTCAGCAAATTTTGAATGTTTTAAATAAATCCTACTAATCCTACTATAATAACATAAGTGTGAAATCTTGTGAGTCTGTTTGTTGAGCTGTAACTACGTATCCAATTGTTCGTTAAAAACACTGCTTTATTTTAACAAATCGAAATTATTTCTTCATAAAAAAATTAGGAACTTTTTACACAAACCAATTAATAGATAATTTATTATGAGAATATCTTACTATCATTTTTAACGTGGGCAAAGCCACGTGTAACATCTAGTACCTTTTTTGCTTCTTCTCCACACAGAGAAAAATCAATTGTTGAATCAATGTAATGGTTGCTTTATTATGGATAACTCATGTGATTGTTTTCTTTTACTATTATAATGTTTTTTTTATTACTTTAATTTATAATTATAATAACGCAAATTTTAAATATAATTATATTTATATTAATAAAAATATATAAATATAATAATAAATATAATAATATTTTTATATAATAATAAAATTTTAAATATAATTATATTTAATTTTTTTATTATTAATATTATAAATTATAATAATAAAAAATAAATTATAAAGGTAAAAGAAAACAATCACATGAGCTATCCATATAGCAACCATTACATTGTTTGATTCAACAATTGATTTTTCTCTATGCATAGGGGAAATTCCGCTACAAAAGAAGAAAATATAAAATTATTAATCGCATCTAAGCTTTAAACAAAACTTAGCATCCAAAATATCAAATGCCATATCTTAAGTGAGCTACGTTCATCGATATGTTTAATCCGAGATTAAAGAACAATACAAAATTTAGTCAGACACTATTTTTATCAGACACAAATGGAGCGTGACGGTGGGTCGCGGGCGGCAAGAAGCGCGGGAGTCAATGGCCTTTCCCGCCGTCGCGTCGCGGCGGAGAGCGCACAATTTCACCCGGCGCTTAGCGGATTGATGACGTCATGACTGTTAGTATCGTTTCATTTATTCGATATCATAACTGGAACGATCATTTCTCGATTCTGCGACCCATTCCGACTTTCGACCATTCTCCCTCACTCGTTTCGGTTTCTTTTGAGCAATACAGTAGTTTCTTTGGTTTGCTTTGCATTTGTTGAAGATAAATGGAGTCTGAAGAGAACTCTTTACTAGTTTCAGTTAAGTCGTTAAGCGATGTAAATAGTAAATTGAGAGCACACGAATTAAATACTACTTATAAATTTGTTTTAGTAGACGCGTGTAAGAAATTTTCACGACCCGTACCATTGAATATATAGCTAACGCAATACTATTGCGTTAGCTATATATTCAATGCCCGTACATTCTAAATTCCCAAATGTATTTTTGTTGCCAAATGTTCCTTTTAAATGGGTTCACAAACTAGGCTATTTTATGCGGAAAAATTTAAGCAGACCTTAACACATGAAATAATTTATTATTACCATTGACTATGAATAGTCAAAGTTAATACACTGGAATGAGGCTGTAAAATATATGGCCTATTTAAAAATTTCACAGGCTTTAATACTTTACTTTTTAAGAAATGACGACCATGGTAGTTATTTTAAGCCATTAATGCGAATTACCATGGACCCAAATTACATTCACATTTAATACCCCCGTTGCAGCAGACCTGCATACTCAGCGAATTTCAAGTGCAAAACAACATATTTCGATCCAACATAGCGAGATTTGACATGTTTTTGTAAGCTCCATAAGAATAACATGGGGAATGAGTATGCAGGTTTGCTGCTACAGGTATATTAAAACTGGGTGGTTTTAATTCAATATTTAGTAGATCTGAACTAGAAGAAGCCATTTACCAAGTTTTATCAAGATATGTTTAGAAATAAGCGAGATATAGAATTTTACTTATTTCCCATAAGGTAAACATTGGGACAATGTACTGCGTTTACCACTTTCAATATCTCGGCAACCAATGGACATAGAGCCATGATTCAAAATACTAAATTGTTTGTTTTTTTGGGCTGAATTCAATGGTGCCAATAAAAATTTGAAAAATTTTATTTTTCTATATAAAAAACTCAAAAAACCCATTTTTGGGGGGGTTTACCCCCCTTTACCCCCCCTTCCGGTGGTCCGATCGGGCTGGTTTACGAACTCGTCCGAATAATTACTACTTTACACGTCTATGCCAAATTTCATTCCGATTGGACCATTTTTGCGCAAGTTATCGTGCTTAAAGACACATATATATATATATATATATATATATATATATATATATAGATAGATATAGATATATATATTTATGAAAGTGAACGAATGGTGTTTTTGGCATCTGAGGACCTCAAAAAGAAAAGTTATGATGGTTTTAGGCTTAGGTCTTACCATGAGACCTACGGTAACAGCTTCTTCCCTATAGGGGAAATTCGCTAAAACTGATAAGTTGAAGGTAAAATGAACATGGGAAATCAAATAGTATCCCAAACAGTTAAACGTAATTAATTTAATTGATTGCAGTGAGGATTATCAAGATATGGCTAAGGAAATTTGTCCTAATTTGTCATTAACCACAATAATAATAACCTACATAAACTTAATATCAGTTTCAATGTAAAGATAATTATATGGCTTCTCAAAGACTGTCTTCAAAGATAGGTATGAACCTAATATGTTTCGCAAGATACATAACCTGGAGGCCTAGCTAATATTATTATACTTTGGAATAATAAGGATCAAGTCTTAGATGGTGAAACGACTGGTGAACTAAAGATATCGGATCTTTTCCGTTATACGTATACCACTGTTTCGGGTTGTTTTTCAATCTTGATTTTGGTAAGTTTGGTTAGGATAGGTTAAATTAGTTTAGGTAACCTAACCTGACCTAACCTAACCTAACGTAACCTAACCTAACCAACTGGAAGTGGGACCGCTTGACGGCTACACGCTGGCTTCTCGCGTCTAGACAGAGATAACGGTAGATAAGATGAACGAAACCGCAGGTAAAATATTCTTACAATGAATTTCCACTTTAAAACGATTAATAACAGTTATTTGACCTAGTTTATGGTGCTCGGTCAAAAATCAAGGTTGAAAGGTAAATGTGGAATAGTGGTATACGTATAACGGAAAAATCCAAGATATCGAACGACTTCACATCGAGTCAACTCGATAGTGTCGTAGCAACAATCAACGTCATCAACCATAGCCATCTCTAGTAAAATAAGGCCGCGGCCTTCGACCTGGCAACGTCGCTTCTCGAAGGTTTTTCGCATAGTAAAACCGTTGACTTTCCCTTACAGAGCCAGCTGGTTTCAAGTAAACAAAAAATAGTGCCATAAGAGAGTATGGATAATCAAATCAGCTGAACCTTATGCGCGATGTTGCCATTTATACTAGCGCCGCGGCCTTGTACTAGGGATGGTTACGCATCAACCCGCTAAGCGCTGGGTAAAATTGTGCTCTCCCGCCGAGCGTCGCCCGGGCGGGCAGGCGCGACTGAAATAAAGTCTCACCCTTTCGGAAACAAAAACAGGAAATGCGAAATATGGGACAAGCAATTTTTCAACATATAGTTTTCGGACACAAATTAAAACGAATCACGCAAAGGATGTTTTTTTTTACTTCAGCTGAAGCTTTTTTTAATTATCCCAAAGTGAGAGACGAGGAGGCCAGAAGACGACGGCCTCCATCGCTCACACGGACCGCGGGTGATAAGGGCCACCGTCTGCTGTCAAGAGTAAAATATTATCGCGCCCCCCTCGGCTGCCTTCCGCTGTCAACACAAAGAAATAGCTTTCAAGACAAACGTTTACGGGTATTTTTCGTTTATATGCTATAGAGTAATTAGTCTAAAAATTTATAGAACAAAACGAAAGGGTGTAGATTTTTAAGGATATTGTAAATCCAAATTTTAAGCTTGAATTTGTGTGAATGACTTATGAGATAATTACCATTAAAAGATGCGTTTAAAAAAAGGTAGCACTTATTTTGAGGGTGGGTGATGTTAAAAAGTAGTCTGGATCACCCGTATTGTAAAGATCAATCTAAAGTCCATACCGAATATTATAACGTAGACTTATTATTGTTACTTTTTTGTTAACAGCTCATCACTATTAATATAAAAAAATTAAAGAGGTTTAGATAAAAAAATTTAATTTTAGATCCAAGATTAAAGATTTAAATGTTTTATTGGTAAAGTAATTTTTTTGTTACATGATTGTATATCCATACACTTGTACATTTAAAGTCGCTTTATTATGCGTTTTTTTAATCATCTGTTTTGATGCATCATTGAGCCTGCCAATGGTCCTAGACGGGACCGAAATATTTCTCTTTTCTTAAAACATTTAATTTCCGTATTAATAATGATGAATAGCTTTCATAAAAGGATAAATTACTCCACCAACAAAACGTTATTCCGTCCAGAGTTGACTTTGTAAAGCTTAACCCCCATCAAATAATATATATGAAAAATTATTATCATATATTTAATTTCATTAGGCGATTCTTTGCGTCAAAATTGTGGACGTCTGGCAAATCGTAGAAAGATGGGAGAGGGCTCAAATTAAAGGTCTCTATTCCGTGATGGCGGGAAAAATAATGATATTGCTTGAAATTCACCAGAAAACGAGAACCGACGTAAAATATTTGCCATTTAAAAAGCATTGGGATCTAAAAACGTCTGCTTTGTTTACATAAAACATATGTGAAACCCATGTGGTAGGCTAATATTAATGTAATTAAGGTAGATCCAATTTGCTTTGAAGGTATTTTGTACTATAATAAAGAAGGATTGTTTGAATTTTCCTTTATTAGGGGCTTCTAGCCCCTTCAAGCTACTAGTTTCCATAAGAAAGAAATACTGGATTATAACTTAACCAAGAAGAAATTGAATAAGAAGAAATTGAATATAAACACGAAAAATATTTGTAAAGCATAGAATAAATAATTACAATCTCCATATAACAAAATTACTAGATTATAACCTAGACAACGCTTACCTGACCAAGCCGGAAATGTTTTTCAAGCATAGGATACGCCCATAATGAAAAAGCGTGCTTTGGATGTTACAATATATTTTTCATGTGTCCGGAACACGAAGTCTTTAGCATTCACGTCCTCCCCTTCACACAAAGAAGTAATTAAAACGTAAAACCCATTACCTGGTGGAAAATACAGGTTAAGAAGGGGAGAATTTTTCACGTAGCGTCGATGTAACGGTCACATTTTTTCCCGGTCATATCGCCCCATGCAACGCTGGTCCCGAACAATAAACTACTTACAATATCCGCGGGGAAACGGTTTTGCCGGGCTAATATACAGCACATTGTGCTCCATAAAACTTCCATATTATTCGGTGCGGAGTAATAGCCTGGCCACGTCGTAAATAAAACCCATCCGCGTAACCTGGTGCCGGAAATTTCGTGCTTATCATTTATCTAAAGGTAAAACGAGTTAAATATTAGTTTACGGGTGGACCACAATGTGTGGGCTAAAAATACTCTGTGATAGCATACATGTCGACAATTTATTACGTCTATCGAGTTATAATAATGATGAGCGATAAAAATAATTATGGGAGACGTAAGTACTGTATGAACAAACACCAAAGTGTAATCAAACACTTTAGAGGTTGGTATAAACGTACCAGCAACAATTATTGTTGGTCTATACTAATTTTAAGGCTTTGAATTATTATTTTGGAGACTGCGCAACATTTTAGGAACAGAAAATTAACAACACAATAACCACAACTACAGTACATTTAATCGTCAAAACATGAAACGGCATGTCGAAGCTGAGAAAAACATGATTTTCAACTCTTACCAGAAAATGATAAGTTCATGGCACACAAATCCATCCTCTCAAAAACACCCGAAACTAAAACCTCACACCAACAAGAAAACACGTTACAAAAAAATCACTTCCATCTCGGTGGCACCTCCACACTCACGAAATCGACGAATCCGCAACGAAACGACTTACACGACTTGGGATTAAAAGGTTTCGCGAGTGGCGTAACTGCCGCGGCCGGGCCGAACATGGAACACACATTAACTAACTGTGGCACAGCACAACACAATACAATGGCAGAGGGGTGCGACAGGCGACGTACACGGCACACGGGCCAGGTGGCGACTCGGCACTTACTGCACGACACGCAACCACCACTACAACCACTACTGCTACTTTGAACTGATAACGATTTCCCAGTTTCACTTACCTTAATGTTCAGTTTCAGTTTCGTTCCCTAAATATCTTTTAGGTTTCGGTTTTTCTTTAACACTATTAGGCCCTACCATTTTGTTATTTTGACCATATTACCATATTAGACGCCGACCACCAGTAAGGAGTATTCAAAGGCGAATATAAGTGAAGGATGAGTGTAGGATGGTTGTGGCGCGATCTTGTAGTTACTGACTAAGGCCGACATTTTCCTTAGACAGGACTGTTAATTAATAGCCAACAGCCAATGGCAACTAAGGGACCTACATTTTAACGTGGGATCCGAACCACAACTTTGCCTGGTTTACAATTTACGAGCTGGTCTAATTAAGAGGATGGTCCTACGAACGTAGTACTTAATATTGCGGACGTTAATCGCAACTATGGAGCACCTCATCCGCAAGCCGTCGCTCATAACCATCCACAATTCGTGACCTCCAAGTAGCTGGATTACAGGAGGCGCCACCGACCCAGTCAACAAGATGACGCTAATTATAGGTACCCGTGCCATCAAGGCGGGGGTGTCGAACGTACCCCCAAAGTCCTTTAATTCTTGCCAGAGGGATTTAATTTTGTTGCACCTTCCTTTTAACTAAAGTTCTGATCGAGATTAAACTAAATATGGAGAAACCCTAAATGGATTTTATGTTTGCAAATAATTTTAGAGGCTGCATAAAAATGTCTAACTGACCGAGACTTGCGCACAATTATTTATTTTCATGAACAGGAGGGGAAATGTATAATTTAGCGCGGTTTTAATGTTATTGTAAATATGATTAATTTATTGTCGACCGAAATATATTTGCGTCTATGTAATTGTTCAGAAATAAACTATGTCTATCAACTACAGCAGCCTCCCTGTTGCCTAGACTGGGGTGATGAGTTAATACAAGCCAGGTGGCGACTGGACACGAACAATGCAGGACACACACCTTCCACCCTGCTACACCACACTACTACATGTACACTATCGATCTGGTTATTCGTGACAAGCGGCTCTTAGCTGTCGAGAACCACTGGGGCGATGGCCTTTTGGTTACGCTTCCGTTAATGCATACGTTAAAAATTTAAATATTTTTTACGCGTTGTTCGCACGCGTTGCAATCTGAATTCAATAGCATCGTCACAAACATCTGAGGGAAAAAGCTTTAAACGGATGGCTTCCGCTTTATGAGTTGCAGTGACAACAGGTGTTCATGTTTCGTTTGTTTATATTCTTCTGCCAGTGTAAACAATGAAACTTTGGAAGACCACGCGGTGTAGGTCGTGGCAGGTGTTTGCCAGCTGTGTGAAACCTTTGTGCAACTATGACGATAGACCTAAATCAATTCAGTAATTTTATTTTCCGACAACTGCATGGAAATAATCACATTGCCACACCTGTAAACAGTACGCAGAACGGTTCATTTCCGCTTTCATTCCATTCCCGCTCGCTAAATCAGGGTTACTTGAAATGTATAATAGGTCAAGGTGACACACAAGAGAGATAACTATGACGTCAAACACCGCAGACCAGTTTCTATTGGTTAGAAATCCCATGATACTCACCGTATTCTAAATTCCAGTTGCCTTGTTCTAAATCAGCTGATTTCATTGTCACCGTTTCTATCTTAACTTCCGGTTCGTTCCAACAAAATAAGCAAACATAACTTCAATGAACATTTGTGTACAGGTTGGTTAAACTGTTTAAATAATGGTGGCAGGAAAAATATTGTGTGAATTACGAACAAAAATAGTCATTGCCGCTCTTAAAACACAAATAACTATTAACGATCATACAAAAAACACAGACAGACAACAGCTTTATGGCAACAGGTATATTATGGGCAGGCCAGGTGCCGATTGAGAACTGCTACTGCAGTACACGTGCCGAACACTACTCCAACTACCTACTCCATTTCACCACAAAATGGCCATATCGACCTATATGGGCACTCGTGACAAACCGCTCTTTACTGTTGGAGGCTCGGATGAAACAACCCACTTGATGGCCTTCTGGATACAATTCCATCATCGAGAACGTTCAAAATACTGTATTAATATTTTAATAACGCGATGTAAATATATCAGAGTAAATGCAAGTTGTCGCCTTGTTTGATATAGAACGAGGATTATTCTAAATTACGAGTTTAGAATAACTAGTAGTTTACAACCATTAACGGCGTTTTTTTTTCTTGTAGTGAAATTTACCAGCCGCTGAAAAACCAAAGCAATGTGTCTACCATATTTCACACATGAAACTTCCGACTTATTTTCTAAGTTAAGGGATTAACTTGGGTAAAGTGACAGTTAAGCAACTTTGTTTGCGGGATCGACAGAACTACAGTGAAATCATGTCGATAGAGAAGGTTGTAGAGAATTTATGACTCTTTCGTTAACAGAGAGAACGGCTTTAAATCTGATTTTGATTTTTTTTAGGATTCGTCCATTTGACCTTTTGGTGCCGTTTTCATTTGTTTAAATACATGGTGATTCTAAATGAAAGATACAGTTTTGTAGGTCAATAACTTCAAAACTAAACGACCTAACATCGTGATGTAAGAATCGATTGAAAGATGAGATGCTTAAGTTTTTTACAACACATGAGGGAAAACAGTTGCATAACTAGCCTCTAAGGATCTTGCTTAAATTATAGTTCTAAATAAATGGTACACTTTGTAATCCAATGTATTGAAGACTGTACGACCTGACTTTATGATTTGATTTAAGTACTAGTTGAAAGAGGAGATACTGAAGTTTTATTTATCCCCTTCAGAGGTAAATGTGTTTAATTCTATGAAAAGCACGCTTTATGATGTCATCGACTCGGTTTTTTTTCTATTAGAGAATAAAAAAAACTTTAAATTCGATCGTAGCCATGTCACTCTCTACTAACCTGAAGTGATCAGCAACTTGTCTATAGCAGCTACGTAATTATGCAACTACCTTTCCCCGAATGGTGTCAAAAAAGCTTAAGACTCTCCCCTTTTAATCGATCTAACATCATGATGATCTAACATCATCATCGCTTACATAGTTTTCTATATAGTCACAAAACTGTATTTTTCATCACCCTGTAGGTATCAAATGTAAAAGTAAAAAATAACTTTGTGCACCTTTTAGATGCTGTATCCCTTTTTTATTCAGATATCAAATGTTAACGTAAAAAATTTAACTTTTTGCAACTTTTAAGGTAAATCAGTCAAAGCTATGTAGTAATGAAGAAGTGACAAAGTTTTAATGACTTGGACGACCAAGGCCATCAAATTCCTTTCTAAAGAATCCAGCAACTATTTATTTGTTCGCGCTTTTAATCACGTCCTTCATAAAAAGATTTATATTGGATAATGTTATTCCTCTAAAATATTAAACCAAGAAAAACCTAATCCTTTAATTTTTACATTTACTTTTTTCTTACATCTCTCTTCGTTAACCTTTAAATTTAATGGAGTAAACATAAAAAGTAAAACGTGTTTTTTAACAACATATGTCCAAATTCAAAAACTCTTAGAGCTTTAATTTCTTGAAATTAACATCCTTCAATGTACCTAATACTATGATTAAAATAACTGTATATCCAGTAAGGTAAATTAATTAGGTTAGCTCAAAAATAAATAAACAAGCACCTGAACACAATGTGGTGCAATCTAAATTTTCATTCGCCATTATAAAAAGGATGTGCAATAAGGTAAGTCAAGTTAGTAAAATTCAAAAACAACCATGACTGAAAAATGTTTGACTTTTTTTTGGCACATAGAGTTTGACGGTACACGCTTACTTAAACATTTGTGTACAGAAATTCGACGGTATGAATACCACTCGGACGAAATTTTATGTTCTACCTAAAACCAGCAATTCTGTGAACACTATCCTCGTATAACTTATCAAATAAAAAAAATACAGAGGAAAATTAAAATTAATTTTAAAATAAAAGAAAGCCCTAATGAAATTAAAAGTGAGTTGTATACGGAAGGGGGAGGTCAAGGCTGTGTAAGGCCTGCGGATCGATCACGCACAGCCTCAGTAATGAGTCTCAGGACTCCCAAGCTCGTCTTCCGTTATCCGCCACTCCACTGGCGTCTGGAGGGCAATTAATTGATGGCTAGAACCTATTGATAAAACCTACTAATAAATTAGTCTAATGATTAGTCTAATTATGGCACGAATCTAACGCCACTCGAGGTGTTTCAGTTTAAATTACCAAATTATTTCAATAATAAAATGAATTTTTAAAAAAATTTAAAAAAGAGTTGAAACCATTTTTAATAGATAATACTTTTTATAAAGTTTCTGAGTTTAAGGACTTCTCTAAATTCTAAATTTTAAATATATCTATAAGTATAAAAGAGGATGTTGGTATATATGTATATATATATATATAGCATTGATAAACCCAGACACCGCTGGACCGATGGCCACGAAACTTGGTACATACATGTAGAATTTCATGGAGTAGGTTTATACACCTTCAATTTCGTGATAACTTTCAGGGCTTAGCCCTAGGACCGTCTTAAAGGTACCAATGTCAGGGATTTTGAAAGAATTTGAGTTAGATTTGTTTACTAACAAAACATGTAAAAGTAAAATTATTTAAAACAGGTGATGTAAATTAATGGTATTTCTTTCTGCTATTTAATTGTATTTGTTTACATGAAGATTTATTACTTGGTGCCAGATGGTTAATGAATTAAGACTTTTGAATATATTTTAAGTGCAATACACTATATAAAATGCTGGTATGTAGAATAAAATAAAATAAATAACTGATATTACTGAAGGACTTCTGTGATCACTGATCACTTATACTTGAAGGACTTCTTTTTTATGACAACAAACTGCTGTTTAAGGAGGAAGAGTGTGCTACTGTAAAGTATTAATTTTATCTACTGCACTTTAAAAAAAACTTGCCGGGACGGCTCATTCAATCTTTTTGTTCAATATAGAGTTTAAAAACGTAAGACAGCACTTTTTAATAATTGCTGGCGTGGAATTGTAATTTTTTGTTCAAGGTAGACCCTAAAACCTTAAGGAAATGATCTTTTACTATGAATAAAATTTAAAGTCATGTTCTATGGTTCCTCTAACACGTATGCCTTCATGAAAGAAAGAAATAGGATTTCTGATACGCAGGTCTGCTGCGACGGGGGTGCAATAAATTCAAATTAAGGGTAACTATGCTCAAGGCCCAAAGTGTGGCCTTGCTATGCTACATATGCGAGCAGATTCAAAGCCGTCGAAAAAGTCAAGGGTGCCATCCCTTATATCGTGCCCCATAATCGTCATCAGGGCAAGCTCAGATACCGTGCGTTAAGCAGAAATGATCATAAATTCTTCTCGGCGTTTGTCTTGGGTGAGCCAGTCTCTGTAAATTCACTTCTTGAGTGTGTGAGCGCAATCCTCTTCACCTGATAGCAAGATCGACTGGACAGCCGATACAAGCAAACAGCACTTGCAAGAGGAAGGACCGCCGATATTGGGCATGAGCCTAACCAGGGCAACAACGACATTTGGGGCTTTGTCGGTGGGGCGCTGGATATGGTCACATTTTTTATATAGACAGGCACTTTAGGCAGGAATAGAATACCCCCGTCGTAGCATGTGCGAACTAAAAGCAAATTTCTAAAAACTTTTTTTGTTTTATGGAAGTATATTTGATATGTTTAAAGAAGTAGATTTTACAACAAGAAAAATAAATGGGAAAGCAAAACGATATAATTGATGGGTGACAGTGTATGTTTAATTTTTATCGTGAGCGAAGCCACGGGTTCTTCTAGTTACATCTAAAACTAAATTACTAATAAAACAATAATCAAGTCGTATTATTAATTGTTATGCTGTGAAATTTTTGAGACTTTCACTTCTATTTTACCTATTATAAATTTATGATTATATGTATTATTAAAAATGTATTTAATGTTCAAAATTTATGTATTATTAACATTGATACACATCATTTGTAGTTGTTTAAATCAATAAAATATTTGTTATTGTTATTTATGCGTTAATGTGGAAGCATGTGACGTGTTGGCACGATGTTTATTTAATATTGATTTTCGTCCAGTAAAAAAGTCAACTAAACATCGCACACGATTTAGATAATTAATTTGGCGGTTTGTTACGAAAATTCCAAAACTTTTAAATGAGTCATTTATTATGAATGAATACAAAAACATTCCAGGATTAGCGTTTAGTGAGTTGGTTGTGCACTCAACACCGGTTGAGGCGGTGGCGTCGCAGGGTCGAGTCCCGATGATTTCGCATATAGAAGTACTGATCATCCTTGTACTGTACCTCTTCACTTCTTGCTTGGCTTGATAGCAGGCCTGTGGCTCATGTGGGGGGAAGGCAAATGCAAGATAAAAAGAGACTGCCACCCTCTTTCTTAAATAAATATGAAGTCTTATGGGACACATTAGCTAGACCCAGCTGATTTTCATTGGCATGTAGCAAGATTTGTCTAACGGGGTCGCCACTATCGCCTGGACAGTGATAGTATATCACGTGGCGAGCTCCGCCCCCCGCCAGAATCCACAGCCTAGCCATGTGTTCACGGTCGTCACTCGGTTAGTATATTCATCACTAAAGTTTGCGTAATTAAAATATTTATTTTGTTGTTACGATAAAGATGTGTTTTCCAGAGTACAGTTGCGGTCCATTTTAAATAATAAAATAAAACAAAGTTTTACAAGGTTTTTTTTATTTAGAGCCATTTTAAACACGAATT
This sequence comes from Flexamia atlantica, assembly GCA_035578135.1. NCBI lineage: Eukaryota > Metazoa > Arthropoda > Insecta > Hemiptera > Cicadellidae > Flexamia > Flexamia atlantica. The sequence goes on along the minus strand of JAQJVK010000030.1, from coordinate 2,495,344 downwards.
GTTTATGATTAACCATTTAGCTGTTGTACAAGTGCATTCAAAACTTATCCTCGATCCAAGTAAGAAACTCTATAAACATATAATGCATAAGGGCGATTTGGGGAATGAAAGGGGGCCGAGCTTCGGTAAATGAGTTGGAAGTCACAGCCAAAGAGCAGCCGTATGTACACCGAAACATTAATAAACTATATTGCTTTGACCCACCAGATCTGACCATTGGCCCAATCCCCCAATGCGACGACGCAGCCTTCATAAATCACCACAGTTGTGATATTGGACGTTGAAGAAGTGCGAGTGCAGAAGGCGATCGTCAACCCTCGACGTGTTCTTTTTTCCACTACTTCTTCTCAGTTCGCGTCATTATTCAAAAAATGCCCTTGGGAAATCACTATTGACCAGGAATACCCCTTATGGGCAAGAAAAGCAAAATTGATTTTTATAAAAAGTGTTCAAGTCGATATTTTTTTTAAACATTGTTTTATTCAGAGATTTTAAAGCGAACCTTTTTCAGGTTCAGATGTTTAGGCTGAAGTCGGTCCCAACTTGACAAAAAGTGGTACTTAAATAAAATCTTATTATATTTTCAATTGTTTTAATCCTATTGATTTTCTTAGTGATTTTCTTGAAGTGATGCGTTGGTAGGATCACTCATGCACTGGGACTATTGAAAAGCTTTGGCCTTCGGGTAGGTTTTAAGGATGATAGATTTAAGTTGCAATGGTTGCCATGACGTAAAAGTCGAATTAAAGCATCATTCTTCTGTACCTAATCACTGAAACGTTGGTCAAAAATGCGCGAACCTATAAATGGTTTCTTGAATTCTCTTTAATATTTCGCAAAAACAACTCTTATCTACCAACAATTCGATATGTCACCTACATTTATGATTCCGACTTTAATTCTTTTCAAATTAAGGCTAACGAGATTAAAATGAAACAGAATTCGGATTATATCCAGATTTAGCCTGAAAATACTCAAAACATCAAACATGGGATTAGTAAAGAGTAATCCGAACTTTTTGTATTGCGAGATATCAGGCTTGTATGATATGCAATGTCACAGGTGATGGAATAATCCTCAATGGATGGAAAAGTAATAATCTCTTAAGGTTTACCCTTCGTATACCCAGCATTAACGTAATTCAAAACACATGTGACAGCAGTAAATTGAAAACCGACTTTCAACGAGGAACTAGACGTTCATATAATTTATCACACATCACAATTTCTATAAATCGTTATCTGTTTCACCTTTTTATGAATAACAAATCGAATAAAATAAAAATAGATTAAAAATTTACAGTGTTTGTTAACAGATTTGTCGTTACTGTATAGGAAACTTACTGGTTTACTCCACCCTGTAATAAATTATGGTAAAACGATATTTATATTTATAAATATTAGTTTCTCGGTTATAATATTTTGAAACATTAGCATTTATGTCAACGTGGTATAGGTCAACGTTGAAATAGAAAATCGCCCGATTGAAATATATAACTCTATTTTTCAGATTTGAGGCCTAACTGCATCAGATTTTCACAACAACAAAAAACTATGGTATGTAACTAAATTAATAGGAACACCAAAAACCAATTACTGAAATTGTAAAACTGTACAAATACAATTTATCATTTTAAGAAGACTGGAAAATACGCGAATTTCACTCGTTATTCACGCTATTGATTGCGCATTGTCATCGGCGCTCCCTTCAACGTTTCAACACGTGGCTTAGTCGGAAGTGTGGATGTTTGCCGGCTATTGATTGCACGACTGTCGGCGTTGTCTGCGTTCAACACTTGGCCGCGTTACGTAACAAAATACTACGCACTGAGTCAGTGCTTCCCGTAGGTGCTATCATTGATTATCCTCCGTAGGTGCTTAATTATCCTCTTGATTATCCACTGGTGGCGCTATCTATTGAGGACTGTCAAAACGGCGTTAAAACTTTACGTCTATTCTTGTCCATTGGGCTAGCAGTCTACTACAGGCGTATTGTCAATGGTGCTATCCACCATGACTCCAGGACACGGCGGCGCTAGAGTCGAGTAGTTCGCTACGCTGTTTATTGCACAATTGTTATCGACTTTCACCTTTTGAAACGTGGCTGAGTCGAGTGTGCTTGAAATAAAATAAAACAACAACTAATGTCGTAATTTGATGATAGCACTTAGTGGAGAATATACCAAGCGACATTTTAATTTCCTACGCAAAAATTTGATGATATTGTGTCAAATAAAGGACTTCCAATTTGTCCATGATTGTTAGCGATGCTACTTTTAAAAACGTGACTGGAAGGAGTTTATTTTTCCTTAAAAATCTGTTTTGTCATTCGAGGAATGCGTCTGCCCTACTCCACAACCTCAATTGGTTATATGATATGTTTGCCATCTGCCAAAGATTTGTATTAAACCTATTACAATTTTGCATGAAGTTAAATTTGCAAAAATTGTTAACAATCGCAAGCACAAATGTCTCTACTCCACAAAACCTCTCAACGTCTGGCTTTCCACACGGGTGGAAAGTCTGTAGCAAAGTGGACTTGTTTTTAAATTGTCACTGACCTTAAACGTACAATCATCGTGTACACACGGTGGAGTGATGTGTCTGTGTAGGCTGCGTAATGAGGACCTACACCTCGCTATCGATTGAGCGACTGTCAGCGTCTCCTCACCTCAACACTCAACACGTGGCCGGCATCTCCGATCGCCTCCGCTCGGGGCTGGTGATGAGTCTGTGTAGTGTGTAGTGTGTAGGCTGCGTAATGAGGACCTACACCTCGCTATCGATTGAGCGACTGTCAGCGTCTCCTCCCCTCAACACTCAACACGTGGCCGGCATCTCCGATCGCCTCCGCTCGGGGCTGGTGATGAGTCTGTGTAGTGTGTAGTGTGTAGGCCGCGCAATAAGGACCTACACCTCGCTATCGATTGAGCGACTGTCAGCGTCTCCTCCCCTCAACACTCAACACGTGGCCGGCATCTCCGATCGTCTCCGCTCGGGGCTGGTGATGAGTCTGTGTAGTGTGTAGTGTGTAGGCTGCGTAATGACGACCTACACCTCGCTATCGATTGAGCGACTGTCAGCGTCTCCTCCCCTCAACACTCAACACGTGGCCGGCATCTCAGATCGTCTCCGCTCGGGGCTGGTGATGAGTCTGTGTAGTGTGTAGTGTGTAGGCCGCGCAATAAGGACCTACACCTCGCTATCGATTGAGCGACTGTCAGCGTCTCCTCCCCTCAACACTCAACACGTGGCCGGCATCTCCGATCGTCTCCGCTCGGGGCTGGTGATGAGTCTGTGTAGTGTGTAGGCTGCGTAATGAGGACCTACACCCCGCCATCGACTGAGCGACTGTCAGCGTCTCCTCCCCTCAACACTCAACACGTGGCCGGCATCTCCGTCGTCTCCGCTCGGGGCTGGTGATGAGTCTGTGTAGTGTGTAGGCTGCGTAATGAGGACCTACACCCCGCCATCGATTGAGCCACTGTCAGCGTCTCCTCCCCTCAACACTCAACACGTGGCCGGCATCTCCGATCGTCTCCGCTCGGGGCTGTTCAAATTCTCGCCCTTCGCAATCGCAACTGTTACTGTTCCAGTGCCATTGTATTTATTTTTATGTTACCTGAAGGAGGACATCTACTAAAACTCTTTTATGTTGAATGTAAAGTGTTAAAAGGTTAAGCAAAAGATACTGGAAAAAGTTCTTGAAATAAATTCTATCTCAGTATATAATGTTATTCTGGAAAATATAATTTAGCTCCTAATGAGCGTATCATGGATAGATTTTGTAATTCATTTAAATTATGGACTAGTTGATGGAAACCTGTTCATGGGACGTTTTACTGAAATAACACGGTGTTCTTTAAAAAAAAGTTGAAATAACAGTTTTATCTCAGTATGAAATCGAGCTTATATAAAAAAGAAGAATCCGAAAAAATATACAAAACCAAGCAATGCCCGCAGGAAAAGATTAAAATGTTTGAAAATGAAATAATTTAATGCTTTAATAATACTGTATCGCTTTCAAAAATAATTATTAGACTGGTAAAAACGTATGGCAAATATATTATTATGATCACGTCGAGATCCGGTTTTGGCATGGATAGGGAAGTATACTACATATTTGCCTTGTTCACGTTAATATACGAGTATAACGTTCACAACACCCACAGGTAATTGTGAAGGGTACGTCTTAACGGTAATAAGTGATACAATTCCTACAAAATAAATACTTCAACAAACTCAGTACAGAAAAAAGGGAGTATTACACAGTTCGTAATCACTTACGGTTTTCAAAGAAAAGGCTAAACAATTTCGTTTCCTCCCTTTGACGGAGAACGTTACAAAACACGGGGTTTGGAATCGAATGACGGCGGAAATGTTATCATCGCAGAACACGCTGCACGTGATGTAATACTCCCCCTTCCCACCGCGACTCGACACTGCACAATGCACTTGCATCGACACTGCTCACTGCTCGCCTGCGAGCGCGCAACCGACACCGTTGTCGGCATCAAACACGCCTGTGACGAAACGTTCCGTCTGCGCTGCGGGAACTAGGTTTCCGAAAGTGCATTATATAAAATAGAGAATATAGGTACAAAAAGAGTGTTATACAGGGTGTTTTTTAATGCAAACTAAAACTTTATTTTATCAGTGAAGGATTCCCCCCCCCCCAAAGATCCCCGGATTTGATCCCACTACATTATTTTCTTTGGGAGTTCATAAAAAGTAAGGCCTACAACTCACAGGATATTCAGCACCTCAAAACAAGTAGGCCTATAACAAATTTAATACAAGAAGTTCTTTGAGAATTTCTTAGAGAGTTTCTTTGAAAAACGTGTTTAGGAATTTGATGGAGAGAGCCCAACTTAGTATAAATGTTAATGGCGGCTTGTTTGAACACGTAATGTTAGCTAAATGTGATCAAACTTAAATAATAGGTTGTATAGAGGCTATGGTTGTATAAAATGTAAAGATTAACGAAGAAATGCTCAGTTCATGTTTAAATGTGCATTATTCAATATTAAAAATGGGTTAAGTTAAAAAAAAACACACACTGCATTGTACCGTATGTAACATAAAAAGTATATGAGTGAAATACCATGCAAAAGCCGAAGCCGCGTCATATTTCCTGTTAAAAATTAATCTCTAAGAAGATAAGAGAATCAAAAAGGCAGAAACATGAGACTTAAGTTGTTTAACTTTCTAATTATAGGCTATATGCGTTATATAAATATAATATTAACTTATTGTTACAGATTTCACAATGCAGATTATCAAAACCAGTATTTACGTTCTTGTTTAGTTTTAATTTAAAAAGGTTAGGCTATTTTAATTCACATAAACGTTTTGTAATCTAAAACAAGTAGGAATTAAAAATAAAATTACTAGAAAACACATACATAAATAACAAAACCCGAATTCTATCCGTGACGAAACAACAGAAAATTTTAAGTATTATAATTACATGTAATGTGTTTGGTTGTTGCAAAATCACAAAAAAACATGCAAAATAACCAGTCTTTTAAACATGGGAATTAAAATGAAAATCAAACAGTTTGTAAAACTTATTCTACAATGAGTACAAGGATTTAATTTTATCAATTGCAAATGTATAGATTACAAGCAGTACAGCCTATGGGTTTTTTTAAGCAACTCACTGTCTTTCGCTTTTCCACACCGCGGTCCAGTTTACCTGAAACAAAATCACCACATAACTACCACGAAGTAAACATTCACATTCGAATTATTAAATATTATTATTTTATTCGCACTCAGTGTTTGTTTAATTTACTTAAATTTATAGCGATAAAGGGAAGTCGCTCACTAAAATGAATAAATTAACATATTTCCCATAGATCTAGTAAATAACGTAAAACAATATAAAAAGATCAATCTGCCATCTCTTGTTGTTATTTGTATTCTCAATGTTATGACGTTCAACCGGAAAAATAATTTAGATTATTTAAAACTAGCAATATTTAACTGATTTTTGCAGATTAAAAATCGTTAGAGTTACAGAATTAACATATAAAATCTATTTTCAAAATGTAGATAGTGAAAACTAATCACTATAATGCAAGCAAGAGATTAATACTATGGTCAGTGGTAATTTAAACTAGAAAGATTCAACAAACACAACATGTTCTTTATTTCTTTTTAAAATTAACAATAATAACAAAAAATAATAATAATTAAAGTTTTCGAATTCATTCATTTCATAAGAAACCAAAACTTGTTAAAAGCAGCTCACTGAACAAAAACAACACGTATTCCACGATAAACGTTGTACGGCAATTTATAAAACAAAATATAATGAGGCTGCAACTAATTAAATGATGACTTTTAACACGGCCGAGTTGGTCAACGTCAAGCGGACACTCATACAAAAATGTCAGTTTCGGTCGAGACGTTAATGACGTAAAGCACAGCCTCGGTTGGCGAAGGGGCTCAGGTGTTGCCGAAAATGGATTGGCACAGAGTTACCAAGCGTTGCTCGCACCTGCGAGGTCTTTCTGCGAGAGAACTTCTTTCTGAACCGTATTTAAGTTTAACTTTCAATTAAAACACGCATGTAATTGTAACCATTAAATGGTTAAAATTGAGGTATGTAATAATGAAGTAACTAATTGATAATACAATTATAACTTAATTACAGACATGCAAACATGAACTATTTAATTATTTTTCTCAGCTTGGACAATGTATGAATCTCTGAGCAGAAAGGTCCACTAGAAATAAGTAGATATTAAGTTAAAATTAGTTTGTTTTGTTTGGCCGATCAATTGAAGAAATTGAAGAATATAAAAATCTAAATAACGTTCAATCACCATTCATCATGAAACGATGTCCACTCCGTAATCGAGTAAATACTATTGGAAAGGTCATCTCGAAGACGGAACGTTGCACAAAATAAACCTCGACTGTTTTGTTAACTCAATTTGAATGAAGAAATTAATGTAGACTAAATATAAGTAAATTAAAATCAAATGTTTATTATATATATTCCAACAAGTTTCATCTAATTAGAATAAAGTACCCCACACGACTTAAACTGAAGTGATAATATAAACTTTTGTATTTTATAAATATAAAAAAATATTATGCTATATATGTATTAGAACAAAACGAGAATGAAAAGCTGTGACATGGTTAACTTTAAATAGATATTTTTATACCTAAGTTGTACAGTTTATTTCCAATCTGGGAAAATAACTTTAACATTATCAACAGTGGTTTTATTTTTTTTGCGTGAGATGTGAGTTAAAAATTCAAAAGTGGTTCTACAAAGGAGGGAGTCTGCTTGGGAGGATATTATCTCTTTCAAAAGGAAGGGCTGATAGTATTGTATTTCAGAGCCTAACCTTTATCAGCAATACTTCATGAAAACACTAATTTCATGTCGCCTAGATTTGAACTTTTTAACTGGCTTGTGAAATATAGTCATAAACATTTTATTTACTAGGGTGTCATTAAAATATCCTAATTTATTATAAACTGTAATGAGTTTTGAAATATAAGAGCATACAGTTTGAAAATTATAACAGTGAAAATAATAGCAATTGCAAACTAAACACATGAAAAATGCCTACGAAATAAAAAAGGGATACCGATTTAAATTCCGATAATAACTTATTTTATCTAATATTTATAGAACTTAATGCTGGACTAATAAAATTCACTAGACTTTTAATTATCTCGTCGTTAGTCAAAATGTACCAGGTTATCATTGTGATTATCTGATTTCAGGTAAAATAAGTACCTGAACATTTTAACATAAATCCGTCCATACAGAACAAAACGCGTTTGTGTGCCTTTACCGGTAGTATAATACAACTGACCGCTGCCATGGGGCCATGCCACGTCCGGCTCTGGCTCTGGTCACCACATCCGCAGCCATCGCAGGTCTGCCGCAGCGAAAATTACTGACTCCACACCTTTCACACTTACTTGGACAATTTTAACCCTAGGCTAAAACTAGGTGCTAGGTCTCAAAAAAGTCCCGTTGTTAATAAATAATAACCACTCAAATCGGCTAAAAGACTTAAATTGCAAACCATCATTACTGGCTTACTGATTACATGGGTGATTAGTGGTTTAACAAGACACACTGGCATAGTGGGCGACGCCCATAATGTCAAATACGCCTACTAGTAGTGATATTCCTAGTGTAATGCGGTGGTGAAAAGTTAACCGACTGGTCGACTGATCGGAACATACGACAAAGACTAATGAAAACTATCGATAAATTCTTGTGGCATCTAATTTTGGTGGCTGATACGAGTTGATTTTAGTAGCCTGCGCTGTTAGTTCGCATGTTCAGTACCCTGCGCTGTTAGTTCACCTGTTTAGCAGCCTGCGCTGTTAGTTTACCTGTTCAGTACCCTGCGCTGTTAGTTCACCTGTTAAGGCGCCTGCGCTGTTCGTTTACCTGTTTAGTAGCCTGTGCTGTTAGTTTACCTGTTTAGAAGCCTGCGCTGTTAGTTCACCTGTTAAGGCGCCTGCGCTGTTCGTTTACCTGTTTAGTAGCCTGTGCTGTTAGTTTACCTGTTTAGTAGGCTGCGCTGTTAGTTCACCTGTTAAGGCGCCTGCGCTGTTCGTTTACCTGTTTAGTAGCCTGTGCTGTTAGTTCACCTGTTTAGTACAGTCTGCGCTTTTAGTTCACCTGTTTAGTAGCCTGCGCTGTTAGTTCACCTGTTAAGGCGCCTGCGCTGTTCGTTTACCTGTTTAGTAGCCTGTGCTGTTAGTTTACCTGTTTAGTAGGCTGCGCTGTTAGTTCACCTGTTTAGTACAGTCTGCGCTTTTAGTTCACCTGTTTAGTAGCCTGCGCTGTTAGTTCACCTGTTAAGGCGCCTGCGCTGTTAGTTCACCTGTTTAGTAGCCTGCGCTGTTAGTTCACCTGTTAAGGCGCCTGCGCTGTTCGTTTACCTGTTTAGTAGCCTGTGCTGTTAGTTTACCTGTTTAGTAGCCTGCACTGTTAGTTCACCTGATTAGTAGGCTGCGCTGTTAGTTCCCCTGTTTAGTAGCCTGTGCTGTTAGTTTACCTGTTTAGTAGCCTGCACTGTTAGTTCACCTGTTTAGTAGCCTGCGCTGTTAGTTCACCTGTTAAGGCGCCTGCGCTGTTCGTTTACCTGTTTAGTAGCCTGCACTGTTAGTTTACCTGTTTAGTAGCCTGCACTGTTAGTTTACCTGTTTAGTAGCCTGCACTGTTAGTTCACCTGATTAGTAGCCTGCGCTGTTCGTTTACCTGTTTAGTAGCCTGTGCTGTTAGTTTACCTGTTTAGTAGCCTGCACTGTTAGTTCACCTGTTTAGTAGCCTGCGCTGTTAGTTCACCTGTTTAGGCGGCTGCGCTGTTCGTTTACCTGTTTAGTAGCCTGCGCTGTTAGTTCACCTGTTAAGGCGCCTGCGCTGTTCGTTTACCTGTTTAGTAGCCTGTGCTGTTAGTTCACCTGATTAGTAGCCTGCGCTGTTAGTTCACCTGTTAGGAGCCTGCGCTGTTAGTTCACCTGATTAGTAGCCTGCGCTGATAGTTCACCTGACATTCTGTGCATTTGAACTTTCGCCATTGTACGAAACAGTACTAACTGATTCCTCGATTTGTTATTCAATCTTTTGGCACCAGGGGAAGTTACTTATTATTTATTTGATTTAATCTGATGTACAAAAACAGTGAAAAGTACATAATTATGCTTTATTACAAAAATTACAAAGCACTAAAATCAGGAGGAAACACAAGAGATGGGATTTTATAGCATAAGCTTAGCCGACACTGGAAAATTAAATATTAACAAAATAAATACTAGGGATTTTAGGTAATAACATTGTTTTATAATTTACTAGCTGATCAACACGGTTTCACCCGTAGAAAAACATGCAAACTTCCTCTGTCTTTTATTAGGATTTGATTTGTCATACTTTTTAAGGTTGCCATGACAACCTTATATGATTCCCTATAATTTAACATTAAAACTTTGAAGTACCATAGGGCGAAACCCTTTGGGAAATTTGTATAACCTTTTCTTAGTGTGCATCTAAGACCCAAGAGGAGCACATGTGCCAAATTTCAGTTCTTTAGGTCTTATAGTTTTGGAGATTTGCTGTCCGATAGAAAACCCCTTCTCCTTTATATATATAGATAGATTTATAATAATCAAAGATAAAACTGTAAAATTAAAAATAAATATATACCAAGGATTTTAGGTAACCATTGTTTTTATTTATGATCAAAGGTAATACTCCCAAGAGCATCATAATTTAACTTGCTAAAATGTAAATATTTTAATTCACACCTTGTAATGAGTTATGTTTTCACAAAGTGAGATGGACTCGAGTTCGGAGCATGTGTGAGCGAGTGGAGATGACTGCCCCAACCAAACAATCTGATTACTCTAACTGGATAACCTTCTAAATTTGTCACCGAGAATCCATTCTTCCTTTATTTCGATTTGCAGTACTACATTATCTAAAGCAGTAAATCACATTTATGTCAAACTGTCATTACACTAATTACAGTTCAGAAATAAATTCATATGTCTTTAAAGTTTTGTAGGCAATCTTTCTGCTTGCGAAGTAGTACTCGGAAGTACTTCAGTATAATCTCTGTTCTGAAAGCGAAAAGCAAGGTTAAAGCTTCTTAGGTACATTTAAGCTTTAAGATTTACATTTAAGCTTTAATAAAATTCCAACTTTTTGTCCCACGCTTATGTTATGCTACTAATACAGGGCGTTTCTTTTTAACGCAACCCAAAGTTTTATTTTATCAGTAAAAAGATTAAACCCGGTAAGATCCCCGGATTTGGCCAATAGATTATTTCCTTTGGGGACATATAAAAAGTAATACAACCCATAGGATATTCAGCAGCTGAAAATAAACATAACAAATTAATACAAGAAATTGAAAGAGGTACTTTGCAAAATGTGTTCAGGGACGACGACTTTGTATAAATATCCATGGCGGATTGTTTGGACACTTAGCTAAATGTGGTTATACTGAAGTAATAGGTTGAATCAAGTGTAAAAATTGGGACGACGACTTTGTATAAATATCCATGGCGGATTGTTTGGACACTTAGCTAAATGTGGTTATACTGAAGTAATAGGTTGAATCCAGTGTAAAAATTAACAAAACATTTTTTTTCATCTGTATATGTGCATTATTCAATCTTAAACATGGGTCACGTTAAAAAAACACCCTTTATAAAATCAAGGGAAACACGGTTAATTGTATTTATAAACATTTTAGGAAAAATGAATAAAAAATATTACTTTTTAATTTTGAAATCGCAACTAAAGGTACATCTCAGAGATCAAAGTATTTACCACTCATGGCAGATTCGCTGATACGTTTATATTGCACACTCTATGTTTATTCACTCGAATAAGCCAACAACGCCACTAGGATAATTCTCTGGGTACAAAGACAAATAGCGACTTAAGTTTTGATTTAGCGTTGCGCCATTGTGGGACGGTCAATACCACTAGCACGTGTTATTTTTACAAAGAGATGCGCTATCAGAGTCACTGGACTTTTATTTGGAATTCAAAACAAAATGAAAACCAATACACACAAAATATAGATTCACGTTGCTCTTGCTGTGTTACTCTTTGTTTTAAACGTGCTTGACAAAAATACACATACGACCGCTCATGACAATAAGGTGTTTACAGAAATATTTTATGAAAAAAAATCATACGATTGCAATTAGAAACGTTTATTACATTAAGTTCCTACAAATTTTATAGTTTTAAAGCAGTTTCTTCAGCAAGGGATTTTTATATTGGTTTAAAAGATGTAATAACAATTCTTTAATCGCCAACATTTTATCATATACCTCACCCAGGAAAAGTGAGGCAAATTAACGAAAATAAAACAATAACGATTTCTTAATAGTCAACATTTTGTCATACACCTTACCCCCAGAGAAGTGAGCTAAATCAAAGAAAAAATTAGTTAACTTTTTCTTGATTTACTAACTTGTATATAGGTGAAAATTATAAACGTCATTGCCCTTGACTCTCAAAAGTAAGTCCCAACAAGAAACTATTTATAATGAGGTCAAATCGTAAGATTATAAAAATACCCCCGTTGCAGCAGACCTGCATACTCAGCGAATTTCAAATGCAAAACAACATATTTCAATCAAACATAGCAAGATTTGACATGTTTTGGTAAGCTCCATAAGAATAACATGGGGAATAAGTATGCAGGTTTGCAGTATGCAGGTATATTAAAACTGGGTGGTTTTAATTCAATATTTAGTAGATCTGAACTAGAAGAAGCTATTTACCAAGTTTTAACAAGATATGTTGAGAAATAACCGGGATATAGAATTTTACTTATTTCTCATAAAGTTAACATTGGGACAACGTACTGTGTTTACCACTTTCAATATCTCGGTAACCAATGGACATAGAGCAGTGATTAAAAATACTAAATTGTTTGTTTTTTGAGCTGAATTCAATGGTGCCCACAAAAATTCGATAAATTTTATTTTTCTAGTAAAAAAACTCAAAAAACCCATTTTTGGGGGGGTTTATTCCCCTTTACCCCCCCTTCTGGTGGTCCGATCGGGCTGGTTCACGAACTCGTCCAATTGATTACCACTTTACATGTCCGTACCAAATTTCACAAAGATCGGACCATTTTTGCGGCCGCTATTGTGCTAACAGACACACACACACACACACACACACACACACACACACACACACACATATATATATATATATATATATAAATTCGAACGATTGGTGTTTTTTGCTTCTGGGGACCCCAAAATGAAAAGTTAACATGGTCTCGGACTTAGGTCTTACCATGAGTACTACCGTAATCGCTTATTCCTTTAAGGAAATTCGCTAAAAGAATAAGAAAAGAAGAAAACATTTTGGTGATATATATATTTTTTTAATTCGTTGTTGGTGATATTGAGTTTTTTATTCTTCCGAACACTGGCAGACATCCGAAAAAAACCAAATCAATACGTCATAAAATGAATTTTTACAAGTGAATCATATAGTTTCGTGATATTTCATATGACAGTTAGTTCACGAAACTAAAAAAATGTCATACAATAAATATATATTTATTAGTAACAATATTTAGGAGTATTTCTCTTTCAAGCAAACCAGATATCATTGATACAAATTTGATTTTATATTTCACTGAACATGTTATCCGACGTTTCACTGACCCTGGTTAATACAAACGGACGGCAGGTTGAACAAAGAGGGATTGCAAAGTCTTTGATCATCGGATGGCCAGATCTGATTGAAGGTAGTTTAGCGACAAGGGAAACCGGCGACACAATTCTAGTGATGTAACCTGGTAACGTTCAAAGTTAGACTCTAATCTCGCATGATATTGCCTTTGAACTATTTATATTATAGAAGTTGTCCTTTGCTTCTTTTACGAAGCCTACTAATTGGTTCTTAGTACCTCCTAATTCATGTTCGTCGAAGTATCTGAAATTTATCGAATGTTTCTTTTATTTATTACCCCATACAACTTAAAGTATGTCAGGACCAAAATTATAGGTACATTACAAAATGATAAGCTATTTATATGAATATTTTAACTAAGAATTGTCCGCTTCATTTTCTAACATTGCAAGAATCTAACCAAATTGAGTATTAATATATTTCAATCAAACGGGCATTTTCAGTAATATAAAACGGGACAAATCCAGTGAAAGGCTTAAAATTACTGTGAGAAAAACTTCATTGTTAGTATAACCTACATCATGACTCATGACGTTGTCTATTACGTTAGAAGCACTCTGTTTGTATTGCCGTTCATTGTTAATAGGAAAACATAGAAACTTTATATTTTTCTCAAAATTTGTTTAGGATTGTTTTTGAAAATGTTTGGTCCAGAACAACCCGAATGGCTCGGTAATGGAAGGGGCAACAAGCAAAACAGTCGTTAGTTAATTAGTCTCCTGTTTAAAAATACTATTATCCAATCTTGTTTTTCTCTGATTCGCTCCTAAAATGGTAAATCTTTAGCGTTAACCAGATGGTATCTGGAAGTGTAGTTTACCAGGAGTTACTTGTTTCGACGGTGGTAAGTCATGGAATGTATATCTAAAATATCCTCTGATCAACTTAAAACTGACTCGTATGTTTCACAGCGAATCCGTACAGACCGGGAACCAAATATTGAAGTCCACATGTACTTAATCTAAGAAGTAAATTACAGACGAAAATGTTAATATAACAGTGAGTTCTCGATCCTTGGTTACACCTCACCGCCCCCTGAACCACCTGAATTTCGATTAAGTGATTTTCGTCGATTTCAAAGGTTTTTTGGACCTACTACAGTAGAACATAGCCATCTCTATTATAAGGCCGCGGCGCTACTAAATGACAACATCACGCCTAAGTGTTCAGCTGATTTGTTTATCCATACTCTCTTATGACAACATTTCTGATTTACTTAAAAACCAGCTAGCTCTATGGGGGTTCTTACTATGCAAAACCCTTGAGAAGCGGCGTTACCAGGTCGAAGGCCTTATTACTAGAGATGGCCATGACTAAAATCAAAAGTGTGCCAAGGAAACTTCGGTTGACATACGAAGAACATTTTTCACGTAGAAATCCCTAAAAATCGATCAAATCTCGGAAAAAGAAACGGAAATCACTTTGTCTAAATTACTCAAATTGAACTGCCCATTTTACGACGTACAAAGTTGTTGACAAACTGCATGAACATAAAAGCGTTACAACAGTGTTATCGACTGTACCTTGCAGCCGGGCATGGTTGGAGCAGTGCCAGCTGTGGGGCCGGCGCCGTGACGTCATCACCAGCGGCTGCGGCGCCGCGACGTCCCTGCTGTAGCTGTACCTCCTGGCGGCGCCGCCGACCACCGCAGCATCTCTCTCAGCCGCCGCCACCGCCGCTACCGCCGCTACACTTCCGCCACTGCACCGCCCTATGTGGCCGCCGCCACTACACCATGTCTTGTCACACAACACTTCACGGTGATACAGGAACCACCCGATCAATCACTGACACGTACTTTGCAGCAGGCCTTGTAGTTTATTTTAAGAGATTAAGAGGGGCTCCAGTCAAGAAAGATTTCGCGTTTCTACCTGCTTCTCCCATAACGCTAATGTTAACTTTCAAGTTCCGTCCGGCCTCAACCGCTCATCCAAAATCCTTGATCTATGGATCGTTTGAATGTGAAAAAATTATCCAGCGACATGAGTGAATTTTGACATCGGTCTTCTAAAAAATCAAATAAAATCCTGAAAATCGCACTTTTTGTGATTTTTTTTTCAACCAAACTAACGATAATATCAAAATTCTGCTCACTCATGTCGCTAGATAATTTTTTCTCTTTCAAATAAACCATAGATCAACGATATTGAATGAACGGTTGAGGATGGACAGAACGTGAAAGTTAACATTGGTCTTATGGGAGAAGCCGGAAGTCGTGCGGGACTGGAGCCCCCTCTTACAAGTTACACACGCCTGGGAGAGATCTCTGAGATCGAAATGTTCGGATTCGATAAGAGCTCTCGTAAATAAATAAGCCAACTATTTTACGAAATGGTTTAATTCCAGATTCGTGATCGCTGGCCTCCGAAAGCAAGCCTGAACAATAATTGAGCATTTTAATGAAGCTTTATCTCTCTCCACCGCCGCCGCTACAACGCCGCCATGTCACACTTCCGAGTACCACAGGATCCACTTGATCAATCACTGATACGCACTTAGTGTTACTAGGTGCTCAATTCAGCGTCAAGGGAAACCGGCGACACGATTCTATTGTAACCTGATAACGCTCAAAGTTAGACTCTAATCTCGTTTGGTATTGCCCTCGAATGCCAGTACCTTCTATTTTCATCAATGAAACAGTTGTATATATTAAAACTCAGAACATTTTTCAACTGCCTTTGCATAACTACAGTACAGTTCACTCCCGATTATCCGAGGTTTTCGGGTCCAAGGCTACCTCGGATAACACGAACCTCGGGTAACACGGAGTTTACGTGTGTTTTGAGGTTGGGCAGTAATAAGACCACTTGGAAATGTTTATTAGATATAGTATTTACCAATAAATAAGACAATGAAAGTCCTTTCGAGTAGCGAATAATAGAATTTTAAATAAAGACAATTGTTTTACGTACCAATAAGACGCTTCGTAAGAAAATAAAAACATATATTTGACCTTATAGCTGCCTCGGGTAACCCGGAGTCTCGGATAACCTGTTCTCGGATAATTGAGAGCGTAATGTACAAGATTTAGAAATAATTTTTCAATAGCCCGTAGACTGACTCTCACGGAAACCAAATCGGAATATATTGTACAGAAGTTTTATCATGGCCTACCTGATAACATCAAGAAAATGGACAATTTCCGACGGTTCAAGTAAAGCCTCAAGAGTTATTTAGTTAACAAATGTTATTACGACCTGCCAACGTGAAGACCCCAGTACAGTAACGTGCCTCAGGTTAACTCTAAGTAACCTGCTCGCCTACTGGCCTCGTGTAAACGCGGCTTTATAGTACAAGTCACAAGCCGAAGAGGTATGTCCTGACACATGCTTATCCTAGAGTCAACGTGGTTCAAGAGGAGGTAAGGTAAAGGTAGGCCTACTTTGTAGCGAGAGCGTCCAAATAATTAGTCGCTTGAGATATTTAAAAACAAGTTTCAAACGCGTGGGAGAAATCTCTGAGACTGAAATGTATGAATTCGATAAAAGCTTTCGTAAA
Source organism: Flexamia atlantica (assembly GCA_035578135.1). NCBI lineage: Eukaryota > Metazoa > Arthropoda > Insecta > Hemiptera > Cicadellidae > Flexamia > Flexamia atlantica. The sequence goes on along the minus strand of JAQJVK010000030.1, from coordinate 2,478,624 downwards.
TAAATAAGTCGAACACGTTACGAAACGGTTTGTATTCTAAATTTGTGATCCCAGGCTTCGGAATGAAAGTCTGAACAAAAATTGAACAATTTAATGGCTTAATATTGGAATAGAGCAGTAAAAGCTCGACTGACGTTTGTTCATTAGTCTATTAGTTTATTAAACAATTATTATGAGAGCGCGAAATTAGACGGTGTATTCACAATCGTTCGAAAACTCGTTTTAAGACGCTAAATTTGTCTCTTGTTTTGGTACATAAAAATTGTAATAGTACATAAAAAATGTTAAGCACCGTTAACCCTCTACAAATCAGAGTAATGATGTTGATAGAAAATTTTTAATGAATTATTTAGAACATAAGAAGGAATATCTTAACCCTAAATAGGCATTTTAATAAACCCAATTTTCTTACAAAGCTTAGTTAAGGTTTTATAAAATGAAAAAAAAAACTAGAAAAGAGTCTGGAGATACTCTCATTTTCACCACAATCGCTGACAATTTCATTGCGCTCTTTTAATAATTTGTACTGAATTTCAGCTTGAATTCAATGTAAAATACATTTCAAAAACGCAACGCCGCTGCTGCTGTTCTGCCTCGCCAAAATCCAATTAAATCGTTATCACTACACACACCTCAACGCAGCGATTCCCTGTTTTTAAAATAATTCCATTTATATCTAGTTTAAATGGAGATTGAGTGATGGAGCATTATTTATTTACTAAATGTGGGATTAATATATTTGAAGGCAAACATTTTCAGTTTGGAACCGACAACAATGAAAACTGCGGATTAAAATCTTGTCTACTCCAACATTTTATGCATTGTATGACGAAATATTAGTTACAAATTCAGCCATGAATGTATGCTTATTGAAACAATCTAATAAAAGGTAAGGAACCTGGGTACTCACCCTAAAACTTGAAATTGGATTTAACTAAAATTGAGATAGAATACTTTGCAGGTTTGCATGTGTGTTTACTTTTAGTACTTCGTTTTCCGCGAAATGAAAACTTTTAAATGCCTTATCCTTTAAAGTATAGCTTTAAAACCTTTTAAGGTAAGTTTTTCTTCTAAAAGTTGAAAACAACTAAATAAAAAGATAAGTTGAAATTTTGTTCTTCAACACCGTGAGCAAGACAAGACCGATTTTAGGCCTAAAGTTACAATTTCTGAGTTTATTTTGTCTTACTTTAATACACACAGATTTAGTAAAACATTTATGTTTACAAATAATTATTTCCCTTAAACCATAAAGTCGGGCTTGGATTATATCGTCAAGAAACAAAAAGTGAAAGACGATCTTAGTGATCTCTCAGTATAAAATGAGGGAGATCCACTTTTCACTTGATGACCTAAAGTAGTTCCTGTTTACTTAAAAGTGGTTCGACGGCATTGGAAGTATTGGAAGGGTAAGAAATTAGATTTCCACTCTTTAAATGGGTGAAGCTTCACGGCCTTTCTTGAATAGAAAGACGAAGCCGTGTGAAGGGATGAATAATGCAAGCCTCGCGTCAGGAAAAGCAGGCGATTTTAGAATACAGCGTGTTGAAACACTTAAATTAGGTGATAAGGAAACCAATTCGTTACTTCACTGTGGAGAAATATAATGTGTGGTGTTTCGTTAAATAATATACATGTTATTACGGACAACATCATTCATATTTTTACTGTTTTTTCACAAATGATGACATACTGTACTACCCTCATCCGATACAAAAATAATTCCAAACAATCATCGCCTCTAAGTTGCGATTGTGTTATATATTACATTGTATTATATTGTGTTTATAGCAACAATTTTTTACTATTTTTTAGGTGTGCTAGTCATGATCATGGCCATGAATCAAAGTTTTCTTGAACTGTGTTTTTGTAGATATTCGTGTAAGTGTAAAGTATGTGTGATTTTATTCAACTTGACCACATCTAAAGTACGAGATGAGAAAGATATTTTTATGTTTAGCTTAACTCAGGAGTAAAGGACTGAAGATAACACTAGGGCGTTGAAACCTAGGTCTCCACTCAATACAATTGGATCGTAAGGTAAACCTTATATATTAACAATATTAACAAAAAAGTTTTAGAGTGTGCATTGGAAATGGGCTTAAAGCTTTGAAATGTGACGCAATCAACCATAAAATTTAAAGATTACCATGCATATATTGTAAAAATGTGAATATACGAAATTGTACTCGTAACACTGTTCCAAATCTCCAAACAATAACTTGTCCCGTCCGAATCTACTTGAAAATTTGTTAACATAAGTAACATTTAATAATTTAATGGGTTTTCTCTATACAGATAATTTTTGTTAAAAAAATATTTTGGAACTTCATGGAACCTGTGACAAGCAAACAATCACAACGTGAGACAACGCGGGCGAACGAAGCTGCGGCTCATTAAAACTTGCCACACAAACACAATGTCGCGCTCACAATGGTCTCGTCAACGCTGGCGACTCTTGTTTGGTCGAGTTATTCTTCCTTGTGCCCGACGTCCCACCTGAGCAGTAGTGATGGGAACTATCCGATAGAAACAAACGATTCATCCGGTTGCTGAGCGCCAACCGATCTATCCGATGGTTACTTTGATTTTCATCCGGATGAACCATCCATTAATTTGCATGTAATCATCTGAACGGCACTGAAAACCATCCGTTCCATGTTTTCATTCAGCCATTAAACAATTCGTCCTGTATTTTCATTCATTGAAAACTACGAGTTAGCTATTTAATTACTGAAACTGAAATTGTTCTTTAATGAATGTTGAAAAAATCCGGGTTTTTCCACCAATAAATCTTTTATCTTATTTCATTATCTCTACCTAAATACAAAACTTTGTGATATAGGCCTAACAAGTTTATTTTTATTCATCAATTTGCAAGTAAATCATTTGCTCAGCGGCTCGAGATGGTACCTACTTTTATCCAAATAGATACGCCACGTTACCAATGAAGACTATCCGTCAGAACCAGGCTCGCGAACAGATCGTTCATCAATCCATCCGCCAGTCGGATAGTTCCTCCCATCTCCGCACGCAGCGAGGATAGTTCCTCCCATCTCCGCACGCAGCGAGGATAGTTCCTCCCATCTCCGCACGCAGCGAGGGCCAATGTTATCCCACCCCAATAATATACAAGAAAACCATCGGATGAATCATCCATCTGAAAACTATCGGATGAAAGAAAAACCAACGGATGAACTATCGGATGGTTGAAATCAGTCGTTTCTCCCACCACTACGTGAGCAGGGGCTGCGGCAGACAAGTCGAAAGTAACGCACTGTAATTACTGGTTTCCAACCACACAACCCAGAGCGCGCTGCCGACGTGATAGAAAAGCTTCTTACCCCCTCGCTCTTTGACGATCAAAGACTACGGCAGACAATCCATCGCTCTCACGGCGAGGGGGCGATGAAAAAGATTTCCGCCTAAAACTTTACGCCATGAAAGGCTCCTGTGGGGCGCGGCTCGATTGTGCTGTGTAACACGCTGCCTACTAAAACCTGAATCCAACCTGTGTATACAAATTCTAATTTGGCCTTTTCCGTGGTTTCGGCTACTTTCAGAAAATATTTTAATTTCGG